>CM068826.1:88390605-89070245 GCA_028554795.2 Sinohyriopsis cumingii | reverse complement strand
TGTTGTTTGGCTCGGTCGGATTGTTGAATAGTTTTCCAGGTTCTTTTCCATTCTACCGTGTCGTTCTTGTTGGCATACGTTCGTCCCACCACGATGGCACGGGCTAAACACATCTGGTCTTGAGGGTTGTTAATTCGGACGAGACTTGTTTTGGTGATGCGAAGCTCGTCCACCAATAACATCTTCTTGCGTCCAGTCCCTTTGGGAGGAGAGACGTGGGTCATAAACAGTGTCGCTTTTCCATCGGTGATGTCAAACTGGTCATTAGATTGTTGTATGTGTTGAATTTTGTCCATGACTTTGGAAGGGGTCAATTCTGCAGGGCTACTAAACTCGATCCAAACAGGGGATTTCAAACCGTCCTGTTGTATGGAAAGTCTCAAGCGATCGTCTTCTTTGGCTTGACATTGGTGTTTCAGTGTGGTGAGCAAAGAATTACACACCTCGGTGATGACGCTGTCTGCTTTCTCTAACGGTACTTCGGACTTGAAATCTTTAAACTTCACCGTGTATTTGTAAGCCGTGGTTCTAAATTTTCTAGAGGGACGCTTTTCTGTCTCTCGAATGTGATAGTAATTTTCAGGGTTAACTAAGGGTGGTAAACTTTGTTTAGAGGAAGACTCTCTGGGCTCGGATTCTGGTTCACTCATGTCCTCTTCAAAGTCACTGGGATGAATTTGTGCCAAGACTTCAGCTATGGTACGAGGCGATAGATCACGTTTCTGTCTTTTACTTTCTTCTTCTTTCTTCTCGATTGGATTGGATCGTTTCATCTTGACTGCAAAAAGTCAAATGACTAAAGTTTAAACACCAAGGGTTACTCTATAGCCATGACATACCAGCGTATATAAAGGGTGTGTGTCTTGTCCTTCCACTATTCATTTCACTCTCAAACTGAGCAGAACAATGGAAGAGACTACACAGATCGAACTTTTCATCAGAGCTTTGCGAGGGGTCATCCGAAAATTTTCTTCAGACCAGCCGAGGGACTACTCACCCTCCCTTCGAGATAAAAGTCAAGATACTTGCTATATTTGTCAGAAGAAATGGCATTGGTCTTCAGAGTGTCCAGACCGTAAAAAAAAAAACAGGGGTTAAAAGAGACAAAAGTCAAGATACCTGTTATCATTGTCAAGAAAAAGGACATTGGTCTCCAGATTGTCCTAAGAAACAACAGGAGCGAGAAGAAGAGGGAAGTGATCGAGAGGAAGAAGAGGAAGAAAGCAGACAGGTGAAGAAACAGAAACAGGAGGAAAAAAGAAGGGATGAAAGTGAGAATGAAGAGGAGGAAAAAGCTGTAAAAGTGAAGGCCTTTAAAAAAAAGAGAGAGTGAAGGGAGACAAAAAAAGAAGTTTATGGACTTTTTAAAATGTTATATGGTATTGTGAATTAGATTGTAAGATTTGTACAAGAATAAAAAGTCTATAAAACGTAAGTGTCTCTTGGTTTTGATTTTTAGAATAAGAATCTACACTCACACGCACTCAATCATTCTCACGTACTATAAGGGTAAAAAAGGATTTGTTTGAGTTTTAAGTGATGTTGGCAAATTGAAACACTATCTCTTTTCGAGAGACATGGTGGCCCTGAAAAGGGCCTTTGGTTCTTGATGAGTTTTTAAACAACAAACTTAGGAAGCAATCAACTTTAACTGCCTTAAGCCTCTGCCACGGCCAAGGCCTACTTCTGGACTGCGTACTGTCGATGATGATGATTTGGTAGAAATAATTAAGGGCGGTAAGGTAGGTGTTGTCACAGGGTTGAGTTGTTTAGCTCGGGAAGGCCTTTTTCTCTTCGGTCGTAATAAAGAAGTCTGATACATTTGTTTCAGACTTCTTAACTCTGCTAAAATGTCTAACAATATCGTGACTGTTTGACTTTCACCCTCTTGTTTCTTTGCTGCTGCTGCTTCTTGTTGTTTCTTTCTTACCTCTTCTTCTTGCTGCTGTTGCTGTAGGAGAAAAGCTTATTCCGTTTCCTTTTGCTGTTGTATAAATTTCTCCAATTCTTCTTTCTGTCTTTGTTTAAAATTCTCCACGTGCGGTAATGAAGGAGAAGGTGGCGAAAGTTCCAGAACAAATTCTTGCGAAAGAAAATCCACAAAATCCCAATTGACCTCTTCTGGAAGTAAGTCCGGGTTCACTTGGGTAGTCTCCGTGGCCGGTGCACCCCAATTCATTGTCTTCTGAGTTTGCGCCATATTTATGCTCACTGTGTCGCATGGATTGACTGCGCACAAACGCTAGTGCCTCTATATAGAACATGTGACGTCACGGACTGCTTTCTTCCGATTGGACAAAGGGTCACTGAATTTTGTAACCCGTGTTTGGATTGGTCAATGAACTCAATCCGTTTCAATCCTCCCTCTCCCTATAAATACCCACAGTTTGTTGCATTCCTTCACCTGTTCTCGTCACCAACATGTGGACCGACGTGGAATCATCAACTCTTGTCTCTTCCATGAAGTTTAGAACGGACTTACCCATATACGTCCGATCCTCGTGGTTTATTCTTAGAATGACAGAAACCTGTGTGTGGAAAAGAAGAATATACGTGGAGAGGCAAGGATGTTTAAAGAGGGTTCTCATTTATGGCCCTGAAGTAAGACAGAGTTTGAGGACAAGAAGACCAATACGATGCCCTCTATGTTAACAGCATGGTATGTTAACATAACCCAAAGGCCCTTTTCAGGGCCACTCCCATGCCTCGAAAAGACCTTGACTTTCATTGCCTTTCAAATATTTTTTTTACGAATGTGGTCTCTATGTTTATAATCCCATGTTAAATTCCCCTTGAGGCTAGAGTTGCCCAAAGACTTTTTCCCATGTTCAATTCCCCTTGACGCTAGACAGGCCCAAAATATATTCCCATGTTCAATTCCCCTTGACGCTAGACAGGCCCAAAATATATTCCCATGTTCAATTCCCCTTGACGCAGAGTGCCAGGCTTTTTCCCATGTTAAATTTCCCTTGATGCTACAGTGCCGGGACCCTGTCTGTAATGCTAATTCCCATTGACGCTAGGGTGCCCCACTACACTACTTACGCACCTCTTTTTGCTTCTTTGTTTTGGTATACTGTTAACTTCACTTTCATAATGATCCAATTGTATGTAAACTTACATTTATTTAGGTTTGTTTCATAGTGATCCAGAAGGTGCAGGTTCATATATTTTTTTATTTACACATTTTTAACCAGTCTTTGCCTATAGGTAAGAAATATGATAGTTTTGTTGATGTTTAAGGAAGTATTTTGCAGTTTTATTGTTACTTTTACCTTCTGTTTGCATTTTTGATGACTAGACAAATCAAATCTTAAGGGAAGTAAATTCATTTGAAAAGTATTGAAATATTTATATGAGAAGAGAGAATCCATCTTAAGTGATGCTTATGTCTTGTAAGTTGTGATTCTTCTTTTGTGTTAATGACATTTACAATAAAGATATAAAATCAAACTTTACCTGGTCTTGAGTTCATTCTTTCATTCAGATGTTGTACCTTTTCTTGATTATTACACTGTTAGGAGCCATCTATTCAGTACATAGGCAAAATTCTGGCAAAGCTTGACTCTCCCCACCCCCACCCGTACACATGCGTACTTTTTACACCTCCCAACCTGCGGACGTACGCTTGACGCACCCTCACCCCGATCTATAGAACGGCTTACATTTAATCCACGCAGAAACGATCAAGGATTAATAATATTAACGTGTTTAATAAAACAGATAGTCCACCGACGGTGAATGTCTGACTGCATCAAAGAAATAAGCTGCGTAACTCTAAAATGTTTGTCTTTTGTCCGCTACAATTCAAACGCCGACTGAACCCAGTCGAACAGCTTACGTATGAGAAAAAATATTATCAATGTCCCCCGCCTCCCGTTTCCTATGCGTACGTACCATTATCAGTAGACACACACACACACACACACACACACACACACACCATATGCAAGCGTATGCATTTGGGTTACCCCCCTCCATGTGTACGTAAGGTGAATTAGCGTTAGGTGCTGGTAATTTATAAATGGAATCGATTTATTATTCCCCAAGAGGATACTCGAAGGGTACCGCAGCGATTAGTAAACTCGCACAAGCAGCAAACGTTACGCGTGTTACTGCAAAAAAATGGTTATCCCGACAGGCAATATGGCAAACTTGCTGCAGTATCACCTTCTCGTTTTTTTTAAAACCCGACTGTGCGGGAATAAATTTAAATTTCTTTGTACCACATCGTTCACACTTACCCTTAACCGCTGATCTGTTATTTTTTATTGTAATGGTTGTTAGATCACCTGTTGGGGTACGCGTCCTGCACTTCACACAATATAAATCCATATTCTTTTTATATATATATCATGAATGTAATTGATTTTTCTGCAACACGAAAGCAAGAACCGGTCAAGCATCATGCTGCGTTGCCAAATTCTGTTCGTATGATCATAATTGGACCATCTGGATCGGGTAAGACACAACTGCTTCTTAACCTGGTTAGTCGGGTTCAGTCGGCGTTTGAATTGTAGCGGACAAAAGACAAACATTTTAGAGTTACGCAGCTTATTTCTTTGATGCAGTCAGACATTCACCGTCGGTGGACTATCTGTTTTATTAAACACGTTAATATTATTAATCCTTGATCGTTTCTGCGTGGATTAAATGTAAGCCGTTCTATAGATCGGGGTGAGGGTGCGTCAAGCGTACGTCCGCAGGTTGGGAGGTGTAAAAAGTACGCATGTGTACGGGTGGGGGTGGGGAGAGTCAAGCTTTGCCAGAATTTTGCCTATGTACTGAATAGATGGCTCCTAACAGTGTAATAATCAAGAAAAGGTACAACATCTGAATGAAAGAATGAACTCAAGACCAGGTAAAGTTTGATTTTATATCTTTATTGTAAATGTCATTAACACAAAAGAAGAATCACAACTTACAAGACATAAGCATCACTTAAGATGGATTCTCTCTTCTCATATAAATATTTCAATACTTTTCAAATGAATTTACTTCCCTTAAGATTTGATTTGTCTAGTCATCAAAAATGCAAACAGAAGGTAAAAGTAACAATAAAACTGCAAAATACTTCCTTAAACATCAACAAAACTATCATATTTCTTACCTATAGGCAAAGACTGGTTAAAAATGTGTAAATAAAAAAATATATGAACCTGCACCTTCTGGATCACTATGAAACAAACCTAAATAAATGTAAGTTTACATACAATTGGATCATTATGAAAGTGAAGTTAACAGTATACCAAAACAAAGAAGCAAAAAGAGGTGCGTAAGTAGTGTAGTGGGGCACCCTAGCGTCAATGGGAATTAGCATTACAGACAGGGTCCCGGCACTGTAGCATCAAGGGAAATTTAACATGGGAAAAAGCCTGGCACTCTGCGTCAAGGGGAATTGAACATGGGAATATATTTTGGGCCTGTCTAGCGTCAAGGGGAATTGAACATGGGAATATATTTTGGGCCTGTCTAGCGTCAAGGGGAATTGAACATGGGAAAAAGTCTTTGGGCAACTCTAGCCTCAAGGGGAATTTAACATGGGATTATAAACATAGAGACCACATTCGTAAAAAAAATATTTGAAAGGCAATGAAAGTCAAGGTCTTTTCGAGGCATGGGAGTGGCCCTGAAAAGGGCCTTTGGGTTATGTTAACATACCATGCTGTTAACATAGAGGGCATCGTATTGGTCTTCTTGTCCTCAAACTCTGTCTTACTTCAGGGCCATAAATGAGAACCCTCTTTAAACATCCTTGCCTCTCCACGTATATTCTTCTTTTCCACACACAGGTTTCTGTCATTCTAAGAATAAACCACGAGGATCGGACGTATATGGGTAAGTCCGTTCTAAACTTCATGGAAGAGACAAGAGTTGATGATTCCACGTCGGTCCACATGTTGGTGACGAGAACAGGTGAAGGAATGCAACAAACTGTGGGTATTTATAGGGAGAGGGAGGATTGAAACGGATTGAGTTCATTGACCAATCCAAACACGGGTTACAAAATTCAGTGACCCTTTGTCCAATCGGAAGAAAGCAGTCCGTGACGTCACATGTTCTATATAGAGGCACTAGCGTTTGTGCGCAGTCAATCCATGCGACACAGTGAGCATAAATATGGCGCAAACTCAGAAGACAATGAATTGGGGTGCACCGGCCACGGAGACTACCCAAGTGAACCCGGACTTACTTCCAGAAGAGGTCAATTGGGATTTTGTGGATTTTCTTTCGCAAGAATTTGTTCTGGAACTTTCGCCACCTTCTCCTTCATTACCGCACGTGGAGAATTTTAAACAAAGACAGAAAGAAGAATTAGAGAAATTTATACAACAGCAAAAGGAAACGGAATAAGCTTTTCTCCTACAGCAACAGCAGCAAGAAGAAGAGGTAAGAAAGAAACAACAAGAAGCAGCAGCAGCAAAGAAACAAGAGGGTGAAAGTCAAACAGTCACGATATTGTTAGACATTTTAGCAGAGTTAAGAAGTCTGAAACAAATGTATCAGACTTCTTTATTACGACCGAAGAGAAAAAGGCCTTCCCGAGCTAAACAACTCAACCCTGTGACAACACCTACCTTACCGCCCTTAATTATTTCTACCAAATCATCATCATCGACAGTACGCAGTCCAGAAGTAGGCCTTGGCCGTGGCAGAGGCTTAAGGCAGTTAAAGTTGATTGCTTCCTAAGTTTGTTGTTTAAAACTCATCAAGAACCAAAGGCCCTTTTCAGGGCCACCCATGTCTCTCGAAAAGAGATAGTGTTTCAATTTGCCAACATCACTTAAAACTCAAACAAATCCTTTTTTACCCTTATAGTACGTGAGAATGATTGAGTGCGTGTGAGTGTAGATTCTTATTCTAAAAATCAAAACCAAGAGACACTTACGTTTTATAGACTTTTTATTCTTGTACAAATCTTACAATCTAATTCACAATACCATATAACATTTTAAAAAGTCCATAAACTTCTTTTTTTGTCTCCCTTCACTCTCTCTTTTTTTTAAAGGCCTTCACTTTTACAGCTTTTTCCTCCTCTTCATTCTCACTTTCATCCCTTCTTTTTTCCTCCTGTTTCTGTTTCTTCACCTGTCTGCTTTCTTCCTCTTCTTCCTCTCGATCACTTCCCTCTTCTTCTCGCTCCTGTTGTTTCTTAGGACAATCTGGAGACCAATGTCCTTTTTCTTGACAATGATAACAGGTATCTTGACTTTTGTCTCTTTTAACCCCTGTTTTTTTTTTACGGTCTGGACACTCTGAAGACCAATGCCATTTCTTCTGACAAATATAGCAAGTATCTTGACTTTTATCTCGAAGGGAGGGTGAGTAGTCCCTCGGCTGGTCTGAAGAAAATTTTCGGATGACCCCTCGCAAAGCTCTGATGAAAAGTTCGATCTGTGTAGTCTCTTCCATTGTTCTGCTCAGTTTGAGAGTGAAATGAATAGTGGAAGGACAAGACACACACCCTTTATATACGCTGGTATGTCATGGCTATAGAGTAACCCTTGGTGTTTAAACTTTAGTCATTTGACTTTTTGCAGTCAAGATGAAACGATCCAATCCAATCGAGAAGAAAGAAGAAGAAAGTAAAAGACAGAAACGTGATCTATCGCCTCGTACCATAGCTGAAGTCTTGGCACAAATTCATCCCAGTGACTTTGAAGAGGACATGAGTGAACCAGAATCCGAGCCCAGAGAGTCTTCCTCTAAACAAAGTTTACCACCCTTAGTTAACCCTGAAAATTACTATCACATTCGAGAGACAGAAAAGCGTCCCTCTAGAAAATTTAGAACCACGGCTTACAAATACACGGTGAAGTTTAAAGATTTCAAGTCCGAAGTACCGTTAGAGAAAGCAGACAGCGTCATCACCGAGGTGTGTAATTCTTTGCTCACCACACTGAAACACCAATGTCAAGCCAAAGAAGACGATCGCTTGAGACTTTCCATACAACAGGACGGTTTGAAATCCCCTGTTTGGATCGAGTTTAGTAGCCCTGCAGAATTGACCCCTTCCAAAGTCATGGACAAAATTCAACACATACAACAATCTAATGACCAGTTTGACATCACCGATGGAAAAGCGACACTGTTTATGACCCACGTCTCTCCTCCCAAAGGGACTGGACGCAAGAAGATGTTATTGGTGGACGAGCTTCGCATCACCAAAACAAGTCTCGTCCGAATTAACAACCCTCAAGACCAGATGTGTTTAGCCCGTGCCATCGTGGTGGGACGAACGTATGCCAACAAGAACGACACGGTAGAATGGAAAAGAACCTGGAAAACTATTCAACAATCCGACCGAGCCAAACAACGAAATGAAGCAGAACTCCTGTTACAACAAACCGGACTGTCTAAAGACACACCCTGTGGCATTCCTGAGATGCAAAAATTGCAAGATGCCCTAGCTCCACGATTCACCTTGAAAGTGCACCCTCAAGAAATGCGTGGGTCTCTGTTGTTTCGAGGTCAAGATTTTAAGGATGGAAAATACATTCACCTCTATCATCACGTTGAGCATTTCGATACCATTACCAGTGTCCCTGGATTCCTGGGATACAGTTATTACTGTGAGAAAACCCCAAGATCGTGTACGAGTTTAACGGTTGCTTATTTCACGGATGTCCCGTTTGTTACCCTGATCGTAACACTAAAAATCAGTTTTTACAACGAACCATGGAAGACTTGTACCAGACCACTTGTCAGCGACGCCTAAAGTTAGAACAGCAAGGATACCAAGTGGTGGAAATGTGGGAACACGAATACGATCACCGTTTGAAAACCGATCCCGAGTTTAAACGCATAGTGGACAGTTACCAGTTCATGGACCCCCTGAATCCGAGCGATAGTTTGTACGGAGGAAGAACCATTGCCACCTGTTTACTGTACCAAGCCGACGAAGATAAAGGGGAAGAAATCAAATACTTGGACGTGTGTTCGCTGTATCCCTACGTGTGCAAATATTGTCGCTTTCCTGCAGGGCACCCACAATTGTTGACGGAACACATCGACCTGAAAAACATTCGACAATACGAAGGTTTGATCAAATGTAAAGTTTTGCCTCCCACAGACTTGTACCATCCCGTGTTACCTCACCATTGTCAAGACAAACTGATGTTTCCCTTGTGCCGTACTTGTGCCGAAACGTGCAACCAAGATCAACCTTGTCAGCACACCCAGGAAGAACGTGCCTTGACGGGGACGTGGGTCAGCGTAGAATTGTTCAAAGCTCTGGACGTGGGATACCAACTGTTAGAAGTGTACGAAATTTGTCACTTTCCCAAGACACATCAATACCACAAGGGTGACCCAAGTCAGAAAGGCATTTTCGCAGACCACGTGGATGCCTTTTTGAAACTAAAGCAAGAAGCCAGTGGCTATCCTTCCTGGTGTCACACTCCCGAAGACCAAAAGACATTCAAAGAGAAATACTGGGCACAAGAAGGCATTACTTTAGACCACATCGAGAAAAACGAAGGCAGGAGATGGTTTGCCAAAGTGATGTTAAATTGCTTGTGGGGTAAAATGGCACAACGACCGTGTTTACCCAAGACGGAGTATTTGACAGAACCTTCTCCCTACTTTCAGATGATTCACGACAAAACCAAATTCATGAAACACGTGGACGTCGTTCGCGAGGATTTGATCTTAGTCAATTACGAAGAAGATCTGGACTTTGTAGAAGCTGACCCATTTGGAAATGTCATCATTGCGGCTTACGTGACAGCTCATGCTCGCTTAAAATTGTACGAAGCTTTAGAACTGTTAGGAGAACGTATCCTGTACTTTGACACGGACAGTTGCATTTACATCGATCACCCGAGTCAACAGCACCCTATCATCGAAGAAGACCGCTTAGGAGCCTGGACAGACGAGCACCCCGACGAGAAAATTTTAAGTTTCGCAAGTGGCGGTCCTAAAAATTAAGGTTACGAATACCGGGACAAACAAGAAGAAGTGCACACGAACCGAATTTGTCAAACGTTTGATCGAACATAAACATCATTTGATCGATCGTTCACCTCAACGCATCGTGTGGTGTTACAAAGAGTGGCAATCGGCGTACAGCCTCTTAGGAGAAAGTCAAGGCGATTCCATCGTGTTTGTGAAAGGCATTCCTAAAGAAGACGACGGAATCGTGTCTGACTCCCGTCAAATCCATTGGGTCATTTTCGACGACATGTTAGGAGAAGACGAAGAAGAAATTAAACTTTGGTTTACACGCAAAGGGCATCATCGTAATGCCAGTGCCGTCTACATCACTCAAAATTTGTTTCAACAAAGTAAAGCCCATCGCACCATCAGTCTCAATGCTCATTACATGGTCTTGTTTAAAAGCCCTCGAGATAAATCGCAAGTGCAAGTCTTAGCCAAACAGTTAGGAACGCCTTGGCTTACTCAGGCGTACGACGATGCCACTCAAACTCCACACGCCTGTTTACTCGTCGATTTGAAACCTACTACCCCTGATGATTTGCGATTTCGTACCCAATTGTTTCACCACTGGTGCCAAGACGGAGGGCCTGTCCTGTACACGTCTCCGTTCTCGACTTAACCCCACAAAAAATCTATAAAAACCTTAGACACTTTTCGTCTGTCTCACACAGTCTCAACATGATGTCCCTTCAGTCGCATCTTCCCGTGAAATTGATTCGTGCCTTGTATGGCATCAGTCGCGAAAAACATCCACAAATACGGGCTCGTGCTTTAGAAGCCAGTCTCAAAGAAGTCTTACGATGGTTCACGGTGACAACACGTCAATTACTACAAGGCATCATTCAGATTCCTCGAAACGAAGTCGCTTTTACCCAACTGGCCGATCCCCGCATCGACACTCAAACCAAAAAAACAAATCATTTTGAATTCTAGAGGGAGCGGTACTCTAGGAGGGGTCATCATTCGCTCTCTCTTAAAATGGGATCCTAATGCTCTCAAAGTTCTCCCCAATATAAAAGCCAAACGAAGCTCCAAGAAGAAAAGAACCACGGTGTCAAGACCAGGTCCCCAAGGAGACTCGTGTCTCCAAGAACTTCTCCAGTGGTGGAACCCTCCTCTTACCAGTCACCACCCAGGAAAAAGAAAGGCCCACAGAAAAAGAAACAGAGAAAAAGTCCCCAGAAAAAGACAAGCCCACAGAAAACTAGTCGCAAGAGAGGCACTTCGGCCAGGACACAACCTTACACTCGCAAACCACGACCTGCAAGGACGGTGACCGCGTCTCCGGTAGCCTTAGGTTCATTCACTTCTCCGTTGATGACACCAAGAACTGAGAAGTACTTAGAAACATTGATCACACCAAAAACTTCTCCGTTGATGACACCAAGAACTTCTCCAGTGGCAGGACCCTCCTCTTTAGTGGCAGTGGCCGCTGCTCACAAAGTACCTTCTCCCAAGATCAAAGTCCAAGAGAGATCGGGCATGTTACAAAGTTTATTGGATTTGTCCAAGCAAGAACTGGCTCGACTTAGTCCGTTACGTACCCGTGCATGACGTGTCATGCCTGTCCTCAAGTTAATACGACGTAAAGACAATCAGTGGCGACGCGTTCCAGTATAAAAAAAAGTGTCTGACAAAGTAGGGTATCAGTGTTTTGGTGCTCCTGAAGACTCAAAGATGTCACCCTCCAGAGAACATCCCTCTTCTAAGCCCCAAGAAAAGAAAAGGAAAGGACTGCCTCCTCGTCAAGTCAAACATGGGGACATGTTATCTGTCCTGTCCAAAGCTTCTCCACCCCTACGAAAAAAACTCATTCAAACAGCCTCCAAAGAGGTCATCGATACCGTGTGCGAATGTTGTTTGAACGTTTTGAAAGGCACGATCCCTTTGTCCAAACATCAGAAACAATGCTTAGGCAAACATCGTCACGTTCGTTCTTCGCCAAATGGTTCAAAAGAAAATCCCCATTCGTCAAAAGAAGAAGATGTTGGTCCAACGTGGAGGAATTTTACCCCTCTTGTTAGGCCCATTGCTGAAAGGAGTCTTGGGAACCATGTTGGGAGGACTGGTGGGAGCAAGATAAAAAGGACCTCTGAAGTCCCAAG
This sequence comes from Sinohyriopsis cumingii, assembly GCA_028554795.2. Lineage (NCBI taxonomy): Eukaryota > Metazoa > Mollusca > Bivalvia > Unionida > Unionidae > Sinohyriopsis > Sinohyriopsis cumingii. Next base: position 89,058,201 of record CM068826.1, on the reverse strand, counting down.
ATCTCAGAATTGACCCTTGACATCCAATGGAAGGACGAAAACTAGCTTTAGTGCCTTACAAACGATGGATGGAATACCATCGTTGGCAAGAACAGCGGACCCCGCATTTACCTCCCAATCCCCATTTGAGCGAGATGACCCAGTTACAACACGAATTGCAGTCCTTGATGGATCGCCAAGATTTGTCCGAAACAGAAAAATCGCAAAAGTACGGTCAACTCTTGCAACGACTGCAACTATTTCACCAAAAAGCTTTAGACGAACAGCTCTACCCACTCTGAAAGATTTTAAGACCTTGATGAAAAGTCCATCCCCCACACCATCACCACCACTACTACCATCCCCAGGTGTCACCAGAGATTCTACCCCACGAAGACCTGAGGAAGAAGAGATACGAGAAGTTTTTCAAACACCGTCAGCAGCTCCCATTTCTAGTAAGATTGCAGCATCCTTGTTGACCCCTTCTCCCACACCCCAACGAGAAGAAATGAAAGCTTGGTTTAAAAAGATGATGTCCACTCCTCCTTCGACAGAAGTGAAAAAGAAAGAAGGGAAACCAGAAGTGAAAAAAGAAAAGAAGACCAAAGTCATTCCATTGCCACCTCCACCACTACCTTCGACTTCTACTCCCGTAGCCCATCGGACACGTAAATCCGTTTCCAAACCACCCTTTCGTCCCGCCCAAAGTAGCATCCTCGAAGAGTGGATGCCTTATTAACAAACAAACAAACAAAAAATGGAGAAGGTGTTAGCCAGCATTTACTACGATCCATCCCATCCTGCAGGTTACGGAGGTGTTCAGAAATTGTATCGTGCTGCCAAAACTCGACTGAAAAGTCTCCGTTTACCTCAAGTGCAATGATGGTTACAAGAACAAGCTACCTACACTTTACACAAACCCATTCAACGCAAGTTTTCCAGAAGTCGCACACGAATGGAAGGCATAGATCATCAATGGCAAGCCGATTTAGCCGATGTCTCTCATTTGGCCAGCTACAATCGCGACTACAAATATTTGTTTTGTGTCATCGACGTCTTTTCCAAATTTCCCTGGGTCGTACCATTGACTTCCAAATCAAGCAGTGAATTAGTGCGAGCCCTGCAACGGGTGTTGAAACAAAGTGGTCGTCACCCTCTTCGATGGCAAACGGACAAAGGCACCGAATTTCTGAACCAAGCTTTCCAAACAGAATTAAAGAAACCTGACATTCATTTTTTTACCATCGAGAATCCTGAAAGCAAAGCCAGCATCGTGGAACGTTTTCAACGTACCTTGAAAGAACGAATGTGGAAATATTTTACGCATCACCACACTCTGAAGTACATCGACATCTTACCGCACCTGGTGCAAGCGTACAACCAATCTTACCATCGAAGCATTGGACGTGCTCCGCAAGAGGTGACTCCCGACAACGAAGTGCTGGTGTCTGATCGCCTGTTTGGTACGTCCCCGATGAGGGCTGTCCCCAAGAAAAGTGGAGTGTTGGCCGTTGGAGATTGGGTGCGCATTGACAAAACCAAACACACTTTCGACAAAGGTTACTTACCTAACTGGACCACCAAATTGTTTCGTGTCTCTGGACGAGTGCATGGTCGTCATCCTACCGTCTATAAATTGGAAGACATGAACGGAGAAGTGTTAAAAGGAACGTTTTATTTGCCCGAGTTACAACGTGTCGCCAAAAAAGAAGACGACGTGTACGACATCGAAAGCATTCTCGAACGCAGAACCCGTAAAGTAGGCAAACGACGTGTCAAAGAAGTCAAAGTACGTTGGAAAGGATATCCACCCGGTTTTGATTCTTGGATCGACGCTTCGCAAGTCATCGACTATAAAAAGAAGTGACCATCATGCCCTTTCACACAGACTCAGCTACTGCGACCACTCCTTCACCCAGTTCTTCTCTGCAAGATTTACAGAAACAACCCTTGTGGGTGTGGTGTGGAGAACGTGTGCCTAAAACGCAAATCGTCTTTTTCTACCAAATCTTTGTGGTGTATTGTGTCATCGGTGCAGCCATTGCCAATTTGAGTTTGCAACAAGGAGACAAACAATTATGGACCATTTTATTGAGCTTCCCAATCCCTCCCTGAAATTCTCCTCGAACGGGAACAACGGGAACCTTGTGTCCAGTGCCAGTGTCAGTCACCACTCCAACAACAACAACCCCATTTTGGGCGGATACACTCCTCTGACTTCCAGTAACTCCTCGGACAGCCACAGAACTCTGGAATTATGAACAATAACAACCAATTTTACTTAACCTTACCCAGTGACAGTTCTATGGAGGTGTTTCCCAATAACATTTTGTGCTGTTACACGGCCAAATTACCTCAGGCCATCCAATTAGATCACGAAGCCCATTGGAAAGTGGCTTTGGTAGAAATGATTTACCCAACACAAATCAAAAACATCACTGAAACTCAAAACACTTTTGACGTCGAAATTCTGGACCAAACAGTGCAGCAAACCATGATTACCACTAATCAACATAAATCACTTCCGAAGGACACAGTACCCCGAAGCAGCAGTGACACTTCTCCTCCTTTTTACATTTATCACTTTAAAATTAACTCAGGCCATTATTTTAGTGGTCAACATCTGGTGGAGGCAATCGCTGACAAATTCCATGCAGCATTTGAGTACCATACAGTGTCTCATCGTCTACTAATCAAATCTGAAAGTGAGGAAAAAGTATACGTATTAAAGTTTGCCCTGAATTGTATGACATTTTGGGTGGAGAAAAGACCTTGACTTTCATCGCCTTTAAAAATTTTTTTTAAAATGTTGTCTCTATGTTTATAATCCCATGTTAAATTCCCCTTGAGGCTAGAGTTGCCCAAAGACTTTTTCCCATATTCAATTCCATTTGACGCTAGACAGGCCCAGAATATATTCCCATGTTAAATTCCCCTTGACACCAGAGTGCCGGGCTTTTTTTCCCATGTTAAATTTCCCTTGACGCTAGAGTGTTGGGACCCTGTCTGTAATGCTAATTCCCATTGACGCTAGGGTGCCCCACTACACTACTTGCGTATCTATCAATTCAGAAACAGAACAGGCCTAGATATTCTGGTACTTAATGCAACACATCTACACTGCCCACACTTGGGTGCACATCAATTTATGATTAATACATTCATTTCTAAGTGCTGTGGATTTTAATTTTACCTTATTTAAAGAATTTGTTGCAAAAGGTAGTATATACAAATACGACACATTATATACAGTTATTCATGGAGTAAAGAACCAAGAACCAGCAAAAGACTTAAAACATATCACTTAAGTTTTCACTTGACGAATCCAATATATGATGGAGTTAGATAAATCCCAATTTGTTCATGTATTATACATAATGTATTAATGCTGCTATTATATAGATATGCACTGATAATATCATTATTTGTATAATCACTTATAATGTATTGCCACTATCATATTGTGATGCATACAATACAACATTGCAAAATATTATTTTGTACTAATTTTATAAAAGATGACACTCTCAAGTGAATAAAGTTATTTGACTTGTACACTAACTGATTTTATTTCTTAAATGATGTAAAGCAAATGAAATGGCTTGCCTTCACAAATCCCCATGAATTGCACAGCATACTTCAAGACAACTACAAACACCCATGCTCATCACTCAACCAGTACCCAGGGGTCATATGTATTATCTGTCACACATATGAGGGTCTTCCTACTGTGAGTACATATATGAAGTTTATTTAGAAAATATATGAAAATGTATCATTGTAATTTCTTATATTTGACCTCTGAACTGCTCCCCCACCTTCCACCAAAACAAACTGGACCCTGGACCCTTGGAGCAGGAAGCAAGAATGTCAGCCCTCATATTAGAGACAAAGGGCCCCACAATATCCAGAACACCTTATAAGATGAATGGCAATATTAAAGCATGCATTATTTATTCAAATTATGTCATACAATTAGTAGTGTTGGCAATTAAATTAGACTATAAATTTATTTCAATGGATAACGAGACCAAGTATTAAGATACTAGTCATGTCAATCATAAGCTGTTTTGTGTTGGTCGTGCATGACATGTACAGTACCATACAAGGACACCTGTATCATTATGTGTGTGTGTGTGTGTGTGTGTGTGTGTGTGTGTGTGTTTTAACATAGCGGTGATATGCACATTATGTCATTAAAGACGATGTCTTCTACTAGGTTCATCAGTTTAAGTAAGCAAATGTTTTGAAAAGTTCAGTGAAACATTGCAAGAACGAATGGAAATCTTATATTGAAAAACTATTCGATCTATTCTTCTAACTGTAACAAGGTCCAGTAATTTTCCAGGACAAAGCATTATTCATGTTTAATACCAATGATTTTCCAATTCAAACTGAGTGCAAGAAGCACAGTCTTTTCCCAAATGTTAGACCGCTTTACCTTGTATGATTAACTTATTTATAATGGTTCCATACCAGCTAAGGCCCCCATCTTGCAGGACTGATGAGAAAGAAAACGCTGGTATGAGAAAAAGCAAAACAAAGAAATAACTAACAAAGATACATATAACAAACATTAAATATGTGTCCTGAACTGCTGGATGAACACTTTGTTCATCATAAAAATTACCAAATATTATATAAAATAACAAACGCAACTAAGATGTCAAACAATTCAAAGTTTGTAATTTTTTTAAGAATCTTAAAGTCCTTCCTTACACTAATTGGGTCTTACACATCAAATGAAAAGAAATTAAAATAAAAATACAACATAACTTGTACTAAAATCTGGAGCACATGATAAATACAATGGACTCCTGAGAAATTATAGAGACCCAAGTGTCAGATAATCAGATCTGTACACACTTTTGATACCTCATAAATACTCATTTTCATATTCAATATGTATCATCACCCCCCAATTACTTAAGCCATTTAGTCCATACTTTACTGTTAAAGAAAACCATTATTTTCACTTCTGACAAAAATTATGAGACAGATCTTGTTTCTTGGGGTTTACAGATTATCTTCTTCAAGAAATAAACCCTATTTTCAGAAAAAGATAATCCTGTTTCATCTAAATAATTTCCATTCTTAACATCTTGCTGTCTAAAATATTATCAAAGTGCTCACAAAGAAGAAGAAAGTTGTCATAGCTAGTGGATAGCTCTAGTACACAGCCACATGTATGGGCATCTGGTCTCAGGGTAAATGCAGACATTGATGGTGTAAATCTAACTTGAATTTGTTTGCCAACGATCAGATCACTTCCAGTACAAAATCGCAAAAATGCTGTTATTATGTCCTTCAGCTTTCGATGTATTGCCTCAAAGCATCAAGTGTGAGCTTTTCTGCGTTTCAAATATCATCTGGTAATTGAAGCAACTATCTGTATACTTCGTCAAGTCCTGTGTTGGTTAACGATGATCTCAAATAACACTGAAGTAATGGTGACCAGCAATCTGTTACAAATTAAGGTTTTTGCACTATCTGATGGTGGGAGATATCTTTAATTAGCTTTCTGATGTTGTCATTTGTGGGCATAATGCGTACTTCATAGCTTGAAATACATTACAAAGATCCCTTCCTGTTTATATCCACATATGAGAACCTTGGCCACTGCCTCCCAATGTTCTCTCCTCATGATATGCACAGTTGTTGGGATTCTGATGTCAGACCCAACTGTATGTTTAATATAGAAGGTCTCCCAGAATTCGGATACAACATCTCTGAAAACACCCCCAACATCCTCACCTCTTTCAGATACAAGTTCTACCTGTAATTGATTTAATCTAGAATCAAAGTTGGCATCCAGAAAATAATTCATCATGTCATTAAACACATGACCTCTCTTAACTATTACTTTCTTAACACTCTCATTCAAAGGAACTGTGGCATCTAGTTCTGATCTGGTATTCAAATGGTGATCCCCTGGGTGAAACGATACATTTCATTGTCAGAACTGTGCTGGTCTAACATAGAATCAAATACAACAAAAAAGGCATGATGGTATTTTCTGTACAATTTGCATAAATGTTGGCGTAACTTGCATGTTGAAGTGCATGACTGGGGGGTGCTAAGGCTTTCAACAGATTCAGATATTGACTCAGCAACTGGCTGTGACTGACTGAGTGTGACTTTCAGCACTGACTCAAATGAAAACTCTTCTTTTGACTGAAGATGTATTGGTACTGCTCTATCCAAAGGACATGCAGTCAGAATGATTTCAGCTTGTTCACAGTTTGATTCTTTAGGATTTCTATTCAGAAAAGTTACAGGTGGTTTGTGATAGGACTCTAAGCCATGATGTAATATTTCTGGTATGCTTATAGTGTTCTCTTCAGTGAGTGGCTCAGAAAGTAACGTTATTTGATCTTGAAGAATTTTTGTTGTTTTTGTTGTTGTTGTTGTAGGGTTTAACGCCATTTTTCAGCACACGATAGGCTATACATGGTGGCCAGTATTAATGGTGGAGGAAGAACCCGGGAAAGCCCGGAAAGAACCACCGACCCACGAGAAGCTACTGGCAAGCTTTCTCACATACCCACATTAGCCGAATCCGAGACTCGAACCCACGCAGACAGAGGTGAGATGGCAGTGATCCGTAACGGAGAGCGCTTTAGACCACTCTGCCACTCGGGGCCCCCGATCTTGAAGAGTGAGACTTTCTGTATTGACTGAATCTTTTTTCTCTGTGACTATATAAAGTCTCAGCAACTTACCTTTGATGATTCACATAATTCTTCAATTGTTTCATTTTGGATTTCTCTGTTGGAAAAATCTGTTAAATTAAATATTCGCAATTAGCATTGCGTTTATTCACAAAGTATTGCGTTTATTTGCAAAATTATTGCGAATATTCAAAATAAGCATTGCCTTTATTCGCAATAGTATTGCGTTTATTTGCAATGTATTGCGAATATTCACAAAAGGTATTGCGTTTTTTCGCAATACATGTATGCTTCTTTTTTTGACAGACACTATTTGGCACTAATGGGCTTCCGTAGAGTTCAAAGGCGATGTTGAAGGTTTTCATTACCAATCGTTGTATCGGATACTTGGCTGTCGTTTTGATCTAAGTTTGACTGATATCACTACCCATTTTAGGTTGGACTTATACATTGTGCACGTAAACTCTGGCTTCTTAAAACATGGTTTTGTACTAATTAGCATTGGCCATAGTACACGGTACTACTTCGATTCAGTCTCAGGTGCACACACATTCAGTTGAACAAATACTCGTTTTCAAATCACATGTCCACATGTCTAAATGCAAACGATCCATCAGTTTTAAACTGCTCCCCGTCTGATTTTGTTTCAACGGTCGTTTAATCCAACATTTTGGCCGATATCACAATTTGCAATCAGCACCGTATCGTTGAACTTGACCACCGTGCCAGGTTTCCATGCCACAGAAGCAGCCAGATGTGTGTTTTGGTTTCTTTTCCGCACGTCAAGATCTTTTCTAGGTACGCGCGGTAACTGTACGTTTTGTTATTCAAGTGAGCGACGAATGCATGAAATTGTCGATGGGAGCCACTCTGCAATCGGAACCTGTATTGGTGTTGTTCATTTTGAGAATATTGACTCTCAGTCAAAAGTGACTGCCATTTAGATTGATGTAATCTTCTGTTTTAACTTTGATTTCAAATTCCATAGAGGCTGAGTTAGTCAATGACGACACAGGACCCACTGGGAATCTTGCATCGTCTTCATTATCAGTAACATGGCAAACATTTTGTGTTCTAACTTCTAACATTCGTAAGCAACTCGGTGCATCATTTTTATTCCAGTAAGTTATCAAACACGTCCAGTTTTCTGACATCTTCTGCCCTTTCCTTATTAGTTTTCTCAACATGTTTGTGAAGGATTTTTGATGTCTCTTTCTGCCTCTTCCTTGCTGCGGCGTAGAGGATTAAGTAATACCTTGGCCAGAAGCGTGAAGCGAATTTATAAGGGTGTCTCAATTACCCAAAAGGTCTTTTCCAGTTTGAAGCAACACATTTATGCTTGATTTCATGAAGGCTTCTTCGGGACATTTTTTCCTCCGAGAACGTCTTGAAGGAATTCTATTCCTTACGATAAAAATCGGCATCTTTCAAAGCAGAGTGATCCAAATACAGTCTCGCTGGCCAAATGTGTCCCACGGTCATTTGTATGTTGCCACGCTCATACATACATACATACATACATACATACATACATACATATATATATATATATATATATATATATATATATATATATATATATATATATATATATATATATATATATATATATATATATATATATATATATATATATATATATATAACACTAATCTGGTGGAGTGGTCTGGTGATCTACTCTATTTTCTATTTACAATGCGTTCAATTTAAACTGATAAAAAATACTGATGACCTTTTCTACTACTACCCCCACCAACTCTTCTCCTTATCCAGCGGCAGAGGATATAAAACAAATTCAATTAATTTTAAATGAATTTTAACAAAATAACACTAAGGTGAATATTTGTAAATCTGCTATCCCGGATATGTGACGTAGACTGATCTCCCATGAATAAACGTTTTTTTAAATCTTTTTATTTATTTCATTGCCATTAAAATTAATATTCCGAGTATCTGTCTTTCCATTAATATGAGAACGAAAATTTTTAAACCACAGTACACATATATGCTGTATATAAAACTACTCGATATAATTTCCAGGAAAACAAAGCGGAATGTAAAACATTGCTTTAGGGTATGCGTAACATGTGACATTCGTTTCCAAAAAGGTCCTGGTTACCGTATTTTCTCCTCAAGTGAGTGTGGTGGTGCGAGGAATCGTTCTTTAGTGGCGTCCCTGCTTTAAATAAGAGAACAGTTGTATGCCAGTTGCGGTGAAATAAAGTATTTTATTACTTATAAGTTTCGATTTTTGCAACTTCGCAATTATTTCATACATTGAGTGGGGGGTGGGTGTAGCATTAGGGCACTTAAACAAGAAGCAAAGGACACTACATTAATGATTGGCTAAGATTACAGTCACTACTGAGTCCATGTGGTGGGCCATTCTCCTGTCTGCCATATCTTGTTTCAGAGTGTTGTTAGGATTGTGACTATCTCTTCTCCTCCTGCTTGACTGAGCTCTGCTGGTATGTTGCCAACGCCAGCTGACTTTCCTTTCTTTAGTGACGTAACTGCAATTTCTACTTCTTCACGAAAAACTGGGTTATCATCAATTTCTTCTGCCTGAGGACAATTTAGTACTGCTGGATCTCCTTGGGTCTTATGATTGTACAATTCTGAGCAGTATTCCGTCCATCGCTTGAGGATCTCTTGATATTCTGTGAGGCATTTTCCTGATTTGTCTTGGATGATGGTCTCAGTTTTCGCTTGTTTATAGGTTGAGAGAGCTTTCACAGTTGATATGCCATTTTGCTATCATTTCTACTCAGACTGTCTTCGATTTTGCAGCATTGTCTTTGTAGCAGAATAGAAACCGAGTGGGTTTTGGATTAAATGAATAACGCAAACACAATGTGATGGACAACGGAAATTTATAAATTGAATTAATCTCTCTCTCTCTCTCTCTCTCTCTCTCTCTCTCTCTCTCTATATATATATATATATATATATATATATATATATATATATATATATATATATATATATATATATATATATATATATATGGACAACGGAAATTTATAAATTGAATTAATCTCTCTCTCTCTCTCTCTCTCTCTCTCTCTCTATATATATATATATATATATATATATATATATATATATATATATATATATATATATATATATATATATATATATATATATAATGAATAGAATGATTCTATCACGCTCTCAACATACAATTGATCCAATCACTCTACACATACATTCACAAATTGAAAAACGAAAATATGATTAATGTCATCTTATGTATGGAAAGTGAGATTCAAATAATCTCAAATAATTCAAATATGTTGTAAATAATATTATGCCATATAAGAGATTCACATACTATCACGTATGGAATACGATTAAGATTCAAATAATCTTAAGGAATTCAAATATGTTTCAAATAATATTGTGCACTGTAAGTGAGATTCACATAATCTCCTGTATTATGAAATGTAAGCGAGATCTCACATATTCTCCTACAATACAAATAAAATACTTAATAATCTCATGCAATTGAATATGTACTCAACTGAAACATCAATTGGAACAAACATATGCCTCTTGACATTTGTACAGTCGTATGATTCATAAACTGATGAACTACACAGTTTCACCGAGTCCTTGGGTTGGCCCACACTTTTATCGGCCGCTCACACCCCTCACGGATCCACCACATGTACAGACATACTTATACACATACGTACAGGCAGCATACATCACCCTTGTATTGGCTACGTCTACATTCTTGGCTCCACCACATGTACAGACACACGTATACACATACTTATAGACAGCACGCAGTACTAAACAGCTACCGTCAGCCCTAAACAGCTCTGAAGAGCTTCAGACATCCCTAAGCAGCCCTGAACATCCCTGAACATCTTCAGTCAGCTCTAAACAGCCCTGAACACCTTTAGTCAGCTCTAAACATCCATGAACAGCCCTGAACAGCTTCAGTCAGTTCTAAACAGCCCTATGGCTGGAGAACACAATGAAGAACGTTCACTCCTTGACAAGATCCAAAACTACCAGTGTCGGTTTGAAATGGAATCTACCTTAAATCCATAGGAGAGTGAGTAATAGTCAGGGTAAAATACCCGTGCATATCGTGGTTTTAATGTCTCTCGTCGCAAGTACTTTTCGACGAGATACATGCCTTTTCAGTCGCTTACCTGGAAAAACAATTACTCACCCTAGGTAACGTTGTACGCATGTACAACGAAAGATAGTCAAATCGGTCTAAGGCAAAGCCAAGTTATTTCTTGCCTTATTCTGTGACAGTCTTTCTATCCAGGATTCCTTTGCCTTTTTCATGCTTTTCCTGATAATGTTGTTTATCTATCTGTATTTTCTAGCTCCTTCATGATCATTGTTCAAGGACATATGTTGTGACCCAATGTTTCTTTATTCGACGATATTTGCCAATGATCTCGTTAGTTTTCTTAGTCACAGCTGTGTTGAATGTGGTTAATGACTCAAGGTCGGTGTCTTGTCTGCCCAGGGTTATCAAAGGTGCACATTTGCAACCTATCGTTGCTTGGAAGGCTTCTGCGACTTTTGGATCTTTCAATTTTTCAAGGTCAAATCTGATTCTTGGTTGGTTGGGATTTTTGATCATTTTCAGGCGGAAGCGAAACGTTGTCATTAATAAATCATGGTCACTTCCAATATCTGCTCTTGGAAAACTTCGTGTTCTGGCGATATTCAGTCCTGTGCAGAATCGTTTTTCTTGTAGGCAGCAAACTCCAAGAGCCTGAGTCCTCTTTCGTTTGCTTCTGCATTGCAGAAGGGTCCACATATGCTTTGCCAGTTTGTCTCTGAATCAACTCCCACCTTTGCATTCTAGTCTCCTTGTACAAGCAGAATGTCCTTCTTGTGTGAGTTGTCAGTGACATCTTGCAGTTGGTTGTAAAATTTATCCCGTTCTTTGTCATCATAGTTAGATGTCGGTGCATAGGCCTGTATGATTGTGAAGGTAAAGGGAGTCGCTCTCAGGCGGATGGTAATGAGCTTGCTTGAGACTGGGCAGCAACCCATAATGGTGTTCACAATGCCCTTGTGGATAAGAAATCCAACGCCATGATTGTGTCTGTCCCCTCTTCCGCTAAAGTATAACTTATGCCCATCTGTTGTTATTTCGCCAAAGTTTTTCCAGCGCACTTCAGAGACCAATAATGTTCCAGTTATACCTCTAAAACTCGCGTTAGTTCTTTCAACTTTCTCACTGCCCTCAGTGTTCTTACGTTCCATGTACCGATGATGATGTTGTCTCTCCCACGGATCTTGGTAGTGGCGGTAATATTATGTTACTTAACACCTCCGCCATTGTTGACCGGGGCTGCGACTGATCCGGTATGGAATAATTGTTAGTTGTCTTCATGTGGTGTATCAAGGGCAAGATACAGCCTGGCGAAGCCCATTCGTCTCCAGACTGGATGACCACAGCCGAAATGGACTGATATAGTGTGGCACGCCCTGGCCCTGAGCACATGGTCGTTGAGCTCATCTTTGAGCCATTCCGTCGTGGCCATTGACTCCATCGAGGAACACTACCGCCCAGAGATGCTGTGTTTTCTTCACACTATTTTACCCATAGTTGGGAGTCTCGTAGGGGCGGGAGCGTCTTAATCCATCCTGTACCGATCCAATGCACCTGTACCACTGCCCATGGCTCACCATGTCGACGCAATCCTTGATCATTGTGCTCCCCAAGAAAGGAAACCTGGTTTAGCAGGCGAGGAAAAAGAACAGGCTGACGTAGTTGAGCGCCTCGACACAACCTCCACAGCATACGGTATGGAGATTATCGCCACACAAAAGAAAGTGATGACAAACAACACCAACGGCATCAGTGCAGAAATAAACGTCAGTGGACAGAAGCTGCAAAAGATTTGCAAGCTTCAAGTACTTGGGATCAGTTATCACAGATGAGGGCTCCAAACCAGAACTACTTTGCAGGATTGCCCAGATAACAGCAGCAATAGCAAGGGTGAGACCAATATGGAAAGATGCCAACATTGCTTTTGGTTACAAAATCAGGCTGATGAGCTCGATTGTCATATCTATCTTTCTGTATGCTTGTGAAATATGGGCGGTCACATCACATCTGCAAAGAAGGATTCAAACATTCGAAATGAGATGCTACCGCAAGATATTGGGGATCTCATACGTTGACCATGTAACCAACGAACAAGTCCACAACAGGATCCAACGAACCATCGGATTCTATGAAGACCTATTGAGCACTTTAAAATAGCGTAAACTGAATTGGTACGGTCATGTCTCAAGATCATCTGGACCGGCAAAAAAAACCCAACCTGGCAAGGAACAGTGCGAGGGCGCAGAAGAAGAGACAAACAGAAAAAGAGGTGGGAAGACAACATTAAGGTGTGGACAGGCATGGGATTTGGAGATTCATAAAGGGCAGTAGAGAACAGGAAATGATGGAGGGAATTGGTTATAAAGTCAAATGTGGTGCCCCAACGACCTTTTGGGTTAAGGGTTTGATGATGAAGATGATGACAGTCACTTTGAAAAGCGTTACGCTCGTGATGATCTCACGAGATGACCTAAATTAAATTAATTTTAATATGTTGAAACCCTTTTGAAGGATTAGTTTCAAGATTTGTATAAATTTGTAATAATGACAGCAATATGTGTATGGGTTAGCATTTATATAAGCTTGAAATGCGTTAATGCTTACAGGCTGCAGGCAAAGCAATGTTCGAAATAGCCCAAACAAAATTTAAGAAGTAATTTGAGGTTTTGCAATATTTTTAGTGACAACGATTTTTTTTTTGGTATATAAAAGGTCAATTGAAGTTATGTCTATATAGTTTCGAGACGTTGATACTATCAAATTTAGTAACCAAATTTGGCAAAACTTCTTTCAATGGATTTCTATATTAAAACCAATCGAAGAATTAGAGATTTTTTTAGTGATGTCTAAAGGAGAATTCATATTATTTGTACACATTTTAAAGACATCATGATGCATTGCTCTAAAACTGTTGGATTCAGTATAGGCTTTTCTACTTTTTTCAACGGTGGCCATATTTTGATGGCGAATCGGCATCTTTTGTATAAAATATAATGTTAATGTCATGAATAGGTCAATTAAACGCAGTCAGTTTAAATCAACTATACTATGTTGCTGTTTTTTCCTTTCGTTTTGTATAATTGCTTTAGCTACTTAGTTTCGACAGCCATAGTTTGCATGTTGATTTTTCTTTCGTACAATATTGAAAACACACTAGGTATTTTTCAAAATCGATCAAAATTATGGATTTCGCCATTGTGGAATTGCGGACTACATGCAAGACTTCCTTATCCCCAAAACCGAAGAGCTTGATAACGTGGAAAAACTACGCACTTCCGAAACTTAAGATTAGACAACGGAAGCCCTTCATTGAGAATGGGCACTTGTACGTTAACATACTTTTATAACGAGTTTGTCTAACTTTAAACTACACTCAAGACACAGATTGATTGATGACTGAAACATGTTTATTGGACTCTTACCATATACGAGGATCTACTGAGCTGATCAGCGTAACGATAATACAGTATCCACAATTGGATATTAAAATCCGCCCGATAGCTTTCTCAGCAGCGATGGCGCATAGTGTATTGAAAGGTTTTGATGAAGGTGTGCCACCTCTTCAATTTGGCAAAGATCTTTTAAGTATTTTGTTTTCTTCTTTCTTTAACGGTCATTTGATTTCCTTTTTTTATTAACGTGCAGATTTGATGGCGACGCAACTTCATTTTTATACAAAAAAGGCCTTGATAAAATAATACCCTCTGAAACATTTGGTCTACATAGATATTGTTTGTTACTCAGCTATAACCCCTTTCCAACGCAAAACTGTGCCTTTGCAAGAGTCACTGTTTCTTAACCTAAAAAATATTGGCGGGGACACCTGTCTGGTTTCCTTCTTTTTCTTTTTCTCTTTCTTTCCTTTCGTTGCAATCATCTCAACAACACAAACACTGTTGTATCAAAAACTGATGCAAGTTTTATGCGTTTGTGTAACATTCATTCCGAATGTGCCCGCCAATCATCAATCATACAATTAATCATTTTTATTTGGAGTTGTTGTATTTGTTTTTTGTGTGTTTGTTTTTTCTTCCCGATTTAAAGTAGCGTGGATTTTTTGGTATGGAAACTATTTTGGAAGCAGCCCTAGATTTGCAGACGATGTTAATTTCATGTTTTTTTTTTATCACTCCTTAATTTACTCAAAAAATAAATGGCAAACCACCCTCAAAAAAAACGAAAAAATAAACAACAAAATCCACAAAATAAAAGGACGAATCATGGTTTGCGAGTGTTAGTTACATTGTTACAAGGGGGGGGGGGTAAACCTTGCTGTTCAAACAGGACGAATGATAGGGTCGTATGTGTCAAATAAACACACGTTAAAAGCATTAAATGACTTCTCCCTTATGATGTTATCTTTTCTACCCATTCGCTTCTCAATCGACAAACCAAACGCTGCTATCGATTTAGGTTGCTATGCACTATACTTTCACCTGACAGATCAATGGAATAGTTTTGCTCAGGCAGTGGAATGTATTACAAAATATATTACTGAAATTGCACTTTTGTTACAGTCAGAAAACAAATATTGTCGTATATCTATTAATAAAAGCTGACATAAACCAGCTTTGAAAATGGGTACTACGTTATTAATCTATTAATCATCATCATCATCAGTCTCTTGACCTAGTGTGGTCGTCGAGGCGCTGTGTTGCTGAATATCTGACCAGTTCCCTCCACTTGTCTCTATCATGTGCCAATGGCTGTGTCTCCGCAAAACTTTTGCTGGTCCATTCTGTGATGTTGTCAGTCCACTTTCTTTCTGTCTACCTATCTATATAATACATGCACACAAAGACCGATATGTTTACCTCTTAGACTGGTCTCCTATTGTACTTAAGTACATACGGTCCGGAAACCAGGCTAACTTACCTCTACAATATTTGCATCGAAGAAAACTCGTGCCATCTCTGTAACTGATCATTCTATTTTTACCACCCACCAGTTGTATGCAAGATAGTCGTAGCTATTAGTAGCTCAGTCTCGCCAAATGTATGTGTGTGAGAAAGCTTGCCAGTCGCTTCCCGTGGGTGGGTGGTTCTGGTTTCCCAGGTTCTTCCTCATCAGTTATAATGAACGACGTCTTTATAGCCTATCAAGCGCTGAGAAATGGCGATCAACCCAAAGCAAACATACATACATACATACATACATACAATACGTACGTAAGTACATACCTACATACATACATGTACATTCATACATATAAACATCCATCCATACACACACAAACACACACACACACACACACACACACACACATATATATATATATATATATATATATATATATATATATATATATATATATATATATATATATATATATATATATATATATATATATATATATATAGATAGATAGATAGATAGATAGATAGATACATAGATAGATAGATACATACATACATACATACATACATACATAGACTAAACTTTTACATTATGTGAAAGTGCTAAGTAAACGATGTATAAGCTATTTACTTAGTAGTTTCGTTCTGGCCAGTAACAGCGAGACGCACTATTATCGATTTTGTTGATTTTCATGTTGATTTTTTTCTCAGTCTGATTAAAAATCAGATCTCCACTGACCCATGTTTGACAGTGGAGATATAATTTTAATTATATTGTGTTGATTTCCAACCCGTCTGACAGAAATATTTTGATGTCCATTCGTAGCTACATATAATCTGTAGCGTATCATCCCGTAAGGTTCAGATTTACTTACCGTCTGTACTTGACCTTAAGTCGAGTCAAACTGCAAATAAAAGACCATAAATTGCCGTTGCACAATGATTACTCTTCACAAACTATAGCTGGAGAATCGAGTATGATGTAAAGTAAATGTTTCACTGTTTCACAAATGCTTTTATCTGAATATCGATTCAAGATAAGTTCCAAAGGAAATTACAATGGTTTCTAAATAATAACGAAAGTTATAGCAAATATCGGCACGTTTTAAAAATTACTTTTGACCTACCAACCATTTCCCCTCCTTGGGCCTGCATCCTGGATCCGAAAGCTTCGTTGTCGTCTGCACATCCTCGCGAAACCTTATACTAGTGTGATTAAGTGTGTGTGTGTGTGTGTGTGTGTGTGTGTGTTAGAAGGAAATCGAACTGAAGGACGACATTGAGCACAAACATACGATTATCCTTAGAAGTATGGAAATAAACAAGTTTTGAAACTTGAAAATAGCTCCAGTACACAATAGCAAACGCCGGAAGAAAAAAAAAGTTGAATGACATGAGAAAATTTTATTTGCGAAAAATTCTTGAAATCTCCACCGATTGATCGGTACAGTTAACTAAATTTTTATCGCATACAAAGAACGGTTAGAGTTTGCAAGAGCCAGAATTGCCAGTATAAAAAGCAGGAGCTTTTATTTTTAAAAAAATACAATGTTATATATACACATAAATCTTCTTCAATATCAATACTTACGCTGGTAGGGTTTCGAAATACGTAAAAATATATGTAATGGCTGAATGTGCTCAAATTGTTAATAAACTAGAATTTACATCATAACTGTCAAGAATTGCTGCATTTGGCCAGGGACGAAGAATTTCCCACTTTTCGTCGTCAGCTAGTGACAGATAAAATCAACTAGCATAAAGAGACACACTCTCTCTCTCTCTCTCAGGCCCAGTCCTAGGATGTGCGGGGCCTAAGGCAGCAAGCGATGAGCGCGGGACCCCAGGCCAAACAAAATGCATTGCGGAGTTGATTTCCTGACAGTGCGGGGCCCAAGGCGCTTGCCTGTTTTGCCTTGCCCTAGGGCCGGGTCTGCTCTCTCTCTCTCTCTCTCTCCAGGGCCGGCTCAGGTCAATTTTTTGTTGTTGGGGGTAGGGGTCCAAAATTTCAAATGGGACCTGACTTTCCTCGAAAGGCCATTAAAGTATAATTCTGTAAAACGATAGTCAAATTTTAAGTGACAAGTTAATGTGTGTGTGTGTGTGTGTACTTTTTTATAACAGGGGTTGGATCCGGACCGCCCGATTCGGCCCTGCTCTCTCTCTCTCTGTCTCTGTCTCTCTGTCTGTCTGTCTGTCTGTCTCTCTCTCTCTCTCTCTTCTGTGTCGCATAGGACATATAACTCCTGTTAGCATGAAGATACCAATTCAGCTCGCTTTCTGTCTTTAATTTTGTCAGTTACAGACAGATACAACTATACGCGTACAGAAAATCAGTCAGCCGACTTTTTCCATTTTCCGTTATAACAATCAAATGCAGATAACACCAATATGTAAAATAAAGAGAAGCATTACCTTTCTCTTGGGATAAGGCACCTTTCTTATAGACTTAGCAATGTTTTGAATATAAGCATATTGTCTGGTACCAAGGATTACGCTAGTCGCTCCTATGAATAATTGTCTTCAATCCTGAGAGTTTCTTTATTACAGGTATAAAATATCTTATTCTGTAAATACTAGATATTAACCCTTTGTCCTTTGTATATTTTAAAGTCTTTTCTCGTAGGCTTATTTCATCATAACAATTATAAATGTTAATAAAAGGTTGGCGGACGAATGAGAGTCATTGACGCGCCGTAGAAAACATGTAAATATTTTCCAAACATGTAAGTGTTTTACAAACATGTAATTAAATTGTTCATGATATTATAATGTCATACCATCATGTCAATGTTACTCTGACTCCTGGTTAGATTAAAAAGTTGCAGTTGGCATCAAACAAAATTCTGGGGCAAAAGTATTTCTGAAATCAGGGGCATTGCAAGGCCCAAATAACTTATCGTTGACTGAACATAAGCTCAAACACTAAAATAACGTCAAGAAAGCAAAACCTGGTGTGAGACTTGATCTTTATGCGAATGCGATCAGCGATACAGCAAAGACCGGCGGCATATTTCCGCTTCTAGCAGCGATACCAGCGCTGATTGCCACTACAGCTCCAGCTGTTGCAAAGGCAGCTGCACTCGGTGCGGTTGGAACAGTTGCCGGCATGGCACTGAAAAAGTAACAGGACATGGATTAAAGACCTCAAAAAATGGGGATGGGGTCCAATATTACTATGAACGCGGTACGGTCAAGGTCTGATACTGCTAGGCACGTATCCTTACCCCCCCCCCATGTCCATTTTTGATTACTTGATGCTGCTTGGCGATTAAACATAAAAAGCATCAGAGGTGTTTTCATGCATGATCAGTTACCGGAAAGACAAAACCAAACCGTGTTGAAACTGGTATGATTAATCTCGATGGCCCTTCTGGTCCAGGTACTCATTGGGTTGCATATGCAGTTGATCCAGGCGGAGTTGTTTATTTTGATCCATATGGATTGGCGCCACCGAGAGAAATTTCAAGGTACAGTGGTACTTCCGCTCCGTTCTGGTCTTCAACATTACCAATGCAGACATTAACTGATCCACCTACATGCGGTCCAGAAGTACTTGCTGTACTTACCGCTGTGTCAAGGTCATAAGCGCAGTCTCATAAAGTCGTGCACAAATATACCACCCGTGGTTTTAGACAGGTCAGTGGTTTATAATGGTAGATATTTACGGAAGATCTGCTAAGGCAAAGCCCAGTATGACATTGATTTGTCAGCGCATGCAAGACGAGATGAACTTGCTGATC
The DNA here is from genome assembly GCA_028554795.2 of Sinohyriopsis cumingii. NCBI lineage: Eukaryota > Metazoa > Mollusca > Bivalvia > Unionida > Unionidae > Sinohyriopsis > Sinohyriopsis cumingii. Next base: position 89,038,856 of record CM068826.1, on the reverse strand, counting down.
TTATGTGTCTCTTCGGGGTTGACACGGAGGTTGTTGTTTTTCAGGATCAACATGGGCGGCTAAAGGCGAGCAATATCGAATGGGTAGATATTATCCTGTGAGTCTCAGGTGCGACCAACGATAACATCGTGGTATTTACTGATGACGGAAAAATCAAAGACTGAAGCGTATCAATCGGAGAGACTATAGGATAGATCTTTAAACGTGTTGCAAAAGTCTGCTATAAAATGACTCGTGAAGTTAGCATGAGAGGAAATTGAACTGCTAAATTGAGAGAACCAGAATCGGAAGATAACGCTGCAATGAAACAACATAACAATCAGTGATCAATTGGCCACAGTCAAGTCTGAATATAGTAATCATGTAAACGCGTTTACGAGTCAGTGCAGAGCTGTAAATATAGTCACCGGTAATTTTTTGGGTGATCCAATGGCCGTCGACATTAAAGTCGCAAACGACTCGACTCGATAATAACGCCGAAAAAATCTAAAAGATTACCACTGGTGTAATTCTCGCGTCTTCATTCAACAGCGCGGTATACACGTTATCGTCTGGATCAGTAACATGGTCACAACAAAACAACTCACTCAAACTTAACATTTTCATTTGTCGGAGCCACAGCGAGATGAGTTTTATTACTGGTTGATTAAAGTGACTCGTGTTCATTTGGTAGGTCGTGCAAAATTTATAAAATTTGAGTATGTGTTCAAGCGTATCTTTGAGCAGATTGATCTGGAAAGAGCTTGATCGAGTAGTAAAATAAGATTATTTCGAAGATGCTATCGTAGTCAAGGAGGTTGAGGGAATCCACGAGTTGAATTATTCAGGATAACCAAACCACTTGACGAGCTATTTTCTTCCCTTTGGTAGAGATAACTTTTTCAACTCTGAAAGTGCTTTGTTGGATTGATTTTCCTGAAGAATCTGTGATTGGAATGGTTTTCTGAACGGCATCGACTACAAAGACTTCTTCAGTCCAGTTAGGGATGTATCATTTTTCCAAGGTAGTTTTTTTTTTGTCTGCTGATTATGACGTGATCACGTACCTTGAATTTGGATCTAAAATATAAGGCCTTTGCGACCTGCTGGTTTTTGGCTAATCGAAGAGGCTTCCGCTGCATTCATTCGAATGCTTCGATGAGAGGTATGATTGTATTTGTGACGACGTCTGGCAAGAAATCTAAGTATTGATTGGTATTATCACTGGTGAATCTCTTCCACATAGGATTTTCGAGAGTTCTGTTTAATCGTTCGAACACGGTTGCCTTGATGGGATTATGTGTGCTGTACAAGGTGATGTTATTTTTTTAAAACCAATCTGAGACGGTTTTCTTATAAAGTTCACTCCCGTGATCTGTCCATAATTTATGAGGCTTTCGTTCGATTTTTTCCAGTTCCTCCACGATAGAAGTTCCTTTTTTGTGTTTTTGAAATGAATAACCCGTACATATTTACTGAAGACATCGACGACTGTCATGAGATATTTGAAATGATCGTTGTGCGTGTTGAAATCTGTCATATCGACGAGATCTGCTGACCATATATTATATATGTCAACTGCAATGACTCTATATTTATATCCTGGCAGCGTCCATCCGCCGCGATGTCTGGGAAGCTTTCCGATGAGTGCATGCACAGCCATGACTCCCCTGAGAATTTGTCGATGTCCACATCCTTTGTAGTCTCCCACGCACATATTTCTTATCGAGATCCAATATCTGTAATGATATATTTTGTATACAAAGTCATGACACTAAGCTGTACCAGCGACAATGTGTGCTTTTTCAGAAGCACAAATGGCGCACCTCAATTTGATCATCTGACGATTATTTTTGGAGACTACCTAGACGGGGTCGGCACTCTCCGTTTTGGCTTGACACTTAAGACATCACGATGTCCATCCTGCCTTTTCTGTATGGAGTCGATGCAGTACCATCCACATGTGCTATTGTTGACGTTTCAGTTGTAACGAGTTACACAGCTCCCTTATGCGCTGTTTTGAGATATCGTACGACTTCATCTGGAGGAGATCAACCAAACGAATCGAAATACTCAACATCGTCACAATGAGGATCGTTGACGATGGCAACCCAGAGATTTCCATGTCCATCGTAGTAACTTTGTAGGTTAATGACGCAGCTCTCATCGGATGTGATATGTTCAGGAAGTTGATCCTTAGAAAGTGGAAGTGACCTATCGGGAATCAAACAACAGCGTGGTATCATTGAGAGCCATTCTGTATCAAGTCCTCCTACAAAATGAAATACTGATCCGAAGTCACTAACTGTTGGTAAATCCTGTCTTCCTCTTGTCTGCGCGTGTCGAGAGCAGTTTGGTGACTCTCCTTTACTCTTCCATCTTCTGCAAAGATGCTGTTGTATCTTTTTCTTTTCGTCTATTTTTTTAGCTCAGCCCTTCTAGCCTGTCCTTTTTGTTCATCCTCCGTTTCGTCTCATCATCTACGAGATGTCTTTTTCTGGTGGGGCTGATGTTAAGTCCTTCAGCAATCACTGTTGATTTTGCTGAGCTGATTCAGCGTATTCAAAAGCTGATCTTTCTTGAAGTGTTGAGTCGTGTTGGCCTCGTCAATCGTCGTCAAAAGTGGTTTGAACAATTCTGCAGCCTCATCACGTTAATAAGTCATCTGACCTGCTTTGTCCTCGAGGCCACCCATTGCTCTATAAACTTTTTGAGGACATCCTCGCGCTGAAGACGATTGGTGACTTTTTCGAACGACATTGTTATATTATTCAGGGAAGGTAAAATTCATCAAAGCCTTTGAGACAGCGTTCCGGAATCGTTTCTGGTTCTCGACTAAAAGTCGTAAAATCGTGCTTGGATTACGACATTGCTATGGTATAGGAGTCTTTAAATTGGTTCGCGGATATGCCACTGCAGTGGTCTCTCACGATCGCCTCAACATCTCGGTTATCGAATCCTGAAAACAGCACAAAGCATCCCGTGTTTCGTCGGATGTATTTGGGTACATCGTAGTACGAGTGAGTGAGACAGAGGCTTGTATATCTTGGTTCGCGATAACGAAAAGTACTCGGAGATTTTATTCATGTTCTTACTTTTAATGTCGTCAAAGACGGTGATCTGGTGCATGTAAGAATCCATTTCCTCCACCAACTAGATCTCCTCTGGATCAGCTATCGTGAAAACATCAGAAAATTCGTTTCCGAACTTGCTAAGCATGTTGTATTTGTCCTGATGAGGTTTGAGCATGTAAATGACCAGTCGATTGTACTTCAGCATGTTATTCAGGAGTATGTTCAGGAGAAGATTGATATTTTTCTCGACCTAACAGACCCATGATCACGTCATGAGGATGGCATTTTGGTTTTTCCTTTGTGTCGAAGTTCATTTTCTATATAATCCACCATATTGCATACATCCTTTAGAACACTGATTGGGTCGGAACGTTCGATAAATCAAGATGAGAAAGTCAACCGCACTGGGGATTCCATGCAGGGTCACCTCATCTTCTGCTGTCAGATTCTCACCCATCTCGAAGAAGTGAGTTATCATCCTTCAGCGTCAATGATGTGCGTTGATATCACGTGAATATACTCGCGAAGACTAAATTATGCTGTGGGGTGGAACGATGACGGAACATATCAATATGGGTGGAATGAAGTTATGCGGATTTCTTTCTGCGACGGCGAGGTCTTCTCAACCCGTGAGAGCCTCCGATCTCAAGATATCTCTGGCTCGCAAAGACGATAAAGCTGGTAGCACTATCAGGAGCAATTCTGCCATGACTGGAACGTTTTCCGTAGCAGGTCAAGTGACGAGCGATATGTTGATGTCCTCTCCAACATCTGAAACCTAGTCTCAGAATCCACGACCCGTGGGTGTGTACAGCGGACTCAGATCGTTCCAGCTATATCGATAGAGATGTTGGTGGAGATTACACACCCATCACAGTTCAAGCGGTAGAAGGATTTCGCATCAACAACGCCAGTTAATACGATTTGATGGATGTCAATGGTAGTCAAATTATTCTGTAAAGACGACAACGATGCAAAACCAGAAGCTGTATGGACTTCCTACCACATGGCCCATCATTGATAACACTCAGGCGATTTCTTACTCCCAGATCAGCTTATTTGGAAGCACTACATTATCTACAACAGGAGGAAGCATGACAGGAGCGCTATATAATCTATGTTGGGGTTTGGGTCAAGACAAGGAAATCCCAGTCAAGGTGTTACATCACATGTCTCCCCCACTCAGCAAGCCTCGTGGGAAGACATTTAATGTGACCCCGCGACTGGGATTTCCTTGTCTCGGTCCAAACCCCAATGTAGATTATTTTACTCCCCATACATTTTCCTTTAAAGTAAAAGAACTCTTCAATAGTGTAATATTATTCACGCCCAAATGTATACATTCGGCTCATTAATACAGATATGTTAATGAGGGCTGTGGTGTGACCATTGCATCCGAAATACACAGCTTTTGCGCGTGAGCAAAGAAAAATAACAACATAAAACGTCTCATAGTAATGAGGCATTATCACATTTAATTTATGAATGTTATATGAAATTAACAATAAATAATTAACATTTATTACAAGAAATGTATCATTATCATCAGTTCCCATTTTGAAAAGTTATATTGCAAATAATGAAACGATACTGGGTAAACATCTCTCCTGTAGTTATAATTAGTACAAGATGTAATGAAGAGTAACATATTGCATTAGATTATTCATAGGTAATTAGAGAACTGTCACTATCGTATATAACTCTCGTTTTCTTTGGAGGAGGTGAAACTGACATAGTTGTGTTGTAATTAATATTGATTGTAAAATCACCCCCGTGTATGAAAGACCCTCCAAATACGGACCATAGCGGATAACCATGTGCTGAACTATCACGGATTCGTTGAAAATGTATTTTTCTGTCTTGGAAATATGGAAAGTGCTACAGTGAAATTTGCGTATGGATTAATTTGTGGACGGATAAATGATTCCTTTTTACTGGTAAGTGCATTATTTGTCATTAAAGATTGTAGATATATTTTGGATTCAACTGGGGCACCATGAAGATGCTTAAAAAATTAGGAGAAAGCATGTTTCACATAACACATTTGTGGCTGGTACTAAGTTTTCTGTAGTTGTTGAAAGAGTTGGGATTTTTATGGCAGGTAATGTGTATAGCCTGAGTGTCCCGTGATTAATATAATCTTTGTTGGGATTTTGGACCAAGACAAGGAAATTCCAGTAAAGGAATTATATTATTTGTCTCTCCACGAGTCTATAAAGTGTATAAGCATTGTCTATGTGCATGGATCAGTGTTTTCTGTCATAGCTCATTCCACATAGCATTGAGAAGTTTATCCTATCTGTAACACAGTCCATTTTCAGGTCAGCCTCATTAAATGTAGCTAGCTGTATATAATTTGTTTCACACTAAGTATTTAAAACTAGTAAGGTAGCTTTAGCTACATTTAATGACGCTGACCTGAAAATGTACGACTTACGCCTGCATATAGGATAAAATTGACCATGATGTGTGAGACTAACATATAAATTACCAAACAGTTCGACATCATGTGCGTTTGTGTCTCTCGAGACAAGTTTTGTGTGGTGTGTTCTCACAGATAGATTGACCTTTAGTTCCTTTAGTTATGTATTTGTTGTTATTGTTGTTTGTTTTAAAAACAACTACGTCAGGCCACAGGAGTTTGACGTTTTATCAATAAAGTTCGACGAAATCTCTGACAACATGAAATCAAATAGTACCGAAAAGGTGACTTTATGTTGTCAGAGATTTCGTCGTACTTTATTGATAAAATGTCAGTCTCCTGTGGTCAGACACATTAAAAAGAAAACAAGTTTTTCTTTAAAAAAAGTAGTTCTGACTGAGGCGACTGGTCTGAGATGAATAGACTGAGATAAGAAAAGTAAGGTTAGTAAAACAGCTCGATTTCTCTGTCGCATGGGTGAGAAATCATCATCTCGGGAAACACCATTACGGTTTTCCCATGACTTATCCGTCGAGCAACGATAAAGCGGCGAGTTATGGAAATGTGAAAAGTTATGTAGTCTACAAAGCGGATACATAGTTACTGGCAAAGTGTGTTTGGCTGCAGGACCACGATTGATGATCACTGGCTATCATCCAGTACTCGACACAGAGTCCACATGCGGAATCAGCAGCTCAGAGAGGCCATCGATCGACACTGGATGGTCTTTAAATTTTATAATGACAGAGAGTAAGCATTATTAGTTTGGGTAATCGAGGGTTTCGTCCATGATATCATTCACGAATTACATCCGGACCTCGTGAACGACATCATGAGAGCAGGTACTGTCAAATGACAATTTGGTCGAAAGGAGGAGGATGAGCCACACAAAAAGATCACGACTGCATGGACAAAGTGATATCACGGAAGCGCTTTCGCGGTAATAAAATACTACGTGACTCTATCGATAAGCGTTAGCTTTTACAGCAGGTTGGTCTGGAATACGAGGACGTTTACATGATCATGACTTTCATGGCGCTCGACGAACGATCTTCTGCGGAGGAAGCGATGATGAAGCACGTGCGGAGACATTTGTTGCTCAAATGTTCTGATCTACATGCATTTGTATCATCATGGAAATATGTAGCAAGGTTTCATCCCTGGACTTCCACGCTTGATAAGAGCATGATGCTGTGCGCAGTACTCTCTCATTTAAGACTTGTTGCACTTTTTCATACTACCCTGAGGTAACCACACACACACACACACACACACACACACACACACACACACACACACACCCTTTTGCGTCCCAAATTTATTTTCCTGACAAAATAAACAGGCAATCAAAGAAATGAATGACCGGACTATTTTATATTGCATCTCTATTAGCGCAAGGATAGACTAAAATCTTGCCTAGTATAAATCGGAATCTGATCCAGGGAAAGACTTTTTTCTTAGAGATGATATTGCTCATCGACTCAGAACCATTGCTCGATCGTTCCATGATACTCAAGTGCCATATCCCAGATCGGATTCCGCTCTGTACGAGTTGATGGAACGAGTTAGACGAGATATCAGGACGATGACAAACAATCATCCTGAAAGCAAAGCTTTTCGTCGTGAGCACAAAGCACTGGCAGAAAGACAAATACTCGCCAAGCAGCAGTACCTGAAGCAACTGCAAGACAAGCACAAGACTCTCACAGGAATAAAAACTCAGCCTTCCAAGCTTCTTCAACTTCAATAAGAAATCCTATGTCGATCAGGAAGAGCTGATATCAATCTAAAATCTTCTCAACGACAACGCGATCACATCACGCATCTTCCTCCACCCAGACGTATCGAAAAAGCTCAGGGAGGTGCTGACAAAGGAACACCAAAGCATCGACTGTGGATCAGAACCAAGTCCTTTATCGTGTATCGCAGTGATGATGTCAGTCACATCGTCGACATTGCCTGGTCGTTTATCCAGCGTCGCATCGAAGATTATCAAAAGTCAGGATCAACATGGGTCTTTGCCGGAGTCAGTTCTATCTCGTTTCAAACTTTCATAGTCACACCACTGCGAGGAAGCAAGTACGTACCACTACCCAAGCGAATCCTAGCTACCAAAGCCTGTATCAATGTCAAAACAACGAAGACTACTGACTCATGTGGGCTACCCTTTCTGCGCTACATCCAGCCGAGGATAATGCCGATCGCGTCTCCAATTAGAGGCCGTATTTTGATACAATCCACACCACCGGAATCATCTTTCCTGCAGCCCTCAAAGACGTCCCTAAACAGAATGAGTTCAACAAGGGACTCTCCATCAACGTGTTTGGACTCGATAACAAGAAAGCGGGCGATAAGCAGTTCATGACTGTCCGATGCTGATCTCCAAAACGGCCTCACAACTAAGCATCAAATTACCTTATTACCAAAATCATTTCGTTTATATTAAAGACATCAGCCAGGGCTATTTCTGTTATCGCTGAATTCTTTCCTCAATCACGACGACAACACGATCACATCTCGTCAGGATACTGTCAAGAACTACAACCCGTTCAGATGCCAGGAGAGGAAACACTACAGTTCAAACACCACTACAAAAATACACTCACATGTATTACATCGCCACGAGAGGAAACACTGCAGTTTAAACACCACTAAAAACATACACGCACATGTTTTTACATCATCTTTGATTCGGAAGCGATCTTTTAAAATGTACGAGGACCCTCTACTGATCCAATCCATTCATTTACTAAAGTAGAACACAAGCACGTCTCATACGCTATCGGAGGATTGCGTCGTCTGGTTCTTTGAGCAACTCGTCATTAGCGATCTCACCTCGTCACAACTGACACAACACACCTCAGCACAGCAATGCCACATTTTCGAAGAGTACTTTAAACACAAGATAAAAGGTCAGAGATCATTATCATGTCACAGGTCACTATCGAGGAGCTGATCATACAGATAGTAATCTACCCTTCAAAGATCCAGACTTCTTTTCTGTCATCACTCATAATCTACGAGGATACGATGGACACTTCATCGTCGCAGCACTCAGCCATCCACGACTCAAGACACTTCTCGCTGAAGTTGGTTCCTGTCTTATCAAATGTATTCCTAATAATTTCGAAACATACATGTTCTTTTATTGGTTCATTTCGTTTCATCGATTTGTTGCAGTTTATGGAGTGTGGCTAGAAAAACTTGCTATGCATTTAGAAAAATCAGTTGGAGCTCCTGCAGCGAAAAGGAGTTTATCCCAACGAATATATCGATACGGGGGTCCAGATTCGATGAAACGTCATTGCCTACTCTTAACAGCTTCTATTCTCATTTACATCTCTCCCACATCACTAAGGAAGAATACCAGTACGCGAACAAGATATGGAACGACATCAGATGTCACACTCTCGGAGATTATTACGACCTGTACCTAGAAACGGACATAATTCTATTCATGGATGTCTTCAAAATTTCAGACGCATGTGTCTAGATCATTATCTACTCGATCGACTGTGGTATTTTTCCTCACGGGGCCTCTCCTAGGATAGACTCCTCAAGACGAGTCAAGTGCAACATGAGTTCTTCAAAGATCCAGACATCAGCCAAAACACGCCGTTGCTAACAATAACTACATGAAACACTACGATCCCACTAAATTCTCCATGTACACCCTTTATCTCATACCAATAATCTCTATGATTGGAACATGTCACAACCCGTTCTCGTAGGAGATTTTCATTGGATCACAGAAGAACAATTCCTTCAAGAAACACAATCAGGATATCATGACCACTGGGCTATTTCGTCGAAGTAGATGTCCTTTATGCATCTCATCTCTACGACGCTCAAAAATGTATCTCTTATGCACTGACCAACTCCTCGTCACACCCTTGATGCTTTCTTCACTAGAACTCGAAAAAAAAAAATCCCATTTCGGAATCGGTTATGCCAAGATCCAAAAACTTGAATCCAATCTAAATCACAAAACACGCTAAAAGATACATCATCGACTACTCGAACAAGCTCTTCAACATTGATTCCTTCTTGACCAAGTTCATTGAGCTCTCAAGTTTAAACAATCTCCATGGATAAAATCTTACGTCGACATCAATATCCAACAACGAGCTAAACCACTACGGACTTCGGTAAAAATTTCTTTATAATCATGAACAACAGCGTGTTCGGAAAAACCATGGAAAACATTAGAAGCAGAAAGAAAATCGAAATCTTCATAACCAACGACGACGAGAAGGCTAACGATGCCTTCGTCAGCATGAACATCTGTGACGAAGAACTCGTCGCCATTGAATCCAGAAAAACGGATCTCACGCTAGGTAAACCCATCCACGTCGGTCCAGCTGTTCTCGACACCTCCAAAATGCTCATGCTTGAGTTTCATTACGACTTCATCAAACGACGCTGCCGAGATAAAGCCAGACTGCTCATGAATGATACAGATTCACTCATCTATAAAATTCGCACCGACGACTTCTACGCAGATCTCTATCAACATCGAGAGATCTCTGATCTTAGTGATTAGAAAAGAAACTTGGAAAGTTCAAAGGTGAAACTTGCGGAATACCCATCACAGAATTCATAGGACTTAGATCCAAAATGTATTGCGTCACGTTCAATGACGATGCTATCAAGAAAAACCTAAATGAGTCATCAGTCGCATTGTCACTATCGACCATTACAGACAGTCATTACAGGGACATCTATGTTACTACTCCATGAGAACTTTCCGATCACAACATCATCTCTACACTATGCTCATCAACAAAAAAGGACTATGCTCCTTCGACAATAAAAGATACTCCACCGATGGTATTCACACACTCGCGTATCTACATTATCGCACGAAATGACCCAGCAGGATTTACCATCACAAGTGAGCCCCCGCCAAGTGAGCCAGAAACCCCATAACAGAGTAGTAGGTTTAAAAGGGGACACTCTCACTCATTCTTTCATCACTCACTGATGTACTACTTACAGGCTTTCCGTGTTTAGCTCCGCTAAATTTAGGATATATACGACATATCAATGGCGTCATTCCATCGATAGATTTTCCGGAACCGTGTCAGTCTTGTTAAATCAAAATACCGAGAAAACATTCATACTGAATCTAGAAGACAAAAATTTGACCGCAACGAAGTATTGGTGGTGTCAGGAATTCGTCGCGCAAATACCTCAAATGGTAACTTAGTATATAAGATAATGAATTTCACACAGTCCTTTCGATACAATCGAGCATGTGGTGGAAGAAATCGCTGAAAGAAATCATCGACGAGCATATGACAAAACAAAAAAATATGGCAGACAAATCATAGTCATCGACAATGTTGTATATGCAGTCTCCTCTCGCTGGTCGGTGAAACAGCGACCTTAATTGGTACGTTATCAGTGACGCACGTGATATCGCCCGTAGTTGGAATCGGTGTTGGTGTTGTTGTCGGCATTGCTGGTATCCTTAATATTATTACGAAAAGCTACACGTGCCGGTAAGAAATTACATGAACACAAAGAAATAACGTACGCGGCCACGTATGCGTGTATAAATATGTAATCGATGCTGTCAGGGTGTAAACGATGGTGCAATATCACAAAATGAATTATGCACTATAAAGGCTATTTATTATCGGTATCACAAGAACGCAACCGAGCCTCTGCCAACGTTGTCAACGGCACATTTAGAATCAGTCGTATAGATAATAAGGACCGCACAAATATCCACAGACTGGAACAGATCATCGCAAACACAATGGCGCCAACGACACACTCATATCAGCGACGTCAACGTGGCCAGAATTTAAAATCAGTTTTTCAACTCCGATAAAAGCCCCCAATGGTCAATCACTTGACATTGCACTGGGACAATTACGACTTTAGTATAGATGGCCAAATATCAGAGAAAAATCATTTGGTGGTTTAGACGCCAAAAATTCGCTGGTATTCGCTTATAGGAATATTGAGGGATCCTTCAGTGGAGATTCGTTGGCATTCCAACAGGATCATATCAAATCGAACAAATAAATGATGAACTTTATGTAGAATTAAATCAATAACAGGATAAAAATATACGAGCGCTGTCATTGAAATATCGACACCGGATTACGCTGTTGACATATTTAGGTCGTAATTCAGAACTATGTTGGAACGGCCGATGGTAGCACCAGTTACTGTTGGACCACCACAACCAGAGCGATCTGATCATTTACCAGACGTACAAAGATCCGTAAGAATTCCGGGGTATACAGGACACAGGCAGTGGATATCTAGGGAAACCGTGATACATTCAGTATTATCCTTGAAGAAATTAAAAGTGACGGTAATAAATACCCGGTATTGTTCTATGATGATGCAAGAATGGCGGAACCAGCATCAATGGAACCGCACACAGTGGGGTTTCTAAAAAAAAAAACACGTATCGATAAAATAGTTCAAGAGCATACAAATACACAAGATGATCTGAGATAGCTGCTTAAAACAGTATATAGTTGAATGTCCTAATCAAGATCTTAAATGCAGAATCATGGAGACAGTTGAATATCTTAACCTGGTTAAATGTGATGCAGAAAATTCACCGGAGTGGTATTAGGGTAAAAAGTGTTGCAGTAGAAGACAAAATATTATTTCTTGCCTAGTTTACGATCACCAAGGACCAACTGAGTACATTCGAGCTACCGGGGTTGGATATCGATAAAATGCGGCGGGATCTCAAATAAATAATTGATGAAAATTTCTCAAAGATTTATGCAGCACGATGCAAAATAAGGAGCCCTCCAGATATTCTCCGACATAACAACGTTCCCACAGTTGTGGTTGTCATGCATCGCCAGGCAGTGTTAATTTCACAACGAATGTTTTTGTAAATAAAGTTTTTGACGCATTCGACAGTAGTTATACCTCGTCTGGGCAAGCATCCCAAAGTCAGGCCCAACAGGGATATGTACTTTACAGCTTTTCTCCAGAGGTCCCGCCTGGTCATTTGGTTATGTCAGTGCCTGTTAATCCTGTTTATTTACGATATCATAGTCCAGAGCTGTCGCGAATACATTTTCGTCTAACCGACCAAAGCCGTAATTTATAGTACACCCATGGAGAGGAATTGACTGTTAGTTTGTATACGCGTGACAGACCGTGACGGACCATCCTGAACGCTCCACCATGAAAAATAAAATTAACGATAAAAAATAACATCATTTCTGTCTTTTTTTTATACTGTCACATTGATATTCCGCCAAGATGGATTCAGGAATTCTAACGAGTTCCAATACAATATGTTTTAGCTGCCTCGCATGCACACTTACAGCCGCTTGAATTTCATATTGTCGAGATAACTTTGATCGCATTTGCTCAATGTCGCATGCCAGTGGAACGAATTTAACTAGCTCATGTTATTCGAGTAAATCCGCCAATAAAAATTCCATTTCGCGTTGGAGTAATTTGATAAATATATACTTTTCCGATAGTTTATATCTGCCCTCTTCCCGTAGCTGCTATATCATCGCAAAATTATCGTTGATTTTTTCAACATCAAGTTGAACTGCAAGACCATCTTGTTGTAACTGTTCAGTCTCATATATAATCTTGTTAATATTTTGTTGTTCCATTATACATTATAATGTATTTCTTTAGTCAAATATTTTATCAAGACCAATTCAATAACGAGTTGTTGGATCGTATAAACTTATCGTGATGGATCCATGCGTGGTTTTCTTGCAGGTGCAAAGACGTTTTTAAATTTCGTGGAAATCGAAAACTGTGCAATGCCATCGACAAAAAAAATATTCAACATGCATGATTAGAGTACGAAGACATCGATGTGATTATGGAAGTGATGGCGGTCGACGACAAAAGGCAGTGGTGCTACTGATGATTAAGCGGCATCAGATACGCCGGTGTTTGATAAGGATAAGGCCATATAGGCCTTATTTTATGTGATGATGCACGGCAAACATAGAAAAGTTAATCCAGATCTGGCTGAGAAAGTGTACAAAATACCATGACAATTTTCATCTGGAAGAGACTAAAAGCACTGAGATTTGCCTAGTTGACGCCGATGGCTAATCCGATGATCCTGATTCTATCCAGAGTCTGACTGGCCTTACAAACGATGATGAAACGCGTCGAGCCACGACTACATGCCAAAAAAACGCCACTAAGCACTCCATGATGTCGCATCAGGAAATCCTCAATAAAATACACTCGTATCTTCGTGGAGCCCCTTTGACATGCAATTGCTCATCGGTGAGATGAGAACCGTCGACGATCTCATCGTGAAATGGTGGACATCCAGTGTGAGTTGACGTCGCTGACAAACGATGATGAAACAAGACGAGCCACGACCAGAGGCCAAACAAACACCACTAAGCAGGCCATAATGTCGTATTAGAAAATGCTCAATAAAAGACGCTGATATCTTCGTGGAGCCCATTTGACATGCAATTGCTCATCGTCGATATAAAAAGCGTCGACGATCTCATCATGGACATGGCAGATATTAACTGCGGGTTGACGTTGTTGAACCGATTCGTAGAAGTCGACGACAAAAAAATATTTCACGGATTATATATAGAAATTGTCCGGTTACGGCAGCTATACTGCCGGTCTTGATGATGACAAGTATTTGTCACCAACGTGATCTTTCACAGTCCAGAAGCGCTCCGTGAAGCTATCACGACTGTGGTTCAAAACGAGGTTTCTGTGACGCTGGTCAAAACTCAGAGAGCAGCGCTCTAACAGGTATAACTCACGCGAGAGCGTCTTGCTGAGTTATCCTGAAGCGGCAGCGCAAGTTCTATTACGACGAGGATCGGATCAAACAGCACATCATGCGATGCATCAGCAGAAAAACGCTGCAAAAAATCTTTAAAATATCTTAGTTGTAAGAATAAACATCGAGAAAGTGGGTCCAATCAGCTCGGTTGCCATACCAGTCAGCAATGATGCCACATCTATCAATTCCGAAGCAGACCCAATCAACTCTGTTGATTAGACTGGATATCTCACGTACGTCATCGTGGAAAATCGGAAAGATCTTGAGAATGCTATCGTGAACGCTTTCCATCTCAACATAGATAACAGCGACTTTCTCGCATTCACCAAGGTGGCCGGATTATGAACCGATCTCATCCTGCTTACGGCGGAACGACAGAATTAGCTCTACAATACTGGCATGCTCAATATCGTCTACGATAAAGATATCATTTTCAAGCACTGCATCACCTGCATGCATCTAGAAGAGTTGAGGCATAAAACACATTTTTATTTGTTAATACAAATTTGTTTTACTATCCGTTCAGATGAACGACGGAGTACCCTATTAGAACAACTCCACGATGAGCTTCAAACACAAAACGATGACGGTGCATCGTGGTCCTGATTCCATGGATGTATCAATGAACGGTGCAGTATCCGGTGATGCTGAACCTAACCACGTGTCTGATCTTCGCGAGCGTGCTACGTACCTCTTCCTCCAGATTAGCTTCGTAACGACTAAACACGGGATAAACTTTCCACGGAGAACCAGTTTCCCGAGGCGTGGTTAAGTTTGTTGACAGCGTCATGCTCAATCTTTGCCAAAACCTCGTCGAAAATCGCCTAATGTTTTTTGAGTTGCTGACTGGTTTTCTATTTTTCACAGTAATATTTAATCGCCTGATGTTTCGATCACCGCAGCGCAGACACACCTGGAGTTGGCCTAGACCTCCTTCTTGACAACCCATGCAGGGCTTAAATCTAGGACTTTTCCGCTTGATGACAACTTTATGCTGAGCGCAGTACTCTTCTATGCACGATTTATTGCACTTTTCCGTGCTGCCTTTGAGTAACTACACGCATCTATTAGGTCCATGCAGAGGCATTTTGTTAGATTACATGTTATCTCACAACAAATAACAATCAATTAAAGAGATAACAAAATTAACAAGTACTTAAAGAAATGGCAGACAGGACTAAGTTATATACACATCTATAATCGCAGGGATAGATTAGAATCTTGCCTAGTATCATTGGAACGTAAAATGCCTCACAATGTAGCTGAAGTTCCAGGAAAAGACTTATCCAGCGGTATGATATTGCTCGCGACTCAGGAACGTCGCTCGATCTATACAAGGTACCCACATGACCTATCGCAGATCGAACGAGTCAGAGGAGCCTTAAAGTCGATGTCGAGAAGGAATCCTGCACACCGTAAGGTCGTGAACAAGTACAAAACCCTGGCAGTAGATGAAGCAACTGCGAGACAAGTCCAAAGAATCACGGGGAAAACTGCTAAACCTTCCAAATTCTTTCAACTTCAGCACAAAATCATGAGCCAATCAAGACGAGCTGACATAAAAAAAACTAACCAAATCGATCCATAATCCATTCATCGACAATGCGATAAGATCACGCGTCTTCCACCACGGAGGCGCGTAGAAAAAGCGTACGGAGGTGCTCACAAAGATTTATTTAGTTTTAATGTGCTTGAGCGAGGCGTCCACAAAGAACTCATGCAACGCATTCTAAAACCTACCACAGATGCAGAACTGTGGACACACACGGCTATCAAACTCGGAGTAGCTCTTAACGTTCATTTTGTGTGCAGCAATAAAAGAGCATCGATTTGTGGATCAGAGCAAAATCGCTGATCGTGTATCATAGCGACAGTTTCAGTCGCATCGTCGACGTCGACTGGTTGTTTATCCAACCTCGCTTCGAAGCTTTTCAAGAGTCGGGATCAGCATCTGTCTTCGCCGGAGTCAATTCTGTCTCGTTTCAAACTTCTAAAATCACACCGTAAGTAAGCATGTGCCCGTTCCAAGGCAAATCGTGGCCACCAAATCATGAATCAATGGAGAAAAAAAACAACGATGATTATTCCTCTTGTGGACCATTCCTTCCGCTTTACATCCAGCAAAGAACAATGCCGATCGCGTCTCCAAGTACAAGCATTATTTTGATACCACCGAAACCACCAGTATCACCTTTGCTTCAGCTGTCAAATACGTCCCTAAACTAGAAGCGTTCATCGTTGGACTCTCAACGTGTTCGGACTCGATCCAAAGAAAACGGGCAATAAACAGTTCGTGGTCTATTCCATGCTGATCTCGAAAATGGCACCTAAGCGCAGTATCAATTTACTGTATCACCATCACCAGTTCGTGTCTATCAAAGACTTCTGCCGGTTATGTCGAACACAGTATACTGCCGGTTATGTCGAACACAGTATATGCAACATTACAAATGGATATTTCTGCTATCGCCGCTTTCAGTGTTTTCCTCAACCACAGAGATTACACGGCCATGTGACGTCTGGATACTGCCAATGACTACAAACCCTTCAGATGCCACGAGAGGAAACACTACAGTTCAAAACCCACTACAGAAAATACACGCTTACGTTTTATATCGTCTTTGACTCGGAAGCGATCCTTGAATTAACATGACGTCGTCGCTAATACAACCCGTTAAAACCTGTCCTGAGTTTACACACCTAGAAAAAGAATTTGAAATCCACGCAGGTCTACTCCAACGAAAAGGAGTTTATCCCTACGAATACACCATTACGTGGTCGAAATTCAATGGAACCTCGTTGCCACCACAAGACGCCTTTTATTCCCATTGAATTTCTCGGACATCACCGATGAGGAATACACGAGCAAGATATGGAACAACTTCGGTTGCCAAACTCTCAGAGATTATCACGACCGTTACCTGATCTTCGAAGATTTCAGGCATACATGCTTGGATCATTACCAACTTGACCTACCCTGGTATTTCTCAGTACCAGGCCTCTCGGGGATGCTCTCCTCAAGACGAGTCAAGCCCAGCTTGAACTCTACCGATCCTCATATGTTCATGTTCATCAAACACATGATTCGCGGTGGAATCTCCGTCATCAGCCAAAAACATAAAACACTGTGATCACATCAAGTCATCCACGTATATCCTCTACCTCGACACTAACAATCGCTTAAAATTGGCGATGTCACAACCCTTTCTCGCTGAAGCTTTTCACTTGATCACAGGAGAACAGTTCGTTGAGGATGGACAAGCGGGAATGATGATGATCATTGCTATTGCTATCCTCTCATCTCTGTGATGCTCATAATGATTATCACTTCTGTGCTGAACCAGTCCTCATCACCAACTCAATGCTTTATTCATAGCAACTTGAGCAAAAATGACAATTCGGACTCAGAGACACCAAAGTAAAAAAATAGTACCAAATCTCAACCACAAAACATGATACAAGATACATCATTGACTGCTCGAGCAAGATTACCAACATGGACTCGTTCTTGACAAAGTTTGTCGTGTTCTCAAGTTTAAACAACCTCCATGGATGAAAACGTACGTCGACTTCAACAAAAAACAAGCCAAAGCTACTACGGTAAAAATTTCTTCAAACTCATGAACAACGTCTTCGGAAAAAACATGGAATAACCTACGACGACGAGATAAGCTCGTGGTCAACGATGCCTTCGTCAGCGTGAACATCTTTGACAAAGAGCTGGTCGCGATCGAATCCAAAAGAAACATATCTCAAGCTGGACAAACCCGTCTACTCTGACGCAGCCGTTCTCAACCTCTCAAAAATGCTCATGCACAATTTTCGTTATGATTTCATCAAACGCCATTACTGAGATAAATCCACACTGCTCAAGACCGATACCGATTCACTCATCCATGAAATTCACACCGACCACGTCTACGCGGATCTGTATCAGCACCGAGACCTTTTTGATCTTGAAACTAGTCCACTCCACTGCAAAGACAATGAAAGGGAACTTGGAAAGTTCAAAGATGAAACTTCTGGGATACCCATCACAGATTTGATAGTACTTAGGTCCAAAATGTATTGTCACAAACTCGATGATGATGCCATCAGGAAAAAGCAAAAGGTGTTAAAAAACGAAATTATCAATTACTAAAGACGGTCACTACAAAGATATCTACGCTATTCTTCCATGAGAACTTTCCAGTCACAACGATATAACATATCTACCATGTCCACTAAAAGGGACTCTGTCCCTTTGACAGTAAGCGTTTCTCAGCCGATGTTATTCACACACTCGCACACGGACATTACCACACTCAAAAGAAAACCCAGAGCAAGGAAACACTCTTTATCACGCAGTGAGCCACCCTACACCTCCAAAACACACCCATTTTTCCTGCGCTGGAGTCAACATGGGAAAGTGAGACAGAAACCAAATACCCCATTAGTATATAAACCCACTGAGGGTCTCTCGACCACTTTTTATCATGCAGTGATAAAAGTGAGCCAGAACCCTTAGTTACATATACTACTGTCGTTGTTTTAGCGTCAGGATAAATTCAACATCAAGATCAAACTGGAGCTGGGATTTTCGGTTATCTCGTGGATAACCAGCTTCTTTTTCTTCACCGCGTTGTTTCTTGGTGTAGTTGATACAACAGGTGATGTTGGTGGCTTCGCCAACGCCTCCGTAACGAAGAAGCCGATATATTTGTGTGACTCGCGATACAGCCAGATAAATTAAATTTAACCATTCGATGCGATCATCTTCAATCTAAATACTAGTATCTCAGAGTGTTAGTCCAACACAATGGATGTAGTTGTCGTGAAACGACTGATTGCGTCTCCTACGCCGGCAGCGCCTGCTGTACAGCATTTACTGGAACCTCGACGACATTATTAGGAACCAGTCGATCTTGTGTGTCCATTCCAGGAATGTCAACGTGTATATTTTGTCGACGGGTACATGCAGGGCGGTAATATAGTAGAACTGGCAGCGTTGGAATTTTTTTTGTTAAGCTCAGATAATTTATCCTGATGCGAATCCCGTACAATATTCTTGGATACAACAATCAGATCATTAGGTTGACACGAGTTTCAGAAATAAAACACTAGTGTCTCTGTAATTACGGTACGCATTATTTCACAGAGTTTTGTCTAGCTGTAATCTGATTAGCGATTTCAACTGTCGTAATGCTTATTCGCTCGATCGGTGGTCATACAATATTTCTTCGTAGTGGCTAGCCAGTCGAGAAACATTTTTAACGTGTCTTCTGAGACCGCGCATATTTCGTCTCAGATGATGATTTTAGGAATATATTTTTCACCCATTCGCTTGGTGGGGGGGGGGTCTACAAATCACCTTGCATCGAAAGAAGCTGTGATACCTGCACGACTTATCTCCCCGATCTTTCATCTCTCTGGCAAGACGGTGAGTTGGCGTTAGCACAATCATGTCTGAGTTTTTAAATAATTCCATCGCACGTGTCGTTTTACTAAAACCTCCAAGACCATTAATATAGACCGTGATATGTCTCGTGATTGGATCTTTCACGGACGGTGAAGATGATGGTTCTGATAATATGTCGTTTCATTAATAAACGCCGACTGGTTTAACATCAGCTGTTTTAGAATAATTACGTATTTGTTGCCATTTGTTTTCTCCATTGACCCCAGCGGGTCTGTCCGAGACCATCATCGTCATCACTAAATGGTTTGACAAGGCCCATTTTTCATCGACTTATATAAAATTATTCCGTGGCGAAAGTAACAGCATCCACTGAAATCGGTTGATCATGGATAACAGGTTTATCGACGAATATATGAGCATTAAAGATTTCAGATGAGTAAACTGCACCAAATCACCATCGTAGTAGCTGGATAACGTGCCAGCATTTATTCCATCTCGCGTGATTGTATTTTTCCGCGACAACAATACTTCTCTCGACGTTGTATTTTATTATCAGATGACGCAGAGAATGTAAACTTACCGATGATTTGTCTGAAAATATCTTTATCATCTTGAGGAAGCCAGACAGATTGTTATGACCTGCACGATATTATCTCAGAAGGTACAGTCAGCATCGTTAAAATACCCATATCTAATAAGCACCGTAATATCACTACTGGACCACAGTCACGCTGATTTTTCGCAACAATCGTTTAGATTAACACTGGTATCCGGTTTATTGTTATTGTTATAGGGTTTAACGCCATTTTTCAGCACACGATTCACTTTAAATGGCGGCCAGTATTAATGGTGGAGGAAGAAACCGGGAAAACCCCGGAAAGAACCACCGACCCACGAGAAGCTACTGGCAAACTTTCTAACATACCCATATTGGCTGAATCCGAGACTCGAACCCACGCAGACAGAGGTGAGGTGGCAATGATCCGTAACGGAGAGCCATTTAGACCACTCGGCCACTCGGGGCCCCCCATTATCCGGTTTATTAACATGACGACCAAACCAGATGGGTATCACAGGATAAATACTCGCTGTGTATTCGAATGATTCAATCTCGGCATATCCAGTCAGATCGTAGTCAGTGGGAAGTTTGCCGTTTATTGCTATTCTGCTCATTTCGTGTATTGGATTACCAAATCGTTCAAAATATGGTTGACATTCGCCGTATCCAAGGAAACTAGCCTGATAAAATGACACATTGTCAACTGAGATAATATCGGCGGAATTATATTTTGAGTTCCAGAGATCACCATGTCCAAACTCCACACAAGATCGTGTTATATCGTCGAGAGATTCTTTTGGAATTGGACGCCATGAATTTTGTTTATTATGCTATACGAACCACAACAAACGACGTAGCAAAATTGTTATTAAGTAATTCAACACTGTCGCCGTCATATTTTGCCGCAATCTATTTCATCGCACGTTGGATAGATTCCTTCCGATAAAGTATACCAGATGGTAGCACAAATTGATCAAATGTTGATTCGTTTGGAGCAGATTTATCTGTGACAGATAAATCTGCGTCGTCACCGTGAAATAGCCATATAGATACAGGGTTACGCGCACTAATATATTAAATCTCCTCAAAAATACCGCCGTTATATATATATATATATATATATATATATATATATATATATATATATATATATATATATATATATATATATATATATATATATATATATATATTGATATATGTATGTATGTATGTATATATAGATATATGTATGTATGTATATATAGATATATTTATGTATGTATATATAGATATATGTATGTATATATAGATATATGTATGTATCTATGTATATATAGATATATGTATGTATCTATGTATATATAGATATATGTATGTATGTATATATAGATATATGTATGTGTCTATGTATATATAGATATATGTTTGTATCTATGTATCTACAGATATATGTATGTATCTATGGATATATGGATATATGTATGCATGTATGTATGTATGTATGTATGTATAGATATATGTATGTATGTATATATATATATATATGTATGTATCTATGTATCTATAGATATATGTATCTATGTATGTCTCTATAGTACAAATATTGCAAAATTCAACAAATAATTTATTTTCATTGAATACAATGTGAAAGTCTAAAAGGAACGTATAATATTGTCAGTTAAGTTCCAGATAGCCATACAAGTTCTGCCACAAGTCCAAATGTATAGAGTATTCAAAATAAATTGCAGCGGTCAGGACTGAAATCCAGTTTTGAATGTGCTAATGTGCCAGTAGCCTTAACGCTGATAATGTGCCAGTAGTCTTGATATATCACAATTATATAATCCAGAATGCCATTAAATGAATTCACAATAATCACAAAATAGTGACTTTCTCATAACGTCAATGAGCTCTTTGTAATTCCAGTGAATAATTTAAATAAATCTTCTCAAATAATAAGTGAAGACAACTAAAAGACTGAAACTACCACATGTGTTTATGATAAGAATAAGTAATACTAAGGTAAACAACTGATATATAAAAAACTACGACAAAATACCAGAGCAAGGATAAGGGTCAAAAGTTCATTTCATGAAAGTTCTAACTTGTAAACAAGGTCAGGTCCTTTACTGAACTTTTAGCATACTGATAACAATCCTATGATCGATTGCCAATTAGCAAATAATCTTTGAATAGCTTAATCTATGGGAAAAATACAACATTATAAAAGCAGTAAAATCCATAGCTGCATGTACTCAAATCTCTAAAGAAGTAGCAATTTTCCGCATTGCCATGCAAGATTTTATGGCGAATATTCGCAATGTAATGCGTTTATTCGCAATAAATATTGCGTTTATTTGCAATAGTATTGCGTTTATTCGCAATCTATTGCAATAAGTATTGCGTTTATTCGCAATATATTTATTTTTTCACAGACACGATTTGGCACTAATGAGCTCCCGTAGAACTCCCACCCAAGAATCAAGAACGTGTTTTCCCAGGACAGCAACCCAAACGTTTATTCACTGGCATCGTCAGTAATGCGACTGTAAACGGAGCCATCTTTTTGAGTTTCAACACTTCAACGTTTCCATGATGGAAGTCACGTTATGTACCAGACCTTTTGAGCCTAACTTTCCCCATAAAAATTGCTTGAGATCATACTTAACACTGTTGAAGCCACTTGACAAGTATGTACTAACAGCAGCCATGGCATTTCGTGCAACGATTATGCAGGAGGATATGCTTTGTGGTGATTTGATTTCACTCCAGACCATGGCAGCGACGAAGGATATTTCCACCCTAAAAATCGGGCCAACATTGTGTGGAACTTCACTTTGCAATAGCTATGGCCATCACGGCAAAGCCATAAAAATGTTTCTCACTCAGAAAAAGGAAAAGAGAAAAATACAGTCGTGATGTCAAGATGGCAATAACAAAAACAACATTTAGTCTCCTGTTTTTTGACTGACCTTGATGAAAGAATTACAGGTCTCACCAGAAAACACTTATGGATGTCAAATCGATCATCCTGGTCAGACACATCACAGCAATTGCATGATGTTAAGTCAGTAAGAAAGCTTAGAAGAGTATCTGGAAGAGGCATAGACACTCATCTCAAAAGAGAAAACTTTAAGACAATGGTACAAAGACTTGCATGACCACGACTTATCTCCAATTACTTCTATGGAGACCTATAATATCGAAGTTTTCTTAAAACAGAGCATTGAGTCTAGACGTGGTTTTTCGACTTATTTGACAGAACTTTTCAAAGAAAAGGTCAAGTGTAAATTGATGACTTATTACCTCTGAAGAGAAAACAAAAGAAACGGATACCTGGGAACATCATTATCCTCTGAGGTACAATTCACAAACACCTTGGAATCCTGTGCTGTGTGCTAAAAATCTCCATCGCAAACTGACAGTGCCTTGGATAATTTAGAGTCAAGTTTGACTCCAAAATAGTGTTAACCTTGTAAATACGTTCATGATTGAATACTATTTGTTTGTATTTGTGTTACAGAAGCTTCTGTTTATTTAAAGCGTTGGTTTTTGATCAAACAAATAATGTCTCGTCTCTTAGTGAAAACAAAAATGGTATGTATATTCTCTCTATCGATTTTGATCATGTTTTCTTTCACGATCATATCCGTGCCTCGGACATATAAATCGGTGCATGCATTCATCAGTCTGGAGAACGAGGACACATGGACGTAGAGGTGGAAGAGTGCAGCAACTGAGGGAGCAATCAGGGCAGACCCAGACAGCGAGCACCCAAAAATACATCACCCATAGGAGGTACCAGAGCCCAGTAACCACGTGAGTCGCCTAAAACACCATGGACTGCGGTAGAACAAGGATATCAACATGGAGCTAGGTAAAAGGAAACGTCTGCCCTGGAGGTTCTGACCCATACCCCAGCATAACATCTAGAGGTTTAAGGAGCCAACAACACCATCACCACCACTAGCTTCATCATTCTCTCCACATAAGAAAGCTATTAAAAAAGCAATAAGATCTGAATTTTATAAGGCAACAAGTCTTATTGCCTGGGATATTTTCAGGACTCCTGCATGGAAGATTTATGGTATGAATGAGCAGTCGCAAAAACCTTCGTAGAGGATTTGGACACCTTAAACCACTTAACTACCATGATTCTTTTTGAGACCGTCCAAAATTCAATCTGATCTAACCTAAGATGACTAAACAAATTCATTGGGTCACTTGATCCCCTATTTTATTATTCATTATGCCATTACATGTACACGTGTACTCAAAGTTCTATAAATTTCTGGTTAGGAAATTTTTTAAACTTATATTTATGCCTGAGTCTCATTAAGATTGTAGCTGATACAGAATTGGCAATAGGGACCGCCCACTTGGATAACTGGGCTAGATTTGACAAAGATTGTACGGACCATAGTGTTTCTAGCACGTTCCGGCAGACGTTTGGAGCCCGATCCGAGCACTTTTCGACAGACAAGCAAAAATAAGTGTGGACTGTGTGGGCCTAGTAATTAAATATCCTAAGAAGGGTGTACGCACAGATGTGTGTGGGGTTAATCCGCACCGGGCGTCTTATGTGTGATACACAGACTATACTATGATAAATGTGTGCGTGCTTCAGTTCCAATTTATTCTAAACGCATACATCACGTGGGGCTTAATTTTCCCGAAATCTGACTCTATTAAGTAGCATACTTTGTATGCATAAAAGCACGTTGGTGTGGGGTGTGTTTAATCGCCACACACGATAAATAAATTTGTCCACTGTGTAGAAATAAACTGGTCATACAGGCCCGATGGGCGAACACATCCAAGTGAAGTCAAGTCCAGTCATTAGTCTGAAATCCCGACTAGCGAAGAAGGAAGCACCACTAGACAGCTCTACAGCCAGAGATGGAAGCACTTATTCCCGAACATGTCATGAGTGAAATCTTGGGTTTAGGCCTAAGACTTGCATCTTGCTGGAGCCTCGGGGCTCAATCTAAGAGAACTACTTTACTCTTAATTTGGGAGGATATTGCCAGCAATTCGAATTGGAGACAAAATACAAGAAGAAAAAGAACAAGACCCGTGTCCAGTAGGACAACACCAATACAACAGAGACAGCAAATGTTTCATAATGTACACAGACCGTAATGGTTACGGTGGACCAATCATCTTTATCCTAAGGAAGTACGAAGATGTGTCTGATTGTAACGTAGTCAAGTTGACCCTTTGAGACCGGGCAGGGTTTTAAAGAAACAATAAACACGTTCGTGGATGACAAATGACAATATATTAAACACTGGTACTAATGATATGAAAAAAACACAGAAAAGCATATAAAATGAATATAAAACACATATGAAATATACTTTGACTACTATGTCACATTCAAGTAGTCAAAAAGTTATAGAAACTCCATGTAAACTTCATGTATACAAATATCTCTAGCAAACTTTCATATAAACAAATGCTTGTTGCAAACCCATATAATCAACTACTGGTTGCAAACATTTATGTAGTCAGACACTACTGTCATAATTCACATGTAGTCAAACCACTACTTGTTATTGTTCTTTTACTTGTAGTCAATACACTACTTGTTACTGTACTTTACTTGTAGTCAAAACACTACTTGTTATTGTGCTTTACTTGTAGTCAAAACACTACTTGTTATTGTGCTTTACTTGTAGTCAATACACTACTTGTTATTGGAAAATACACGTTGACACGGCCTTCTCTCTGGCACGGTCACTTTCCCCTCCGCACTTGTACCCGTACGCTGGCACTGAATTGGTGGGTTATACTAGTAATGGTACACCAGACGTCATGGTATCCACAAGCCCCTCCGGCTGCTCATAACCGGCGAGCCAACTGTTTGGCTCTAACTAAATTACAATGGCACCTGCCCGACAGCTGAATATGTTTAAGAGCTTCCCTCTATATTGGCTGTGCCCTTCAATATCTCTACCCGATATATATAGTAGTGCGCAATAATACATTATTTCGCACGTGCCGCGCGAGCAATAAAAGCGTCACGCGATACGACGAAAAATTACATTTACAGAAATATTACGGCTCGTGAAACAAGACAACCTGATTTAAATGAAAAGTATGGAAGACTAAATGAGCCATATCGGGCATTTCGTAACACTGATCTAGGCTTGCAATACTCAGACAGGACCATAATGAGGGTCATAGTAAACAAGAACGGGTGAAACAACTTCTAGTAGTCCACACATTTACTTCAGCAGCAGCATAAATACAAACCATAATATCTGATGCAGCGCCTAAAACTACATCGACTACAGGGGTAAAAACACTATTAAGAACCGCTGTACTATTACTATCCCAAACAACCCCAACATAGACACCACCAAAAACAACTGCCGCAGTACAAACAACAGATAAATCTGAAATAAGGCAGAAAGCAAAACCCTTAATAGCGTCATCATTTACAAACTCAACAACAACTGTGATATCGGCGACATCAACCATTTCTTCCTTCAAAACAAGACAAGAAGAAAAAATAAGAAATTTGCACCCTTGCCCACAGTAACTGATGAATTACACGAGTGGAAGGGGAATGATGAAAAGAAATACAAAACCCACGGAAATCTCACTGCTGAATAAAGAGCTGCTCTATCTAGTAAACATATCTACGACCATATCGAGGAAAGAGATATGGGAATTTTCTTCAAAGATTGAAAACATTCTCGCAAATACACAGAAGACTTACGCAAGGTGCTTGAAATGAGGGAGAGAGGCTACTGTGAAGGGAAGCTCAGTAAAGCAAAGTAGAGAAATCTGCTGGAAAGCTAGTGAAAGCTTGTACTCACTAGAAGAGAGGTACAGCATGACGCCGGTACCATTGGTCATCATACTATCAAACGAGCTGATTACAGTCCATAATTTAGAGACTACGAAACTTCAAATGAGACCCGAATGGGAGGATCTGGTGGTAGCCGACCTAATCACACCAAACACAACTGGTGGATACACCAGGAAGAAATTTATACCGTCTCAGCACATATAAGTCATTCTAAGAGCTAATCAAGATTGCCTCTGTTATTAAGGGCTATCTCATTTCCCTTGTTAGCCCTACTCGATAAACCCATGTAAACGGACGTGATCTTTTAGCTCACCGTTCTAAATTATTAAATATAAATAGTTATTACGATTGTAAAATTCAATAGGCCACTTAGACCCATCTAGTTTGATTATTTTAGGAAGCCAACGTACACTAAGTACACTAAATTTAAAATTACACGTGTATGAAAATTTACAACCAAATTTGTAAATGACTCGAATTAAGCTTGGCTCTTATACAGAATCGGTATTAGCAAACCTGATTTAGATTACTGGGTATGATTGACCAAGTACGACAAACGCGTTTCAGGAAACGTTTCGGCCGATAAATATGCGACCCATCTGAGTATTTTCTTCCCTTTCCTGCTTGGGCATTCAAAGAGGAATGTGTGGGCCGATTCCCACTCGTCTAGTAAACACGTGCCCCGATGAGCGTGTAAGCACGGAACAGGGCCTGCGTACTGAGTGAGGTATTAATCCCCATCTAGCGTCTTAATTCTAAACAGACTATATCAAGATGAGTTTGTATGTGGTTTCGATTCCCACTCATATTAAAATTAAACACTGTACCTGGGGCTTTATTGCCCGAAATCCAAAATAAATAAGAGGCACACATTGTGTGCATAAACGCGTGAGAGGTGAGACTCTTTTTTCTTCCCTCAGGTTCAAATTAATATCTCACATTGTGAGAATAAACCAGACAC
Organism: Sinohyriopsis cumingii; assembly: GCA_028554795.2. Taxonomy (NCBI): domain Eukaryota; kingdom Metazoa; phylum Mollusca; class Bivalvia; order Unionida; family Unionidae; genus Sinohyriopsis; species Sinohyriopsis cumingii. The sequence goes on along the minus strand of CM068826.1, from coordinate 89,010,879 downwards.
GCATACCCTGTAGGCGAATGCGACTGTAATAAAAGATCGTATCGTATAGTATCATCAGTCTGGCCCAGCAGCTACTTGTGCGAGTAATAACAACAGTATCTCCAAAAGGACAACGAAACCAATAAGGAGCCATGTAAAATGTAAAGGCTGTCCGGGAGGAACGCGCTCGCAATCCGGAACAACGACAAGAGATGATAGAGAGAAAGAAATCCCCATTTCCAACAAAGATTACTGTACCTAAGGTGGCAAAGAAAGATTCAGACAAACCAGATGACACAAACGAACTCGCGAAGGGGTTCTCTCGGGACTTCGGTCTTGAGAACCTATGAATTAACCTAGCAGCTGAAAAAACCTCCCTAGAAGACTTTGACTTATTAGTGAATAATAAAAGAACTATATTACCGGAGGGACGGAGCAAACCAACCAGAGTACAGGCCAAGAAATCTAAAGGGAACTATAAGAAGAAGGGTGAATTGGCATTGGAGTGTTCAATAACCCTATCAGCTACGATATGCATGAATTTATTATAAACATCACGCACGAGGAAGATCTATTTCAAACCTGCAGTCTCTCGGTGAATGGATATTGGCTGGGATCTGGCCCCCTCAAACAACCTCTCCGAAGAGTCTACGAGCCACTCCCACGTATAGTGAACGTCAGCCCTCAGGAGAAATATAAAGAGCCCCTTTAAGAGCTACAGAACACTCCAAATTGCCTCATTTACGTTTTCCATTTGGCTAGAAAACCTGTCTAGATAATCCTATGTAGAATGTGCGAATACGATCCACTTAACACAGGTCAAAAGTCTCCTACAAATTCCCAACCATGACCTCAAAAACAAAATCAGACATTTTGACTTTGCATTTGTTTCTTCTTCATTTACGGTAACCTCTTCAATACTTTCATACAAACAACAAAACCAAGTTTGGTTACCACAAGATGACAAAGAAATAGGCACAAAAAATTATTGGTAAATTTACACAGTGTTCATCACGTCGTTGCACAAGATTAATTATGGATCCAGCAGAATTATATTTTGTCATCACGGACACAGCGGCAAAAGATATATAGGTATCACGGAGAAATGCATTAACACGAGATGGTATAAATATTGGCACGATCATTAGCTACTCCGACGGTAATTACTCCTTAATTTACTCATTTGATTTCATCAATGCTTTCCTACTCATCTAAAACCTATTATCGATGATAAATAGATTTTCCAATGCCTTTGTTAGAGTCGCCAGGGATTCTTTTTATATTAGTCGTTGTAAAATGGACCTTTTTGAGTCATTCATCGAAGATACCAGTCGTGTCAACTGGGGTTCACGGCGAATAAAACGTGAGCAAATAAGTAAATATTCAGAGTCGGCTGGCATTAAAACACCAGATATGCATTACTTCAATGTCAATTTATCAAAACCATCATCATCACCTTCAGTAAACGATCCAATCACGAGACATACCACAGTCTATTTTGAATGGTCCCGGTGGTTCTAGTAAAACAACAAGTGTGATAAAATTGTTTAAAAACTCTGACATGATTGTGTTGACGCCAATTCACCGGCATGCCAGAGAGATGGGAAAACGAGAATAATTACCTGGGATGAGATTTTGTACAGTATCCAAAGATGTTTTAGAAATGTTTCTTGATTGGTTATTAAAACAATCTTCCGCTATTATCATGTGTGACGATCATGGACAGCCTCCGACGTTTACATGTGAATCACATCGCGAATGGTTGATCAACTGTTAGCCACCATGAAGAAGTTTTGTACGACCATCGATCACAGGATAAACAACTACGACAACTGAAATCGTAATCAGATTAAAACCTGATAAAGTTCAGTGGGAAATACTGTGATTTCAAAGATTCCAATGTCAGTTTTCTGGAACTTATTGCGCCCTAATGATCTAATAGTTGTATCCAGGAAAAACGTTCGTGATTTACTTCAGCGTAAATTATTTGAGCTTCACAAGGAACAACTTTATGATCATATAGTTCCATTATGCTATCGACCAATACACGCAGACAAATATACTTGTTGATATTCCAGGAACAGGGACAAAACAAAACATCGTTCTTAATGATATCGTCGAGGTTCCTTTAGAGGCTGTACAACAAGCGTTGTCGTTAAACCCATCGCGCTGGTCTCTGGGTTATGCGATAACAATTCATTCGTCTCAGGGATTAACACTATCAGATACCAATATCTGGATTGTCGATGATCGCATCGAATGGTCAAATGTAATATATCTGGCTGTTACTAAAGTAACAAAAATAGCTCAGTTACACATGGTTGTCTACGTGCTGAAGTTACCAACAGCGTCATAAACAACAATAGCGTCACCAGGAATTATCAACGTAGTGAAGAAAAACTTGACAAATCATGCGAGAGATGAATAAACGAAATTACGCTAGTCTGATCTGGTTGTGAAATTTCTCATGATGCTGAAACAACGATAAATATTCACTGTGTCTGCTGTAACACAATAATATTGTGGCAATATCGTCCTAATGACGTAAGATAATTTACCTTTGACAGAATCGATAGTAGTATCGGTCAAACACGCAAAAAATCTTTCTCTTACATGTCTTAAATGTAATAGACGAAGAGGAGCTTAGTTCCTCAACGCGTGTGACTTCTTTTGTTATCCAATATGGTGGTAACGTGTTGTTTTCAGGAATTACCTGTAATTGTTTACGGACAAATCCATGTTGAGTAGTTGTTGAATGTAATCCATATATTAGTGGCTGCACGAGAGATCTTACCACGCTGAAAATTGTATGTGTTGTTACACTCCACTCGGGATCAATTGCCCTTGCTGCACCAACCCTTAAGTTCAACAGGTTCATATAAATATCTCACTGTTACATTACTACCCAACACTGATTGTTGCTAATTTGGTGGTTTTAGTAGTGGTATGTGTTTTTTTCACAATTGTATCGATTTGTTTCATGTTCATTCCGCTCGTGACCTCGTTGTTTAACGCGGCCACCACATGAGGTAGTCTTGCAACCCATTCATGAGATCTGTACTGAACGCTCAGAGTTCCGCTAGTAATTCTTGTGCATTATGATATCCACTAAGTCGCAGTACAAGTGTTTGATTAAATCGTTCAATAATTGTCTGATCGCGATGTGTCGTGGTGTCCACGTCTAATTTTAACATTACGTTGTTGCATTAGCGTCGTTACTGCGTCGAAAAATTATTTACCAGCATCAACTTGTAGCAATTGCGGCCATTGTTCAGACGCTGCTGAGACTTCATTTGCTGTTTTAGACGATATGTTTCAGCCTCTTTGTATATACTTGCAACTTCTACGACAGTCAACGCGTATTTGTATGTGCGTCGTTCATGTACGACATGTGGTGAAAACAAGATATCTGACAGATGAACTTCGTTGGGTGTGCTGACATCAAACCGTCCATGTGGAAACGTTTTGAGAAGTGGAAGACAAATTTGTCATATGAATTGTCATGACAACGAATCTGCGGCAACGACACATGTGACACCTGCTCATTCGGAGAGTTTATTAATTGCTGCTATACCTCTCCCAATATCCTCTTGGACTATACTAAATTGACTCCTTATGTAATTGTTGTCGTGCAATTGCCCGCTCCCAACATTATTTTACCTTTCATCTCCGATATTATAAATCAATAGCATGTAATTCTCGTATATTTTGATTCTCTGTCGAATTCAACATGTGAATTTACTTGACACCCGCGATATCTTGTTGTTGTAAATCTGGATTTGTATACACGACATCATGAACATGGCACGCTTGATCAATCGCATTTACCGGAAATTCACCCGGTTTTGGTTGATTTTTGTTTCGTCAAGTCTAATATCAAGACAAGTTCCAGGATCACAAGATGTTTTTCCCCAGGATACTTTGCTCATGGTGTTCCGGATATTTTCCCGAGTGCCTTAGTGATATCGCTACCTTCTTGTCAACATGAACAATCACAAACTAATATTTTTGTGTGCCGCATTATTTCTCAACGGTGTGTCCACGTCTGATCTTAACGTTATGTTTTTGCATCAACGTCATTACTGCACCGAAAAATTCTTTGCCAGGATCAATTTGTAGCAAATGTGGCCAGAGCAATGGTCCACGCGCATAAGTTTGTTCAAACTATGTTGAGACCCCAGCTGCTGTTTTAGACGATAACGGCCCAGCCTCTTTGTATCTGCTTGAAACAACTACGACAGTCAATGCGTATTTGCATGTGCACCGTTTATACACAACATATGGTAAAAACAAGATATCTGCCTGATGAATTTCGTTGGGTGTGCTGACATCAAACGGTCCATGTTGAATCGTTTTGGGACGTCGAAGATAAATTTGCAATATGGCCTGTCTTGACAACCAATCTGCGGCCACAGCTCATGCGACACCTGCTGCATCGGCGAGTTTTTAATTGCCGCTGTACGTCTCCAGTATCCGATTGGACTATAATAAACCGCCTCCATATCTAATTGTCGCCGTTTAATTACCAGCTCCCAAGGCTATTTTACCTTTCATCGCCGATCTTATCAACCATATCGCGAATGATTTTATTATGTTTTTATTTTTTTTATTGAATTCAGCGTGTAAATTAACTTGACATTCGCAAATATGTCGTTGTAGATCTGGATTTTTATACGCGACATCACGAATATAGCACGTTTGATCGATTGCTATTACCGGAAATTCGCCTGGATTTTGTTTGACTTTTTCCCCTCAAGTTTAATATCAAGGCAACTTCCAGGACTACAATAATTATATCCTAAAAGATGTTTACCACACGATACTTAGCCATTCGCGGTCCATATATTTTACCGAATGCCTTAGCAATATCGCAACCGGCAATGCTCGCTCTGCTGATCGCAGAGCGATCCAACACCACAAACTATTTTTTGTGCCGAATTTTACACATTTACCAGTAATTCCCAGCGTGTTATTTCTCAACGTGATTGCTTTCAGAAAGTTTGTACCAGTGACTGTCTTGCATCGAACTCAATATAAACTCATGATTATAAATAATATTGATATCTGTACAATATGAACGTGACTGACTTTTTAGCGATACGTTAGCATGTACCGGTCAATCATCATCCAGTGCCACCAAATTCCATTCGGACTATTATTGTTGGTCTATCTAGGTCGGGTAAAACCCAGTTGTTGCTCAACTAGATGATGAAGTGGATCAAATGGGAAAACTTTATTTAATAGCACCATCCGTGGATGACCAACGATGACATAATGTTTTTAAGGAATTTAATGAATATGCAGCTGCTGAAGGAGATGTTATTGAATTAATCACAGATATCGATAAAGCGCCGTACATCGAGGATCTCAACAGGGATATCAACATTATAGAGGTGTACGATTATGCCATGATTGACAAACAAGCAAATCCAGTCAGAATATTTTCACGGGGCAGACATAAAAGCACAGCTGTTATTTACGTCACACAGCGATACACTCAGATTCCCAAAGTGATCAGAGAAAACTGTATGTTTTTGGTTATTTTTAACGGGGTTTATACACATACGCTTCGAAATATTCATGCGACATGGTGTCTCGGTGTCATGGACATAGGTAAGTTTAAAGTTTTCTTCGCACATGCTCATATAACCCTGCATGGATTCATCACGATAAGTTTGCACGATCCAGTAACACGTTATCGAATTGGTCTCGATGAAATCTTGTACTAAAGAAATGCATTTATTGTTATAATGGACGAGTTAAACATTAAAGAGATTATCTCAACGATCGAACAGTTCCAGCAAGATAGTCTTACGGTTCAACTCGATGTTGAAAAAGTCAATGATTATTTTGAGATGATATAGCAGCAGCGTGAAAAAGACAGATATATACTCGCGGTTGAGTACAGGTTTATCAAATTACTCCAACGATAAATGGAATTGTCTTTGTCGGATTTACACGAACAACATGATATAGCACGTGTCATTGAGAAAATACGATCAGAGTTGTCTCGACAATATGACACTAGAGCGGCTATAAGTGCACGTGCGAGACAGCTAAAAAAAAACTTGTGTCAGATTGTTTGAAATTCGCCGTTAAGATACCAGAATCCGCCAAGGGATCCGCAGAAAAGCAACGTCATCAGTACCAAAAAAATTTGAGATAGTCAGAAAACAATTAATGACAATTTTCTTTTGTTATTGGCCGAGAGAGGCAGTTCAGGGTCTGTCACGCACAAAGAAACTAATAGTCAATTCTTTACCACGTGTGTCCAGTACATTACCGTCATTGTCGGTTAAATGAAAACGTATTCGTGACAGCAACAGATTATGACGTCGTAAATAAACAGGATCTGTGGGCAACAGCACAATCAAATGACCCGCCAGGACATCCAAAGAAGAGCTGGGCTTGCTCTTGAAATGCTTACCCAGACGCATTTTATTTACCGTCGACTGCGTCACAGACTAGATTTACAGAAATCGTCGATATGATATTGGCAATACCTGGCGATACATGACGACCACCACCATCCGGATCGTTATTGTGTCGGAGAATTACCGGGTCCAGTTTTATTTTTCCTTGTAAAATATTTGTCAGTTGAGTCATTGATTTCATGCCGTAATTTATAGATGTCAGCCGGTTGTATTTTGAACGTAGGCAGCTGGTCTTCGGATATCTTAAAATAATCAAGAAAATTAGTTTTGTATGGTACTCCTTTAATTTCTCATTTTCCCACTTGTTAATCACCGATTCTACTAGAGGTTTTTTTTAATAGTTCTTATTCATATTTTAGTCCATATAATCTAAGTATAAATATAATAATTCTTTCTCATTGTTTATCAAAAGCTTGAGTCTGAATTCTTCTAGGTAAATTTATGATACAGTCATTAATTTTACGTATCAACTCATGTTTACACCTTCGAAATAAATCCTCCACACCATGGGCGTAATCTTTAAATTATTTCAAGTGAAGCAGAGGTAATTCAACCTGTTTTCTAAAATCTTCAAGTCTGGGTACTGGAAGAACCACCTGTGTACGACCATCGTGCAGGATAAATACTTGATTTAACTATTTATACGTGGAAAATTTACCTACATCAAGACGATTATACGAATAATATTTAAAATAATCGCTGATGTCATTTATTATTGCCTTTTTCAGGAAAAAGATCAGATTTTTGTGTTTCTTATATTTGTTCAGCAACATCTGGTACTACCAACGGACATTGAAGCACTGTTCTGATCGATGACTTACATTTGTCAACAGCAAATTTGAATCCGCACAATCCCCCAATGATATTTCAATGGCGGTTCTCAACGTTCTCGTGCACTTTGATATCGATCTTTGATTCTTTGTCTGTTATTGATTTAATTCTGTACCAAATTCATCATTGACTTGTTCGATTTGATATGATCCTGCTGGTACGTTGACGACTTTCCAATTTAGGATTGGCTGCCCATTCTCATCAGGTTTCGTTTTATGAGAGAATACCAGTGTATTGTTGGCTTCGAATCCACCAAATGAGTCTTCTCCAGTATTTGGCCAGCTATAACAAAGTCGTAATTGTGTCAGTGCGATTTCAAGTGACCTACCATTAGGGGCTTTAATCGGAGTTGGAGAACCAATATCGAATTCTGGCCGCGTTGACGTCACTGATATTGTGGTCGTCGACGGCGTTGTGTTAGTGTTGATCAGTTCCAGTCTTGTGGTTATTTCTGCGGTCATTATTATCTATACGGCCGGTTTTAAATGTGGCGCTGGCAACGTTGGCGACGGTGTATTGGCGTCCCTGTGATACCGATAATAAATATCCATAATTGCATCAAACTCATTGTCTGATATTGCATCGTCGTTTAATCCCGCTGAGAGTAACGATGATATATTTACACACGCATATGTCTCAGCGTAAGTTATTTCAGTGTGCTCGTGCAATTCTTTTTAGTGGTACATGTAGATATTTTTTGCGATAATAATGAGGATACCAGCAACACCCAAAACAACCGAGACTCACATTCCAACCAATGTCGGTATCACGTGCGTCGTTGATAATGTGCCGATTCATGTCGTTGTTACAGAGATCAGCAAGGAAACCGCGTATACAACACTGTCGATAACGATGATCCGTCTGCGATATTTGTTGTTTTGTTTTGTCATATGTTCGTCGATGATTTCTTCTAGCGACGCCTTCCATGCGCATACTTGATTATACCGAAATGACTGTGTGGGATTCATTATGGTATGTACCACCAATTGATGCGTTTTTACGACGAATTATATACACCACAAACATCTCGCTGTGGTAAGCGGTTTGTCTTCTGGGTCCAGTATGAGTGTTTCTTCGATATTTTGAGTTAACAATACTGAGATGGATTCGGAATATCTTTCGGTGAAATCATCCCCCATGGTTTTCTCATATATATCTCAGATTTAGAGGGGCTAAACACGGATAACCTGTACACTCCGGTAACCTCAGCGGTATATTTGATGGAGTTGTTTTGTGGTGTCCATATTTCTGATAAATGTCCCACCATGTAAACCATGTTGATGAGCGGAGTCCTGTGAATTACACCATCGGCAATATTTTTGAATTTATCGAGTTCAGTTTTATCGAATTCATTCTTGATTTTATGTTGGTGAGCTCTTTGTGAATAATTTTGATCGTTGTTTTAACGTTGACTAAATCAACAAGCTGTGTGTGAATTTCAGAGAGCTTGGTGTTGATGACAGTTCGATTTCCAATTTTTGTCTCTAAGAAAATTTGCAAACGCGGTTACATGATTGGTATATTCAGACATGAACGTGGTCATTCCATCATTGTCACTAACATGGTCATCATCGGGATGTTGCTGTTGTCCACGTATTTCTTCGTTGCAGCGTCATCGTTTGATTCTGGTTCTCTCAAATTAGCAATACTTTTCCGCTCATGTAGAGATCGCCAGTCGTTGTATCACCGATTTAAGCAACATATATACTGATCTCATTTTTGATCGTGGTGTTGTTGTTGTCCAAGTATTTTTTGTTGCCACGTCATCGTCTAATTTTGGTTCTGTCACATTAGTAATTGTATTTCTGCTCATGTTGAGGTAGCCATATATTATATTTCCAATTGTTCTAATACTTCCAGTAATCTCTCCCATCATTGTTAGAATTGATTCCTCCGAGTTTTTAATTTTACCAGTTTTAGTAAACACCATTAAGTTATCTTCTGTCGCGCCTGGAACTTGCAGAACACTATCTGTCAACGGGATATTGCTCGTCTTTAACCGTCCTTGCTGATTCTAAAAAACAACAACCTCATTTTTGCCAACATCGGTGAGACGCAAAAGTTCAGCAAGTTCATCTCTTGCTCCGTATTTGGATAAATCAATGTCACCCTATGGCTTTCCGCAGGTAGATATTCCATAAATATCTACAATTATAAATTATTAACCTGTAAACGACGAGCGGTATTCGCATGCACAACATTGTGGCGGTGCTGATGACCTTCAGTACCGCAAGCAGTTCTGAACCGCATATTAATGGAACCGTTATTGTCTGTGTTGGTAATGTTAAATACCAGATTGTTATGTCACCGGCTAAGCCACTATACCGTAAAAATTCGTTTGGTGGCGCCAATACATTCGAATCGCAATGAACAACTCCACGTGGATCAACCACGTATGCAACCCAATCAGTATTTGTACCAGCACGTTCATCAAGATTAATAATACAGGCTGCTACATGGTTTGGTTGGGTTCTTCTGGTAATTGATCACGCATGAAAACACATCTGACGTTTTTATGTTCAATCGCCAAGCAGCATCAAGTAAATCAAAATTGGATACGGGAAGCTTTAACGAAGCTTCCGTGGCCGTCTCAAACCTCGACCATACCGCGTTCCTTGTAATCTTAGACCGGTCCTTTTTTTTTAGTGTGTCTGCCGTGTCAGGACACTCCGTGTTCTGTTGCTTTTCACAGTATCATACTGATATCTGTTCCAACAGAATCAAGTGCAGCTGCTTGTTCAACAGCTTGAGCCTTTGCTGAAATTAGCGCTGGTAACGGAAATATACTGCCTTTTTGTGTCGCTGATCGCATTCGCAGAAAGATCAAGTCGAACGGCAATTTTTTATTTCTTGGTGTCATTGTTGTGTTTGAGCTGATGTTTAGTCAACGATAATTTATTTGCGCCCTGCAACGCCGCTGATTTCAGAGCTGTTTTTGTCCCCCAGAATCCTTCTTTGATGCAGATTGCAGTTTTGTAATCTTACCGGGTGTCAGAGTAACATTGACGTGATGATATGACATTATAACATCATGAATGATATAATTACAGATCGGTTGCGATCGAATTATATCTTTGGAAAAGACATGTTCGGAAAACACATGTTTTCAACGGGCGCATCTATGACTCTCATTCGTCCACCAACACCTTCTAGCAACATTGTTTGTCTGACAGTATAGCAGAGATTGATCTGTAACCACCAGCTGGTAATCGTGCTCCACGAGCTCGGAAGTTTATGTCATCGACAGATTGTCTAAACAAATCTAAGTGTTCCAGTGAGAAATAATAGATCGGATATGGCGTTGAGAAATCACGCTATGATACCTACAAACCAGAATCAACATTCTGATCACGCTCCATGAATAACATCAACCTATGATACGCACGTGCAAATGATTGTTTTGAAATTTCAATAAGACTTCTTCTGATGTTATAATCGTGTTATTTTGTTATCGACAGTCAATAACACTTCATTTATTCTCAGAGAAATTTCACTAACTTCACTTCAAACAGCATTGGCTTTCTCTGTTGTGAGTCTACTATGGCGTTTTCCTGAAACACTATAAATATATATCGTGGCGGAGACACTCCCTGCTGTGATGCTATCTGCCATGTAAAAAAAAACGAAAAAACAAACAACAACGTTACACTGGACACTGTCTGTGGTCATAGTCAACCATGACAGCGTTGATTTACCGCCTCTATCCATGAAAGAGAGCGGCTGTTGTTCTTCAGCGAGGGATAGCGTTATCGTTGGCATCCACAATGAAAGTTGTTTCAGTCTCACTTTACCGGCATCAACTATATTGAGTCGGCAGATTGCATCGTTGTCGGTGACTTTTCTGACAGGTACGTCTTTGTGTTTGGCACCAAAGATATCTTTTCTAACATGTCTGCAGAATCGAAAGATATGTGAGAGCGGAGTAACACAAGAAAATTCCTCATCACCGTTTAACATTGATCTACGTGTTGCGACTCCCAGGTTGAACTTTTCATTCATCGATGCAAATTCAGTTTCAGCTTCATTCAGTGTTACGGTATTGCTCTCAGGGTGGTCAATGGTATCATTGGCAAACATCATTGACGGACCAGCGGACCTGGAATAATCATCGTAATGTCTTGCTAAACCGAGGATCGTCGTGGCAACGTCAACGTTTTTGAGACTAATTCCAAGTTTTTTTTTCCACGTCAATGATGCATGTGCAACTGTTAAACAATACCATTATTAACAAAACTAACTTTATCTAAAATTCCATATGCTGTATTATCTGCTTTTAAAAGTTGACCTTCGATCTCAATGAATGCCTCGGTGGGGAAGAAATATCTGCTTGTATCCTGCACATGTAACTCGATTCGTTTACGTGCCTCAGGTACACGTACATCATGAGAATAATACTGATAATCACGCACTGATTCATCTTTGAGGACCAGTGTGTCCATGTCCTTGTCAAATGTTAGATCAGATACACGCTTGAACATTTGTATTTATATTCGTTGTTGCCAAAAACGACAGTCGAGTCAGACCACTTCCCGTTATTAGACTTGCTGGTCTATATTGTTTTCTCTCTTGGGGCCACTTGTTCGCCAGTCATTTTTTGCACTCCAGCTACTTCTTTCAACCGCTCAATTGTGGATTAATTTATTGTCTTGCTGACACTTGGTGGCACCACTTCGGTGCTGGGCAGTTTTACTGGCTGTGGTTTTCGTCGTACTAATCTTGCGTGTCTGTCTTTGATCGACAAGAATGCTTTAGCATCAACAACACTTCGATGACCTTCATATTTAGTTGTTTTGCAATTGGAATAACTTTGTGGCTATCCTTCTGAATAAACCTTGAATATCATCGCCAAGTCCATCTCCGTAGATCGTGCTATAAACCAGTAATCGTGAATTTATCACCCTGGCTTTATCAGGTCCACATTCGGCATTGTGTATAATCATGTTATTTTGTTATCGCCGATCTAATTGATCACTCGCTGTAATAATCGTCGGTAATTTCATCGATCAGCGTCCGACAGACGCTAATGTTCATTACGCCACCGGTAAAAAAAAAGCTGACAAATATAAGCTGCTTCATTGATGATTTCGTGGGAATTGTTACCGGTTCGTCTTGCACCAATTAGAATTTCTAGTCGATCATCAACGAGGATGTCTTTTGGACAAAGTTTATCTTGAATCACCGGGCGATTCAGCTATCACATTACCACCTCGTTTTTTACAACGTCGATCGCGAGTGGCATGGCCACTTTTGGTTGCTTCTTCAGGTGGTTCTGGTTCTGGCTCTGGAGAGCGCTGCTGGAGTGCCTCTCATGCAGCTTTTCTCGTTTCCTCCTTGTTTTAGGTCTAGTTTTTACACTTGATTTTGTTCTTTCTTTTTCCGATTTTTCAATTTTGCTTATCAATTCTCTTTGGTTTGTTTCTCTTTCCAATTCTACTCTTACAAGATATTCTTCTACTACTTTTTCTTTAAAGATTTAAAAAAAAATTATGTTGCTGTTTTGACTTGCTTAGTGTTAGTAGCAATCCGATATACATCTTTTACCTAATCGGCATAATTTAGAGTGTAAATATGTTCAGGTTTTATGTATAGATCCCTACAACCATATCTATACGCAACCATATAAATTACTTGCTCTGGGTCCCTGATAGGGGCAATACCTTCCTCAGTAAATTTATTACGTTGGTTCTAACTCTTGGTGGGGGTTGAAGACGGTCAGCAATATCAGCAGGTAATGTCTCTTTAGTTTGTTGTGTTACCTCGTTGCAGCAACAATTTTTCGGTTGGTTCGACAATTAGTTTAGATAACTGTTCTGTACCCTCTGTAAATTCCACATGAGCTTCCTGGCGTTGTTGCAGCGCTGCTGTTTTACAGAATCAAGGACTGGAAGATATTTCTTAATTGCATCCAGTCGAGCTAACTTATCTGTATAATATTCCATGGGAAGCGCTGAATCACTCATTATTATTACTACTACAACGATTTAATTACAGATCACTAAGTCAGCAGATATACAATGTTTTGCTGTATTTACAGTAACGTAACGTAATTTTTCAACTACAATGAATCTTAATTATGCTCAAAATTTAGACATTGCGATGGCCACCTGTCAAGCTGCTAAAAATACATATACGCCATTAATAACACGCATGGAATCCCGTATGAAGTCACGTGTCTCAGTGCGCTAAATACATATGCGCTATTAATAACTCGCTTAGATTTTACAAGGTAAAAAATCGATAATTGTATGCTAATTAGAGTAACCTGTACCTGCTACATTAAACATAAATTTTGAAATACTAGAATACTTGATAAATAAATTATACGATCTAAATGAGTGTGCAGGTTTAATTTTTGATATGTTTGTGTATCTGTCTTTTCACAAATACAATATATTGATATATTCTCTGTGAATACGACCGATTTTACCGCAGGCTGTTCAATCAATCAATTAAAGGATTTAAGTCGCCTACGCAACTGGTGCTTTCGCGACTGGTAAAGTCTGGATGGTAGAGATTTTCAATTGATCGGGACTGTAGGAATGGAGCCACTACAGTCCCGCTTTTATGTGCGAATGTCGCACTTTTTAATTCATGAACATGTCCTGCCGAGGAAAGGTGTCAAGGGGCCCGCGGGACGCGAAACGCCACAGGAAAGATGTACGCCTAGAAACGGCAAAGCGCGTAAGATCAAATCAAGTCCAGTTGTACTAGTGGACAGAAATCTATTCCAATGGTGTGTAAGCCACTCGTGTAATTTTCCTAATCCTTTGAGTTGTGTAATTTCATTACTATTTTTAATTAAAGTTGGAATTTGGTGTACATGGTGTACTTTTGATTTTCCGAAATGTTGTCAATCAGCTGGGTGTCAGGCACCCTATACATGTTTGGGTCACGCTGTGTTTACTTTCGGTTTTCATTTTTGATGGTGGTATACAAAGGATCGAGTTATGGTTGTGGGGATAGAGCTTGTATCGAAAGAGGTCTTCAATAGCCGAAGGAAGAACTTCATATAAATTGGCAATTTGAAAGTCGATGTCCGTTTTCTTCTTTACTCCTTCTTCGTTCAGTGATACCTCTTTCTTCTTCGTGCTGTTGTAGTGTTTTGCTGTTTTGCTAAAGTTTGCTGTTCTGCTTCGACTCGACTTCCATTGCCTTAGATCTTGATTTTGCGACTGGTCTTTTATCGCCACGATTCTTTGTTTAATAACTATATTGAATTTGGAAGGTATATCGTGCCCCTTTTTGTTGTATAAATTAGTATGTTTGGTCTGAGTATCAGTGTTGGATTTACATGTCGTGTTAATAATTGGGGATTGTGTTGTTGTTTATTTAGTTCCGCATTGTGTTGGGGGGGGGGGGGGGCCTTCTGACTTGGCTTAGGTCACCTTATAGTCTTAAGATGGTTGGGACCTAAGAATTTTTTGTGTTTATTTATATCGTACCACTCTTGTTGTCGTGTGTATCTGGGCCTGATGGCGGGGTTTGCCACCTTTATAATATGTATACATAGTTATGAGAATATATCCCGTGCTCTAGAATACTCAAATGAAAAAATATATAAATAGTGCTATTTACAAAAAAATAAATAATATATCTAAATTCGTACTACGTATGTTGCCGAGTGAGAGAATAATCCATATCTGTAGTCCACATGTAGGCTGTTTATGAACATTCTTGAGTATAGTGATAAGGAGCCAGACCTGTTTCGCTTGACTAACTGTACCTGTGGACTACATATATGGATTATTCTCTCACTCGGCAATATACGTAGTACGAATTTAGATATATCATTTATTTTTTGTAAATAGCACTATTTATATATATTTTTCAGCTGAGTACTCTAGAACACGGGATAGTTATAAATTGTCTAAAAACGTTATTCATTTATTGTCAGCATGTATTTATACTAGGTTTTAACAAATATCTCTTGAAGCAGCGTAGTCTAGTGGTAACGTAGTTGGATTCACAAACCGTTACTGCCCTTACTTCCTGGGTTCAAACCGGCAATCGGCATATTGCTGGCGGGTTAAGCCTGAAGTTATTTAAGTTGGGGGCTCCAGCCGAGCTCGAAAGTTAACCTGATATTCACTGATAATTGATAGTTCGCCTCAACCCCGAAAGGGGTTAGGGTTTTGTACCCTGAGAATTTCGTTAGGGGGTGGGATGGGCGTAAAACAATTATCAATAATTGTTTAATGTTCTGACCGTAGAGCGTGTGGCTGATAAGCCTTGATTTATTTCTTTAAAAATGCTAATAAAGGAATTGGGGAATGAAAGCAATTATTCTAATAAAAGCATTAATGCAAAAATGCTAAGAAAAGCATTAAAGCAATTATGCTAATGAAAACATTAAAGCAAAAATGCTAAGAAAAGCATTAAAGCAATTATGCTAATGAAAACATTAAAGCAAAAATACTAATAAAATCATTAAAGCATTGAAGCAAAAATGCTAAGAAAAGCATTAAAGCAATTATGCTAATGAAAACATGAAAACATTAAAGCAAAAAATGATAATAAAAGCATTAAAGCAAAAACATGATAATATAAATTTTATATTTAAAAATATAATATTGTGATTTGGTCATCTGGTGACTAAAAAGCAAACTTGTTTGATTCCGGAGAAAACAACAACTAAGCCACGAAATTGCACAACGGAGACAACAACAAATTTTTCTTACAACGATTGATTACTGAAACAATGGCTCACATAATCTTTTAGGCATCATTTTCACTTGGTTTTCTCGCTAATTGGTCGATTAACTACCTGCTGCTTTGTCATGATTGTTGATATTGTAACTAAAGAAATCAAATAAAAATATTCACATTTTATAGCACATAAAAACATCACGATATGTCACTTTAGCAAACCTTAATTTTTCCAATAATCTGTGAAATAGTTTGGGACTGTATAAGTAACAAATATACTTAGTCTCACTTGTAAAAAACAATTTGATGAGGTACTAACCTATGTCTTATATGAATGTGTATAGAAATGTCATTGAGCTGTTTGAACACTTGTTTTCATACTTTTGCTTCACCATCAAAATCATCTTTTGAAATAAACTGAATTCTTTCAACTATGAGTTGTATCTTATTCATATCAGCACTTATTGAACTTCACATAGGTGATATGGGATAAATCACATTATGTCATATTATGTAATAACTAGGTCAAAGGTCAATGTACCAAATAGTATGAACCTGTCCTACTTCAAAATGTACAATTCACCTAAAAGAAAGGAATTTATATTTGTTTGGTAGGTGCAGAACTTAACATCAGAGACAGGTGAACATGACCCAATCTTATTATAAAGTATAAGCTTTGACCACTTTACACTATCTGCAGATACAAGAGGTCACTAACCACCAGTCCTCACACAAAGGTCCACCTACCCATCCTCTTTGTAACACAAATAGTAAGCTTTCCTCCTCTGTAATGTGAATAAAATTGTTTCAATAAGCCAATCAGTCACCAAATATAGTAAATCACAGCTTCTAAGTGGTTATGTTGGATTGGGGGGGGGGGGGAAGAAATTAGGGGAATAAAATACAGAAAAATGCCAAATATAAACACTAAGTATAGCACATCAAATGGAGTTAAAAACAGGAGGAAAGTGTTTATCTAAAAGGGAGAGGTAGCTTATGATAAAGGAGTTAAAGGAGGCAAAATCAGCAATGCGAAAAATGAGAAGTGAAAGTTTGATGACCTTACCTTGGACTAATATATGGGGAAGGGCAAAACAGGTCCAAGGACAGCCCAAAGGCAACTGTGCTATAACATTCCTTACAGGTACCCAAATTTCAAGTGAAGTTGTGTTCAAAAGGGTGAATAATTTAGATAACATTGATACATATAAAGTATATTTCTTCTACATAAGAATTTAATAATAATTGGCATAAGATAGAGAGAAACTTATCTCAGATCCAAGCAGAACATACCTTATCAGTTTTTAAACTTGTAAACTTTACTGTGAGAAATTATTAAATTGCTTCTACTTACATCTGCATCAAGATTGAGGGCTAATATAATACTTCACAAATCTTCTCTTTATTTTCATAACCAGTCACTGAAAATGTGAGATTTTATTTCCTTCAAATGTTATGACTGGTGTAAGGGAGATAACTGAATGATATACATAAGGTGTGGTAACCTCAATACAGTATCCATGTCATATAGATGAGTTCATCAACAACCTGTATCAACTTCATTGCAATTAAATTATCTCAGAATACATTACTGATAAAGTGAGAACCTAACATTTAGACTCCTATATTTAGTGGAGACCTCAAGAGTCATGTAATTTTAATTTCTAAGATGACGCAGCTCTTTCATATCACATAGTTCATATTTTCTATAATGCCGGCATGTAGAGTGCAGCCTTCCATAACCATGCAGATATCATCTCATGCCAATATGGATTCTTGCGATGGGATGCAAAGTTTCAAGAACAGTGTGGATTTGAATGGAATGAATACGCACTGTGTGACTAAATTGGTTATCATTCTGTAATGTTGGACCAAACATGGAAATTCCACAAGAGCAGCTTGACAGAAAGAAATAGGATTAATTGAAAGTCAATAGTAGATTATAATTGGCTTATACAAGTGCCAATGGGAAATGCTGACTTAAGGAAACTGTTCTTGTTTGTTGGTATTCACTGCTACTTCAACAAAAGGGAATGCAAGAGAACTCAGAACTCAACTAACTACATGAACAAGTTCAAAGCAGGAAAGTGTAAAAAAAAAAGGACAATTAGAGCAGGACAATTCAAATCAAAGTGGGTAGGAATACCATATCTTTAATAAATTATCTAAAAATTACTCATACCAGAACATCCCACATGGTACAAGTGATCTATCTACAAGTGTACTTAAAGTGTTCTCTATCCTGGTTTATGGCATGCCTTACAAGAACAAGATAGCTGTTTTTGAACACATGATTTTTCATCTTTTGCAGGTAAAATAGCCAATATTTGGCCAAAATCAACTATATTATGTTTACATAACTTATTTTGTTGCATGCATTCCAATCTAGGAGGTAACAGCACATACATAAAGGTATCAGGTAACACAAGTCTATATCTATCATAGCTATAGTTATCAAAAGTCCCCATCCAAAGCCAACTTGTGCTATTTTCTGAAGATTTCATACATTTTATTCTTAAAGAACTTTCAATATTTGACCAAAACTGTTCAGCACACATTTGTTTTCCTACATCAAACTAGTATAGTTCATAAATGCCGCCCACATGTATGCGTTTCTATGGATACACTGTGAGGCTATTCTTTCCTTTAGGTATCACGGTACCAATTGTTTTTCCATATACCTCAATGCTAATGTTTTGTGAAATAAATATACTTTCTGTCCTACTTGGGCATGCATGTCACACACTGTCATATAGAACAATGCTAGATTGTCAATTTGACAATGACATAACCAGGTACTCCATTGCATTTAAGAGAGATAACTCTACTGGAACTAGACAGGGGTAAGAGTTATCTAGTCACAACAAGCACATTTTCAGCCATGTGTACCATATTTTAAAAAAATCATAAAAAATATAAAATATGATCTAGATAGAAATTAACACAAACTCACATGTTGCCAAGAGGCTCAACATTTTTTTAAGCCAAACAGAAAGTACAACTCTTACATAATGCACCAATCACAGCTAGTGTTGTTCTTTAATTCTGAATACAATGTTCCATACACCTTAAGCTCCGCCCACCTGGACTTGCGCAATTGGTACCGTTATACCATATAGTTTATATTATTATGCGTTGGTCATTCCAACGGTTCCATGTATTTGTTTACGTCATTTTTCACCACCTTCTGCTGCTGATTAAAAATTGAAATCTTTATATAGCATATTTTCAAAGTTCCCCAATCTGATTAAAATCAGATCTCCACCGTCCTACTTGAATATCTCACAATGACCATTTAGGGGTCAAGTTCTGACAACGTATGTTATGACCATAATTGTTAATTTTACCAGCTAATCAGATGAAGTCTATACCTTACATTTTGGAGTTAGATCAGTATGGCTGAAGAGCATCAATGTGTGCCGACTGATATGATTCACTTTCAGATTTTGGAAAGATACATTTCCATTGGCTAATTCAAAGATCACCAGAACATGACCCCTAAGCGGTCACTCTTAGATCTTTAAGGAGGACGGTGGAGGTCTGATTTTAATCAGATTGCAAAGGTCACGAATTTTAGATCAGAAGTTTTCTCGTCAACAAAAGGGAATTTGCTAACATGTCAAAATGGAACAGTTTTTAAAATAGCACCTTAAACTAAATAAATTGTAATATCTCTAAAGTTTATTCAAGTGAATCAAGAAGAGAGTGAAAACATCCAGTCTATGATAAGTTGGCGTCAATCGTGCCCGACTGTACAACAGAATTGAATTTGCAGTGATTTACTCCGAAATAAAAACAGAACCCAGGCCAATAATAGAAGACAAATTTGTGTTTCTATTTATTGTTTCAATTGCACGCATTCTTCTCTAAGAAAAAAAATGAGTAGTAAATTAAGCGTCAAGAGAATAAGTTACACTCGTGCAGAATACGAATGGGTTTATCCGTGTTTGTAAGACCATAGGTTGCAGTGCCGAACTACCAAATAGGCAGAGTAGGCACGGGTCAAGGGGCCCCGCTACAAAGGATCAAAATAATATTGATAAAACGTATTAGGAGATAATTGGTGGGGGGCACCAAGATTTCGACTGCCTAAGGGCCTCCACGTGGTTTAATCCGGCACTGATAGGCTGGTGTTAACAATCGCCAAATGAATAGTTTAGAAGTTTATACTTCTTCAGATAGTGATCAGACCTATTAAACTTACATATCTAGAATTTGAAAAAGTTATCAATTTGTTACATGGTGTGCCGATTTTAGTAAAAACAACTTGACATACATTTGCAGTGTAACATAATTTCGAGCCATTAGAATGACGTCACTAAATATATGTACTACATCCGTCATTCTGGCAGTGCATCTTCTGGTTTGGATTTACAACATGACCCAATTATTTCCAAAACCCAATTTCGGGCAATGCACATCAGCTAAAACTTTCGAAAAATAACTATTAAAAAAATGGTAGAATTGTTGTTCTTTCTAAAAATGTGTCTTCAGAGCGCGTATTTGGCTGAATAAGAGGATAAAAGCAGTTCAAACATGTCGTCGTGCCTTTACATGCCTTAAAATGCGCGCTAAATTAAAATGAGGCCAGATACGCAATATATGTTGCTTTGTTTTTTTTTTTTATAATTTGCATAAAAGCGAATAATTCCATGCAAGACAATGTCACATGAACACGAGCTATGGTACAAAAAGGATCTGTTTAGATCTCCACAACTAATGTTAATTTCCAAAAGCTCCTTAAAGTTACCCCCCCCCCCCTTTCCTGGTGCTTATCTATAATTATTTTACCCCTCCCCCTAGTGTCTCCCACAGGAGCTCGAATCGTTGCTTACAATTTAAGTATCAATCATACATGTACCTGTATCAATGATAATTAAATTGTAAGCAGCGATACGACGTTCTGTGGAGTCTCCCGCATGTTAACCGTATGTCACCTACATAATCATGATATGACCCCCAATACCTTCGTGCAAGTACTAATTAGTGCCTCGTTTTTTTTTTTTTGTGCGATTTCTGCAGATTTGATTTTTGGTGTGCAAAATATATGTGCGTAAACCACTCTGCGCCATAGTCGCTAAATAAATCGGTTTAAAAAACAACAACGACAAAGAAAAACAAACAAACAAAGGCAAAACACTCGCCCCCAAAATAAAACACAGCACCATCGGAACTTGTGACGCTTGCGCGTAAACATGGAGGCGAGAGGTTTGTAGGGTGGAACCACGCCGGCAGTAGTTAATGGGAATACTTTAGCGACAATGGGACTTTAATGTTAAAATAGTGGGGTTGTACCCTGGCGACAATGGAAAATTTAACATTAGAGAAAAAAGTTTGTACCCTGGCGACAAGGGGAATTTAACATGGGGAATAAATCATGGGACTGTTGAGCACCAAGGGGAATTGAACATGGGGAATAGAGTTTGGGACTGTTGAGTGACAATGGAAAATGGAACAGGGTCGGGACCCTATTTTAAAAAAATAAAAAAAATAAAAAAAGGGGTAGGCAATTGAAAGTCTATCTCTTTTCGAGAGATTGGAGTGGCCCTGAAAAGGGCCTTTGGTTTTCTTCTTCTTCTTCTAATTTCTTCTATTTCTCCACCAGCTTCTTATTTTCTGTCCTACACTTTTTCCTTCTTTTCTTTCTTTTCTTCCTCCTTTTTATTCTTTTTCTCTTCTTTCTGCTTCTCCTCCTCTTCTTTCTTCCTCTTCTCATTTTCTTCTTCTTTTTCAATTTTTTCGTTCCATTCTCTCATCCTTATCCTTTCCTCTTCATCCTCCTTCTCCTCCTTTATTTCTTTCATCAGAGCACTGATCATGTCCTTTACTTTTCTTAAATTGTTGATCTCCATCTTCACTCGATGGGGACTATAAGAATAGTGATCCTCGTTTAGCCTAACTAACATTTGCTCCATCATACCCAAATTGTCCAGGACGTCTTGCAATGTTTTCATTTTATCAAGTTGGTTTGAAGCCATCTTCTTTTTTATTCTCTGTAGAATGGTTTGAACGACGAATACTGTGGGTTCTTATACGAAAAGCGCGGACGTGATGGAAAACATCGCCCTAAAGCCCAAAAGTTATATTACCTAGATCATCACTTAAAACGTGCGGACGTGAAGGAAAACATCCCCTACTTTTCTCATTTCATATGATCTACTATCCACATACCTGAAGCAACAATAAACAAACCCAAAATCTACTACCCACACACGCAAAGCATTAAAATCAAACCCCAAATTTACTATCCACACAACATACGTGATCACTTACAAAGCCCAATAATCTACTATCCACACAAACGTACATCAGCTCTTACAAACACATACACTCACACCACATAAGAGTCAGTGTGTTTATATTCACACTACTCTACATACACACATTGGCAAATGGATTACTATTTCTTTTCTAGAGATTGGGGTAGCCCTGAAAAGGGCTGTTTGTTTTTAAACTCCAGTGACACCTGGTTAATGATGGCACCTTCCAGGCCTGGCACCACACACACATCTTCTTCCCCAGTCTCCTTTTACTTTTTTTCTTGAGAGCGCAGAGGGAGGATGATTGGCTTCAGCACCCCAATCCTCTGTCTCTGGTATCTTGTAAGCCATCCTCTCTCCTATTTTCTTTTCCTCCTCTTCCTTCTTTATTCTTCCCTCTTCTACTATGGCCTCCGCTGCCAGTTCATTTAACAGGCGCCTGACATATTCCAGATGTATCTGGAGTTCAAGAAGTTTGCTTATTCTGGTATTCATTGTCTTGTTAACGAATGAACAGGGTAGCTAGACTGCCAAGCGAGTTTCAATTTACCCTAAAGCGCGGACGTGATGGAAAACATCCCCCTAAAACAAAACTGATCTTACCTAGATCATGACCAAACAACGCGCGGACCTAAAAGAAACACTCACTCACTTTTTTATACTACCCATTACTATTCTAAAAAATTTATTAAACCAATAATATACTATCCACATACGCAAAGCAATCAAATCAAAGCCCAAATCTACTCTCCCCACGCGTCAAACAGCAAAAAAACATGATCTTAATCTACTATCGACACAAACGTACGTGAGCACTTACAAACACACAATCATATACACAAACACATACACTCATACTATAAAAAAGAGTGTTTATATTCACACTACTCTACATACACATTGGCAAATGGATTACTATTTCTTTTCTAGAGTATTGGGTAGCCTTGAAAAGGGCTGTTTTTTTGTTTGCTATGGCAATCTTTTAGTTTCTAAGAATGCGACGTCCTCTGACGATAGACTTTCTGACGATAGGTCTGCTTCTTCGGAAAGAGAAGAAGAACTCTTTGGTGTCGATACGACAGTCGACAAAGCCTCTGTCAGGTTCAGGTTTCTATTGCTGCTGTTGTTGCTGCTGTTGCTGCTCTCTCTGCTGTTTCTGAAGTCTGTACTTCTTTGTCCATTCTTCTTTCTCCCTGTTCATTTCTTCTCTGAAGAGCTCTTCTATCAGGTCTTCAGTGACTTTTAACGTTCTCACATTCTCTGTCTCTTCAGGCTTCGGTATCAGACTGTGTCTGACCCTATGCAAATTCACGTAGGCTTCGTTTAGCTTAGCTAGTTTGGAACACATCTTCGTAGAAGGATGAGTCGGCAATGGATGGTTAGACTGGAAACTACCCCGGTTTTTAAAGTCAAAGCGCGGACGTAAAGGAAAACATCCCTTCACTGTTTTCGAGCCGGAACGTTCAATGAGTGCCATGAGAGGGATAGTAATAAGTCAAAGAGCATGAATCAAAATTCTTATAGCCAAACAAAAGACCAAGGCATTTTTTCAAAACACAACATTTTTTATTCAAAATCACTTAACACTAACAAACAACTCTAACATTTTTAACAATAATCCAACAATATAACATCAAACATTTTGTTTCAAATGACAAACATTTTTTTTCCAACTCACACATTATTTTGGACAAGGCTGACAACGTTGTGAATGAAATTGTGATTGCCACTGTTGGAAGTCATTAGGCCATTGATGGACACTATGTTTCCTAGCTTGAGACAAAAGATAAGCATAATGGTCACAAAACCATTGATCTACTTTCACATCGTTTCTAGAAGAAGAACGAGGATCAAAATGAGTCACTAAAGGTTCTAAGGAATAGCCCAGGCTGCGATGATGCAGAAAATACACACAATATTGTCCACACGCCAAGGAATCTGTACCTTGTAATTTCACATTATTGAATCGAGTGGTCTGAGCATTTCTTGTCATAAAGTGAATGATATCGTCTTCCAAAGGAGGCAATCCGTACGAATCGAAATATTCCACACCTCCTTCTTGAGGAAAGTAGACGGCTACCCAGTGGGTTCCTGGGAGATGACTGTCGTCCGTGTTGATCACATAAGCTAGATGGTCTTGAGGTTTACGATGAGGGAGTTCATCTTTAGCACAGACGACAGGATTCCAAGAAGCCGTGTACGAGCTGTGGTTCAAAAGGTAATAAAGTTCCCAGGTATCCATGTTTTGTGTGGTTTTCTTCTGCACAAGTAATGATAAGTAATCAATTCTATCCTGACTTTTTGCTTGAAAATGTCTGACAAGTAAAAGGCGTTTAGATCCGACTTCTTACTCTGGTCCAAGAGAGATTAAATGCGACGGCACTCCAGAGACGTTAATGGAGGAGAAGAATGTTTATCCAAGCCTTTATACCACTCGTTCAACACGAATTCTATCTCGATGTGATCCCAAGCTTTGTCCAGATATTCGTCCAATTTTTCTTCTTGACTTAACATCAGACATTTGTCGTGTTGAATTTGACTGGGATGATCGTTGTGACATCCATAGCACTCTTCCTTGATCAGTTCTTTCATTATATCTGCCAGGACTGTAGCAAAACAGGAGACTAAATGGGCTTCTTGTTCTGGCCATCTTGACTTCATCATGATAACTTCTTCGTCTTGGGATTCTTCTTCTTCTTCCACGGTCTCCTCACATTCCATCTCCAAAGTTTCTCCACTAGGTAAAGAGGGATAACAGTCTTCCATGGCTTCTAATAATCTAGAATGACTTCTCTCAAACTGTTGATTTCTATGGTATTGTCAAATTCTGCACACAGGAGGACGTTCACTGTGTGATCTGGAGGTGGATTTGCAAACTGAAGTTCCACACGAATCTGACCGATTTTATAGGGTGGAAATGTTCCTCGTCGCTGCCTTGGTCTGGAGTGAAATCAAAACCCCACAAAGCATAGCCTCCTGCATAATCGTCGTACGAAATACCGTGACTGGTGTTGGTTCCTAACTGTCCCGTGGCTTCGTACAGGGACAAGTACGATCTCAAATAATTCTTCGCGACACCAAAGTTGGGCTCAAAGGGTCGGGTACACAAGGTCTTGCCGTCGCGACTGACTTCAATCTTGGACACATTGTAATGTTGAAACTCAAAAGGATTTTGGGTTCCGTTGAAGGCTGAATTCCTGACGATACCAACAATCAAACGCTTGGGTAACTGTCCTTGGAACAGATGATCTTCGATCATAGATCGCTCTCCAGCGGGAATGGTGAACGTTTTCACTTCTACGCGTCGTATCGGATACTTGGCGGTCGTTCTGCTCAACGTCTGACTGACGTCGTTTCCCACTTTAGGTAACACTTCCACACGACGCACGTAAAGTCGGGCTTCTTGAATGATAGTTTTGTATTCATTGGCATGGGCCATCAAATGAAAAGCGGCACTGCTACGATTCAGTCTCAGACGGATGTCTATCCCGTTCGGCAAATACTTTTCTTGTAACCACATGTCCAAATGCAAACGATCCATCAGTTCTAAACTTCGCCCTTGCAGAATTTTCTTACGACGGTCGTTAAACCCCACATTGTGAGGATTGTCATCTTCTGTCAGGACTGTGTCGCTAAACGTGCCTACACCTGCCGTGTCAGGTTTCCATACCACGCAAGCATCCAGATGAGTATTCTTGGCTTCTTTTCCGTACGTCAAGAGATTTTCCAGGTAGGCACGATATGGGTAAGTATCCATGCTGCTGCTGACCAGTTTGTTATTCAAGTACAAGTCCACTTCGCTGAACAAGGAATGCATGAAATTGTTGACAGGAGCTACTCTAGCATCGCCTCCTGGATTGGTGTTGTCCGTTTTGATCACTTTCACTTTCAAGTACAGGTAACTGCTATTCAGATCGATGTAATCTTCGGGTTGTCCTTTGATTTCAAACTCGTTGAGAGCGGAATCCGTAAAAGAGGAGACGGGATGAAATTCCACCCACTGAGATTCTTGCATCGTCATCATGGTGGGGGGCATGGCAAACAGATCCAGTTCCGACTTGGAACAAGCGCAAGACTCTCGGTGCATCATTTTTCTCTGTGTCTCAATAATCGAAAACGTCTAAGTCTCGGACGGTTCTTCATTTCTTTGCCTTTCTAGCTTTAGAAGTGTGAAGTCTGGTGAAAGGGTGTTTTCTTCGTCGTCTCCTTCTGCCTTGTCCTTGCTGAATGCCTGACTCGGTAGCGTGCAGGGCATTTATAGGTGTTTCTCGTCGGCCCAAAAGGTCTTTGCCCGTTTTCAGCAAGACATTTTTGCCTGCCCTCATGAAGGCTTCTTTAGGGTTTTGTTTGTCGATGATGACATTTTGGAGAAATTCTTTGCCTTGCGTCAGTGCAACATCTTTCAAGGCGTGCAATCCGAGTGTCACCGTCGGTTTCAACACCGGGGCCACCGAATGAAAGGCCGATTTCAGCATATCTCCTAAACCGTGTCCTCGCTGTCGAGCAACCCCTCGGTACACTGGATACATGACTTACGAGTCGTGAGAGAACCGTTTTCGAAAATGGAGTTTCACCGTGACTTTTCCTTTGGTGAATGGAATATTTTGTCCCAGATCTCCTTTTATAGCAATGTTGACCGTGTCCAAATAAGACTTACTGACAGGCAAATAGTGAGGATGTACAAATTCGCGGTGAACGTGGTAAGTGTTTCCACCTTCCTCGTCGGCGGTCGTGGTAGAATCCACTTTAAAAGGAATGACACGCAGTAACGGTACAGAGGTGTGTCCCACCACGTTGTACTCCACCACATCGGAGTACACAAACATCAAATTCAGTCCTTGGTTCAGTTCTACCGGGGGACGAAATAACTTACTAAAAGACTCGTTGTCGTAAATGATTGGTAATTCGTTTTTCTTGAGCATGGCCATTCTCATGTCCATGTCTCCGCCCAACATGTCAAACAATTCAGGACAAAATAAAATGGATACGATTTTACTCCCGTCAAATTTTATCAAGAAGCGACGAGCTGCTTTGTGGTATTCCATGGTGACACTTTTTTTGACACTTTCCAAAGATTTCAGAAACACGACATTAAACCTGGAGGCTATGGTGCTCACGAAATGTTGACCACTAAAATAATAACCTGGGGGAACGAACAAGTGATAGGTGGTGTACTTTTGATTTTGTGTGCCAGGGGTTTTGATGTTATATTTGCCATGGGTATCCAAGTACAGTTGCATTTGCTCGTCATAAACTTCCACATCAAAAGAATTTTAATTGGGAAGGACATTGAGGACTTGGGTCGGGTGAATGATTTCTACTAAAGCCACTTCCCAATGGGCTTCGTGATCTAATGGGATGGCCTGAGGTAATTTGGCCGTGTAACAGCACAACGTCTTCTTGGGAAACACCTCCATAGAACTGTCACTGGGTAAGGTTAAGTAAAATTGGTTTTGGTGACTCATAATTCCAAAGTTCTGTGGCTGTCCGAGGGGTTACTGGACGTCAGAGGCGTGTCTCCGCCCAAAATAGGGTTGTTGTTGTTGTTGGAGTGGTGACTGGCACTGGCACTGGACACAAGGTTCCCCTGGTTCCCGTTGGAAGAGAATTTCAGGGAGGGATTGGGAAGCAGGTAACCGATGCAACTTCTCAATAAAATGGTCCATAACTGTTTGTCTCCTTGTTGCAAACTCAAATTGGCAATGGCTTCACCAATGACACAATACACCACGAAGATTTGGCAGAAAAAGACGATTTGCGTTTTAGGCACACGTTCTCCACACCACACCCACAAGGGTTGTTTTTGTAAATCTTGCAGAGAAGAACTGGGTGAAGGAGTGGTCGACGTAGTTGCGTCTGTGTGAAAGCGCATGATGGTCACTTCTTTTTATAGTCGATGACTTGCGAAGCGTCGATCCAAGAATCAAAACCGGGTGGATATCCTTTCCAACGTACTTTGACTTCTTTGACACGTCGTTTACCCACTTTACGGGTTCTGCGTTCGAGAATGCTTTCGATGTCGTACACGTCGTTATCTTTTTTGGTGACACGTTGTAACTCGGGTAAGTAAAACGTTCCTTTGAGCACATCTCCGTTCATGTCTTCCAATTTATAGACGGCAGGATGACGGCCATGCACTCGTCCAGTGACACGAAACAATTCGGTCGTCCAGTTAGAAAAGTAACCTTTGTCGAAAGTGCGTTTGGTTTTGCCAATGCGTACCCAATCTCCTACGGTCAACACTCCACTTTTCTTGGGGGCAGCCCTCGTCGGGGACGTACCAAACAGGCGCTCAAACACCAGCACTTCGTTCTCGGGAGTCACTTCTTGCGGGGCACGTCCGATGCTTCGATGGTAAGATTGGTTGTACGCTTGCACCAGGTGCGGTAAGATGTCGATGTACTTCAGAGTGTGGTGATGCGTAAAATATTTCCACATGCGTTCTTTCAAAGTGCGTTGAAAACGTTCCACGATGCTGGCTTTGGTTTCGGGATTCTCGGTGGTAAAGAAATGAATGTCACGTTTCTTTAATTCTTTTTGGAAAGCTTGGTTCAGAAATTCGGTGCCTTTGTCCGTTTGCCATCGAAGAGGGTGACGACCACTTTGTTTCAACACTCGTTGCAGGGCTCGCACTAACTCGCTGCTCGATTTGGAAGTCAAGGGTACGACCCAGGCAAATTTGGAAAAGACGTTGATGACACAAAACAAATATTTGTAGCCGCGATTGTAGCTGGCCAAATGAGAGACATCGGCTAAATCGGCTTGCCATTGATGATCGATGCCTTCCACTCGGGTGCGACTTCTGGAAAACTTGCGTCGAATGGGTTTGTGTAAAGTGTAGGTAGCTTGTTCTTGTAACCATCATTGCACTTGAGGTAAACGGAGACTTTTCAGTGGCGTTTTGGCAGCACGATACAATTTTTGAACTCCTGCGTAACCTGCAGGATGGGACGGATCGTAGTAAATGCTGGCTAAGACTTTTTCATTCTTTTTTTTTTTTTTTTTTGGTGTGTTAATAAGTCACCCACTCTTCGGTGATGCTACTTTGGGTGGGACGAAAGGGTGGTTTGGAAACGGATTTACGTGTCCGATGGGCTACGGTAGTAGAAGTCGAAGGTAGTGGTGGTGGAGGTGGCAATGGAATGGCTTTGGTCTTCTTTTCTTCTTTCACTTCTGGTTTCCCTTCTTTCTTTTTCACTTCTGTCGAAGGAGGAGTGGACATCATCTTTTTAACCCAAGCTTTCATTTCTTCTCGTTGGGGTGTGGGGGACGGGATCAACAAGGATGCTGAAATCTTACTTGAAATGGGAGCTGCTGACGGTGTTTGAAACACTTCTCGTATCTCTTCTTCCTCAGGTCTTCGTGGGGTAGCATCTCTGGTGACTCCTGGGGATGGTAGTAGTGGTGGTGGTGGCAGTGATAATGGTGCTGGACTTTTCATCAAGGTCTTAAAATCTTTCAGAGTGGGTAGAGCTGTTTCGTCTAAAGCTTTCTGGTGAAAGAGTTGCAGTCGTTGCAAGAGTTGACCGTACTTTTGCGATTTTTCTGTTTCGGACAAATCTTGGCGATCCATCAAGGACTGCAATTCGTGTTGTAACTGGGACATCTCGCTCAAATGGTGATTGGGAGGTAAATGTGGGGTGCGTTGTTCTTGCCAACGATGGTATTCCATCCATCTTTTGTAAGGCACCAAAGCTAGTTTTAGTCCTTCCATGGGATGTCAGGGGTCGGTTCTGAGATCTTGGGACTCCAGAGGGCCTTTTTATCTTGCTCCCACCAGTCCTCCCAACATGGTTCCCAAGACTCCTTTCAGCAAGGGGCCTAGCAAGAGGGGTAAAATGCTTCCACGTTGGACTAACATCTTCTTCTTTTGACGAAGGGGAATTTTCTTTTGAACCATTTGGCGAAGAACGTGACGATGTTTGCCTAAGCATTGTTTCTGGTGTTTGGACAAAGGGATCGTGCCTTTCAACACGTTCAAACAACATTCGCACACGGTATCGATGACCTCTTTGGAAGCTGATTGAATGAGTTTTTTTCGTAGGGGTGGAGAAGCTTTGGACAGGACAGATAACATGTCCCCATGTTTGACTAAACGTGGTGGCAGTCCTTTCCTTTTCTTTCCTTGGGGTTGTTTAAAAGAGGGATGTTTTCTGGAGGGTGACATCTTCAGGAGCACCAAAAACACTGATACCCCTACTTGGTCACATACCTTTTTTATACTGGAACGCGTCGCCACTGATTGTCTTTACGTCGTATCAACTTCAGGACAGGCATGACACGTCGTGCAGGGGTACGCAACGGACTAAATCGAGCCAGTTCTTGCTTGGACAAATCCAGTAAACTTTGTAACATGCCCGATCTTTCTTGGACTTTGATTTTGGGAGAATGTACTTTGTGAGCAGCAGCCACTGCCACTAAATTGTAGGGTCCTGCCACTGGGGAAGTTCTTGGGGTCATCAACGGAGAAGTTCTTGGTGTGATCAACGTCTCCAAGTACTCTTCAGTTCTTGGTGTCATCAACGGAGAAGTGGATGAACTTGAGGCTGCCGGAGTCGCGGTCACCGCTGTGGCAGGTCGTGGTTTGCGAGTGTAAGGTTGCGTCCTGGCCAAAGTGCCTCTCTTGCGACTAGTTTTCTTCTGTGGACTTTTCTTTTTCTGGGGACTTTTCTCTGTTTCTTTTTCTGGGGGCTTCTTTTCTTTTTCCGGGGTGGTGTCTGGTAAGAGGAGGGTCCCGCCACTGGAGAAGTTCTCCTTGGGGACCTGGTCTTTTTCTTCTTCTTGGAGCTTCGTTGGACTTTTTTCTTGGGGAGAACTTTGGGGGCATTAGGATCCCATCTTAAGACAGAGTGAATGATGACCCCTCCTAGAGTATCGCTCCCTCCAGGTTTCAAAATGATTTGTTTTTTGGTTTGAGTGTCGATGCGGGGATCGGCCAGTTGGGTCAAAGCGACTTTGTTTCGATCAAAAAAGCGTTTGGTTTGATGAGAAATCTGAATGATTCCTTGGAGTAATTGACGTGCCGTCACCGTGAACCATCGTAAGACTTCTTTGAGACTAGCTTCTAAGACACGAGCTCGTGTTTGTGGATTTTTTCTCGACTGATGCCATACAAGGCACGAATCAATTTGACGGGAAGATGCAACTGAAGGGACGTCATGCTGACGTTGTGTGAGACAGAGGAAAAGGGTCTGAGGTTTTTATAAATTTTTTTGTGGAATGAAGTTAAGTCGAGGACGGAGACGTGTATAGGACAGGCCCTCCGTCTTGGCACCAGTGGTGAAACAAGTGGGTACGAAATCGCAAATCATCGGGGGTCGTAGGTTTCAAATCGACGAGTAAATAGGCGTGTGGAGTTTGAGTGGCATCGTCGTACGCCTGAGTCAGCCAAGGCGTTCCTAACTGTTTGGCTAAGACTTGCACTTGCGATTTATTTCGAGGGCTTTTAAACAAGACCACGTAATGCGCATTGAGACTGATGGTGCGATGGGCTTTACTTTGTTGAAAGAAATTTTGAGTGATGTAAACGACACTGGCATTACGATGATGCCCTTTGCGCGTGAACCACAGTTTAATTTCTTCTTCGTCTTCTCCTAACATGTCGTCGAAAATGACCAAATGGGTTTGACGGGAGTCAGAGACGATTCCGTCGTTTTCTTTAGGAATGCCTTCCACAAACACGATGGAATCGCCTTGACTTTCTCGCAAGAGGCTGTACGCCGATTGCCACTCTTTGTAACACCACACGATGCGCTGAGGTGGTCGATCGATCAAATGATGTTTATGTTCGATCAAACGTTTGACGAATTCGGTTTTGCCTGAACCGCTAGGTCCAGCAATGAGCATGTTAAAGGGATGGCGAAGATACAAAGCCTCCCAACTGGCACGATCTAAGTGTTCGTCGATGACTTTGACAGTAGAGGAAGAGGGTGCAGAGACAGCAGAGGTAGCCATAGTGTTAGGAATGTCACTTGTGACACGAAAACAGACAAGACAAGAGTTTATATACTTTTTTCAGGACACGTTTATTGAATGTTTTAAACATGAATACGAAAGACAAAAATATATAAAAGCCAAAGGCTTAAGTACAACGATAAAAGGCACATGATAACCATCAACGTGGAATAAACACAAGTGTCTGTACAACATGTTTTGGGTAATGTTCTGACCAGTTCTATAGGGGGTAAGGTCACACAAGTGTCCTCCCGAAAGGGTCTTTCAGGCATGTCCACGACAGTCCTGTCCTGAGTGACGGGTTCTTCTGGCAGTGTCACTAACACAGGTTGAAAAGTAACTTTTTTCCTTGAACAAGTCTCGTGCATACTGGGCCACTTCTTCGGTCCAAGCCTCAAAACCCCCTTTTTTCCAGTCACGGACATCTGTCCAATGGGGTGTAAGTCACAAGCTACACACACATCGTCATACACGTCTTCGGTAGCTAAAAGTTGACGAATCTTTTTTTCCTGTTGAGGTCGAGAATTATCCAGATGAAACCGCAAGGCTTTGAGCAAAAGGAGTCTTTCGTGACCATTTAAGGCCATTGGGGTGGTAAGTACTGTTCGTAAAGAGTCCACAAGGAATCGGCTGGTAAACGAAATCCCAGAAAACAAGTCACTAAGACACACACCACTTGTCGACCCAAATTGAATGGATACAGTTCTTGTAATAATCGATGGTAATGATCCACGGTTTGAATATGGTCATTGAGTTCCTTCCACGGAATCTGTTCAATTACATGTGACATAAGCCGTGTCATGGATTCCTGATTTTATAGTCTCTTTGTTTCGGAAGCAATAGAGGTACTTTCTAACTAGACATCTTCGTTCTCCAGTAGGGAATCTAAATCTTGCATACTGTAACCGAAACGTCAGTGTTTGTCTAGATGTTTCGTCTTCCGCTAAGCAGATTCCACGTAAAATATGTTGGTAATCCTTTAACTCGTCTTCCTCAATACGTTGCACTAGGTGAATCTCGAAGTAACCAAAATTACGAACGTTTAGTTCATTCACTAACTGAAAGTGTTCAACCAGGTCTGACCACTGAAACAATTTCTGACGAATCAGTCCTCTTATACCATTCAGGTACCAGTGGTTAAAGATCTGGTGACGTAACGGATGCAACTGTTCTTTACGTTTCACTTGTATTTTGACCAGCTCTCGGTAAATGTGTTCTCTCAACTCCACAGGCAAAGCACGAATGGTCTCTTGTAAAGTATCCATGAATAGGTCAGTCCGTACAATTCACAATCTTCTCCTAGAGCAAAAGTAATCCACATAGTGAGTAATTTCTGACCACTGCCATTTCACTGAACTCTTTTGATGTAAACGGTCTAGAGTAATACAATAGGACGAATGCACACTTGACCCAAAGAAATCTAACACACTGGTTGACTTTTTCACTTTCCTCTTGTGAATTTCTCGGCAAAAAAGTTCTACAGTCACCCATTGAGATTTCACTCTGGCAAAGCCCTGCCAAACTTCCTTGTAAATCTTCTCTTGCAGTTCTTTAGGTAATGATTCAATATCGTTTTTGAAATGAAGTTTAAATATAGGGTCTCGGTGATGTCCAACATTTGATTCCTAGCCAATCTGGTTTCTTCTTCGTCAACGACATGGTAAGTTACTTCAATGTCTCGGTCCCACTAAGGGTAAGTAATTACAATTCGGTGACCAACGAGCATGTTCTACGTAGGCCGAATCTTGCGGTTGCCAGTGGTGAAGTGACACACCGCAACTGAAGCACTTGACTTTATCTCCTTCGCCCAAGTAGAAAAATCCGGCTCTGGCTAATTCTTCGGGGTTCGGGCCTCCCAGATACTTAGGCCATTTTCCTTTGAACGATTGAAGACGATTTTCAAAGTCGCAGTATTCCGACAAACGCACAGGAAACGAATATTCGTCGTTCACAGGTTCGTTTCGATGAGGGTTGGGTGACATGGACAGGAGTTTGCTCAGGGCTGGATGACATCCGTAGGGGGGTAGACGTGAAGGTGAACATCCACCTTTAAAACGAAACCCAGTAAGGTGCCCAAGAGGACGAGCGGCATCGCTTTCGCATCCCTCAGGTTTGACACGCACAGCATCACTTTCCATGATAGGGGTAGTGAGAACAAAGTTCCCATGATGCTTCACGGCATCGCTAAGTTCACAGCGTACAGCATCGTTCCCATCACAAGGCTCACAATCGCATTCCACTTCAGAAGCCCCACACTTGAATTGTGCCTTTCTAAACTTGTTTTGTGTTTCTCTGAAAGTATTCATCTTGTTCGCTTGGTCTTGGTAGTCACAATGAACTATCGATCTTGCCTAGGGTTCCCTTTTATATACAGACCAATACCGACGTGTCCATACGGTAAGGTGAAATGATTGGGAAGTCGCACTCGCTTCTGGTACACGATTTGATAGACTTTTTCCAAGGGTCGACTGACGATGTGGTGAGTGGGTAAACGTACAATCTTGTTTGGTTGATAGGTGGTCACTTTAAAGTGTTCATCCTCTCCAGATTGCAAGGCTTCTTTCAATACCCCAAAGTTGACCATACGACTGGTACGATAATTCAGAGTCAATCCTTTCACTTTACACTTCGTGTGCACTTCTCCTTGTGGGTCCCGGTATTCGTAGCCGTAATTTTTTGGACCGCCACTGACGAAACTTAGAATCTTGTCGTCGGGATGCTCGTCTGTCCAGGCTCCTAAACGGTCTCCTTCGATGTCAGGGTGCTGTTGACTCGGGTGATGGATGTAAATGCAACTATCCGTGTCAAAGTACAGGACGCGTTCCCCTACCAGTTCTAAAGCTTCGTACAATTTTAAGCGAGCATGAGCTGTCACGTAAGCCGCAATGATGACATTTCCAAAAGGGTCGTCTTGTACAAAGTCCAGATCTTCTTCGTAATTGACCAAGATCAAATCCTCGCGAACGATGTCCACGTGTTTCATGAATTTGGTTTTGTCGTGAATCATCTGAAAGTAGCGGGAAGGTTTTGTCAAATACTCCGTCTTGGGTAAGCACGGTCGTTGTGCCATTTTACCCCACAAGCAATTTAACATCACTTTGGCAAACGATCGCCTGCCTTCGTTTTTCTCGATGTGATATAAAGTAATGCCTTCTTGTGCCCAGTATTTCTCTTTGAATGTCTTTTGGTCTTCGGGAGTGTCACACCAGGAAGGATAGCCACTGGCTTCTTGTTTCAGTTTCAAAAAGGCATCCACGTAGTCGGCGAAAATGCCTTTCTGCGTGGGGTCACCCTTGTGGTATTGTTGTGTCTTGGGAAAGTGACAAATTTCGTACACTTCTAAGAGTTGATATCCCATGTCCAGAGCTTTGAACAATTCTACGCTGACCCAGGTTCCCGTCAAAGCCCGTTCTTCCTGGGTGTGCTGACAAGGCTGATCTTGGTTGCACGTTTCGGCACAAGTACGGCACAAAGGAAATATCAGTTTGCCTTGGCAATGGTGAGGTAAGACGGAATGGTACAAGTCCTTGGGAGGCAAAACTTTGCACTTGATCAAGCCTTCGTATTGTAGAATGTTTCTCAGGTCGATGTGTTCCGTGAACAATTGTGGGTGCCCTACAGGAAAGCGACAATATTTGCACACGTAAGGATACAGCGAACACACGTCCAAGTATTTGATTTCTTCTCCTTTCTCTTCGTCGGCTTGGTATAGCAAACAGGTGGCATTGGTCCTTCCTCCGTACAAACTATCCCTCGGGTTCAGGGGGTCCATGAACTGGTAACTTTCCACGAGGCGTTTAAATTCGGGATCAGTTTTCAAACGGTGATCGTATTCGTGTTCCCACATTTCCACCACTTGGTATCCTTCCTGTTCTAACTTTAGGCGTCGCTGACAAGTGGCCTGGTACAAGTCTTCCATGGTTCATTGTAAAAACTGATTTGTAGTGCCACGGTCAGGGTAACAGACGGGACATACGTGAAATAAGCAACCGTTAAACTCGTACACGATCTTGGGGTCTTCTAAGTCCCAGCCATCGACCGAATGCATTCCAATGGTCTTTTCGCCCCCTCCTTGCGGGCATGCTGAATCCATTTGTCTTCCTTTTCACACAAGTAATGTAACCAGCGTAGGGCTTTGACCGAGTATTGACGTTTGACATAGTGGGTCGTTTGAGGACTGATGACAGCCACGGTGTTTTCAGGCATGAATCGTTGCCGGTACACTAAGGAACACGCTTTGGCAATGGTGCAAGCTTCTTTCAAAGGATCGACCCCTCCGCGTTCCATGAACAGTTCTCGAAATTTTCCACAGCAACGCCATAAAATGTCCACGTCGGAACGACAATACTTTAGTATTTCTTCCTGAAAGTCAAAAGGGTTCGAGGCATGGGTCTGGTACCAAGCGTAGAAAGCGTCTCGTTGTTCGGTACGCATGTTGTCGGGGTCGTAATAGTGATCCTCAGGCAAATGGGGTAGAACGGCGTGTTGACTGGCTTCCGTATTGAAAAAGTGTGGAAAGTACCCTTTAGCCATTTCTGTCATTCCAAACGTTTTAGGTATTCGACTCAAAGGCATGGCCAAGTAACTCATCGAATCTTTAAACTTTACTTGTCCCACTTGCATGAAAATGATTTTGGCTCCGTTCAAAGTCACTTTAGGACATTCGGTGCCATGTTCCGTATAGTATCTCAAAAGAAACTGTCCATCGTATCAGGGAAAATTGTGAGCCATCACCGTGGCATGGCGATGACAATCTCCGTAACGTTCGATGTCCTCTTGACTCCACGTCTTGTCGATGGGGTCTAAGACCCATCGGGCGAAATCGGCTAGCGTGTTCGGTCCCCGAAAGATTTTTTCACGCCCTCCAGGAATCTTGCTGCAGTAAGGGGAATGACTCACTATAGGTTCTTGAATGCACTTTTCGCACGCTCGATGAGCCACGCAGAAATTAGGAATGTGAATGCCGGTCTCTTGCATGCATTCGAAATCGAAAAAGATGAAATTGTCTTTCTTCTTGTGTCCATCCTCTTTCTCTGGTTGGGGTTGGTATTTTTGCACGTAGCACTGATGTTCCAAGTCCATGATGTGGTGACAAATGTGACATTTTTTCTTTCCTGAACATACGTGTGCCTTGGCACTATTGGCACGTATGCCTTGTCCACACGCGGGGCACAATCTCAGCAGTTGACAAGCGCATTTCTTCTGTGAACCTTGCGCCTTCAAATGTTGTTGGTAACAGGCAGGGCTGACAAACGTGCGCTGATAAGTTGAATAATGCACTGGTTCTTGCCCTTCGCTCAGACAGGGTGGAGAGGCCAAACATCTTGAGCATTTCGAGCCACAATGCTTGTGTTGCTCTCGATTGTTATAGCCATAGTCACATTTCTCACAGTAATAACCGTATCCCAGGAATCCGGTGATACTGGTAATGGTATCGAAATGGTCATCGTGATGATAGACATGAATGTATTTTCCGTCCTTAAAGTCTTTCCCTCGAAACAACAGAGGCCCACGCATTTCTTGAGGGTGCACTTTCGAGGTGTAGCGTGGAGCTAAAATATCTTGCAATGTTTGCATCTCAGGAATGCCACAGGGTGTGTCTGTGGACAGGCCGGCTTGATGCAACAGGAGTTCTGCTTCACTTCGTTGTTTGGCTCTGTCGGATCGTTGAATAGTTTTCCAGGTTCTTTTCCATTCTACCGTGTCGTTCATGTTAGCATAGGTTCGTCCCACCACGATGGCACGGGCTAAACACATCTGGTCTTGAGGGTTGTGAATTCGGACGAGACTCTTTTTGGTGCTGCGAAGGTCGTTCACCAATAAGACTTTTTTGCGGCCAGTCCCTTGAGGAGGAGAGACGTGGGTCATGTCCAGTGTGGCTTTTCCATCGGTGATGTCAAACTGGTCATTGGATTGTTGTACGTGTTGAATCTTGTCCATGACTTTGGAAGCAGTCAATTCTGCAGGGCTGCTAAACTCGATCCAAACAGGGGATTTCAAACCGTCGTGTTGTATGGAAAGTCTCAAGCGATCGTCTTCTTTGGCTTCACTTTGTCGCTTTAGTGTGGTGAGCAAAGAATCCCACACATCGATGATGAACCCTTCTGCTTTCTCCAACGGTACGTCGGACTTGAAATCTTTGAACTTCACCCTGTAAGTGTAAGCTGTGGTTCTAAATTTTCTAGAGGAGCGCTTTTCCGTCTCTCGAATGGAATAGTACTTTTCGTTGGTTTACTAAGGGTGGTGAACTTTGTTTAGAGGGTTTGGATTCTGGTTCACTCATGTCCTCTTCAAAATCACTGGCATGAATTTGTGCCAAGACTTCAGCCCTGGTACGAGGCGATAGATCACGTTTCTGCCTCTTACTTTCTTCTTCTTTCTTCTCAAATGAATTGGATGGTTTCATCTTGAGTGCAAAACGTCAAATGACTAAAGTTTAAACACCATAGACTAATTTATAGTCATGGCAGACCAGCGTATATTAAAGGGTGTGTGTCTTGTCCTTTCACTATTCATTTCACTCTCAAACAGAGCACAACGATGGAAGAGACTACACAAATCGAACATTTCATCAGAGCTTTGCGAGGGGTCATTAGAAAATTCTCTTCAGACCAGCCGACGGACTACTCTCCTTCCTTGCGAGATAAAGGTCAAGATACTTGCTATATCTGTCAGAAGAAAGGGCATTGGTCTTCAGAGTGTCCAGACCGTCAAAAAAGAAAAACAGGGGCTAGAAACGACAAAAGTCAAGATACCTGTTATTATTGTCAAGAAAAAGGACATTGGTCTCCAGATTGCCCAAAAAAGAAACAAGAGGAGTCAGAAGAAAAGATGGATTCTTCAGAAGAAGACAGGGATTCTTCAGAGGAAGAAAGCAGCCAAGTAAAGAAAAAGAAACAGGAGAAGAAAAGAAGAAGGGAAGAAAGTGAGGAGGAAGAGGAGGAAAAGAATGTGACGGTGAAGAAATTTAAAAAACAGAGAGACTAAACAATGAGACAGAAGAAGTGTATGAACTTTTTAAAGTGTTGTGTTGTGAATTGTGAATTGGATTGTAAATATTTATGAAAGAATAAATTAGGTATAAAAGGTAAGTGTCTTTGGGTTTTGATTTTAAAATAAGAACGTACACTCACGCACTCATAGACAGACACGTACTATCGGGGTAAAATGTTTTTTTTTTTTTGTTTTTTTTTTGAGTTATTGGCAATTGAAAGTCTATCTCTTTTCGAGAAATGTGGGTGGCCCTGAAAAGGGCCTTTTTTGGTGTAGGGGTGAGTTTAAGCAATCAACTTTAACTGCCTTAAGCCTTTGCCACGACCAAGGCTTACTTCTGGACTGCGTACTGTTGATGATGATGATGATGATTTGGTTGAAATCACTAAGGGTGGCACGGTAGGCTTAGTCACAGGGTTGGCGTGTTTAGCTCGGGAAGGTCGTATTCTCTTCGGTCGTAATAAAGAAGTCTGATACATTTGTTTCAGACTTCTTAACTCCGCTAAAATGTCTAATAATACCGTAACCGTTTGATTTTGACACCCTTGTTTCTTTGCTGCTTCTTCTTCTTCTTGTTTTTTTCTTACCTCTTCTTCTTGCTGTTGTTGCTGTAGGAGAAAAGCTTGTTCCGCTTCCTTTTGCTGTTGCATAAATTTCTCCAATTCTTCTGTCTGTCTCTGTCTAAAATTCTCCACGTGCGGTAATGAAGAAGGAGACGAAGGTTCCGGAACAAATTCTTGGGAGGTAAGAAAATCCACAAAATCCCAATTCACCTCTTCTGAAAGTAAGTCCGGGTTCCCTTGGGTGGTCTCCACTGCTGGTACACCCCAATTGATCGTTTTCTGAGTTTCCGTCATGTTGAATAACTGTCGCATAGATTGACTGCACACAGGCGCTAGCGAATCTATATAGACCACGTGACGTCACAGACTGCTCTCTTCGGATTGGATGCGGGCTGACTGAATTTTGTAACGCGTGTTTGGATTGGTCAACAAACTCAATCCGTTTCAATCCTTCCTCTACCTATAAATAAGCGCAGTTCACTGCATTGATTCACCTGTTCTCGGCGCCTCAATATGTGGACCGACGTACACTCTTCCACCCTTGTGTCAACGATGATGTTCAGGACGGACATACCCATGTATGTCCGATCCAACTGGACAGTTGTCCATAGGACAGACACCAGTCTGTGGATACGTAGGATCTACGTAGAAAGACAAGGATGCCTCAAAAGAGTCCTGATTTACGGTCCTACAGTGAGACGCAGCCTAAGGACAAGAAGAAGACCAATGTGGTGCCCCTTATGTTAATGGATACATTAAAATAAAACCAAAGGCCCTTGTCAGGGCCACTCCAAGCTCTCGAAAAGAGATAGACTTTCAATTGCCTACCCCTTTTTTTATTTTTTTTTTATTTTTTTAAAATAGGGTCCCGACCCTGTTCCATTTTCCCTTGTCACTCAACAGTCCCAAACTCTATTCCCCATGTTCAATTCCCCTTGGCGCTCAACAGTCCTACGATTTATTCCCCATGTTAAATTCCCCTTGTCGCCAGGGTACAAACTTTTTTCTCTAATGTTAAATTTTCCATTGTCGCCAGGGTACAACCCCCCTATTTTAACATTAAAGTCCCATTGTCGCTAAAGTATCCCCCATTAACTACTGCCGGCTTACCCCTCAGCCACCTCGATCCGCCGTCTGTAATATTGTTGATATTTCGATTCCAAAGTAGATTAGCCCATGAAAATTTATTTAATGCGATGAAATACAATATTTTTCACTTTATGTAGCAAGGATTCTTCATCAAAGCCATTATATATATATATATATATATATATATATATATATATATATATATATATATATATATATGCGCGGCTGAAATAATAGTAGTTTTCATCCTTAGGTTAAACTTTTGTACACAAGTGTATATCAGATACAAATGCATGGTACAAATTCTACATACAAAAATTTATCATTAGGGCAGAGTTGGGGTGGGTGGGTCCTCAGGAACAGGCCCTAGTCACCCAAACAAAAAAAAAACAAAAAAAGCGCGAAACAACCGGAACACTTCATAGTGTAAGTTTTCTTCACATTTATATGATTATAAGTATGTCATGGAAACCCTAAAAATGCAGGGTCTTTTGTTGGATTCGTTGTCTCACCCACCCCACTCCACACCTCACCACTGGCCCTGTGGGTCTCGCCTAATTGTTTTTATCCCCTCTCCTCACCCATGTTTCTGGACCCACCATGAAAATGAAACCTTTTGTAAGTAATATGCAGATCAACTGCATAATAGGTTCAGACAAATTACATATGTGCACATTTTGACTAGTGTTGCAACGGGTACCAATTTTTTTTTTAAACTCTAGAACACGAGTGATAGACTCGTTCCACCTCGAGCACTCTAAATTGCGATCGCCCATGGCGCTGTCTCCTTGAAGATCAGAAAAAATGTATACCTTTTCCAATTGCCTTCCAGCAAGTTTTTTGATATTTAGGATACATATACAAAATAATCAATTTTCATCAATAAAAAACGCAACGTTTGGCCAAATATTTATTATTCACACACTAATACATGCACATCCAATGGACACATAGCAATACAAAGATTTCTATTGTTCGTAATTTTCTGTTGATCAGTTAGAATGCAGTAATCCATTCATCACATTAAACTGAGTTGGAAATATTCAATGTTAGAAAAGTTAACAGACTACTCCGTATGTGGATGAAAAGACAAATATTTGAGCTCATTGTTTGTTGAGGTTTCATTAGACCACAAGACGCAGTCCAGACGTATGTCTTGCTAAACCATTTGGTTAAACGTTTTCTTTGTGTGTGTGGAAGCGTCCTCCCTCGTATTTCTATAATATTGTATATAGACCTCACACATACTAGATATACAGAAAATAATATTAGTCGCATTTATCGCTGTAATGCAGTTTCAGCGCATACGAGAAGACAATGGCAAGTAACACGTCAGTAGGGCCAGAAGCATACTAACTGGGGGACGGGCGTTTGCGTCGGGCGCTAGAAGTCTTGGAGCACTAAAACCATGGGTGCCAGAGATCTTGGGGCGTCAAAACCCATTTGAGTCATCATCGTCGCCCCGGGCGCCATTTAGGACACAGTACTAATGATATAGAAAAATGGGAAGCAGACTGGAAATAGGTGAACATAAAATAGAGTATATATGGGTTTGGCTGACCAGGACTGGGTAAGTTATGTTTTAGGAAAAAGAATCCTTTGAGAGCTTATCCTAGTTGTACGTGAAAAAAATAGAGACACTGTTTTATTGATGGAATTTCAGTCCTTTAACGTTCTTGAGTTTGGAACACTCATTACTTAAATTAGCACCTGACTCTTTGGTGTGGAATTGAAAGCGTCTGTTTCAGACACATGCAGGTCCAGAAAATGCCGCAGCTCGTATACTTTCCTCTACATAGAAGCTGACATCTAGGTTTCATCTATGCTGATAAATAGAGGTTTGATCATGAGTACTCAAAATTTTTAAGTTATTGAATTTTTATTATCATGGTGTTTGTATAGGTAAACTATGAAAACTGAATTAGTACCGTGAGTCCTTTACCGTTAGTACGCCACTGTCAGTATGAGTTGTCTCTTCTTCTTGTTTAGTACCGGAAATTCGAATCGAAAATTTACACATTTCGTACTCAAAGAAGCACTATGACACAAAATAGAAAGCATAGAAAAGTTGTAAAAAAAAACTGTATATGAGACAAAAAGAAAAAGAAAGAAAATCAGAAGGAAACAAGAAACAGAAATATAATTTTTTTGACATTCACATTTCAAACAAAATAAAATATAATCGAAATTAAAAAAAAAAATCATCCTATAGTCTACAATCTACATTAATAGTGACTGCCGTACAAAAATCAATTTCGATAACACTATCACACATAGTTTCAAACTGAGTTCCGTGTAACTATCGCGTGAATTATTACTGACTAATAACGCTCCCTATTGTCCAGGT
The DNA here is from genome assembly GCA_028554795.2 of Sinohyriopsis cumingii. Taxonomy (NCBI): domain Eukaryota; kingdom Metazoa; phylum Mollusca; class Bivalvia; order Unionida; family Unionidae; genus Sinohyriopsis; species Sinohyriopsis cumingii. The sequence goes on along the minus strand of CM068826.1, from coordinate 88,967,783 downwards.
CATACTACCAACAGACAATAGACTGAGGAAACATTGAAGTGGAAAGTGAATAATGAATGGCCCCCATACTAACGAGTCGATACAATTTGCTGTGAGCATGAACAATTGGAGTCAGTGGGAAAGGATATATATAAATAGAAGCTTGCCTTTCCTCAGCCATTTAGTTTGTTATAGATTCTGTGGGTTACACTGATACGGGTTAAACTATGAAGGTTACGCTTTCAAAGAGGAGTTTCGATAATATACAGTTCAGTTGACCCCAATATGCAATTCGGCGCTGATGTACGTACACTACAGTCAAAGAAGCTGAAATCGAGGATCTAATTCTCTGCAGCGATTAACCGAGCTCGTAAATAAAAAATGTCGAATTCTACAGAGAATCCATGCACCGATAGAAAATGGCGATATTTTCTTGCGTCAAGCCTAGTCACTTTTGGGGCTGGTTTAATTGTCATTATCTCTCATAGATTAACTATGTATTTTTGCTGCCGAAAGAGAAAGGGTGGTCACAAGAATTCAATTATTACACCAAACCCAATTTTCCGCAAAGATAATTCCAAGGAATTTAACAGCTCAAAAGACAAGCAAGAAAAACAAGGATTTTTCATCAAGAACCATGACGCCGAAATAGGGTGGATGACAGAAGCAAAGGATTGGGCAGGAGAGTTAATATCCGGGCAGACGACAACAGGTAGAATATTGGTAAGTGATTTGCTATAGGTTAAAGAATATATATATATATATATATATATATATATATATATATATATATATATATATATATATATATATATTCAGATGTGTCTGTTTACGACAAGCACTGTCAAATGTCATTGTTTACAAGCACTGTGTATTACGCATATATATATATACACACACACACACACACACCATGTCGACAGATTCTGCGCGTCGGGTAATTCTGCGCAACCGTACGTCATTTCTGTAAACATTTGATCACGTGTTATTTTGAATCAAAAATCCATTTTGTATCAAGAAAGAACGGTCGTACTTAAATTTAGAAGTGATATTCATAAACTGTACAAAAATATCCCACATTTTGACTCGAAATGCATATGAAAATATGATTTCTGAATATCAACATGAAGACCCACTCCATGACCTTCTTGAACCTGTAACCCATAAAATCCTATTTGCTGTATATCTTTTAGAATCATACAAATACTACATTATTGAAAAGATGGAAATGTATACCTTAAAAGAAGTCTGCGTTTGAATCCAAGTTAACAATTTTGCAAGAAATTATCCCACACGTACAAAATCGTCTGCTACCCAACGTGCCCACTTGCCACTAGAACGCGATTCTCAAGAAATTTCTTGTCTTATGGTATGTTTCTAAATTCTTTAAAAAGTTTTCCCCATAAACAAGACGTTGTAAACACTCTACACCCTATTCATTGTTGTTTCTCTTCCACATAATAGCTTATTTTGTTTTATAAAAAGTTTGACTTTACTAATAAAAAAAAAAACTTTACGTTTACCATTTATGGGCATTGCTACGTTGAATTTTGTAAAGCTAGCTATAAACCTCATTTAATTACTCGACTGAAATTATGACAGAAACAAGTCGAAAGTAATATAGCTGCAAGTTGACACGTTGGGTAGCAGATGATATTGTAAGTGTGGGACAACTTCTTGCAAAATTGGAAACTTGGATTAAGATGCCGAATTGTTTAAGGTATACATTTCCATCTTTTCAGTAATGTATTTATTTATATGACTCTAAAAGGTACATAGTAAATAGGATTTTCTTCGTTACAGGTTCAAGAAGGTCATGGTGTGAGTCTTCATGTTGACATTTAGAAATCACATTTTCATGTGAATTTTGAGTCGAAATGTGGGATATTTTTGTATAGTTCATGAATATCACTTTTCTTAATTAAAGTACGACCGTTCTTTCTTGATACAGAATGGGTTTTTCACCCAGAATAACACGTTATCCAATGTTTACACAAATGACGTATGGTTGCGCTGAATTACCCGACGCGCAGAATTGGACACACACACACCCCACCCCCCTCTTCGGAATGGGGGCTCCGAGTGACCAAGTGGTCAAAAATGCTCACCGTTACGGATCATTGCCATCTCACTTCCGTCTGCGTGGGTTCGAGTCTCGGGTTCGGCCAATGTGGGTATGTGAGAAAGCTTGCTAGTAGCTTCTTGTGGGTTGGTGGTTCTTTCCGGGGTTTTTCCCGGTTTCTTCCTCCACCATTTATACTAGCTGCCATGTATAGCCTATCTTGTGCTGAAAAATGGCGGTAAACCCTACAACAACAACAACAACTCTTCTGAATGTGTTTATCGATAAACCGTTGGTTTGTGTTCAGTATGTGTTTCATTTTGTTTTTCTTTGGAAAGGCATGGGATGGGGTGGGGGTGATGCATTGCGTAGATTAGGAATCTAAAATGGATATAGGACCTGTTATTACATAACCCATTTGGGTTTTGTCTATTTGCAACAATAGATTACAGGTTTTCATTGAAAGATAACAGATGGACATAACATAGATTAGACAAAGTTGTTCTCCGCTTTTCTTTTCTTCCGTGACTTCAGGGTCGGATCAGGTCAGGTGTTGGGGTGGTGTGGTTCCAAAATTTAAAAAGGGCCCTGACATTCCTCGAACGGGCTACAAAGCAAAGGGCCAAGTAGACTCGTAACGTTCGTTCGTACAAATAAGAACAAGAATACTTTTTCAAACTATTGGAGAGGAAACTTTTTTTATTTTAAAAAATCCCAGCTCTTCCATATCCAGTATAGATGGGATCTGCAAGTTTAATTGAAAGTTTGTCAAATAAAACAACTCTTTTTATGGAATTGTCAGTACAAACTCCTTTTAATTAAAGCTGTTGTAAATGGTCGCAACGAACAATGATTCTAAATAATATGTATTTTTTAAAAAAAGAGACATTACACCCCTGTTTGTTTGTACCACCACACCGATTTCAATACTGGAAACGTTTAATGTGATAAAAAGTGTAAGGAACCTAGTCAATTCATTCATTGATTTATAATTTCTAACCTGACTTTGAGTAGAGTGGCCCTAACACTGTCGTCTTATGCGCGTTTCATGCTTAACGGCAGTTTTCAATATAATAGACGGACATGCTCGAGGTCCATTTCCGTTCCTGGTCAAGTCCAATTTCAGCATAGGGGTGTGTAAACGACTACGTGCATATGTCGTCTGCTTCCGATATTTACAATGTTCAATCTAGCAAAGGAAAAGAATGACAACAACAACTTTGCCTTTCACGTGGATTTAACAAGCGGTTTAATTTTTATGTTCATGTGTGCAAAGGGATATAATTCCAAACTCTCCACGTTCTGGTAATTTACGGAATCATCCGACAGTTACCGAATAGGAACTACGTCATTATGTTTGATGGAAATAAACTAGCCCTTAGTATACGCAATATGACGCCCTGTGAGTATGGAAAATCCGTTAAGTATGAAAGGTTTAGGAGTTACCAGTACTAGTGCTATTCTGATCACAGACAGTAAGAAGTCATAAATCAGTGATTCAATTGACTTAGTTGTGTGCACTTTTTATTACATTAAACTTATTCGTTATTGTAATCGGTAGGAGATACAAACAAACGGGGATGTATAGTCAGACATAGACTAAGGGACGTTAGTTTTGATGCCATAAATAGACGATAATGGGAAGCAACAAGTTAAATTTTGAAAGGTGATCATTTTGTTAATTGAAATAATATGGTTCTACTCATTCATTGTCAGTACTTTTACCAGCTAGGTTTTAAAATGCTATAGCCTAGCAGTTTATTATGTAGGCTAGGTAGGTGTGTAGCAGACGATACATAGCACATCAATGGTTTCAAAAAAATGCTGCACGTATTTCTGGAAGCATACACAAAAAAATGGTTCTATCATGTGAAATATAGGTTTGTTCATGAGCATTTAGAAATTGTAAGATACTGAATTTTCATAAATATGTTTATTGTATGCATTCTAAACCAAGCATGTATAAAGGATTGCATATTGGCACTGCTTATAATTCTCTGTGTTCAGTGGCTGCCAGTTGCATACAGAATATCAGAGGAAGAAAAAAACAACTATGTTTATCAGATTGTCAGTGGTACAAGGTCATTGTAGTCCAAGTTTCCACTGATCGCTCCGACTCCATATTAAGCGGAATATCCAAATACCTAATATGGGGTGGGAAAGGTAAGAGGAAACTCAGACTATGCTCTTTCATTTGTCTCAGAATTTAAATTTTCTCAGAAACAGTCATTCATATTGTACCTGTTTTAGAAGTTACACCTGTAACTTAAAGATTTGTGCTGTCTATAATTCTGCATCAAATTCTTTCACATGTACAGTACTGCATGTAAACTTAAGAATGATTTATCTACATTACTTGCTGATCTAAAGTTATTTCCAGTATATAAAAAAACAGCAACAAAAAACCCCACAAAAAAACAAACAAAACAACAGGCCAAAAGCAAATTTTTCCAGTAAATCCTTGTTAAAAACGGTGACAGGGTTCATATGCTATCAAAACATTCTCTGTCATTCTTGCAGACAGTTATACTCTTGTAATTTTTGTGCACAATTTTAATTTACATATTTATATACATAATAGATCTTAACTAAAGTAATGTGTTGCAGCTGAAGAAAAAAATGAATCAGTGCTTTTATTGTTTCATTGTCATTGTCTGTAAAAATATATTATGGCAATTTTTTTTGTATATATTAGTTGTCTATTATATGTAATAATATTTATATAAATAAAACTATAGTGCAAAGTTGTGATTTGTATTGAAATTTATGTGTTTGCTTGGGTTTCATATATTTCTATTCTTCATGCTGGCTGTGTGTCATTTGATTAATAATTAGGCACCATAATGGAAATAATTTAATGTTTATTGATTTTATTATTTTGTAATAAAAAATTTATATGACATTGCCTTGCAATCTTAAATTTATATGTTGTTTTGTAATCAATACTGAATGAATCTTATTATAGTGGAGTAGAATTAGACAATAGTCCCTGCAGGGGAAGACATACATTGAATTTGTTTGTGCACATTATGTGACAAATTAGAAGAAATAACCACACATTTAAGAATTAAATTAGCAATACATTATGCACAGCAGTTGCATTTACTCTGTGGAAAGTGTCAGCTTAACTTCTGAAGAGATCCACCTTTTGGCAAAATGTTGGACATTTATGCAAGCAGCAATGCCTTTTCTAGACCAGCAGTGCATCTTGATGTGATTGTCACCACCATGGTACTCGGTATAACATTGTTGAAGGAGAAGTACTTAATGAAATAAAGCCAATAACCCAAATTTATATTCTTCATCATTGCAGAGGTGGAAGTTGTGAACTAGTTCACCTGGGTGAGCATCTGTGCTCCACTTATGCTCAACGGCAAGCTATTTACAATAGAATGATTTAGTAGTCTAGTTTGTCATAAATAAAAAATTAAACTAACTTTAATGTTTAATTATTGAAAATATACTGAAAGATTATTGTGGAAGGTAAAATGATATCACTAGTATTGCAGAAACATATGTAAGAAAACATGAACGAAAGGATCAGAAACTGAATTAACAGAGTTACAACAGACTCGGACAGAGCTTTGTCAAAGTTTAGAATGGAAATAAGTGTCTAAAAAAACTTTATAGAATGGCATTTCAAAGTCATCTCAAGAGGTTGTAGATTTATTAAAATATCTTGGATCTACTTGCATCAACAAGTGGGGATTAAGTATATAAGTTAAGTATATACATTATCACAAACAGCTACAAAATAATAAGTTAAAACAATTTAAAAAACACATGACATGGGAGATAGCTTCAAAAATTCAAAGTAGCAACCAAACAAGTTGAAATTACATCTCAGACTTTGATTTGTATTGTGGAGTTGTTAAGATGGACCTTAATATCTGTATACAATTTAGCAGTTTCTTGTTGGCTGGGATTTAGAAACTTAATTTGACTGCCAAAGCTGTACTTGATAAATCCACAAGTACAAACTTACACAGCTTCTTTACCATATAAACATCATACAGTTTTTAATAAAGAGCATTCTGAAAATTTAAATTTAAATATTTTGCTATACTTTACCCTTATGATATCTTTCAAGATTATTGTATGCTTGTATTTTACTTACTTTGTGAAAATTACAGGTACTCAGTACTAGCTTGATACTAAAGTGGGACAAAAGTTTGAAATCTTCAGAAAGAGGAAAATATGTTAAAACTGTTCGAATACATTGCTGAGTCATGCTTTCTAGTCAATGTCAAGTAGGTGCTTAAAACCATTGGGAGAAATAATAAGCATCTTAATGAATGTTATGTCTAATACTATAACCTTTCAGGTAAATTAAATCCAGACTGGTCATATCATCTAGTAAATATTGGAAGTCTTTTTTTTTTTAAATTCTTTTTAAATAGCTTGTGGTGAAAATGGCAAGAACTCTAAACAAGACCTCAAAGACTACCAACATTAAGACACAGAAGTTGCATTTCTCATTGTTCGCTTTTATGGATCCTTCCCACCAACAGGCCACCAAGTGTGTTTAATAAAAGTATTTTTTTAAAATTTGAATCAATTTCATGAAGCTTTTGACTTAACTAGTACCATTTTGGTTAATACCCAAAAACTGAGTTCATCAGTTTCATACATTTTGATACTGCCCAGACTTTTGGGGTGAAAAAGATGAAATCTCACATTTGAACAGCAGCAGATACACTATCTTCATCAAGATGTTGAATGGTTAAAGTTTTACAGAAAATTTGACTTAAGACACCTGTGAAGCTTTATGGAGGAGATTTTGGCTTTAGCTGTAAGAAATTCTAATTTGAATGTTATTTATAGTGAAGCAGACATCTGGTCAAAGGAAGGATGATAGAACAGAGAAAAAAGTGTTAATTAGATTATTTTGGTTTGTTACAAAGCATTTTGAAAATATGCTACCTGAAGCCATAGAAACAAGTACTACAAGAAATGAAAATATATAAGGCCTGCTTTAAAAAAAAACATGCAGCAAACTCATAAGTATAATAGAAAACGAATCGACTTTGATCCAAATATTTATTTATTAATAACAATTTAAAAAAATATAGTAGATTTAATGTCCATAGCTAAAGAAGTATTTATAATATATTGATGGATTTGAGTGAGCTTTGGGATTTACCACAAATGAAACAAGTTAGTGGATGTATGAAATTAAGACTGGATTCCTCTTGTTCATGAAAAAGCTGTACATTATCATAATAAATACAACTAGAGGAATGGTGAGGGATTTGCTAATGTAAAATATAACTTTCCCTTCCAAACATCCCACTGCTATCCATGATGGAAATGAGTCTATAATGAAAGGATATGTGAACTGTGTGTAAGTAATGAGATTGAAGATGAATATCATTTTGTCTTAATCTGTCCTCTATACCTGAAACTTGAAAAACATTTATTGATTGAAATCAAGCATGTACAAACATGTTCACTTACTCAAAAATGAAGATTTATCAACTCCAAAATATCTTGGTAAATATGTGTACAGTGCATTCCAACTTCTGTTATCTTCTCATGCTGTCAAGTTCATTCTCTCTCTCCCTCTCTGAGGGTTTATGTGCACATAGATTTTTTATTTGCTATTATTCATTCATTGATACAACAGTTCATTGTATATGAATTATGTATTATGTTTACTATGTGTTTTTTTGTGCATGTGTCAAATACGTAAAATTCAGTTCTGTTCTGTATACTGAAAAATGTGCATAACTCTTCTGAAAATAGTAGAAGTAGAATAATAATTGTTTAGATTGCGTGTCTTCTTTGGATGAGCATAAGGTGTACACGTCAGACTCACAAGATGTTGTCTTACACTGTTATTCAGCTGCTTGATATAAATCCATTGAAAACTGGGGTTAGTTGTGTTCAGAAGATTTTGTCATATACAACCTCGGTCTGCAACAAAGAAAGGGCAATAATGAAAATCATATAAGTACAATGATTTGGCAATATGCACATCTTCAGATGATGATTATAACATTTTGATAGATTCTGCTATTCAGTTGCAAATAAAAAATTATTATCTAGATATGTATATCTGTATGTCTGCCTGTCTTTTGCTGGCTTACTATGAACCATTTCTTTTTATCATTCTACAGTATCTCCTCTATCCTGTCTGCCTACCAGTTAACTAATTTTCTATCACTCAGTCAATCAAACAGGTTATTTATTTACCTAGACTATTGGAATGTTGGTGTCTTTTGCAGGTTGTTTCCCACTTTCTTTGGGAAGGGCACTTAGGTCACATTTCTTCAGCATAATATTATCAACACTGTGTTAAAAGTGACATTAAACACCAAGCAGACAACCATTACACAGTATTTATTATATATCTGTCATTTTATCCTTTAAAAAAATCTATTTACCTCTTAAAATATTAGAGTACTAGACATGTAAAAGTCACAATTAAAATATTGTAATAACACAGTTAATTGTAAACAAATCATCATAAATTCATCTATTCTTAGTGTCTGAACATCAATAACAATATTTTAGTAAATTAGATATCAGAGTTTTATTGACATGAGCACTAAAGTACCTATCAGACTTAAGTAACCAGTAGCAACTTACCAGAAAATGTTAGTGACCATTTAATTTCAGGTTGCTGGGTCCTAATAATTTGGTTGCCTTGGACATTAAGAACAGAATCATTCGATTGGAAAATTAGTGTTATAAGGTGACAAAAAGCAAATGTTTAAGTTGAGATAACTTGGAGAAAAGACGGTTTCCATTTTCTCAGCATAATATGGCCAAATGGGCCAAAATAATGTACAAAATGTTTACAAAATCTGGTACCACATAATAAACCACCATGTCCAGGAAATAAAATGTAGTGGTACCCCAATTCTTAGATCATTAAAAGGGAAATTTCTCAATGTACCCAACCCAGAAATGCAGCTATTTAAAAACTACTTTCAATTTTCAGGTGCACTTGTATGGAATAACATTCCACATAATACTAAATCAGAACCAAGCATTTCTTCATACAAAATATGTTTATTAGATGGAAGAAATCATAATTTAGAAAAAATGATATCTTTATTAAAGTACATGTTACACCCCCAACCTCCTGTGCTTCATTTTTATTTCTGTCATTTCAATTCTTAAATCATTAAAAAAGAAATATCTCAATGTACTCAACCCAGAAATGGAGCTATTTAAAAACTGCTTTCAATTTTCAGGTGCACTTTTAAGGGATAATATTCCACATAATACTAAATCAGTTCCAAGCATTTCTTCCATACAGAATATGTTTATTAGATGGAAGAAATCATAATTTTAAAAAAATGGTATCTTTATTAAAGTACATGTTACACCCCAGACCTCCTGTGCTTCACTTTCATTTCTGTATATATGTAGCATATATGTAAATAATTGTTTATATACTGTGTATTATTTGTGTGTGCATTAGTGTTTGGGGGATTGTGAAATAATTATGAGCTGGTATTTTATGTGTCCATAACAGAGGTCCTCAGTGTAGAGTAGTTTCATTTGTAACTAATTGAGTCACCCTCTAAAAATAAAATCTTTATTATCATTATTATTATTATTATTATTATCATTATTATTATTATTATTAAATAAAATACTGAAGTACCATTAAAACCAACCAAACCAATGTTAACATTTTCTGGATCTTGTGCATTAAACATGTTCCAACATGAAATTTGTAGCGACTAATTTTAAATTGAATGTTCACTTATATTCATCAGTGTTTACTATTATCTAGAGTAAATTTTTATATTTTTTTGGATATCTTGGATCAAGGATAGTTTGCTAATTTTAAGAGTCCTTAGCAGCTGATAAAAGCCATGATTTGAACTGTAATGTATGATCGATTCAGGTCATCTGTGTCGTTAGAAGCAATTTAATTTATTAATGTTGTATGCCTCAATGAGTGACGCTCAAAGACAGTGTTCTCATGGCATGTCCACCAGAGTTGGGTACCAACAATTTTGTACCATGGTATACATTTTAATTTTTTGGGACAGGGGCCTGTTTTTTTTAATGCATTTTGGGTGCTCACATAGCTGGAAAAAATATCTTTCTCTAATTTAAAGTAAATTAATACCATTTATCAATAACATTATTTAAATTTTTTTTTTATCTTGAGGTGAAAGTAAATAAAATATCTTGGCTTGGCTTGACACAGATGCCCCCCCCCCCCAATTCAATGGTCAGTACCTGTAGCAGTTGAATTTGTTCAGTGTCTGTTAATTGGTATATAAGTTGTCATCTAAAAATTGTGCCTAAATTGGGATTATTAAGATTGCGTCATAGCTGACACTCTGTAAAAGACATTGTGCTTGCTGATCAAAATAGGACTGTTGACTCTGAAGCTTACAGTTTACTTCTTTAGTATTGAGATTCATGTAGTAGGTATGGAGGGGACCCGGGTGGCTGAGTGGCTGAAAGCACTCACCTTTACTGACCACTGCCATCTCACCTCTGTCCATGTGGGTTCTAACCTCAGGCTCAGCCAGTGTGGGTATGTGAGTAGTTTTGTGTGGGTTAGTGGTTCTTACCAGAGGTTTTTGCTGGTTCTTCCTCCACCAGTTATACTGGCCCCCAGATATAGCCTATCATGCCCTGAAAAATGGCATTGACCCCAAAACGACAACATAGGTAAGGAAACTTAGTTGGATGCTAATACCTTGTTTCCAGATGTTTATCAGAAAGAGCCAGTAAAAAGTGAACACTGACTTTACAAAGGAGTGTGTGTGTGTGTGTGTGTGATTTGGATTTGTAATGTTGCTTTAACAAATTTTCAGTCATATTGCTACGATGTCTGTTTGTGGCAAGTAGTAAGGTGGGACGGTCTAGGGACTAGGGGAGTTCCATGTCAAAAAGGTAATATCCACTCTGGGGACTATGTAAATTTAACATGGGAAGCAATATCCACTCTGGGGACTATATAAATTTAACATGGGAAAAAAAAGGTATCCACTCTGGGGACAAGGGAATTTAACATGGGAGAAAGGAAATATCCATTCTAGGGACAAAGGCAATTCAACAATGGGAGAAAAAAATATCCATTCTAGGGACAAAGGCAATTGAAACATGGGATTTTTTTAAATAAAAAAAAAAAAAAAATAAAAAAAGAGGGTAGGCAATGGAAAGTCAATCTCTTTTCGAGAAATGTGGGTGGCCCTGAAAAGGGCCTTTGGATTTATGTTAATATGCCCTTAACATAAAGGGCATCTGCGGCATCTTCTTGTCCTCAAGTTGCGTCTTAGTGTAGGGCCATAAATCAGAGTCCTCTTGAGGCAACCTTGTCTTTCTACGTAGATCCTACGTATCCACAGACTGGTGTCTGTCCTGTGGACAACGGTCCACTTGGATCGGACATACATTAGCATGTCCGTCCTAAACATCATTGAAGACACAAGGGTGGATGATTCAACTGTGGTCCACATCTTGAGGCGACGAGAACAGGTGAATCAATGCAGTGAACTGCGCTTATTTATAGGTAGAGGAAGGATTGAAACGGATTGAGTTCATTGACCAATCTAAACATGCGTTACAAAATTCAGTCAGCCCGCATCCAATCCGAAGAGAGCAGTCTGTGACGTCACGTGGTCTATATAGATTCGCTAGCGCCTGTGTGCAGTCAATCTATGCGACAGTGATTCAACATGACGGAAACTCAGAAAATGATCCATTGGGGTGCACCAGCAGTGGAGACTGCCCAAGGGAACCTGGACTTACTTTCAGAAGAGGTAAATTGGGATTTTGTGGATTTTCTTACCTCGCAAGAATTTGTTCCGGAACCTTCGTCACCTTCATTACCGCAAGTGGAGAATTTTAGACAGAGACAGAAAGAAGAATTGGAGAAATTTATGCAACGACAAAAGGAAGCGGAACAAGCTTTTCTCCTACAGCAACAGCAGCAAGAAGAAGAGGTAAGAAAAAAACAACAACAAGAAGAAGTAGCAGCAAAGAAAGAAGAGGGTGAAAGTCAAACCGTCACGGTACTGTTGGACATTTTAGCGGAGTTAAGAAGTGTGAAACAAATGTATCAGACTTCTTTATTACGACCGAAGAGAATACGACCTTCCCGAGCTAAACACGTCAACCCTGTGACTAAGCCTACCGTACCACCCTTAGTGATTTCAACCAAATCATCAACAGTACGCAGTCCAGAAGTAGGCCTTGGCCGTGGCAAAGTCTTAAGGCAGTTAAAGTTGATTGCTTAAACTCACCCCTACACCAAAAAAAGGCCCTTTTCAGGGCCACCCACATCTCTCGAAAAGAGATACACTTTCAATTGCCAATAATTAAAAAAAAAAACCATTTTACCCCTATAGTACGTGTATATGAGTGCGTGAGTGTACCTTCTTATTTTAAAATCAAAACTCAAAGACATTTACCTTATATAATTAATGTATTCTTTTCTCAATAGTTACAATCCAATTCACAATTCACAACACAACACTTTAAAAAGTTCATAGACTTCTTCTATCTCATTGTTTACTCTCTCTGTTTTTTCAATTTCTTCACCGTCACAGTCTTTTCCTCTTCTTCCTCCTCACTTTCTTCCCTTCTTCTTTTCTTCTCCTGTTTCTTTTTTTTCACCTGTCTGCTTTCTTCCTCTGAAGAATCCCTCTCTTCTTCTGAAGAATCCCTCTTTTCTTCTGACTCCTCTTGTTTCTTTTTTGGGCAATCTGGAGACCAATGTCCTTTTTCTTGACAATAATAACAGGTATCTTGACTTTTGTCTTTTCTAGCCCCTGTTTTTCTTTTTTGACGGTCTGGGTCTGGACACTCTAAAGACCAATGCCCTTTCTTTTGACAGATATAGCAAGTATCTTCACTTTTATCTCGAAAGGAAGGAGAATAGTCCATCGGCTGGTCTGAAGAAAATTTTCTAATGACCCCTCGCAAAGCTCTGATGAAACGTTCGATTTGGCTAGTCTCTTCCATCGTTGTGCTCGGTTTGAGAGTGAAATGAATAGTGAAAGGACAAGACACACACCCTTTTATATACACTGGTCTGCCATGACTATAAATTAGTCTATGGTGTATAAACTTGAGTCATTTGACGTTTTACACTCAAGATGAAACGATCCAATTCATTTGAGAAGAAAGAAGAAGAAAGTAAGAGGCAGAAATGTGATCTATCGCCTCGTACCAGGGCTGAAGTCTTGGCACAAATTCATGCCAGTGATTTTGAAGAGGACATGAGTGAACCAGAATCCGAACCCTCAAAACAAAGTTCACCACCCTTAGTCAACCCTGAAAAGTACTATTCCATTCGAGAGACGGAAAAGCGCTCCTCTAGAAAATTTAGAACCACGGCTTACAAATACTCAGTGAAGTTTAAAGATTTCAAGTCTGACGTACCGTTAGAGAAAGCAGAAGGGTTCATCACTGGGGTGTGGGATTCTTTGCTCACTGCACTCAAGCGACAATGTCAACCCAAAGAAGACGATCGCTTGAGACTTTCCATACAACACGACAGTTTGAAATGCCCTGTTTGGATCGAGTTTAGCAGCCCTGCAGAATTGACTGCTTCCAAAGTCATGGACAAGATTCAACACGTACAACAATCCAATGACCAGTTTGACATCACCAATGGAAAAACCACACTGGACATGACCCACGTCTCTCCTCCTCAAGGGACCGGACAACACCATAAGGTGTTATTGGTGAACGACCTTCGCATCACCAAAACGAGCCTCGTCCGAATTCACAACCCTCAAGACCAGATGTGTTTAGCCAGGGCTATCGTGGTGGGACAAACCTATGCCAACAAGAACGACACGGTAGAATGGAAAAGAGCCTGGGAGAACATTTGAAAATCAAACCGAGCCAAACAACGAAGTGAAGCAGAACTCCTGTTACAACAAGCTGGCCTGTCCAAAGACACACCCTGCGGTATTCCTGAAATGCAAACATTGCAAGATGTCCTAGCTCCATTCTACACCTTGAAAGTGCACCCTGTTGTTTCGAGGCCAAGACTTTAAGGATGGAAAATACATTCACCTTTATTATCACGATGACCATTTCGATACCATTACCACCATCACCGGATTCCTGGGATACAAATATTACTGTGAGAAATGTGACTATGGTTATAATAATTGAGAGCAACACAAACATTGCAGATGGAAATGCTCAGGATGTTTGGCCTCTCCACCCTGTCTGAGCGAAGGACAAGAAAGAGTACATTGTCCTGCTTGTCTGCGCACGTTTGTCAGCCCTGCCTGTTACCAACAACATCTGAAGACGCAAGGTTCACAGCAGAAATGTGCTTGTCAACTGCTGAGATTGTGCCCTACGTGTGGACAAGGCCTACGTACCAATAATGCCAAGACACACGTACGTTCAGGAAAGAAAAAATGTCACATTTGTCACCACATCGTGGACTTGAAACACCAATGCTACGTGCAAAAATACCAACCCCCACCAGAGAAAGAGGATGGTCACAAGAAGAAAGGCAATTTCATCCTTTTCGATTTCGAATGCATGCAAGAGACCAGCATTCACATTCCTAATTTCTGCGTGGCTCATCGAGTGTGCGAGAAGTGTATTCAAGAACCTATCTTCAGTCATTGCCCTCACTGCAGCAAGATTCCCGGAGGGCGTGAAAAAACTTTCGAGGACCGAACACGTTAGCCGATTTTGCCCAATGGGTCTTAGACCCCATCGACAAGACGTAGAGCCAAGAGGACATCAAATGTTACGGAGATTGTCATCGCCATGCCACGGTGATGGCTCACAATTTCTCCAGATACGATGGACAGTTTCTTTTGAGATACTATATGGAACATGGCACCGAACGTCCTAAAGTGACTTTGATCGGAGCCAAAATCATTTTCATGCAAGTGGGACAAGTGCAGTTTAAAGATTCGATGAGTTACTTGGCAATGCCTTTGAGTCGAATGCCTAAAACGTTTGGAATGACAGAAATGGCTAAAGGGTACTTTCCACACTTTTTCAATACGGAAGCCAATCAACACGCTGTTCTACCCCATTTACCTGAGGCTCACTATTACGACCCCGACAACATGCGTACCGAACGACAAGCTTTCTACGCTTGGTACCAGGCTCACGCCTCCGACCCTTTCGACTTTCAGGAGGAAATGCTAAAGTATTGTTGTTCCGACGTGGACATTTTACGGCGTTGCTGTGGAAAATTTCGAGAACTGTTCATGGAACACGGAGGGGTCGATCCTTTGAAAGAAGCTTGCACCATTGGCAAAGCGTGTTCCTTAGTGTACAGGCAACGATTCATGCCTGAAAACACCGTGGCTGTCATCAGTCCTCAAACGACCCACTATGTCAAACATCAATACTTGGTCAAAGCCCTACGCTGGTTACATTACTTGTGCGACAAGGAAGACAAATGGATTCAGCATGCCCGCAACGGAGGAGGCGAAAAGACCATCGGAACGCATTCGGTCGATGGCTGGGACTTAGAAAACCCCAAGATCGTGTACGAGTTTAACGGTTGCTTATTTCACTGATGTCCCGTCTGTTACCCTGACCGCGACATTAAAAATCAGTTTTTACAATGAACCATGGAAGACTTGTACCAGGCCACTTGTCAGCGACGCCTAAAGTTAGAACAGGAAGGATACCAAGTGGTGGAAATGTGGGAACACGAGTACGATCACCATTTGAAAATCGATCCCGAGTTTAAACGCCTCGTGGAAAGTTACCAGTTCATGGACCCCCTGAACCCGAGGGATAGTTTGTACGGAGGAAGGACCAATGCCACCTGTTTGCTATACCAAGCCGACGAAGAGAAAGGAGAAGAAATCAAATACTTGGACGTGTGCTCGCTGTATCCCTACGTGTGCAAATATTGTCGCTTTCCTGCAGGGCACCCACAGTTGTTCACGGAACACATCAACCTGAAAAACATTCGACAATACGAAGGTCTGATCAAGTGTAAAGTTTTGCCTCCCACGGACTTGTACCATCCCGTGTTACCTCACCATTGCCAAGGCAAACTGATGTTTCCTTTGTGCCGTACTTGTGCCGAAACGTGTTACCAAGATCAACCTTGCCAGCACACCCAGGAAGAACGTGCCTTGATGGGAACCTGGGTCAGCGTAGAATTGTTTAAAGCTCTGGACATGGGATACCAACTGTTAGAAGTGTACGAAATTTGTCACTTTCCCAAGACACAACAATACCACAAGGGTGACCCCAGTCAGAAAGGCATTTTCGCCGACTACGTGGATGCCTTTTTGAAACTGAAGCAAGAGGCCAGAGGCTATCCTTCCTGGTGTCACAAGAAGGCATCTCTTTAGACCACATCGAGAAAAACGAAGGCAGGCGATCGTTTGCCAAAGGGATGTTAAATTGCTTGTGGGGTAAAATGGCACAACGACCGTGTTTACCCAAGACGGAATATTTGACAGAACCTTCCCACTACTTCCAGATGATTCACGACAAAACCAAATACATGAAACATGTGGACATCGTTCGCAAGGATTTGATCTTGGTCAATTACGAAGAAGATCTGGACTTTGTACAAGATGACCCCTTTGGATATGTCATCATTGCGGCTTACGTGACAGCCCATGCTCGCTTAAAATTGTACGAAGCTTTAGAACTGTTAGGGGAACGCGTCCTGTACTTTCACACGGACAGTTGCATTTACATCCATCACCCGAGTCAACAGCACCCTGACAGCGAAGGAGACCGTTTAGGAGCCTGGACAGACGAGCATCCCGACGACAAGATTCTAAGTTTCGTCAGTGGCGGTCCTAAAAATTATGGCTACGAATACGGAGACCCACAAGGAGAAGTGCACACGAAGTGTAAAGTGAAAGGATTGACTCTGAATTATTGTACCAGTCAAGTGGTCAACTTTGGGGTATTGAAAGAAGCCTTGCAATCAGGAGAGGATGAACACTTTAAAGTGACCACCTATCAACCAAACAAGATTGTACGTTTACCCACTCATCACATCGTCAGTCGACCCTTGGAAAAAGTCTATCAAATCGTGTACCAGAAGTGAGTGCGACTTCCCAATCATTTCACTTTGCCGTATGGACATGTTGGTATAAAACTTTGGTTGTAAGCGGATAGCCACCCACCAGAAGGATGACTTTGCCACAGCAAGAATCGAGTGAGAAACCCGATGAGAACTCCAAGTTCAAACCCTACCATTTTCCGGTTTTCTTGCCTGACTATTGTGATTGTGCCCGTCGATTGGACACGTTTCAAGCATGGCCTACGGATAGGAAGGGATTACCTTCTTCGCATATTTTAGCTAGAACAGGATTTGTCTACTTGGGACCTGAGTCAGGATTGGGATATGAAGTACAGTGTTTCGCTTGTGGCCTGAAGTTACGAATGGATTGTATCTATAAAGATTCAACTATTCTGGAACATACTCGATGGTCTCTGCACTGCCCTTACCTTTCTGTGGCCTTTCCACCCATGACATTACGGTACAATGATGACGGTACCTTAGAGACGGTACCTTCCAAAACAAGACATAAAAAACATAAAAAGGAACGATGTACAAGCTTGAGACTGCATTGCGACTAGTATAAAAAGGGGCTATGGTCAAGATCGATAGTTCATTGGGACTACCAAGACTGAGCGAACAAGATGAATACTTTCAGAGAAACACAAAACAAGTTTAGACAGGCACAATTCAAGTGTGGGGCTTCAGAAGTGGAATGCGATTGTGAGCCTTGCGATGGGTACGATGCCGTACGTTGTGACCTTAGCGATGCTGTAAAGCATCATGGGAACTTTGTTCTCACTACCCCTATCATGGAAAGTGATGCTGTGCGTGTCAAACCTGAGGGATGCGAAAGCGATGCCACTCGTCCTCTTTGACATTTTACTGGGTTTCATTTTAAAGGTGGATGTTCACCTTCACGTCTACCCCCCTACGGATGTCATCCAGCCCTGAGCAAACTCCTGCCCATGTCACTCAACCCTCATCGAAACGAACCTGTGAAAGACGAATATACATTTCCTGTGCGTTTGTCGGAATACTGCGACTTAGAAAATCGTCTTCAATCGTTCAAAGGAAAATGGCCTAAGTATCTGGGAGGCCCGACCCCCGAAGAATTAGCCAGAGCCAGATTTTTCTACTTGGGCGAAGGAGATAAAGTCAAGTGCTTCAGTTGCGGTGTGTCACTTCACCACTGGGAACCGCAAGATTCGGTCTACGTAGAACATGCTCGATGGTCACCGAATTGTCATTACTTACCCTTAGTGGGACCGAGACATTGAAGTAACTTACCATAATCTGTTCATGGATACTTTACACGAGAACATTCGTGCTTTGCCTTTGGAGTTGAGAGAACACATTTACCGAGAGCTGGTCAAAATACAAGTCAAACGTAAAGAACAATTGCATCCGTTACATCACCAGATGTTTAATCACTGGTACCTGAATGCTGTAAAAAGACTGATTCAGTTGAAAGTGTTCCATTGGACAGACATTGATCAACAACCCCCTGGTTTTAAAAAGGATTGGTTTGTTATTGACGATTCTATCTACTACAATGTAAACGTACTGCATCGAATTCCAGAGGAAGAGTTAATGAATTACCGACATCTTTTACACAGTGTCAACTTAGTGAAAGAGGAAACTTCTGAACGAATTGTAATGTGTAAATTAGTGACTAAACAATTTAAATTTGGCACTGAAGTAAAACCATGTCTGTGCAAACGGTAAATTTCTTCTGTCAGACAAAAGAGGATTTAGTATGACCTGTTTATGGATACTTTACAAGAGAACATTCGTGCTTTGCCTGTGGAGTTGAGAGAATGCATTTACCGAGAGCTGGTCAAAATACAAGCCAAACGTAAAGAACAGTTGCATCCGTTACGTCACCAGATCTTTAACCACTGGTACCTGAATGGTATAAGAGAACTTATTCGTCAGAAATTGTTTCAGTGGTCAGACCTTGTTCAATACTTCCAAGCCCCCGATGATCCACGTGTTGATCATTTTGGTTACTTCGAGATTCACCTAGTACAACACATTGAGGAAGACAAGGTAAAGGATTACCGACATATTTTACGTGGAATCTACTTAGCGGAAGAGGAAACTTCTAAACGAAATCTGACGTTTTGGTTACAGTATGCAACATTTAAATTCCCCACTGGAGAACGAAGATCTCTGGCTAGAAAGTATGTGTATTGTTTCCGAAACAAAGAGACTATAAAAACAGGCTGCCATGCCACGACTTTTTATCGCATGTAATCCAACAGATTCTGTGGAAGGAACTCAATGACCATATTCAAACCGTGGATCATTACCATCGATTATTACAAGAACTGTATCCATTCAATTTGGGTCGACAAGTGGTGTGCATCTTAGTGACTTGTTTTCTAGGATTTCGTTTACCAGCCAATTCCTTCTGGACTCTTTACGATCAGTACTTACCACACCCCCATGGCCTTAAATGGTCACGAAAGACTCCTTTTGCTCAAAGCCTTGCGGTTTCATCTGGATACTTCTCGACCTCTACGGGAAAAAAAGATTCGTCAACTTTTAGCTACCCAAGACGTGTATGACGATGTGTGTGTAGCTTGTGACTTACACCCCCATTGGACAGATGTCCGTGCCTGGAAAGAATGGGATTTTGAGGCTTGGACCCAAGAAGTGGCCCAGTATGCACGAGAGTTGTTCAAGGAAAAAAGTTACTTTTCAACCTGTGTTAGTGACGGTGCCAGAAGAACCCGTCACCCAGGACAGGACTGTCATGGACAGGCCTGAAAGACCCTTTCGGGAGGACACTTGTGTGACCTTACCCCCTATAGAACTGGTCAGAACTTAACCCAAAACATGTTGTACAGACACTTGTTTTTATTCCACGTTAATGGTTATCATGTGCCTTTTATCCTTGTACTTAAGCCTTTGGCTTTTATGTATTTTTGTCTTTCGTATTCATGTTTAAAACATTCAATAAACGTGTTCTGAAAAAGAGTATATAAATTCTTGTCTTGTTTGTTTTCGTGTCACAAGTGACATTCCTAACACTATGGCTACCTCTGCTGTCTCTGCTCCCTCTTCCTCTACTGTCAAAGTCATCGACGAACACTTAGATCATGCCAGTTGGGAGGCTTTGTATCTTCGCCATCCCTTTAACATGCTCATTGCTGGACCTAGCGGTTCAGGCAAAACCGAATTCGTCAAACGTTTGATCGAACATAAACATCATTTGATCGATCGGCCACCTCAGCGGATCGTATGGTGTTACAAAGAGTGGCAATCGGCGTACAGCCTCTTGCGAGAAAGACAAGGCGATTCCATTATGTTTGTGGAAGGCATTCCTAAAGAAGACGACAGCATCGTCTCTGACTCCCGTCAGACCCATTTGGTCATTTTTGACGACATGTTAGGAGAAGACGAAGAAGAAATTAAACTGTGGTTCACGCACAAAGGGCATCACTGTAATGCCAGTGTCGTTTAAATCGCCAAAAATTTGTTTCAACAAAGTAAAGCCCATCGCACCATCAGTCTCAATGCACATTACGTGGTCTTGTTTAAAAGCCCTCGAGATAAATCGCAAGTGCAAGTCTTAGCCAAACAGTTAGGAATGCCTTGGCTGACTCAGGCGTACGACGATGCCACTCAAACTCCACACGCCTATTTACTCGTCGATTTGAAACCTACGACCCCCGATGATTTGTGATTTTGTACCCACTTGTTTCACCACTGGTGCCAAGATGGAGGGCCCGTCCTGTACACGTCTCCATCCTCAACTTAATTTCACTCCACAAAAAAAATCTATAAAAACCTCAGACCCTTTTCATCTGTCTCATACACATTTTGAACATGACGTCCCTTCAGTTGCATCTTCCCGTCAAATTGATTCGTGCCTTGTATGGCATCAGTCGAGAAAAAAATCCACAAACACGAGCTCGTGTCTTAGAAACTAGTCTCAAAGAAGTCTTACGATGGTTCACGGTGACGGCACGTCAATTACTCCAAGGAATCATTCAGATTCTTCATCAAACCAAATGCTTTTTTGATCGAAACAAAGTCGCTTTGACCCAACTGGCCGATCCCCGCATCGACACCCAAACCAAAAAACAAATCATTTTGAAACCTGGAGGGAGCGGTACTCTAGGAGGGGTCATCATTCGCTCTCTCTTAAGATGGGATCCTAATGCCCCCAAACTTCTCCCCAAGAAAAAAGTCCAACGAAGCTCCAAGAAGAAGAAAAAGACCAGGTCCCCAAGGAGAACTTCTCCAGTGGCGGGACCCTCCTCTTACCAGACACCACCCCGGAAAAAGAAAAGAAGCCCCCAGAAAAAGAAACAGAGAAAAAGTCACCAGAAAAAGAAAAGCCCACAGAAGAAAACTAGTCGCAAGAGAGACACTTCGGCCAGGATGCAACCTTACACTCGCAAACCACGACCTGCCACGGCGGTGACTGCATCTCCGGCATCCTCACATTCATTCTCCGTTGATGACCCCAAGAACTTCCCCAGTGGCAGGACCCTCCAATTTAGTGGCAGTGGCTGCTGCTCACAAAGTACCTGCTCCCAAAATCAAAGTTCAAGAAAGATCGGGCATGTTACAAAGTATACTGGATTTGTCCAAGCAAGAACTGGCTCGATTTAGTCCGTTACGTACCCCTGCACAACGTGTCATGCCTGTCCTGAAGTTGATACGACGTAAAGACAATCAGTGGCGACGTGTTCCAGTATAAAAAAGGCCTGTGACCAAGGCGGGGTATCAGTGTTTTGGTGCTCCTGAAGATGTCACCCTCCAGAAAACATCCCTCTTCTAAACAACACCAAGGAAAGAAAAGAAAAGGACTGCCTCCTCATTTAGTCAAACATGGGGACATGTTATCTGTCCTGTCCAAAGCTTCTCCACCCCTACGAAAAAACTCATTCAATCGGCCTCCAAAGAGGTCATCGATACCGTGTGCGAATGTTGTTTGAACGTCTTGAAAGGCACGATCCCTTTGTCCAAACACCAGAAACAATGCTTAGGCAAATATCGTCACGTTCTTCGCCAAATGGTTCAAAAGAAAATTCCCATTCGTCAAAAGAAGAAGATGTTGGTCCAACGTGGAGGCATTTTACCCCTCTTGTTAGGCCCCTTACTGAAAGGAGTCTGGGGAACCATGTTGGGAGGACTGGTGGGAGCAAGATAAAAAGGCCCTCTGAAATCCCAAGATCTCAGAATCGACCCCTGACAACCCCATGGAAGGACGAAAACTAGCTTTGGTGCCTTACAAACGATGGATGGAATACCATTGTTGGCAAGAACAACGCACCCCGCATTTACCTCCCAATCCCCATTTGAGCGAGATATCCCAGTTACAACATGAATTGCAGTCCTTGATGGATCGCCAAGATTTGTCCGAACCAGAAAAATCGCAAAAGTACGGTCAACTCTTGCAACGACTGCAACTCTTTCACCAGAAAGCTTTAGACGAAACAGCTCTACCCACTCTGAAAGATTTTAAGACTTTGATGAAAAGTTCAGCACCATCACCAGTACCAGTACCAGTACCACCACTACCAGTGACCAAGACAGAAAAAGGGGAAGAAGAAGAAGGGTTTCAAACTCCACCAGAAAAAGTACGCAAGTTAACAACACCACCTACCTCCAGAATTGGATGGATTAAAAAGATGATGGCCACCCCTTCTTCATCACAAGAGAAAAAGAAAGTGAAGACAGAAGTGAAGACAGAAGTGAAACAAGAACCGATATCCCCTGTTCACACATCCTCCTCCTCGACACCTATTGCTGGTCGCACACGCAAAGCATTGCAATCCAAGAAAATACCTCAAGAGAAAAAGAATAGCATCCTCCAGGAGTGGGTGTCTTATTAACACACAAACACAAAAAAAAATGGAAAAAGTGTTAGCCAGCATTTACTGCGATCCCTCCCATCCTGCAGGTTACGCAGGAGTTCAAAAATTGTATCGTGCTGCCAAAATTCGACTGAAAAGTCTCCGTTTACCTCAAGTGCAACGATGGTTACAAGAACAAGCTACCTACACTTTACACAAACCTATTCGACGCAAGTTTGCCAGAAGTTGCACCCGAGTGGAAGGCATCAATCATCAATGGCAAGCCGATTTAGCCGATGTCTCTCATTTGGCCAGCTACAATCGTGGCCACAAATATTTGTTTTGTGTCATCGACGTCTTTTCCAAATTTGTCTGGGTTGTGCCCTTGACTTCCAAATCGAGCAGCGAGTTAGTGCGAGCCTTGCAACGTGTGTTGAAACAAAGCGGTCCTCACCCTCTTCGATGGCAAATGGACAAAGGTACCAAATTTCTGAACCAAGCTTTCCAAAAAGAATTAAAGAAACATGACATTCATTTTTTTTACCACCGAGAATCCCGAAACCAAAGCCAGCATCGTGGAACGTTTTCAACGCACTTTGAAAGAACGCATGTGGAAATATTTTACGCATCACCACACTCTGAAGTACATTGACATCTTACCGCACCTGGTGCAAGCGTACAACCAATCTTACCATCGAAGCATTGGACGTGCCCCGCAAGAAGTGACTCCCAAGAACGAAGTGTTGGTGTTTGAGCGCCTGTTTGGTACATCCCCGATGAGGGCTGTCCCCAAGAAAAGTGGAGAGTTGACCATAGGAGATTGGGTGCACATTGGCAAAACCAAACGCACTTTCGACAAAGGTTACTTACCTAACTGGACGACCGAATTGTTTCGTGTCACTGGATGAGTGCATGGCTGTCATCCTGCCGTCTATAAATTGGAAGACATGAATGGAGAAGTGCTCAAAGGAACGTTTTATTTGCCCGAGTTAGAATGTGTCACCAAAAAAGAAGACGACGTGTACGACATCGAAAGCATTCTCGAACGCAGAACCCGTAAAGTGGGCAAACGACGTGTCAAAGAAGTCAAAGTTCATTGGAAAGGATATCCACACAGTTTTGATTCTTGGATCGACGCTTCGCAAGTCATCGACTATAAAAAGAAGTGACCATCATGCCCTTTCACACACAGACGCAGCTATGTCGACCACTCCTTCACCTAGTTCTTCTCTGCAAGATTTACAAAAACAACCATTGTGGGTGTGGTGTGGAGAACGTGTGCCTAAAATGCAAATCGTCTTTTTCTGCCAAATCTTCGTGGTGTATTGTGTCATCGGGGCAGCCATCGCCAATTTGAGTTTGCAACAAGGAGACAAACAATTGTGGACCATTTTATTGAGCAGTTGCATCGGTTACCTGCTTCCCAATCCCTCCCTGAAATTCTCCTCGAACAGGAACCACGGGAACCTTGTGTCCAGTGCCAGTGCCAGTCACCACTCCAACGACAACCAGAACCCCATTTTGGGCGGAGACACGCCTCTGACGTCCAGTAACCCCTCGGACAGCCACAGAACTCTGGAATTATGAGTCACCAAAACCAGTTTTATTTAACCTTACCCAGTGACAGTTCCATGGAGGTGTTTCCACACAACACGTTGTGCTGTTACACGGCCAAATTACCTCAGGCCATCCCATTAGATCACGAAGCCCATTGGGAAGTGGCTTTGGTAGAAATGATTCACCCTACACAAATCCAAAACATCACTGAAAAGCAAAACACTTTTGAGGTCGAAATCCTGAACCATCAATTGCAAGAAACCATGAATGAAATCGGGTTTTCAGGCGACGTAAAACCAGCCAACAATCCACTCTTCAGTATCTACACCTTGAAAATTCTGTCAGGGTTTTATTTTAGTGGCCAACATTTGGTGGACACCATTGCTTCCAGGTTCGAGTTAGCCTTTGGCAAAGCCCTGAACAGAATAAAAAAAAGTGTCACCCTGGCGTACCATAAAGTGGCTCGTCGCTTACTGATGAAATTTCAGGATACCCAAACATTGTCCATCAGTTTTAATCGTGACTTGTTTGATATTTTAGGTGGAGACACAAAAATGGCTCCAAATTTTAAACCGAAGATCAACAGCAATACGGAATTTTACAAGTTTTTTCGATTCCCTGTAGAACTGAACCAAGGACTGAATTTGATCTTTGTGTATTCCGATGTGGTGGAGTACAACGTGGTGGGACACACCTCTGTGCCGTTACTGCGTGTCATTCCTTTCAAAGTGGATAGTGCCATGACCAGTGAACAGGAAGGTGGAAACACCTATCACGTCCACTGCGAATTTGTACATCCTCATTATTTGCCCGTCAGTAAGTCGTATTTGGACACGGTCAACATTGCTATAAAAGGAGATCTGGGACAAAATATTCCATTCACCAAAGGAAAAGTCACGGTGAAACTCCATTTTCGAAAACAGTTCTCTCACGACTCGTAAGTCGTGTATCCAGTGTACCGAGGGGTTGCTCGACAGCGAGGACACGGTTTAGGAGATATGTTAAAATCGGCCTTTCGTTCGGTGGCCCAGGTGTTGAAACCAATGGTGACATGCGGATTGCACGCCTTGAAAGATGCGGCACTGACGCAAGGTAAAGAATTTCTCCAAAATGTCATCATGGACAAACAAAATCCTGAAGAAGCCTTCATGAGGGCAGGCAAAAATGTCTTGCAGCAACGGGCAAAGACCTTTTGGGCCGACGAGACACACCTATAAATGCCCTGCATGCTACCGAGCCAGGCATTCAGCAAGGACAAGGCAGAAAGAGACGACGAAGAAAACACCCTTTCACCAGACTTCACACTTCTAAAGCTAGAAAGACAAAGAAAAGAAGAACCGTTCGAGACTTAGACGTTTTCAATTATTGAGAAAGAACAAAATGATGCACAGAGAGTCTTGCGCTTGTTCCAAGTCAGAACTGGATCTGTTTGCCATGCCCCCCACCATGATGACCATGCAAGAATCCCAGTGGGTGGAATTTCATCTCGTCTCCTCATTAACAGATTCCACTCCCATCGAGTTTGAAATCAAAGGACAGCCCAAAGATTACATCGATCTGAATAGCAGTTACTTGTACCTGAAAGTCAAAGTTCTAGATAAGACAGGAGGTGATATAGACACTGAAGCAGTAGCTCCTGTCAACAATTTCATGCATTCCTTGTATAGTGGAGTGGACTTGTACTTGAATAACAAACGAGTTAGTAGCAGCATGGATACTTATCCTTATTGTGCCTACCTGGAAAATCTCTTGACGTACGGAATAGACGCCAAGAACACTCATCTCAATGCCTGTGTGGTATGGGAAGCTGATGAAGCAGGCCAGTTTGAATTATTGGAAACTGATACAACTGATAAAAAGAAAGAATACAATGAGGGATTTGTAGAACGAAGAAACAGAATCAAAGACGGAAACAGTTTAGAACTGATGGATCGTTTGCATTTGGAAAAGTATTTGCTGAACGGAGTGGATGTTCGTCTGAGACTGAATCGTAGCAGTACCGCTTTCCATTTAATGGCTGGTGCTGACAATTACAAAACCAAAATCCAAGAGGCTAGACTCTATGTACGACGCGTGGAAGTGTTACCTAAAGTGGGAAACGACATCAGTCAGACGTTGAGCAGAACGACCGCCAAGTATCCGATCAGACGCATGGAAGTGAAAACTTTCACTATTCCCAAGGGGCAACGATCCATGGTCAAAGATCATCTGTTCCAAGGACGACTACCCAAACGTTTAATCGTTGGTATCGTCGAGAATGAAGCCTTCAATGGAGCTACCACTAAAAATCCTTTCTACTTTCAACACTTTGGCGTGTCCAAGATCGAAGTCAGTCGCGATGGCAAGACCTTGTGTACCCGACCTTTTCGAACCTGACTTTGCCAACAAGAATTACTTGAGATCGTACTTGTCCCTGTACGAAGCCACCGGACAGTTAGGAACCAACACCAGTCATGGCATTACGTACGAGGATTATGCAGGAGGTTATGCTTTGTGGGCTTTTGATTTCACTCCAGACCAAGGCAGCGACGAGGGACATTTCCACCCTATAAAATCGGGCCAGATTCATGTGGAACTGCAGTTTGCAAATCTAGCAGAGACGGTGAACGTCCTCCTGTATGCTGAATTCGATAATACCATAGAAATCAACAGTTTGAGGGAAGTCATTCTAGACTATTAGAAGCCATGGAAGACTGTTATCCCTCTTTACCTAGTGGAGAAACTTTGGAGATGGAATGTGAGGAGACCGTGGAAAAAGAAGAAGTTATCATGATGAAGTCCCGATGGCCAGAACAAGAAGCCCATTTAGTCTCCTGTTTTGCCAAACACTTGGTCGAAAAAATGACGGAATTGATCAAGAAAAATTGCTATGGATGGCAAAATGATCATCCCAGTCAAATTCAACACGATAAATGCCTGATGCTGAGTCAAGAAGAAAAATTGGACGAGTATCTGGACGAAGCTTGGAGTCTCATCTCAGATGAAGTCGTGTTGCATCAGTGGTATAAAGACTTGCGTGAACATTCTTGTCCACCATTAACCACTCAAGAGATCCATCGTATCGAAGCTCTCCTGAATCAGAGTGAGGAGACGAAACGAAGAAACGGTTATTTGTCAGACATTTTCAAGCAAAAAGTCAGGATCGAATTGATGACTTATTATTACCTGTGAAGAAGAAAAAACATGGATACCTGGGAACTTTATTACCTTTTGAACCACAGTTCGTATACGGCTTCTTGGAATCCTGTCGTCTGTGCTAAAGATGAACTCCCTCATCGCAAACCTCAAGACTATCTAGCTTATGTCATCAACACGGATGACAGTCATCTCCCAGGAACCCACTGGGTAGCCGTTTACTTTCCTCAAGAAGGATGTGTGGAATATTTCGATTCGTACGGATTGCCACCTTTGGAAGACGATATCATTGACTTTATGAGAAGAAATGCTCAGACCACCCGATTCAATAATGTGAAATTACAAGGCACAGATTCCTTGGTGTGTGGACAGTACTGTGTGTATTTTCTGCATCATCGCAGCCTGGGCTATTCCTTAGAACATTTAGTGACTCATTTTAATCCTCGTTCTTCTTCTAGAAACGATGTGAAAATAGATCGATGGTTTTGTGACCAGTATGCTTATCTTTTGTCTCAAGCTAGGAAACGTAGTGTCCATCAATGGCCTAATGACTTCCAACAATGGGAATCACAATTTCATTCACAACGTTGTCAGCCCTGTTTAAAGTAGAGTGTGAATTGAAAAAATGTTTGTGATTTGAAAAAAAATGTTTGATGTTATATTGTTGGATTATTGTTAAAAATGTTAGAGTTGTTGGTTAGTGTTAAGTGATTTTGAATAAAAAAATGTTGTGTTTTGAAAACAAAATGCCTTTGTGGTTTGTTTGGCTATAAGAATGTTGATTCATGCTCTTTGACTTCTCTCTATCCCTCTCATGACACTCATTGAACATTGCGGCTCGAAAACCATAGAGGGATGTTTTCCTTCACGTCCGCGCTTTGACTTTAAGAACCGGGGCAGTTTCCAGTCTAACCATCCATTGTCGACTCATCCTCCTACGAAGATGTGCTCCAAACTAGCTAAGCTAAACGAAGCCTACGTGAATTTGCATAGGGTCAGACACAGTCTGATACCGAAGCCAGAAGAGATAGAGAATGTGAGAATGTTAAAAGTCACTGAAGACCTGATAGAAGAGCTCTTCAGAGAAGAAGTGAACAGGGAGAAAGAAGAATGGACAAAGAAGTACAGACTTCAGAGACAGCAGCAACAGCAACAACAGCAGCAGCAGCAGCAGC
This sequence comes from Sinohyriopsis cumingii, assembly GCA_028554795.2. Classification (NCBI taxonomy): domain Eukaryota; kingdom Metazoa; phylum Mollusca; class Bivalvia; order Unionida; family Unionidae; genus Sinohyriopsis; species Sinohyriopsis cumingii. The sequence continues at coordinate 88,939,109 of CM068826.1, read as the reverse complement.
AGGAACCTGAACCTGAGAGAGGCTTTGTCGATTGTCGTATCGACACCAAAGAGTTCTTCTTCTCTTTCCGAAGAAGCAGACCTATCGTCAGAAAGTCTATCCTCAGAGGACGTCGCATTCTTAGAAACTAAAAGATTGCCATAGCGAAACAAAAAAACAGCCCTTTTCAGGGCTACCCAATACTCTAGAAAAGAAATAACAATCGATTTGCCAACATGTGTAGGTAGAGTAGTGTGAATATAAACACTAACTCTTTTTTATAGTGTGAGGGTATGTGTTTGTGTATAGGATTGTGTGTTTGTAAGTGCTCAAGTACGTTGGTGTGGATAGTAGATTAAGATCATGTTTTTTTTTGCTGTTTGACGTGTGGGGAGAGTAGATTTGGGGGATTGATTGCTTTGCGTATGTGGGTAGTATATTGAAGTGATTAATGAAAATTTTTAAATTAGTAATGGGCAGTATAAAAAAGTGAGTGAGTGTTTCTTTTAGGTCCACGCGTTGTTTGGTCATGATCTAGGTAAGATCAATTTTGTTTTAGGGGGATGTTTTCCATCACGTCCGTGCTTTCAGTATAAATTGAAACTCGCTGGGCAGTCTAGCTACCCTGTTCATTCGTTAACAAGACAATTTGAATACCAGAATAAGCAAACTTCTTGAACTCCAGATACATCTGGAATATGTCAGGTGCCTGTTAAATGAACTGGCCGTGGAGGCCATAGTAGAAGAGGAAAGAATAAAGAAGGAAGAGGAGGAGAGAAGACAGAGGGAAGAGGAGGAAAAGAAAATAGGAGAGAGGATGGCTTGCAAGATACCAGAGACAGAGGATTGGGGTGCTGAAGCCAATCATCCTCCCTCTGCGCTTTCAAGAAAAAAAGTAAAAGGAGACTGGGGAAGAAGATGTGTGTGTGGTGCCAGGCCTGGAAGGTGCTATCATTAACCAGGTGTCACTGGAGTTCAAAAACAAACAGCCCTTTTCAGGGCTACCCAATACTCTAGAAAAGAAATAACAATCGATTTGCCAATGTGTGTAGGTAGTGTGAATATAAACACTGACTCTTTTTCATAGTGTGAGTGTATAAGTTAATGTATATGATTGTGTGTTAATAAGGGCTAGCATAGGTTAGTGTGAATAGTAGATTAGGGTTTCATTTTAATGCTTTGCATGTGTGGATAGTAGATTCGGGGTTTGAATAGGATTTGATTTTGATGCTTGGTTTGTGTGAATGGTAGATTTTGGTTAGTTTATTGCTGCTTCACGTATGTGGATAGTAGATCATATGAAACGAGAAAAGTAGGGGATGTTTTCCTTCACGTCCGCACGTTGTTTGGTCATGATCTAGGTAATATCAATTTTATGTCTTAGGGGGATGTTTTCCATCACGTCCGCGCTTTCACTATAAGAGCCCACAGTATTCATCGTTCAAACCATTCTACAAAGAATTAAAAAAGAAGATGGCTTTGAACCAGCTTGATAAAATGAAAACATTGCAAGACGTCCTGGACAATTTGGGTATGATGGAGCAAATGTTAGTGAGGTTAAACGAGGATCACTATTCTTATAGCCCACATCGAGTGAAGATGGAGATTAACAACTTAAGAAAAGTAAAGGAAATGATAAGTGCTATGATGAAAGAAATAAAGGAGGAGAAGGAGGATGAAGAGGAAAGGATAAGGATAAGAGAATGGAATGAAAAAATTGAAAAAGAAGAAGAAAATGAGAAGAGGAAGAAAGAAGAGGAGGAGAAGAAGAAGGAAGAGAAAAAAAAGGAAGAAAAGAAAGAAAAGAAGAGAAAGAGTGTAGGACAGAAAATAAGAAGTTGGTGGAGAAATATAAGAAATTAGAAGAAGAAACCCAAAGGCCCTTTTCAGGGCCACCCACATTTCTCGAAAAGAGATTGACTTTCCATTGCCTACCCTCTTTTTTTTATTTTATTTTTACTTTTTATTTAAAAAAATCCCATGTTTCAATTGCCTTTGTCCTTAGAATGGATATTTTTTTCTCCCATTGTTCAATTGCCTTTGTCCCTAGAATGGATATTTCCTTTCTCCCATGTTAAATTCCCTTGTCCCCAGAGTGGATACCTTTTTTTTTCCCCATGTTAAATTTATATAGTTCCCAGAGTGGATATTGCTTCCCATGTTAAATTTACGTAGTCCCCAGAATGGATATTACCTTTTTAACATGGAACTCCCCTAGTCCCTAGACCGTCCCACCTTACTACTGTGGCAGTTTTGAGGGATGTCTACACTGGGACATTATGTTGCAGACATGTAGCATCATGTCCCACCCAGTCACATTATCCTAACACTAACTTCGTAATGCTGATCGCCAAGCAAGGCATCTGCTAGTAGCATTTTTTATAAGTCTTTGTTACGACTTGGCCAGGGTTTGAACCTGTGACCTCCTGTATCTGAGGCGGATGCTCCAACCATTTAGGCCACCAGGGCGGTTGACAAAGGAGAAAATATTTAGTAGAGTAGAAAAATGATATAATATTTAGACAGAAAACATACTGTTCTCAAAAAAATCTTAGGATGATTCTTTTTGTTATAAAGAAACACAGTTACTTAACACATCAAAATATGCTAGTACATAATGAAAAAAATTAGATTTATTTTTGTTTTTAATCCTAATGTTTTCTTAAAGTTCAATATTGGCATATTTAACACATGTCAAACATGTGATTAAGGTTCTTAAATTATATTTGCAATATTCTAAATTAATTTATGACAAATGAGGCTATTTTGTAAAATGAATTTTTAAAATACTATTTTGATTCATTTTGTCATGATGAAATGAAGGCTTACTTTTAAAAAGATTCCTCAGGAATTTCTGTACATTCTTTACTAACAGAAACTGGTACAATGAAAAAGTACTGTGGTATGTACCACCAGAAATAAATACTGTGGTAAGTACTGGTAATACAATGCACCTGTGTTGACCATGATATGATTTTTCTATCTTGCAGCTCTTTACTGTTGACTTCGATATCGGGATTTATCACTGCATGGCTTTATTGGTGCTGTGAGGCATCTTCTCAATAATTTTGACTTATATTCCAGTGATATTACTTTTGATTTAATATCATCTTTTGGGGAAAAGCTCTATTGTAATTTTGTCATGGTCAGTTTGTTTGCAGAATTTGCATTCATAAACACTGTTCATAGAAATGCTTTGTTGTACTTTTATTGTCCATGGACCAGAAACAGTATATTTTGTATCTTTCATCAATTTATTGTTTAACTCATCAAATAAATATTCCTACACATTATGAATGTCTGAAGTAAATACATAGCCTTGTGTCACAAATTCTGTATTATTTCCACTTTATGTATGCCATTGCCAGGTTGAAAGGCTTACTGTCAGTGCATCATGTTTGCATTTCTGAACAAAAAGTAATCGGGTTATTCATTTCTTTCATTGACTTTAACTTGATTATCACCATAGCATTATCTTCACATTTCAAACCAATGATGAGGACAATGTTCTGCTTGATGGCTATTGAGTTAGAAACTAAAAATAAATGAATCAAATGAGTAAGTTTTGTGCCTTTGTTTATATCCTTGATGCTTTCCATTTTTAAAATTGACGGGGGTACTGAAAATATTATGTCATCAAAACAGTGCATCAGGTTTCTATTGATCATGATTACATTGTGCTTTGTCAGAGCACTCGGTGAGTCAATCATAATGAATTAAAAACTCTCACATGTTCACGTTGAATGATTAAGTGATTGAAGGTGATTATGACTGTTGGTCTTATATAAATAAAAGTACTCTGAATTTAGAGATCATATAAAATAGTTGAATTGATATTAAAAATGATGATGGCAATGGAAACTTGATACCAGTATAGGAAGTAGTAGTTTTGTTGGTCAGGCATAAAGAAAGCACAAAAAAATAGAATAATTACACTGCTTAGTCCCCCCCCCCCCCCCCGTGTTTCTTATTTCACTGTTTTTAACATTAGAGTAGAAATGTATTTTTTGAAAAAAAAATTTAAACATTATATATATTGTAATGATTAGTGGATATAATGTACTAAGCACTTCAATTACTGGACTAAACCAGCTCAGTTAGATGCACAAATCAACTCAGGGATTTTTTTTTTTTTTACCTGGGGGTGGGGAAAGGGCTAAGGTCAGCAATGTAAAACAGGGATGGTCAGTTGACTGGAAACATGCATATTTTTTTTGGCCTTATATTACCAAAAAAGTATTTTGCCTCAAAATGACCAAAATGGAAAATATAGTTTTATACAGTCCAACATGATTTTTCTCTATTTTAAAGCAGAATTCTGCTTTTCTCCAGAGTAGAAAAATCAGATTCTTGATGTAGTCCATTTTTATAACATCTTCAAACAGGTATTAAAAAAAAGTCAGTCTGGTCCCTTTCTGCAACAATCCTTATAAAATATTTGTTCCGTATATTATTTAACACATGTTCATTGTAATGTGTATTTTGATTGGTCAAAAGTTACTAATTCAAGTTACTAAATTACTGATCTTAGAATCTTCATGTAATGGAAACTGATGGAAATGGAAAGAAAGAATCATGCTTGCAAAATATGGCATCTTTAGTTTTTGAGAGAGAACAGGACACAAATAATTTGGATAAAGGTTTGAAAAATGTGTGGAAATTGGAAAGACTCAAGCAGAAAGTTAATGAAAATGTAGTTGCTCAGTTCATAAGAAAACTGTTTGGCAGAGGAATTGCATTTTGTGATCTTTGCAAGAAAGATTTGAATTACATAAAGCATGGCTGTTAGAGTTTGGAGCAGCAGACAGCACATCCAAAAGAAGCTGCATAAGGAGAAATTGAATATCAAAATATTGGGCAGCATATATGAGTTTTAAAAAAGCAGAAAATGGCATTTAGTAGTTACTGATTTACAGTAACCTCAGTTTGCATTATTGAAATGGTAAATTTTGATAGACTTCAGTAAAATTTCTGTCAGTTTGTTAAGCAGACAAGCATATTTTATGATCAGTTTGTTTAAACTAATGTGCTTGTGATGTTATTGGGAAGGGTTATTATTAGGCAGAGTTATTATACTTTTAAGTTTAATTTCTGCCCCTAAGACAGGTGGCCTAAATCAGTTCAAATTGGAACTTACATGTTAAAGAACATCAATGCAAGTCTTTGGTGACAGTCACAATGTCACATGTGGCTGCCTATGTTGAAATTTTCCTCATTTTTCATGATTTCACATAATTAAAGTACATCATCAGCAATGCAATGTAAAACTTCTGACACATAAATAAAATTGCCTCTGTTATCAATGAATAAATGTTTGGAAGTTTTGACTGGCTCATTCTAATAGTGTAGAAGGTCATGTTGGGTCCGAATGGCAAGAAAATTTTACTCATGCTTATGGTGATTTGTTAAACAGGTTTATGCACATTGACCAGAAATGAGGAAATCACAGCATAGGTATCCATGGGTGATAAAGGAGTTTAGTGAATTGTTGCCTGTGACTTTCTATGATAGCTTAACAGTGATGACCTAACACTGATAGTGGACTTGTCTCAAGTTTATGACTCAGAGCATAAGCATACAGTTGATATAGATGGTTATTTCTTGTCCCCTTATGACAATGGTGCAAAATTTTGTAGATATTTTCACAATACATTCTGTCATGGTCAGCATGACAGATAAACATTAAGATTGTCATGTGGGCTAGGCTATCAAAATATTGCTGACTGTGAAGGATGGGATATGCTCTCTTTTTGGCATGAGTGGATTTTAAGTAGGACCTGCTATGATAATGGTCAGGCAGATATGTCAATGGTGGGGTTAAGGTGAGGAAATGACAGGGTTGAGACAAGCCAGATACAAATTTTGGGCCATTTGAAGTAGATGTCATAAGATAATATTTTCCAGAATAGTTATTAATAATGGCAGACTAGAGAAATTATTCTGACTTCGGTGGGAGTGTTAAAATTTGGTGGTTGGCTAAGCTAAATAAGGGTGTGTGTATGTTCCTAGATGAAATCCATTAAGTGATCTCCCTCACAGTTGAAATTAGTCGTCTGAGTTTTTGTGCTGAAAGGGAAGTCTGAGGGACTCTGAGGAAATTAATAAGTGATTTTTCTTACTAAATAAATTGTCCAAAGGACGTGGGTCTGGAAGAATTTGAGAGACCTGGAACCTGAGTGAGAGTTTTGGCTTCATTGAAAAGGGAGTGAGTCTCAGAAAAACACAAGATATTGTTTCAGTCACATACAATATACTTATTGATGTACAGTAAGTTTGAAATTATTTGTTGAATTTATTCATTTTAATTTCAGGCATCAGTTTTCTGAGATCAGAAGTTAATGATTTGAATGCATTTGACAGGAATTATTGCATGACTCATATATTATATGAATTTGTTTAAATTAATATGAGTTTGTTTCAGTTACCTTGTTCAGATGTAATAGAAATCTTGTAGGAATTTAATGCATATGAATTGTGAGAATTAGTACATCGGTCTTAAATGATATGTATCATGTATTCTGAGAATTGATTTTGCTATGTCTTTGTCAGCGAATTGCTAATGACCAAGTAATGTAGTCAAGACAAGACTTGAAGTCCATTAATTCATATGTGTGATGCAGTTGTGCATTTTTTTAACTGAGAAAATTGGCATGTGGCGACTGACATTGTTCAGCTGGTAATTTGTACAGCCCACAGTGGGGCGTAATAGTTATCAAAAAGGTCTAGTTATGTCATAGGCCCAGATAAGAATGCGAGTAGCTGTTAGAAAAGACATAAATTCATGTTGATAGGATTGTGTATTAGTTTCAGTTTGTGAACTGACCATAGCTTAGTTCTGTTGTTACAATAAAACTATATCTGACGTGGGGCCCTGAGTGGCCGAGTAGTCTAAAGTGCTCTCCGTTACAGATCACTGCCATCTCACCTCTGTCTGCATGGGTTCGAATCTCGGATTCAGCCAATGTGGGTATGTGAGAAAGCTTGCCAGTAGCTTCTCGTGGGTCGGTGGTTCTTTCCGGGGTTTTCCTGGGTTCTTCCTCCACCATTAATACTGGCCGCCATGTATAGCCTATTGTGTGCTGACAAATGGCATTAAACCCTAAAACAACAACAACAAAAAACAACAATATCTGACATAAAAAGATATTTTTTGATCCCAGGAGAAGAAAAAAACTGACAAATATATAGCTTGTATATTATTTTTATTTGAAGGAAAAATACCTCTATACATTGTGGGAAAAGACAGCCAACAGTTATGATTGATGACCTGAGAATGAAAAGAAATAACAGCAACACTGTCCTGTCACCAACAGTGATATGGAAAGGACTGGAACCAATTTGAGTTTGATCAGTCACTCGATACTATGATGAAATTTGTTATATCAGTGTTACAGAATGACTAATTGCATTTCACATAAATTGTGTAGTTCTGTTTCTAAGAGAAAGTGTTTGATTCAATGTCATGTTCAATTTCATTTTGTTTATGTAATTGATTAAATTGTTATATATTTACATACAGGGACTTGTATTGTTCTATTCCATATCTTTGCTCAGATCTCTGCTATTCCATCCATTAATTTAATATTTTTTGTTATTAATTACTCGATCAGTGCAATATCAGAGTGGTTGATCATCTCCAAGATAATGATAGCCAAAGCACCATAGCAGGTTGGGAATATGCCATGCTCTAACAATGGTGCTAAAAGGTGCAGCCTAGAGAAATCACTCTCCAGGTAAAGACCAAAATGACTGGTCATGTTTCCTTGTTGCATACATAGCCTTAATAGTTTGTGAAAGAACTAACTGATACATGTATCTTGGACAAATGGAGAATGTTCTGCCTTTTCATTAGCATAAGTATTTTTTTAAAGCAGAGATTTTTCTTTTTTTTAACAAACGTAAAATGAATGAAATAGGCTTTTAATGTGTAAAGTAAAACTTTATTTGCAAAGATTGAATTAAAAGGATAAGCTATAAAGATAAAATTTGAAATGAACATAAACTGTCCAGATGACTTACTTGGTTGAAAAAACTTGTTTGCCACAAAACTATACTTAAAGTATAAGAATACAGTGAGATGAACATTTACAGCCTGCTGTGTGTTTTGATGGGGCACTGGACCTTTTGGAATGTTGTGTTGGTTCACTGACACATGCCATAGTCAGATGAAGAGGTCAGTACTGACATTTATAGCTATAAAAGGGCCAAATTTAATATCAGAGGATGAGAAGAATCCTGCTGAAGTTCATATTGGCTCCCTGTCAAATCATAATGGGACTGGTATGTTTGCTAGAATTGTAACTAGATGCTCAAGTTTTGTTCCATGATATATTATGCTGGTCTTAGGTCTAAGGCCCATCTGTTTTAGCTACAACCAATCATATATTACCAAAACTAGCTATTCAGACTGTAAATATTAATTAGTTCATAGAAATTTATTAAAATGTGTTGTTGAATCAAAAAAATGTCTAAGACAAGTCAATAAAATGCACTGATGCAGGTCACAGGGGCCTTTAACAACATGCTTTATACACTGTCATTGTATAGTGTAAGTATACAGCATAGCTGAAAATTAGCAGTAGTCCCCTAGACTGAGGCTTGTAAATTTCTAGTCAAACTAGTAGCTGCAAGTTCTACTGTTCATCTGTTAGCACAGTTTTGTTATCACTACTTCTAAACTAATGGGAGGATTGCCAACTTTAAACACACATTCACCCCAAAGTCTAGTTGATCCTAAATGAAAATAGTTCCACTAGGACATCTGATATAAGTCACCAAATAGGTCATATTGAAATTCTTCATATAGCTTGTCCTTCTGAATGGATGGTCATATCAACATAGAGTTTTTCAGTGAAAGACATTTTATGATATCTGCTTGGTCATCAATGCAAATGGTGCTGATTTGATATCTGATATAGCCACCTTGGCTGCCATTTAGAAAATCTTGTTATTCATTCTTTACAGAAAGTCATGGCATGGGGTTTCCACCAGAAGTTTTCTTGTGATGTCTAGTTGTTTCTAAATCAAAATGGTGTTCATTTGACATCTAGTATGGCCACCACAGCACTCATTTTATAAAATTTGTTATTGCTACTTCTGGATGAATATGATTTTCACTGGAAGACTTCTTAAAAGCAAAACCATATCAATATTCGGTTTTCACCAGATAACTTCTCATGATATAATACCAGGTAGTAAATAAAAATGGTGATCTGACAGCCATTTTGAACATAAACAATCTCGCCACTAATTCTTCCAACTAGATGGTCATATCTACATGGTATTTTCACAAAAAGTCTTAAATGTTTTCTGGTTTATTATAAATGAAAATGGTGCCGATCTTACTTCCAGTATGGCTACTACAGTGGCTAATTTAAAAATCTTGTTGCTCATGAATATCAGAAATGGTTTCTACACTTAACAGTTAAAAAGAATATATGGTCTAGAACTCCCATTAATTATTTTTGGTCAGTAGATTTTAGCATCAATCCCTTTGAGGGACTTTTGTATCTAATTTCAGTACTCTGAGGGCTAATTAAGTTTTTGTTGTGTCTAGATAGCATTTGTGGGAAGGATTAATGGAAATCCAGCATGATTACTACATTTCTCAATTAACTAGTCCTTTTGGCTACAAAGAAATTTACTGCTCTCCCTCCATAACTCATGCCCAGATAACTTGCAGACCCACTTATAATGTGGGGTCAGGCATGGATCCCAATTCTTTTGTGTATAAAATACCCAGATAATTGGCTCCTTGTTGTTGAGTGTGAAGAAAATCACTTATAAAAAAATGGCAGTTAGTGCCCAGAAATTTGAATCAACATCATGAAATTCACCACTTTTAACAAGTCATATATTTTATTAAAGTTTCTTTGCCAAATAGTTTTTACAGTACACTGTAAATTACAGTATTCATTAAATTTTGATCCATGAAAAAATATCTTTAATGCCTACACGTGGCAGCATTTTATGAAATAAATACAGATAGTTTTGTCAAGTAAAATTTGTTGTTTTAGTTCTATCTTTTAATTCAGTTTTAGTGTAAACATCATAAATAAATTATGACCTGTATTCAGATGTGAAAAGTGTCAATCTACCATCACAACTATGTTCACTGTAGCTTCATTAGAAAAAGCTTTTCATTGTCAATTATTTCTAAAAATAAAATTGGCACCCCCTTCATAATTTTACAGAGATCCTTTGGTACCTCATGCCAATGTGATTTTTGTTTTTGGACCTCACTGTGCTGAGTTATGGAGGGAGATGTGTATGCTAAATTCTTGGCCTTATCACCCTTTTGCCCAAAAATTATGTGAAGTCATAGGACTATAATCACTAAATCCATGCATTGAGAATCTGTATATCAAGGCAGGGTGTCTGTCTAACAGTCGTCTTTCAAGATGGGCTTTATTGCATGTGTAAAAGGATCCTTTCTGTATATATATGTGTGTGTGTACTGTGTCCTATGACTGCATACCATATATGTTGCATTTCCATTTGATGCAAATGGAAGTTCATTGTTCATTAATGTGAATGTGGTACTGTAACTTGACTGGTATTGTAACACAGTGCTAGAAATATGCATATATAGCATGCAATATGTGAAGCACTAGTCTAAATTTGTTCTTTGTCATTCATATGTTTATTTTTCCTTAACTTAATCAAAGCTTATATTGTATGGGTTTAGTGAATTTTGCATTTCAGGCTGGGTTGTCAAACCAATGCGCAGCTTATACAACCTGGGCAGTATAGGGCCCTACTACACCTGGACGAATGTCAGAAACAGCATTTTCAGGGCCTGGTATATTAATTTTCAATTTTTCTGAAGGGTCTTCATTTCAGAATAAGGGAGTTCAAAAGAAATTAATGATTTTCTTACGCTGTTTTCCCTTAACCATACAAAATATAGATTGCAGCTTATGTTAGAGGGATGATACCAATTTTTTCTGAAGGCAAAACTGCTTTGTGGTTGGATATTAACTACAACACATTTCTATTAGTACTTCTTGATTGTTTCTGCCATATAATAGCTACAGATGTATGCTGGTAAATTCTACATATGTTGTACACCAGAAATGTGTGTTGTGGCAACATTTATTTTTTGTTGGAAGAAAATTAGCTTCAAGTTGTTTTTTGGCCAAATGTGAAAGGGGTAGATTCAATCTAGAGGCAACAGGTTACATTGTTAGGGCAACAGGAATCACTATAAGGGAGTGCCAGGTGCACCTTATGGCCATTTCTTACAAAGAATAACACTATCCTGTCAAATCTGTATTGGATTAGTTAATATTCCACAACAATTTTATATTTATCTTGGGATTCTACCATATTTCTGAGGCAAGATTTTGAATTACAAGTATTATTTTGTCATTTTATTTATAGATTGAAGTTGTTCTGATAACCTGGCCACCATTGATAGTCTATCAATTCTTACACCCCTGTCCCTTGGTGCCCCAGTTGGCCGAATGGTCTAAGGCGCTTGCCTTTACAGATCACTGACATCTCACCTCAGTCCATTTGAGCCTTGGGCTTTGCCAGTGTTGGTATGTGAAAAAGCTTTGCCAGTAGTGTTGTATGGGTTGGTCATTCTTCCTGGTTTTTTTTCTAATTTTCTTCTGGCATCTTCCTCAACCAAATATACTGGCCACCATGTATAGGCTATTTTGTGCTGAAAAATGGCATTAAACCCACAACCCTTACTCCCAAATGCTCAGTTATGCAATAGACCCTGCCAGTATTGTGACAGAGCACTGTGTAAACAATGTGTTTGTGTAGTTTAAACAAAAGTAATTGACTGAAAGTGGATAAAGAACTAAAATGCATTTGAAGTATGCAGAACAGTTTAATTTAAGCACTTAACCAGAAGTTTTCTGCATATTCTCCTGCTTTAAAATTTAAGTCTTATTATGGTGCATTTGTTCACTTTAAACGATGTAGTGCAAACAGGTTCTGGTCATTCCATGCATGTATAAAATGACAATACTTTATCACATTGATAAAAATCATTAAATATACCCTTATAATAGGGAACACTGAGTAAGACCTCAGGTCCTTGTGCCATTTGGCACATTATCAAAAGGTATGGTAAATTTCTTTATAATCAACTATAATAAATTGTATTTACAGAGTATGCTGTACCATGTTAAGATTGTAAAAAGACCAATTGGTTCCCAGGGGGTGGGGTGGATGGTTGGTAAATTAAAACCATGTTTTGAGCTCTTTTTTGATACAATACAAACTAGGACTTGTAAGTATTCTATAATATAACATGATGCTGGGATTCTTGTATGGAACAGCTTGTCTTTTAATACTGTCTAAAACAATCAGATTCTCTCAATTTTTGTAAAATAAACATTATAACTTCAAATTAAATAAATATACCTGAGTTCTTTTTCATCTTGCTTTCAATAATCTATATATTGTACATAAGTTGAATGTATAGAAGGTCTCTTGGGATAATTGTTTTGTACTCGATACATTTGAGTAGCCTTATATAAATAAAGCATTATTATTATTATTAGACATGCTTTGTGCTAACTTGACTGCTCTCAGGTGGCCTAGTGGCTAGAGCATCTGCCTCTGATGCGGGAAGTCATGGGTTCAAACCCCGGCTAAGTCATACCAAAGACTTATAAAAAATGGTACTAACAGCTTCCTCGCAAGGCACTCAGGATTAATAGGTTAGTGTTAAGACTGATTGGACTGGTGTCAAGATAATGTGACTGGGAGGGACATCATGCTGCATGTATGCAGCATGATGCCTCAGTGCTAGACATCACTATAAACTGCCACACTGCAGACATAGTAGCGATATGACTGAAAAATTGTTAAAGCTACATTAAAAATCCAAATCACACTTAAACACACTTAAACACACTTTGTGGTAACTTGTATTTGAACAACTTATTTTCAGCTTGACTGCTGACAAGAGATATTTACTTTTCATTTGTTTTAATCATAATAAAAGGTACAACTATTTTCAGGATAGATGCTTGTCATGCAGGTAGCCTATTAAGAGCTATACTCACTTTTGAAGAAAACAAAATTTGAACACCCAGAATAGGTCACATAATCAGGCTGAGTGGTTAATTTTAGACCATGAGAGAGAGATTGTAAAAGATGAAATGGTTTCAAGAGTAGATAACACTTGTAGTGTTTAATACAATAGCAGTAGCAAATGATAAGAATTGAGTATTGCGTTTTACACAGAATTAAGTGTGTTTGACAATTAGATGCATGGAATCTGTCTTTTAATAATACTGTACAGCTAAAAGAATTTGGAAAGTGTAAAAGCACTCCCAGCATACAAATTTCTTCAGTTATCAATGATAGACAGTCAACCTATAGTTAAGGAAGCCAGGACAGTATCATGTATAAAAATTACTGTGACAGAGGTTCAGGAACATAAAGTATACCAGATGCTGTCAAACCTCCATAATAAGTTATATCCTTTTATTCACTGCTGTTGCGATTCTGACAATATATGATACTTCAGATTCCCTATGGCACTTGTTCGTCCTCTGTCTTTGACAGTTGAAGATATTTGTTTTGCAGTATGTAGTAAAGGGTGAGTACCAAGTATGTAATCAATACAAAATTGCAGTCATGTTGCGTTTCGATTCAGGAGGAAGGAGCTTGTTTGATATGGCTTTTAAATATGTCTTGTATGGACAGCTTCTATATATCCTGACAGCACATGAAACTTGCTTGTTCTGCAAAGTTGGAACAAAGCATGTATATAGTTTTGTGTATTGATACTATTGATTGTATCAGCATACAGTTACAGTGAAATCCTGCTATAACATGCTGCGTTATAACATGAATTCAGTTGATTGTATCAGCATACAAATACATTGAAACCCTGCTATAACACACTTCATTTTAACATGAGTTCTATTGATTGTATCAGCATACAAATACAGTGAAATCCTGCTATAACACACTTATTTTAACATGAATTCTATTGATTGTATCAGCATACAAATACATTGAAACCCTGCTATAACACACTTCATTTTAACATGAATTCAATTGATTGTATCAGCATACAAATACATTGAAACCCTGCTATAACACACTTCATTTTAACATGAATTCTATTGATTGTATCAGCATACAAATACATTGAAATCCTGCTATAACACACTTCATTTTAACATGAATTCCATTGATCGTATCAGCATACAAATACATTGAAACCCTGCTATATTACACACTTCATTATAACATAAATTCCATTGACTGCATCAGCATACATATTCATTGCAACCGTGCTAAAACACGCTTAATTTTAACATGAATTTGATTGATTGCATCAGCATACAAATTCATTGGAACCTTGCTAAAACACACTTCATTATAACATGAATTCTGTTGATTGTACAACACTCCCTTGATAACTCGTGCCCTGATAACTCGCGAACCCGCCTATATCGTGGGGTCAGGCATGGATCCCATTTTTTAAACCAGAAAATACCACAAAAATTGATCCCTATTTGTTGAACTTGAAGAAGATCACGATCAAAATTAGTAACGGAAACTTTGATGTATCGCTCGTTTTATCGTCAAAATGGTAGATAGGACCTGGAAATTTTAATCAACACTTTGAAATATCAAATTTAAAAATAGGTCATAAATTTTTTTCACATTTTCTTTCCAAACGACATTCCTAGTACACTCCAATAAATTATATGTAAGGAAATTTCGATCAATGAAAATGTCACTTACGCTGAGTAGAGTCAGTACTTTAATAAATAAATACACATTTTTATCAATTGAAATTTGTGTTGTTGTTCTATCTTTTAGTTCCTTTGAAGTGTAATTGTCATAAATACAATCTGTCCTCTTGTAATTAAACTCCTACAAACTTAAAATCTAGCTTCCCAGGTTGTATGTCGGATGAACTCACTGCATTTGATCAATCGAACACTTATAAATGTTATTGTGTATGCAACATAAACTACCTTAAATTAATAATAATAATAATAATAATGAGGACTTTGTATAGCGCCTAATCTTTAGAAGCTCTAAGCGCTTTACATTAGACAACACCTATAAGATAAAAAAAAACATATAATATTATTACAAAAACAAACAACATGATATTAGAAAAACATTAAAAAATAAAAAAACATGCTGAGAATATTTTAGGTAGGAAAGATTATTAGGTCTTTAAGTTTGTTCTTGCAGTCGAAATAAGTGAGTTTTGAGAGCCCTTTTGAATGGGATCACTGTGTCTTTGTGTCTAAATTCAGTGGGCAATTCATTCCATGTTGCTGGGCCCTGGTATGCAAAAGAACGCTGTCCATATGACTTTGTTTTCATAGTGGGAATAATGAGTATATGATTGTCAGAAAAGGAGCGTAAGTATCTTGCTGGTGTGTAAACTTAGCTGAGGTCGGATAGGTATGATGGACTAGAGTTCGACAGTGAAATGTAGCACAAAGAACAAATTTTGTGTTTGATTCTGGATCGAATGGATAGCCAGTGTAGGGTACAGAGCAGCGGGGAGGTGTGCTCTGATCGTGGTACTCTAAGTAGGATCCGAGCAGCTGTGTTGTGAACTTTTTGAAGTTTCTGGAGCAGATATTGAGATGAACCAGACAGAATTGAGTTACAATAGTCCATTCTTGAAAGTACTAATGAACACACAAGTGTTTTAGTGGCATCAACTGAAAGATGTTTGCGAATTGAGCTGATGCGTCTCAGCTCAAGATATGCAGCCTTGCATATGTTCATGACATGTTGGTGCAATGTGAGAGTACTGTCCAGAGTAACACCTAGGTTTCGTACTGATTGTGTGAATTTAATGTTGGCATTGCTGATATTTATTGTTTGAGGTAAAGGATGTGAATGAGAAAGTCTTTGAGTTGTGATCAGAATGCGTCAGGTTTATCATCATTCATCAGCAGCTTTTTATATGTCATCCATGATTTCACATCAGAAATGCACCTCTCTGTCTACACCTTGGATGGTAGCATCAACTTCAGTTGGGTGGCTAGATTTGTATATTTGGGTCACATCAGCTTACAATTGGTGAGACACTGGATGATGATCTATGACACTTGAGAGCGACTGAGTGTACAAAATGAAGAGAACAGGTCCAAGAACAGACCCCTGTGGAACACCACAACATAGATCAACTGGGCTGGAGTGTATTCTATTTGCAGATACAATTTGTGTCCTGTTGACTAAGTAGGACTTGAACCACAGTAAGGCTGTATCATGAATGCCAAATACATGCTGAAGACGGTGAAGTAATTAACCGACACTTTCTTAACTGAGATCAAAGATAACAAAGCAGCCAAGCGAAATGAATACTTCGTAAAATAAAGAGCTTTATTTCACAAATACAGACCATTGTGGGCAAGCGAGTTTCAGAGAATTCTTAAACTGGAATTAGAGATATCCTCAAGGATGTTAAGAAGTTTTATTATTACTTCCAATGAAATCTCGACATTAATATTGTACTAATTGAACAATATGAAAATTGAGTTTCGACGTAGATGATTGTCTCGTGAAATAAATGTCTTGTGTTTTTAAAAAAAGGAATCTTGTTTGGCAGTGTATTAAAAGTTAGTCTAGTTCCCTGCTCTGTGGACTTCTGATTTGGCATGATAATATTAAACACCACTAGGGGAACCAGACTAGTCAAGAAACACAAAAAGCAGTGATGTAATAAACAGATTTGTTTCATGTACATGTAATAGTTGTTGAAACCAGTTGGAATGATCTTTTATATGTTGGACATTTTGAAAAAAAATGTTATTTAAACAGAATAACGATCTACTTCATCAGAAAAGGCATGTTATTAAAAATTATTATTGATGTGATTGTAAAATGAGAATTCAGTCAATAAATAGCCCAGTTCCCTAACGCTGCTCAACCCACCCACCCCGGTTTTCTCGATGTCAAAGCATTTTTTTCTTCAATTTTTGGAGGTCCCTCAGTAACTCGCGCCTTGCTTATAGTGCAGTCTATGTTTGTGGACCCCATTGTGCGCGAGTTATCGAGGGAGAGGTGTATCGGCATACAAATACAGTGAAACCCTGCTATAACATGCTTCATTATAAGATGAATTCTGTTGATAGTATCATCATACAAACAGTGATAAACTGCTGTAACACACTTTGTTATAGCATTAATTTTATTGATAGTATCATCATACAAACAGTGATAAACTTCTGTAACACACAATGTTGTATCATTAATTTTATTGATAGTATCATCATACAAACAATGACAAACTGCTGTAACACACTTTTTTACTGCATTAATTTTATTGATAGTATCATCATACAAACAGTGATAAACTGCTGTAACACACTTTGTTATATCATTAATTTTATTGATAGTATCATCATGCAAACAGTGATAAACGGCTGTGACACACTTTGTTATATCATTAATTTTATTGATAGTATCATCATACAAACAGTGATAAATTGCTGTAACATACTTTGTTATATCATTAATTTTATTGATAGTATCATCATACAAACAGTGATAAACTGCTGTAACACACTTTGTTATAGCATTAATTGTATTGATAGTATCATCATACAAATACAGGTATTAAAATTTCTTATTATTATTGCTGTATTGTTGCAGTTCTGAAAATTGTATATGTACAGTAGTAAAGGGAGTGGAATAATATATTGACACTAAACAATATTTTGAATTCATTCATTTGCTATTTAATGATTTTATTCACAGGTACAGTAAATGATTGATGTAAATTATCATAATTGATAATTTTGTTTCTCATATTTATGATAATTTAATAATGTAATTGTTGATGTATAATCTTTCCTAAATTCAATTATTTTGAATTCAACATTAATATATTATTACAACTCATGAGAAATTAAATTATTTAATATCACATAAGTGATATCAGTTGTGTACTGTATTTGGCAATAATGTTTTGCAGAAATCACCAAAGAATAAATTATCTGTAATTGTATTAGAATTGGGTTGGATATATTTTTTATATATCATTTCTTATTTAAACTTGCCTTTTATGGCATGAGAGGTTTTGTTTCTAATCAACTTAACTTTGATTTATTGGGGTCTTAAAAGATTATCAAACTAATTACAGCTAATAATTCTTTATGGGGCAAAGCAAACTGAAGTTGAAATATAGCAATTTAATTTGCCTACAAAGTGAAATGGTATTTTTTGTGTCAGGATCCTTCTTCTATTATTATTATTATTATTATTATATTCTTGATAGTTAATTATGTCCATTGTTGACAGTTTTGTTGTTGTCCATACTACTGTATTCAAAATTTGCATGTTCATTTTATATCAGTAAACTTAAGCCTGTCTATAACAGACACTAAAGGGGCCATAGTTTTGTCCTTTGTAGGTAGGTGTCCTTTATATGGAGGTGAAATATGGGTGAAAAAATAAAATGCTTTAGGAAAATTGTCCTTTATAAGCAGATGTGATTTGGATGGAGGTATCTGTTTTAGCATGTTTCATTGTATGTTATCATCCACATTATCTCAGTACATATTTATTATTATCAATAGTTATTTTATTTCTTTTCAGGTGGGGCTGGTATTCCTTCTCAGCATTGCATCTCTCATAATTTACTTCATTGATGCATCAGTTATTGGGTAAGTAACATGTATTTTGTGCATCACAGTTGTTCACAGCTGTTGGCTAAATGAGAAGGGAGATCAACTGGCATAAACCACTCCCCCCGCTGCACTTTACATGTATCTCTTAAAGAAACCAGAATCACTGGAGAAACTGAAATCCTTGATGATCTTGATGATTCAGTAAAAAATTGCCTGAGTTTGATCGAGGCAAACAAAAGTTTATTATCTCCTGTCTCATTCCAGCAAATAAAATTAAGGTGAATGGTTAGATTAAAGACAGTATGAAAGACAGTTTTCAAAGAGATTGTTGAAAATTGATTGCTATCTTCTTTTCTTGTGAGTTTCATACCTAATTAAATGGATTCTCTTTGTCATATGGTCACATTGAAGAATGCATGAGAATGCTTTCTTTGTTAATATGAAAAGATAGTCAGCAATAGAGTGTTTCAATCAAGGATTTTATTGACTGTTGATGGAAGGTGTATATAAGGCAGATGGATTATAGGTAAATAAAACAGCTTTTATTAGCCATGATAACTCTGAAATAGCAGTGTTGAGAAAAATTGGTTTCCATGGAATAAGCATGAATAAGGCTGTAAGGAAAAACAATAAGGATATAAGGAAGAACAATAGATAGTTCTTTTAAACAAATCTATTTATTTAATAGCTTTCCTGTACTGGCAAAATCTGAAATAGTCCATAATAATTTGAGCATTCTATGATTATATATAAAATACTGTAGATTATGCTTTCTACTAAATCCCTCAAATGATATGTTTTTTATAATTGTATTTGACAAAGTTTCTCAAATAAATATGGTTTAAACTAAACTAAAATCAGATGTATAGATCGACTACTCATAGATCATTAGTGATCCATTTTTAGTTTTGCATTTCACTTTAAAGCAAATTGTAATGTCAACACATCACCTATATTCATTCTTTAACCAGCTGTCATTTCAGTGTCTTTTTTGATTATACTGGTAGTTGATAAATTGGTCTTTGGTTTCCAACAACAATTGAAGCCAGTTGCCACAATTGTTTAAACCCTGATATTGGCTTTGGCTACCAATACTAGTTACTGTGTTGCCGGTATCCCATTGTTCTATATCATTAATCTGCATCAGTTTAGCTTCCCATTTTTAATATCAAGTGGATTAAGAACCACAAGAAATGATGCCCACTCCTTTCTCAGGATGTAAGTAATGAATTTAGCCGTGGGCATTGTTTTCATTGCTAATAGTACTGGCACATTTTAATGAGTTAGTTATGTTTTGATCAATCTTATCAGTCATAATCATTCATATAAATATCCCTGTACAAATCATATAACTAATCTTTCAATGCCTCCCGTCAAATCACACAAGTCTTACAAAGCGGCTTTTAAGTTGGAAGTTGTAAAGTTCGCGGAAAGGAAAGGTGGGAATATGGCTGCTCACAGGAAATATGGTGTAAGTAAAAAATATGTCCAGGATTCACCTAAAGCTAAGGTTGCATTATGCGCTACAAACCCCCCCCCCCAAAGCAAATCGTGGCTGCAAAGCAAGATGGATTAATATTGAGGATAAATTAGAAGAATATGTCTTGACACAATGTGTTGCATGTCGTGGAATGAACTCTGTTGATCTCAGACTCAATGCACAGGAAATCACAACTTAATTAGTCTCATGTGTTTAGGCTCTAATAAACAGTAACAAAAGGAAGAGTGAAAACAACAAGCAATGAAAAATTTAACAAATAATTTATTTTCCTGGAAAAACACTGTAAAAGTTAAAAAAAACAAGAACTTAACAGTTTTAAGAATCAAATCCAAAAATAATCCAAGAATAATCCATGAAATAGATTTTAGAAGTCCTAGTAATGAAATGTTCTAATGAATTCAAGTTTGAATCCCAACAAAAAATCCAAAATGGAAGGTAATGATGCACACTGAGGTCAATATAGAGCTGATGTGTAAACAGTTCTTTGTGAAACAGACAAATAACTTTCTGGTGTTTGAATTCTGAATAAAATTTAAAGAAATGTCTTTGTCCAAGAATTCTGTATGAGCACTCAAATATTTCCAGGAAAAAGAATTAATCTTTTAGAATCCAAATAATTTGAATAAAAATTATAATATAACTCCAAACTGCTCACAAGCAAACACTTTTCCAGTGTCCAAGGTAAAAGCCCAACTGATAAATATCTCTCTAAACATCACTATTAAATCTAAATATTGAGCATTTTTGAAAAACCCAGAATTGCGAAATAGAGGCTGTTTACATCTAAAAATCACGTACTCCCAGTATGACCTTGATAAAAACCAATCATTTTACTCCAAGAATAAAATAAAATAGAAAGTTGTTTACTTGTCTCAGTGATTTCTGGATCAGGGTCAGAAGCAAAGTCAAAAATAGAAAGTGTTTCTATTATTAGGTGTTTATGAAAAGAGTCTGGTCAAACTGAATTTTCTGAAAAATATAAAAGTCCTAGAAACAAAATTACATTACTTTGACATGTAATGAAATTAAAAATAAAAAGATTTTAAAACTTACAAATAATTAAATTAAATCAAATATAAATTAAATCAAATATTCGTAATAATTAGGAATTGAAAGTTTCAGTGGAAGTGTGTCATGGTGATTTAGGTTCCTGCAAAGAAGGTGACAGTATAAGACAATGCACTACTATGGCACAGAAACTGCCAGTAGACTTTTTGGAAAATTGAACAATTTCCGTGAGTACGTCCAAGACAAGATTAAAAACTGACAATTTGGAAATGACTGCCATTTTTCATTTCGATACGGAAGATGAAGACTTTGAGGGATTTTCAGATATTAGAGATGATTAAGTGAACTCTTAATCATTATTTTCTTAATTAGAATGTGGAACAGTTCTACTACAGGCAATAAAATGAATTACATGGATGTGCTTTCAGTTATAATTGACATGTTAATTAATATGCATTATAAAACTGTCCATTTGTGTAAATTTGATACTGCATTTCATAGATATGTGAAAGTATAATAAAAAGTATTTGTAATTATTTTTCGTTTGTAACTTTTCTGTCTCTTAATTTTCTTCACATTTCTGATTTTCCTATGGATAGCCTCATATCCCTATTGTTAGCCTTACCGAGTTGATATCATCTGTTGAATCTTGCACTCAAGACTGGTTTCAACTGGAATAATCAGGTTAAAGCTTTAGACCTTTAATTAACATGTACATAGCATGCACATCCATGTGGCTCTTGTTGCAATGGATATCATAATTAAAATAAGCATGGACTGTTTATTCAGCTGTGTCAATTGATAAAGGAATATAGCAGTGCCTTGTACAGGAGTAAAATCACAAAAATGTTAGCATCGGTGATGTAATTTCACTATTGCTTGTAATATGGAATATCATACAGTGATACCATTAATAGTCATGAAACCGGAAGTTACTAGTGTAAAATACGAAGACAAGTTATTGACCTTGTCTTGATACTCCACATCGACTTATATATGGACAAAGGATGGAAAATTTACAAGATTAGTGAATACGACTTATACTCCACATCGACTTATAGGCCAGAAGATATGGTATTGTAGAAACAACATAAACAGCAGTTTTGGCTTGCCTGAAAAAAGCTATTGAGGTACCGGTATATACATGTATTGTCAGTGTTAGTGGTAATAGTGTCACACCTGAGGCCCTTAATTCGATCTTTTGGTTATGAAATTTTGCTCAGACTTACTGACTAATAACTTGAGCTAAAATCCCCAAGATCAGAACCTCTATTCTTGCAAGTGTCATTAGTATATAGTGTTCATCTTTGCACTCACTAGAGACCAGATGCTACTATTGTAAAATCTTCACTGCTGGAACCTCTGAGCCAATCCTGGTCAGAACTGATTTGTTTATGTCAACCATAATATTAGTATTGTCAAAACTGTATCCAGTGCAGTTTGACCACGAGATATGCTAGTCTCTATGTAAAAAGAAAGGATATATATCACATTTGGGACTGACCATTTGGGGGGGGGTATGCTACAACAGATACTCTGACATTTTGTCAGTAAAATAGGATGAAACTGTGTGACAACACAAAATAACTTTATCTGTCATTGTTATGTATATTTGATTTAATTATATCTGATTAAATATATTTTTATTTCAATTTAATTGTTTGTCAGTTTAAAATTTTCTTATTTTTCAATACATGATATTGTAATGTAAATTTATTCACTACATATGATACTTTTTTCAGAAAATAATTTGACCTTGACTGTTAGTTTATAAACACCAGGTGTTGATCTAAATCCTGACAAGTTAATTCAAAGTTTGTAGCAACCATGTAAACAAGTTCTGTTTTTATTTTAAAATGATTGGTTGTTGTCAGGGTCATGATGGGACTACACTTTTAAGATGTAAACAATTTTTAAAAATTTTATTTCTTGGAGTAAAATGATTGGTTTTCGTCAGGGCCACACTGGGTGGACATGATCTTTAACAAGTACCTAATTTATATAAGCTTCTAGAACATGATCACATGACCCCCTTTCTTCGTTTTAGAAGATGATATAACCTTTGTTTTGGGGAGTTATTCTCAGTAGAAGTTGCAGCTGGGCTTTCTCTTATACTGGAAGTTGTATGTTGTGCTGTTTGGAGTTATTTCAAATTACTTGTATTGGAGTTATTTCAGATTATTTGGATTCAAAAGGATCAATTCTTTTTCCCTGGAAAATATATGAGCTCTTGTGAGATTCTTAATCAAAGACAGTTCTTATAAAAAATTTATATTGATTTCCAACGCTGGAGTGATAATTCTTGCTTCTACAATTAACTATAGACTTCAAAACTACAGGTTACAGCATACGTCATTGTCTTCCATCTCAGATTCTTCATAGGGATTCAGACTTGAAATCAGTAGAATATCTTTTTATTAGGACTACTAAAATTTTAATCTTGGATTATTCTTGGATTAGGACTACTAAAATTTTAATCTTGGATTATTCTTGGATTATTTTTGATTCAAGCTCAGAACCCCAGGATCAGGCCATTTATTCTTGGAATTTATTGAGCAAGAAACTTGTTCTCTAAAACCAAATATTGAATATTAACAATAAGAGAAACTTTATATTCTGAGGGTGACTGAGACATTTGGTTGCAAATAAAAACTAATCTACATGAATAAATACCTCTATAGGTAGCAAGTATTAATATGCTCACACGCACACAAAAAGTTAGGTGTACGTGATATAAAAATGATCATGTGACCCCCCCCTTTTTCGATTTTGCAAATTGGGGATTTTTAAAACTGCATTTTAGAATACAATATATCCTTTATTTTAGAGAAATATTCTCAGTTGGGCTTTTTCCATTACATGGGAAAGTGTTCTGTCATTTGGAGTTATTTCAAATTACTTGGATTCAAAAGGATTAATTCTTTTTTTTCTTTCTGGAAAATACGTGTG
The DNA here is from genome assembly GCA_028554795.2 of Sinohyriopsis cumingii. Taxonomy (NCBI): domain Eukaryota; kingdom Metazoa; phylum Mollusca; class Bivalvia; order Unionida; family Unionidae; genus Sinohyriopsis; species Sinohyriopsis cumingii. The sequence goes on along the minus strand of CM068826.1, from coordinate 88,915,085 downwards.
CTTATATGAAATACTTGAACAAAGACAGCTCCTATAAAATTTGTTTGGATTTCCAAAATTGGAGTGATATTTCTTGTTTCTACAAGGAACTGTAGACTTCAACACACTACAGGTTACAGCATATGTCATTGTCTTCCAGCTTGGATTCTTTGTTCATCGGGACTTGAACTTGAAATCATTAGAACATTTTATTATTAGGACTTTTAAAATTTTATTCGTGAATTATTCTTGGATTATTTTTAGATTTGATTCTTGAAACTGTAGGTTCATATTTTTTCATTTTTACAGTATTTTTCCAGGGAAATAAATTATTATATTTTTAAAAGCTTGTTGTTTTCACTCTTTCTTGTGTTACTGTTTATTTGAGCCTAAACATGTAACATACATTAATAAATACACCATATTACCGGTATTAGAAGTTCATCCATCTGATACATCTTTTATGGAAGGAACACATTCTTGGAGCCAATTGAATATCATGACAGTCATTCACCTGAAAATTAAAAGCCATTTTTGAAAAGCTCCTTTTTATAGTTTGGTATATTAAAATTGTGACCTTTTAATGATCTTAGATTTGGAGTACCAGTAGATTGACTTTGCTGGAAAATGGTGTTCAGGTAAATGGAGGCAGGTTTTGTTGCCACCTTGTATATCATTCATGCAATAGTAACACTAGTATTTTAAGCATTTTATTCTAAACATTATCTGTTTGCAGACCAAACATTACTTTAAATAGCCTTTTCACATGTCTTGAAATTTGTCTTATGTTTGTAGCAGATGTCTTCCTTCAGATCATATTATATAGCAAGATGGAACTGAATGTAAATTTTGTAAAAAAGTAACTCTGTACTCTAATGAAATGAATGCCTTGAAGATCTTTTGGAGCCAAATATAGTGTTAGAAAACTTTAAAAATATGCTGATGAGACTTTGACCAAACCTTGACACAAAACATCCTGGTCCATTCAGTATTTGACAAATGATACTGTTGTGTGATCAAATATGAATGAAGATAAAATAGAGAAATTTTGAAGAATTTGTTTTCATAACATGTGGAATCAACAGCACTGCAGAAAGTTCAACAGAAAGCATCCTATGGACTCAGATGTCTTGGGGGATTTTTCTTTTGTTTGGCTATTATGCAGGTTAGCAATCTCAGGCCCATTTGGGCCTCTTGTTTTTACTTTTCAATGTTTTGCATTTGCAGGTGATACACAATATTTTGCCAAAAGCATTTTTAACAGTTTTTTGCCTCTTCTAGTAAATGATCCAATGTAATGGACTGTCTATATTAATTGTCAGCAATATCGATGAAAAAGTCTGATGCACACAAAAGCTACGAGTATTGATCAGATCGTGTATCACAAAGAAATGCGAGATCTTGGGCAGCTTGTATATTGACTGCCATAAATTCTGCAAATGACTATTCTACCTTTTCGTCCCTATAGGCCCTTGGGGATCAATACTTGACTGATATATTTTACTCTTTTTGTATTCTATCAGCTGCTGTTGGCATTAAGATTTAGTGATGAGCTTTGTTAGAAAATAATTTAAACTGTTGTCATTGGTTACAGATAAATGTTTGTATATTGTTGGTGTTCAAAGTAACAAATTAGTACTACACTGCAATGGTACTGCACTTCATGATCTCTTAGTTATTTAACTTGCTGAACTGGAAATTTAATAATTGTTATATATTGTAAAATTGTATTAATACTGACACATTTTCCTTGAGAAAACACCCAGATTTTACACAGATCCAATTAAAGAGATATATTCTTGTGACATTCCATATACAATTTTACATTTCTTCCAGTGAATTAAGGAAGAGGTTGAATAACAGACAAAAACAGATTTTCACGTTATTCCCTAATATTTTAAAACAAAAAACCCATGAACAATAACAGCAGCCACTACATTATAGTTGCGAAAGTGATACTGTTTGTACTTGCTTATTATTGAAAACTGCTTAGGTCCAGATCTTCATTGCTTAATGCATTGCCAGCTCTGGGTCTATGCAGTTTTTTTCTTGAGTAATCAGTACAATAAATAACATAAACTGATCAGACAGTGCATTATATTATGGCAGATCAGGGTCTATGTTATTTGCAGTTGGACCCGAGGTAAGTATATATGGTGCCATCATATATGTTCTGTATTCCATGTGTTTTGATTCCTGTATAAAGATCTTGTCATAATAAGTCTTGCAATCATATATTCCACATATACCTATATTTATCTTTTGATAAGCCCATACCACAACTTTTACAAAATATTTGCTGAATTTTACTTAAATATGCATTTTGATGGACATTCACATGTTTCATTTTTAAAAATAAATATACATGTTTGGCCTGTTGTGCCTATCATAGAATAAAAATTACTGTTTCTCATTTGTACTATCCCCTTAATCCATCTTCTTTACAACCACATTGATATAGTACATGGCACATCGTTTTCTGGCTCAGGTAGTACAAGCATCTATATTACAGCCCATGTAATATGTCATGTGTAATAAGTCTAACTTTATTGCTGTGTACAATGGTTGGGAGTATGCAGAAAAAGCATTCCAGTACCAAGTTGCTCTTAGCCTCCATCTGGTCTTGGTACATAATGTTAACATTACTAACAAGCATACTTTTAGCCTAATTTGTAACAGGTATTTATTATACATTCATATTTATACCTGGAAACCTGGAAAAGCTTCATGTATGTAAATCGCACACTTGACAAAAGCTGTTTTTCTCAACTGGAACTTTCTCATTTGCTAGATTATACATATATGTGATATCTGCCTGATCATTAGGGAAACTCATGACTCATCCAGAAAATCTTGGCAGAACTACTCCCTCAGAATAGTTGGATTTATAGGCATGTAGTCTTCACTAAAAGACTTCTTATGACATTCAGTTGATAGTGAGTTAAAATGGTGCCTAATAAATGGTGACTATCTTGAAAATCTTGTTATCTTTGAAGGGATAGTCATAGCAACAACTAAATAAGTTCTCATTGTGTGTATTATGTCCTAAATGAAACTGATGCCAATATAATTCCCTCATTTGAAAAATCTTAAAGGTACTCAGATAGCCATATGAACATAGTTTAATAAAAAAAATTCTTCTTGGCAATATTTGGTTATTCTTATATTAAAATGATGCTTAATCTACACCCAAAATAACTGCCTTGATGACCATCTTGAAAATCTATATATATGGTAGCTACTAATCCTGAATGGATGATCTTATCATCATATGATTCTCACTAAACACTATTTCAGCATTATTTAAACAAATCTGCACTTATCCTTCACCAAAATTTTGCAACCAAGGAATACCTGAATCAATTGTAAAAGCAAGCACTTAATATAAATTTATAAATGGTCATATATTGACTGGCCTAACAATGTGTGAACACCTGATGAATGGATGGCAATTGTCTGTCTGTGATTTGATGTTTTGATTGCCTTTAGCATTGAATATTCACAGTAAACTGCTGTCTGATGTAGCTGGCATTTCATTTTAATATTTATGTGGAAAAATATGGTTTCTCTGCTCCAAATCTCACCAGTATTTTGCTTGATATATCACCTTTATTTTTGTTTTGGGTTCCACCTGTTGGCAAATCATCTGCTCAGATGCATAGGACACACCTTGTTTGAATCATGTTTACAGAGTTGTTTTAGACCAAGACTCTGTAATTACTGTCAAATACATGTAGTAGTGCAGTACCAATTTGTTTTCTGAGTTCTTTGTTGCTACTTTTTCAAATACCCAATGTAAAATATCAATGCCACAAATGTCATCGCTGCTGGAGGCATATCCACCAATTTCATTACTCATAACACTGAGGGAACAACAGTAGTTCAGATGGTAAAGTATCAGATTTGTATTCCAGGGATCATGGGTTCGACACCCATCCAGACCAGCTTGTGTCAAGTGCTTCAGTATTGTCCTTGAGAATGGCACTAAGTTCCCACTCCTCTGCATGATATAGCCAGTAATGTATTAAAGTGCTATTAAAACCAACAAAAAGAAACAAAACCAACCAGGTATCTACCCCACATAAATAAATCAGTTACCAATATTATAAGAATTTCAGCAGCAACCATTAGCAGCATTTGAACCTGTCTCAATGGATTTAGTATGTATAATCGTGATAAAGAGTGCACCAATGTCATGTGAACTAAAAAATTAAATTGTGCTTTTGAGTTGTTTTTGGTATATTTATTAATCTATAAATTTATTACTGGAAATAAAGTGTGAACTATTTTAATTTGCTTTGATTTATTGTTGTAAAATCCATAATATATAATTAGCAAAGGAAGATATTTCAGATTGAACTACTATTGTTTCACAGATTTACTACAGTGAGTATGATGTGGTCTTGCCCTTGGAAACATGACCTTGACTTTGGAAATGGAGTCACACTTAATTTTTGTTAAGCTCGATGTACCATAATTTTTTTTTTCTGGATGACTTTGGAACTACCATCCTTATAGACATGTTCCCACCTTGCCTTTAATCTGTGTGTGTGTGTGTGTGTGTGTGTGTGTGTGTAAGATTTTTTCTGATAATCTGCCATTTTCTTACTTCTGTGATAGAATTTCAAATGCCTGTGTTCTGCCACACATCATCACTCCTGTCATTGAACTGATGGAACTTTTCAAGTTCTTGTTGTCACCCTGATGCTTGGTATTTTATAGCACACATTTATTTATTAGAAAAGGAAGAATTAAGAATTGTACTCATTAAATGGATGACCATTTAAAGTTCAGTGTTTTCAAATATTTGAGAACAACTTATATTAGAGTAGCTATACAGCTTTTAAAGCCTTATTTTTGTTGTACTTCCAGTATGGGAGTCAATTCTTTTATGTAATTGTGAAAGATTCATATTTGGTTGCAGCTGGATATCTCTGTCACCATGAACACTGGAGGCAGTGGCCAAGACATCTTGACAAGCCTTGTCCATGGCAATCAGTGGAGTTTCTCCACCTCAGTAGGGAGGTTGCTTTTAGAAACTTTCATGGTCTTGCTAGGAAGATATTTGCAGGCCCTTCCCTGTTTCCCAAGGAAGGGGTCAGGCAGCTCTAGGGACTTGCTTCCGCTCATGTAGTGTGTCCTTCTTCCTTTGATTCCTGTAGTGCCAGACCACCCCTCTTTTCATGGGCTTGATGAAGCATAATGGATGGATCCTCTCAATCATAAACGGAGGATACTGACTTAATTTTGGGGAATTTCAGTTTGTCGTATTTGCCAACCTTATTTTTTTAGCAAGAAAACAGCTTCCATACAAACACTCTGTTGGCCTTGTTGTTAGAGCGTCTGCCTCGGATGCAGGAGGTTGTGGGTTTGAACCTCAGCCCAGTCATACCAAAGACTTATAAAAATGATACTAGCAGCTGCCTACCTTGGTGCTCAGCATTAAGAGGTTAGTACATGTACTAGGACTGGTCGGCCTGGTATCAGGATAATGTGACTGGGTGGGACATGATGCTGCATGTTTCCTGCATGATGCCCCGGTGCTAGACATCACTATAAACTGCCATACTGCAGACATCATAGCGATATGACTGAAAAATTGTTAAAGCTATATTAGACACACACACACACATGCACACACACAAACACACAGCTTTCATCAGTAGCTGCACTCCAGTCCTAATGATACCTGTTATCTTTTGTGCACCAGATTGACCAGTTATGTTCCATTTGGAGCCTCTAAAGAGAGAAGAATGGGTAGGATGCATCTTTTCCTTTCTCTGAAGGACTCATAGTACTAATTCAGTTCCCATAGTAAACCTATGCAAACACCTTGATATTATGAATTCAATAACTTTAAATTTCTGAGTGCTCATGATCAAACCTATATTTATCAATATAGATGAAACCTGGATGTCATCATCTGTGTAGAGAAAAGCATATCAGCTGTGGCATTTTCTGGACCTACATGTGTTTGAAACATGTGCTTTCAATTCCACACCAAAGAATCAGGTGCTAATTTCAGTAATGAGTTTTCCAAACCCAAGACTGTTAGAGGACTGAAATTCCATCAGTAAAACAATGTATCTATTTTTTCAGTTAAGTTACATTATTAAACAAATCCTGGCGCGCAAAACCCATATATTCTATTTTATGTTCACCCTTGTCCAGACTGGTTCTTATTTTTCCATACATTTAGTACCATGTGTCCTGAAATGACTTGGTTGATATTCCAGCTTCGACTATTTAAGGTGGATTGTTACAGCAATCAAGAAAGTCTTATCATTCCTTTTCCAAGAGGGACCTTTCAATAATGAAGGTTAAAGCCGATGAGGTTTAAACCATTCCTATCTCATTGGCCTATCTAACTTGTTCATCTTTGGAAGATGTGATGAAAAGCTACCTTCTTCTCAGACCTCCTACATCCACTACCTCCTTGGTTCTCCTTGTCATACATCAGAGCAAAGGTGTTTTTCTCAAGTTCTTTTCATTGTGGCACAAAAAGTGGCCCAAATGGACAGTAGTAGACACTTCTACTGTAAGGGTAAGTATTTCCTTGTTTTTCTTATCCAGTGTTTGGTGTCATCAGCCTCCCACTAAACTGTCAAATTCAGGTATGCAAAAGCAACAGGTAACATATTACTGATATTAAAATATATTTTTTTCAGGATGAATGAGGTAAAACTTACAATTTTAATAATGTTATTCTTACCTGTTGCTACTGTGAGATTCCCTCCTTCTACCCTGTACTGATGTCCAGCTAGTAGTCTATATCTTTGGAAAAGGACGGTGACTGCTGGACATGTGCTGGGTCATAGTCTCAACTTTGAGAATGTTCTGGAGTCATCCTGTGAGATGATGAATTCTCATCATGAGGATGAGGGCAAGTTCCATCCTGGAAAGGGTAAGCTACACAATAGTACTACATCATTAAAATTCGTTTACCCCACCACCATCTACCATTTGCAGAAACGTCAAACTACTTACTGTTACTCCTGATTTGATGGTGGTATCAAAATGGGATTTTTACTAAAAGACTTCTTATGATGTGTTGGTCCCAAAGGAAAATGGTGCTGTTTAGACATCCAGTATGATGACCACAGTGGATGTCATGAAAATGTTATCACTACTTTTTAATGAATGGTCAGAACAGCATGAGATTTTCACTGCAGTATTGGTTGTAAATTAAAATAGTTTTGATCTGACTTAAGTATGGCTGCCATTTTGAAAATCTTGTTTTGCTGTTGTGATTTCACCAAAAGACTTGTGATGTCTTGTAGGTGTTAAATGGAAATGTGCAAATCTGATATCCAATATGGCCACTATGACAACCATCTTGAAATATTTGTATTGTTGCTGCTCTGAAAAGGAAAGTTTTATCAACATGGGGTTTCCACTAGAACACTTCTTCTGATATCTGGTTGGTCCTAAATTAAAATGGTGCCAGTTTGACTGCTAATAATATGCCCATCAGAGCAGCTAATTTGATAATATTTTTGCAGAAGATCTGGTTTCAGCAATCTGCAGATAAAAGGAAGAAATTGTCTTATCTTCAATTCCTGGAAGCTCTTTTGGCCAGTAGAGTGATCAGTCCCTTTGGGTGACTCGTTTTAAAGAGTGATCTAATTAATTTTCATTAAAATTTTAATTTAAATGAGGAATATTTGTTTGATTTGGATTTTTGATGTAGCTTTAACAATGTTTCAGTCATATCGCTATGATGTCTGCAGTGTGACAGTTTATAGTGATGTCATGCACTGGGGCATCATGCCACAGACATGTAGCATGATGTCCCACCCAATCACATTATCCTGACACCAGGCCGACCAGTCCTAACACTAACCTCTTAATGCTGAGCGCCAAGCGAGGCAGCTGTTAGTACCATTTTTGTAAGTGTTTGGTATGACTCGACCGGGGATCGAACCCACGACATCTTGTATCCGAGGTGGACGCTCTAACCACTGGGCAACCGGAGCGGTTTTAAATGAGGAAAAGATGTATATATATGTATGTGTGTGTGTGAAATTTTTTTCACCAATGAGTTTGACCATGTTGTGTGTAGCAATCAGATTGGTTTTAAATTATATCATTGTTAACTGCTAATTATGGAATTTAGAGAGCTTTTGTCTAAAGAAAATTTCATAGTAATTAATGAAAATCTTTTTGTGAATATTGTAGTCAACAAGAATATGTAAATTTTATGCAGAGAATACATAAAACACATTGATAGAGTGATTGGATGTTACTGTTTGACATATTTTATTTTTGTGCATATACTTGTATATTCTTTCTGTTTTGTGCATTTGTATTCTTTTTATCAGGAAATATTTTCATCACCTGCAGGTACAGTATACTGGTACAAAATAAGTTGTTTCCAAAAAGATGTACACAATATATGCAAAAGTTGATTTATAACTTAAACATTAGTCTCTCAAAGACCTAAATCTGGACCTTGTGGGTTTGCCCAATAGGTTATAGATCCAGTAAATTGCTGAGCTCTTCAGTTTGCTGCATGTATTACACATTTTCAAGCCTTATACATGTATATATCTTGAAGAAAACCTTAAATAGGCAAAAAAGAACATCTATTATTTAACTAATTTACTCTTTTTGGACATTCTGCTTAAGTGAGGGTAATTTTAACCCGAAATGATTGAATAAAAGGAGCGTAGAGATTCTGTTGTTTAAACTTAATAACTGAACAATAGCATCAGTGCTAAAAAATCTGATAGCCCAATGCCCCTTGAATTTCAGAATGGTCCTGTCCTGTATTCTAAGAGAGGTGCGACTTGGGCTTGTAATAAAAAAAAAATCAAACTTGCAAACTTTATTTGCACTGATGAAATGTGGAAATTGATTTTCAAGATGTTGACATACCAGCAATAACACGACACATTCTGATTAAAATCAGATCACCACTGTCCTACATGAAGTGGAGATATGATTTTAATCAAATTGTAACATGACACGTTATGCTAAAAACATGATTTGTACTCCCAAAACCCCTCAAACATTTGTGTTTCAAGAAAATACAATTTTCATTAATCTTTAAAAATAGAAAAGAAGCATGACTTTCAATATATGCCCATTACATTTTGCATTTTGCACATATAAATGGTAAACAGTCATGATTGGAGCTGATGTCAAACTATCCTTTGGGCAAGTTAAAAGGCAAAGAAGTCAGGTATTAACAACCATTTCATGCATTAATTAATTGGGTGTGATGTATTTGAAGTCTGTATTTGGTGAGCCCACTGTGCTAATTTTCATAAGTATGATCAGGACACGGAATAGCCCATAGGTAAATCAAAGACATGCTAGATGTTTGTACAACAACAAAAGCTATTAGATATCATTGCTGTGAATGAGAATGTTTAAGCCATATGTATTCTAGATTTTTGACAAGTTTGTGAACAGCGGCAACGTTTCTTTGAAGTCAGATTTTACTGCATATATACAAAGAATGATCATTTAAATTGTGAGAATAGTGTTCAAGTGTGAGTCTTTTTTTTAAGCTGATTTAGGAAGCAATTAATTACCAGCAAAGCCCAACAAAAATAAGTTTCAGAACTAATGGTCAACGAAGTTTTATTATGTGAAGCATGCCAGAAAGAAAAGAAAAAAAAGGTTGGGGGAATTAATTATTTGCACATACTGCAAACACATTGACATACGTCAGATTTATTTTGACATGGATTCACTCAAAGAATCCAGAGAAATTTGAACACCAAGACCATCCAGTCTTTAGGGAATGTAGTGGTGAACACTAATGACAGTTGCATTAATGCATTACCTTCAGACCCCTTTTTAAACCCTATTGAATTTATATTTGAATGTTAGCAAGTGCAAAGTTGTGTGCCATATAACATTAAAAAAGGGGGAAAATTGGGCATATGGAAATTGAAGTCTGGGCTCCTGGAATTTCAGTCAGGACATGTGATTTTTTTTTTTAAGTCACTGGCCCTGCACCGGTGTCAAAAAAATTCTTTGAGCACTGAACATGCTCTTTGCACATAATGTTCTTATGAGTTTAGGCTACCATCTTTCTGTTTGTGTAAAAGTAACAAAGCTAATTTTATCATTGTACTGTATTAAGTAAAGTTACAAATAACATTTTAACTCAGAAAAGCCAAAACAAGGTTTTAAAAAGTATGAAAATCAGCAACAAGTACAATCAGTTGAATATCATAAATACTCACAAGTTGAGACTAACTGCCATCTGCTAAGATGCAAATCTACTGTCAAATAATGTGCTGGCAGATCAGGGTCTACACAGGGATATGGAAATACATAATTTAATTGAAATGGATAGTGCCTGAGCCACTGAACGCAGTATGCATGTTTGTTTACATTTACCTTTTTTGTACCATTTACAAACAGGAAACTAAATTGTTTACATATGTAAAAATTGCAGCTTTTGAGTCGGCCATGGCCTACTAGTGCCCACATAGGGGACTATTAATAAGGGTAGGCATATATTTTTTGTTCAAAAAGTACTCTTGTATAGGCCCTCCTTCCAAATGTGTTTTGACTAACCCAGCTGATTATTTTTTTTACCCACTGACCCTATGTCTTTTCATAATTAAAAAAGAAATTAAAGAAAATATAAAATACATTGAAATATTTTGGTAATTTTCAGTAACTTATTCATCACAGACAAGAAAATGTATACCATATGTTCTGTTCATTCAAAACTAAAACCAAAAAGAATACCTAATGATCCTATTTGCTTTTCAAGGTATTAGCAGAAACACATTTGTTATTGACCTTATCTGAGGGAAAACAATTGCATTTCAGTAGTACTGTTTATAAAGATACAGTAGAAGTAACCTACAAAAGCACCACTAAAATGCATGCAGTAAAACAGTAGTTTACTGTTCTTGCAAGCAGGATTAGAGTGTGTTGTTGGCAAGACAACAGTAGGGAATGAGGTGGCTGCTCAAAATTAACTGTTTTAGTAAGCAGGATTTGATTGTGATGTTGGCAGGAGAACAGTAATTCTACTTGGATGAAAAATATTTAGAATTTCAGTAGGCAATTAGAAGAATTTTATTACTGTTCTGTCAAAAAACAGAACCACTAACTTTTACATGGAATGTATATGCAAAACAGATACTCATTTTATTCACAGTCAGCAGAAAAGTCTTAGAATAGAGTTTGATACATTAGTAGTATAGTGGGATACCCTAGCGACTGCAATGTTAAACTAGGGGGTGTTGTACCCTGGCAACAAGGGGAATTTAACATGGGAAAATTTAACATGGATGGGACTATAGAGCAACAAAAAAGATTTGGACAGTCTAGCGACAAGGGAAATTGAACATGGGAATAGGGGGGTTGTTTACGGACAAGGGGACTTACCATTAATATAGGGACTGAGACAGAGATAACACATACAAACATGCAAACGTAAACAACTACACACCCGACTAAAAAAAAATTTAGGCAAAAAAGCAAATTTTTTTAGGCGTATGAGTGGCCCTGTTAACGTAGAGGGCAACACATACGTCTTCTTCTCTTCCTCAAACTTCTTCTACTATGGGCCATAGATTAGAACTCGCTTCAAACAGCCTTTGTCTCTCCACATAAATTCTTCTTTTCCAAACACTTGTATCTGTGATCCAGATAATTGTCCATGATGATCTGACATACGTGGGTAAGTCCGTACGGAACAGCATTGACGATATGAGAGTAGATGATTCTACTGTTGACACCTCATAGCCTCATCCCAACATATTTAGTTGGTTAAGACTTAGAAGTGACACCTTCGTTTTCTTAAGGTGTTTTGAGAGGTGCTTGGTTTCCCTGTCCATCCAGTTAGTGTTACATGTTTTCATGTTATTATAAAGTAATAATGGAAATATAAATAAATGTAATTTCAGCAGGGTTGTTCAGTTTTGTTCGTCAAATGGTAGTTACAGAGTTTTGCATTATCCCAGAAAAAGGTTTAGATAATTGTACTTTCTTCCCTATGCCCGGGTTGCATTGAACCTGATTTCCAACTTATCATCACTTTGAACTTAGGATAGTACTGGCTCCCCTCAAGACTATTAAGTCTAAGGGAGGGGTTCCTTCCCTTTTTGTCCCCTGTATTTAGTTGTATTATAGTGACTTTTCCAGAGTCATTTGTCCTTGCATTGTGTATTGATGAGTATTGTGTTGTATTTGTACCCATATAAATGAAAGAACAGATCTATCTAGATCAGATTAATTGTTTTCTTATCTAAGCTTAGTGTGATAATAAAATTTTGAAAGGATATTTCAAGCCAAAAATAAAATATTTAGTGTAAAAATTAATAAGGTGACCAAGTGCTTTTGTTTTTTGTTTAATGTGTGCATGTGTTGCGTTTTGTTATTGGTATTTCAGTTTTTCCATATGCCATGGCATATTGCGATCTAATTATGTTAGAATTTTCTTGTTACACTCAGTCATTTGCTATTTAAGTTTAAAATGTAATCATAAGACTCTCCCTCTTAGCCTCTCTTTGGAGTGCACATCCTTAGATTGCTTGAATATCAGGAGATCCCCATTTCTGTTTTTGTATGTAAAGTTTATTTACAGATTGCCTCAGTCAGATAGTTTCAAGACTTGAAGTACCTTGACACTTCCGGATTGATTGAAATTTTGGATACTTTACAAGAGAACATTCATGGTTTGCCTGTGGAGTTGAGAGAACGCATTTACCGAGAGCTGGTCAAAATACAAGTTCAACGCAAAGAACAATTGCATCCATCACATCACTGATGTTTAAACCACTGGTACCTGAATGCTATAAGAGGACTGATTGAGGAGAAAGTGTTTCAGTGGTCAGGTATTGATCAACTACCCATTGGCACAAAGGATTGGTTTGTTACTGTTGACTCTATTTGCTGCAAGGTAGACTTACTGCAACGAATTCCAGAAGAAGAGTTAGAGGGTTGCCATAATCTTTCACTCAACATAATTTTAGTTCAAGAGGAAACTTCTGAACGAAGTGTGACATGCAAGTTAGTGACTAAATCATTATGATTCATCACTAGATCATCTCTGAGCATACAATCATCTCTGTGCAGAAAGTACACTTATTACCTCCGACAAAAAAGGGTATAAAACGGGCTACCATGCCACAACTTTTATCACTCATGATTCAACAAATTCCATTGAAGGATATCAATGACACTATTCAGACAGTGGAGTATTACCAACACTTACTACATGAACTGTATCCACTGAATTGGGGTCAATGTGTGGTGTGTGTCTTAGTGACTTCCTTTCTGGGATTTCGTTTTACCAATTCCTTGTGGACTCTTTACAAACAGTACTTACCACCAAATAAAACATGAAAGTGATCCCTTTAAATATCCATGAGAGACTCAGTTTGTTAAAAGCCTTGCGTTTTCATCTGGATACTTCTCGACGTCCATGGGAAAAAAGATTTGTCAACTTTTAGGTACTGAAGATGTGTATGACGATGTGTAGCTTGTGACTTACACCCTCATTGGACAGATGTACGTGACTGGAAAAATTGGGGTTTTGAGGCTTGACCAAAGAAGTGACCAATTATGCTCAAGAGTTGTGATCCTCAATTCAAATGTCCAAGGAAAAAGTAACTTTTATACTGGTGTCAGTGACAGTGCTAGAAGAACCTGTCACCGAGGACAACTACTCCCTTCAGGACAGGACTGTCATGGACATTCCCGAAAGACCATTCCGGGAGGACACCTATGTGACTGTACCCGATGTAGAGACTCTAAGAACATTACACACTGTCCCTACTACACCTTGGTTACCAAAAACATGTTGTACAGTGACTTGTTTATATTCCACTTTGATCATTTTGATGTATTTTATCATTGTCCTTAACCAACTGGCTAATGTGTATTTTTGTGTTTTGTGTTGTTCCATTTTAACTTGCAATAAATGTGATCTAAAAAAGGTATAAAAACTCTTGTCTTGTTTGTCTTCATGTCAAAAGTGACATTCCTTGCACTATGGCTATCTCTGCTGTCTCTGCTCCCACTTCCTCCACTTTCAAAGTCATTGACGAACACTTAGATTGTGCCAGTTGGGAGGCCTTGTATCTTCGCCATCCCTTTAACATGTTAATTGCCAGACTGAGCGGTTCAGGCAAAACCAAATTTGTAAAACATTTGATCAAACATAAACATCATTTGATTGATTGTCCACCTCAACAGATCGTGTGGTGTTACAAAGAGTGGCAATCAGCGTACAGCCTCTTGTGAGAAAGTCAAGGCAATTCTATTGTGTTTGTGGAAGGCATTCCTAGCGAAGACGATGGAATCACGTCTGACCCCACTCAAACCCATCTGGTCATTTTCGATGACATGTTCGGAGAAGATGAAGAAGAAATTAAACTGTGGTTTATGCGCAACAAAGTAAAGCCCATTGCACCATCAGTCTCTATGCTCATTACGTGGTCTTGTTTAAAAGCCCTAGAGATAAATCCCAAGTGCAAGTCTTGGCCAAAGAGTTAGGAACTCCTTGGCTGACTTATGCATACGATGATGCCACTCAAACCCCACACACCTATTTACTTGTGGATTTAAAACCCACCCACCCCTGATTATTTGTGATTTCATGCCCATCTGTTTCACCACTGACGTCAAGAGGGAGGGCCTGTCGTATACACGTCCATGTCATTGACTTAACAAAAAATTCTATAAAAACCTCAGACACTTTGGGTCTGTATCACACAACATGAACATGACGTCTCTTCAGTCTCATTTTCCTGTCAAATTGATTTCATTTTCCTGTCAAATTGATTTGTGCCTTGTATGGCATCAGTCACGAAAAAAATCCACAAATACATGCTCATGTCTTAGAAGCCAATCTCAAAGAGGTCTTACAGTGGTTTACAGTGACAGCACGTCAATTACTGCAAGGCATCATTCACATTCCTCATCAAACCAAACACTTTTTTGAGAGAAAAAAAGTAGCATTGACACAACTGGCTGATCCTCACATCGACACTCAAACCATAAAGCAAATCATTTTGAAACCTGGAGGGAGTGGTTCTCTAGGTGTTATCATTCACTCCCTCTTAAAATGAGATCCTAATACCCCCCAAAGTCCTCCCCAAGAGTAAAACCACTCCCAAAAAAGCCAAATGAAGCCCAAACAAGAAAAAGAGCAATGGTGTCAAGACTAGGTCATAGCCCCAAAAAAAGAAAAGTCCACAGAAAAAGAAACAGAAAAGTCCACAGAAAAAGAAAAGACCAGCTTCTACCCGTAAGAGAGACACCTTGACCAGGATGCAACCTTACATTTGCAAACCACAACCTGCAGCAATGGTGACCACGTCTCCAGTAGCTTCAAATTCTTCCATTTTTCATTGTTGGGGATGCCTGCCAAACCCAATTTGACACCCGTTCTTCCTCAGTTGATGAAACAATGGAAACCCATGCCTCCAAGAACTTCTCCTCCAGCGGTGACACCCTCCTCCTCTTTAGCTGCAGTGGCAGCTGCTCACAAAGTACCTATGCCCAAAATCAAAGTCCAAGAGAGATTAGGCATGTTGCAGAGTGTACTGGATTTGTCCAAGCAAGAACTGTCCTGATTTTATCCATTGCAAACCCCTCCACAACGAGTGATGCCTGTCATCAAGTTGATACGACATAAAGACAATAGTGGTGATGCGTTCTGGTATAAAAAAGGCTTGAGGAAAAGAATGGGAATCAGTGTTTTTGTGCTCCTGAACACCCAAAGATGTCAGCCCCCAGAAGCCATCCCTCTTCTAAACCCAAAGGAAAGAAAAGGAAAGGACTGCCTCCTCGTTTAGTCAAATATGGGGATATGTTGTCCATCCTGTCCAAAGCTTCTCCACCCATGCGAAAAAAACCTCATTCAAACTGCTCCCAAAGACATCATCTATACCATGTGTGAATGTTGTTTGAATATCTTGAAATGCATGATACCTTTGTCTAAACACCAGACAAAATGCTTAGCCAAAATAAAAAGGGACCAAGAAGATAAAAGCGACCTCTGGAGTCCAGAAATCGCAGACGTGACCCTTGAAATCAAATGGAAGGACAAAAACTGGCTTTAGTGCCTTACAAACAATGTATGGAATACCATCGTTGGCAAGAACAATGGACCCCGCATTTGCCTCCCAAGATGAATATGACTGAGATGTCTCAGATACAACATGAATTGCAGTTGATGGATCGCAACGATTTGTTCGAAACAGAAAAATCACAAAAGTACAGTCAACTCTTGCAATGACCGCAACTCTTTCACCAGAAAGCTTTAGACGAAACAGCTCTGCCGACTCTGAATGATTGTAAGACCCAGATGAAAAATCCACCACCACCACTACTCCCAGTGACCAAGACAGAAAAAGAAGAAGAAGAGTTTCAAACTCCACCAGAAAAAGCATGCAAATTAACAACACCACCTACATCCAGAATTGGATAGATTAAAAAGATGATGCCACCCCTTCTTCATCAGAAGAGAAAAGGAAGGTGAAGACAGTAGTGAAACAAGAACCGATTACCCCTGTTCAGACATCCTCTTCCTCCTCAACACCTATTGCTCGCCAGACACATAAAGCATTTCAAAGCAAGAAGATACCACAAACAAAAAGAGTAGCATCAGTGAAGAGTGGGTGTCTTATTAAAAAAATGGAAAAGGTGTTAGGCAGCATTTACTGTGATCCATCTCATCCTGCAGGATACGGAGGAGTTCAGAAATCGTATCATGCTGCCAAAACTCATCTGAAAAGTCTCCGTTTTACCTCAAGTGCAACGATGGTTACAAGAACAAGCCACATACACATTACACAAGCCCATTCAACAAAATTTTCCAGAAGTTGCACATGAGTGGAGGGTATTGTTCATCAATGGCAAGCCAATTTAGCCAATGTCTCTCATTTGGCCACCTACAATCATGGCTGCAAATATTTGTTTTGTGTCATCGACATCTTTTCCAAATTTGCCTGGATCATACCATTGACTTCCAAATTGAGCAGTGAATTAGTGCAATCGCTCCAGCTGGTGTTGAAACAAAGTGGGCATCACCATATTTGATGGCAAACCGACAAAGGCACTGAATATCTGAACCAAGCTTTCCAAAAAGAATTAAAGTAACTTGACATTCATTTTTTCACCACCGTGAATCCCTAAACCAAAGCCAGCATCGTTGAATGTTTTCAACACACTTTGAAAGAATGCATGTGGAAATATGTTACACATCAATACACTCTAAAGTACATTGACATCTTACCACACCTGGTTCAAGCGTGCAACCAGTTTTACCATCATTGGATGTGCCTCCCAAGAAGTGATTCCCAACAATGAAGTGCTCGTTTTTGAGTGACTGGTTGGTACGTCCCCGGCAGTGGCTGTCCCCACAGAAAAGTGGAGTGTTGGTCACAGGAGATTGGGTGCGCATTAGCAAAACCAAACACAATTTTGACAAAGGTTACTTACCCAACTGGACCACCGAATTATTTTGTGTCACTGGATGAGTGCATGGCCGTCAACCTGCCATCTATAAATTAGAAGACATGAACGGGGAAGTGTTAAAAGGAATGTTTTACTTGCCCGAGTTACAATGTGTGACCAAAATAGAAGACAAAGTGTACAACATTGAAAGCATTCTCAAATGAAGAACCTGTAAAGTGGGAAAATGCAGTGCCAAAGAAGTCAAAGTATTTTTGGAAAGGATATCCTTCCAGTTTTGATTCTTGGATTGACGCTTTGCAAGTCATTGACTATGAAAAAAAGTGACCACCATGCCCTACACAACCTCAACCGCTACCACCGCAGTGGCCACTCCTTCACCCAGTTCTTCTTTGCAAGATTTACAAAAGTAGCCCTTGTGGGTGTGGTGTGGAGAATGTGTGCCTAAAAAGCAAATAATCTGTGTGGTGTATTGTGTCATCAGTACAGTCAATGCCAATTTGAGTTTGCAACAAGGAGACAAACAATTATGGACTATTTTACTGAGCAGATTCACTGGTTACCTTCTTCCCAATCCTTCCCTGAAATACTCCTCAAACGGGAACAACAGGAATCTTGTGTCCAGCATCAGTCACCACCCCAACAACAACAACATTTTGGGTGGAGACACTCCTCTGACTTTCATTGACCCCTCGGACAGCCGCAGAACTCTGGAATTGTGAACAGCAACAACCAATTTTACTTAACCTTACCCAGTGGCAGTTCCATGGAGGTGTTTCCCAATAACACTTTGTGTAGTTACATGGCCAAATTACCTCAGGCCATCCAATTAGATCATGAAGCCCATTGGGAAGTGGCTTTGGTGGAAATGATTTATTCTACACAAATCAAAAGCATCACTGAAAAGCAAAACACTTTCCAGGTCGAAATCCTGAACGCCCAATTGCAAGAAGAAATAAATAAATCTGGTTTTCAGGTGACACAAAGTCAGCAAGCAATCCATCCTTCAGTTACTCTACACATTGAAAATTCCATCAGGCTATTATTTTAGTGTTGAACATTTGGTGGACACAGTTGCTGACAGGTTTGAGTTAGCATTTGGAAAGCCCTGAACAGAGCCAAAAGAAGTGTTCAGATTGAGCATCATAAAATGGCTTGTTGCCTACTGATAAAATTTCAGGATACTGACTCGTTGCCCTTCAGGTTTAATGGTAGTTTGTTTGAAATTTTGTGCAGACATCCACAGATGGTAGCACAGAATCTGGGACCAAAGATCAACAGTAATATAGATTTTTACAGGGCTTTTGGATCCCTGGTAAAACTAAACAAAGGACTAAATTTGACCTTTGTGTTTTCCGATGTGGTGGAGTACAACATGGTGATACACACCTCCGTACCATTACTGCATGTCATTGCTTTCAGAGTGGATTCTACCATGGCCAATGACCAGGAAGGTGGAAATACCTATAACGTTCATGCGAATTTGTACATCCTCACTATTTACCCATCAGTAAGTCATATTTTGACACTGTCAACATTTCTATAAAAGGAAATCTGGGACAAAATATTCCGTTCTCCAAAGGAAAAGTTACAGTCAAACTCCATTTTTAAAAATGATTCTTGAACAAATTGTAAGTCATATATCCAGTGTTCCGAGGAGTCGCTCGACAGCGAGGACATGATTTAGGAGATGTATTGAACTCCGTCTTTCATTCGGTGGCTCCCATTTTGAAAGTGATGGTGACACGAGGATTGCTTACCTTGAAATATGCCACATTGACACATGGTAAAGAATTTCTCCAAAATGTCATCATCGACAAACAAAACCCCAAAGAAGCTTTCCTCTTTCCTGAGAGCAGGCAAAAATGTCTTGCTTCAAACAGGCAAAGACATTTTGGGTTGACGAGAAGCTCCTATGAATGCCCTGGGAAATACTGAGTCAGGCATTCCTTTTTCCCTGACACCACAGCAAGGACAAGGCAGAAAGAGACGATGAAGAGACCCCTTCAGAAGACTTCACACTCATAAAGCTAGAAAAACTAAGAAAAGAAGAACTGCTTGAGACTTAGATGTTTTTGATTGTTACAAAATCACTAAGAGAGAAAGAAAATGATGCACCGAGAGTCTTGTGCCTGTTCCAACTCGGAACTGGATCTGTTTGCCATGCCCCCCACCATGATGATGATGCAAAGAACCCCAATGGGTAGAATTTCATCCCATCTCATCTTTGACAGTTGCAGCTCCCATTGAGTTTGAAACCAAAGGACAGCCCGAAGATTACATTGATCTGAACAGTAGTTACCTGTATTTGAAAGTCAAAGAGAATGATTTGCATGGTAGCGATCTAGATGCCAAGGATGCAGTAGCTCCCGTCAACAATTTCATGCATTTCTTGTTCAGCAAAGTGGACTTGTACTTGAATAACAAACTGGTCAGCAGCACCATGGATACTTATCGTTATCGAGCGTACCTGGAAAATCTCTTGAAATATGAAAAAGAAGCCAAAAACACCCATCTGGATGCTTGCGTGGTATGAAAACCAGACACAGCGGGCAAGTTCTATGAGATGACAGATAAAGATTGCACCAATAAGGGATTTGACACATGTGAAAAAAAAATTGCTGGAATCTGAAGTTTAGAACTTATGGACCGCTTGCATTTGGACATGTGGTTCCAAGAGAAGTATTTGCTTAATGGCTTGAATGTTCGCCTGAGACTGAATCGCAGCAGTACCACTTTCCATTTGATGGCTGGTGCTGCCGATTACAAAACCTACATTGAGGAAGCCAGATTCTACATGCGACGTGTGAAAGTGTTACCTTAAGTGCGAAATGACATCAGTCACAATTTGAGCAAAACGACCGCCAAGTATCCGATACGACATGTGGAAGTGAAAACTTTCACCATTGCCACTGGACTCCGATCCAAGATCCAAGATCATCTGTTCCAAGGACAGTTACCCAAGTGATTAATTGATGGTATCATCAGGAATGCAGCCTTCATCGGAGCCCACAATCAAAATCCTTTCGAGTTTCAGCGCACTGACATGTCCAAGATGGAAGTCAGTCACAGTGGCAAGATCTTGTGTACCAGACCTATTGAACCTGACTTTAGTGTCAAGATGAATTACTTGAGGATGTACTTATCCCTGTACGAAGCCACTGGACTGTTAGGGACCAACACCAGTCATGGTATTATAGACGAGGATTATGCAGGAGACTGCACTTTTTGGGAATTGATTTCACTATCCAGCCATATTTGAGTAGAACTTCAGTTTGCTAAACCTCTACCTGAGACTGTGAACATCATCCTTTATGCCGAATTCGATAATACCATAGAAATCAACAGTTTGAGAGAAGTCATTCTAGACTATTAGAAACTATGGAAGACTGTTATCCCTTTTTGAATAGTGGAGAACCTATGGAAATGGAATGGAAGGATTTCTTGGAAGCAGAAACCCAAGACAAAGACAAAAAAGACATAGTGATGAAGTCCAGATGGCCAGAACAAGAACAATGTTTAGTCTCCTGTTTTGCCAAACACCTGGCAGAAAAAATTACGGAATTGATCAAGAAAGATTGTTATGGATGTCAAAACGATCATCCCAGTCAAATTCACCATGATAAATGTCTGATGCTGAATCAAGAAGAAAAATTGGACGAGTATCTGGACGAAGCTTGGAGTCTGATCTCAGAAGAAGCCGTGTTTATCAGTGGTATAAAGACTTGTGTGATCATTCCTCTCCTCCATTGATGACTCTAGAGATCCATCACATTGAAGCTCTCTTGGCTCAGAGTGCAGAGACGAAATGAAGAAATGGTTACTTGTCAGACATTTTCAAGCAAAAAGTCAGGATTTAATTGATGACTTACCATTACCTGTGAAGAAAAACAACAAAAGAAAACTTCACAAAAATTTATACCTGGGAACTTTATTACCTTTTGAACCACAGTTTGTACACTGCTTCTTGGAATCCTGTTGTGTGTGCTAAAGATGAACAGCCTCATCGCAGACTTCAAGACCATCAAGCTTATGTCATCGACACGGATGGCAGTCATCTCCCAGGAACACAATGGGTAGCCATCTACTTTCCTAAAGAAGGTTGTGTGACTTTATGAGATGAAATGCCCAGACAACACAATTCAGTAATGTGAAATTACAAGCACAGATTTCATGGTGTGGACACTATTGTGTGTATTTTCTTCATCAATGCAGTCTTGGATATTCTTTAGAACATTTAGTGACTTATTTTGGTCGTCACTCTTCTAGAAATGATGACAAAGTAGATCGATGGTTTTGTGACCATTATGGTTATCTTTTGTCTCTAGCTAGGAAATGTAGTGTACATCAATGGCCTAATGACCTCCATCAGTGGAAGTCTAGCTTCACTTCACAATGTTGTCAACCTTGTCCAAAGTAGATTGTTATTAAAACAAAATGTTTATTAGTTATTTGATTGTTTGAAAAAAAATGTTTTATGGTTGATTGTTAATTGATGGTTGTTAATTATTTGAATACAATTGTTGTGTTTTGAGAAAAAAATGTGTCTGTCATTTGTTTGCAATTTTTATGATGAACCATGCTCTGTGGCTTAATTCTTTCTATCCCTCACCCTCAAATCAAACTATCCTAGTGTTCAGACTCTAAACAGTATAGGGATGTTTTTTATTGTGTCTGCTTTTGAACCATATAAAGCGGGGTAGTCTCCAGTCTGACCATCCATTGTTGACTCATCCTCTTATGAAGATGTGCTCAAGACTAGCCAAGCTGAATGAAGTTTACGTGAATTTACATCCTGTCAGGCAAAACCTGATACTGAAGTCTGCAGAGGTAGAGAATGTCAGAATGTTGAAAGTGACCGAAGACCTGAAAGAAGAGCTCTTCAGAGAGGAAATCAAGAAAGAGAAAGAAGAATGGACAGAGAAGTACAGACTTTTCAGAAGCAGAGAGAGCAGCAGCAGGAACGAGACAGAGGTTTTGTTGAGTGCTGTGTAGACACCAAAGAGTTCTTCTTTTTCCGAAGAAGCAGACCCTATCCTGTGGGAAAGCCTACCACCAGGCAGGACGCAATCTTAGACAATAAAAGATTGCCATAGCTCCCTGTCCACAAAATAACAGCCATTTTCAGGGCTACCCCAATACTCTATGAAAGAGATAGTAATTCAATTGCCAATGATATGTTAGTAAGTTAAAAAATAGAAGTGTTACTGTAAGCACTTCCTTTGTTTGACTTTGTTAGAAGTGTGTCTGTAAGCACTTAGTTTCCATAGCTTGGCAAAATAGTCTGTGATTGTAATTAGTGTTTGTAAGTAAAAAGTGAGTGAGTTTTAAGTCCGCACGATCCATGTTTGTTTTCTTTCATGTTAGTGCTTGACAAATATAAAGGGAGTGCTCATTAGTCTGGCTACCCCTTGTTGATTCATCAACTGTGAAGAATGAGCAGCAGACTTGCAAAACTGATGGATCTCAAGATGCACCTGGAATATGCCAGGCAACTCCTGGATGAGCTGGCCATGGAGGCAGTCCAGGAAAGCGATAGGATAGAGGAGAAGTGCAGAACAGGGGAAGGAGAGAAGGAGGGAAGTCTTTGCTATCCTCAAAGTGAAGACTGAGAGAGTGAAGCCAGAGAACCTCCCTTGGCATTCCACAACTACACGCATCAATTGGGAGCAGGATTGGAGCTGGAGATGTGTCTGTGCTCCCAGACCCGGGACATGTAACCATTAGCTAGGTGCATTTGGAGTTTTAAAAAACGGTCCTTCTCAGGGCTACCCCAATACTCTAGAAAAGAGACTATTCAAATTGCCAATTTGAGTGAGTGGAGTAGTGTGATTATAAACATTCACTCCTTTACTGATGTGATTGTGTGTGTGTGTGTATGAGCTTGCATAAATTGAGTGAGCATACATTTGTGTGGATAGTAGAGTGTGTGTTTGGATAAGTGAGCATATGCTTGTGTGGAAGTAGATTGTTGGGGTTTTTAAGCGTTCGCGCACATTTATGTGGATAGAAGAGTGTGTGATTTTTTTCCCTTCCTTCTGTGTGGATGGTATATTTGGGTTTGTTTTTTCTCCTTTCTATGTGTGGATAGTATATTTTGGTTTGTTTTTGTTCCTCACCTTTGTTTTGATTAGTATATTTGTGGATAATTGAGTAATGGTTTGTTTTTCTCTTTCCCGTTTGTGGATAGTATATTTGGGTTTGTGGATAGTATAGTAAGGGTTTGTTTTTCTCCTTCCTGTGTGTGGATAGTATTTTTGGGTTTGTGAAGAGTATAGTAAGGGTTTGTTTTTCTCCTTCCCATATGTGGATAGTAGATATGTGAAGTGAGTGTAAGGGATGTTTTCCTTCACGTCCGTGCTTGACACATATGAAGTCAAAGCGTTTGTCGTTCGCGCCATTCAGCATTGAATAAATGAAGATGGCAGTAGAGTTATTTAACAACTTAAAAGACAGTTGGTACTGGATGGTGGATACTGCTTATGTGGTGGAAAGGCTACAGAAGGAATGGAGTTCTCCAGTTACCAAAGACTTTGTGACAAGTCAAGTGACCAGCCTGAAAGTAGCCAGGGAAATGGTCCAAGCCATGATAGAGAAGGAAGTAGAAAAGTTAAGAGGTTTCATTCAACTTCCGTATGTGAGAGTGGGCACATTGAATGAGGCCCTTGATAATCTGATGAAAGTCAGGTGATTTTTAGAAGACATACTGCATTGGACGGAGTGGTCTTTAGTGAAGTGGGGACTGGACCAACTAAGAAAAGAAGAAGAAATAATGAGAAAAGTGCTGGAAGAAGAAATGGAGAAGATGAAAGACAGGTGGGCTAATGAAAGAAAGGACAAAGAAAACAGATAGAAAATAGAGGACTTTGACAGTCTAAATCAAAACTAGATGAAGGTGCAAGAAAAATTTAGATCTATGGGGTATCCTGACTGGATTCAAGAGATGGAAAAGAAGAAGAAAGGAATCATTGAGAAAGTGAGGAGATGGTGGAGGAACTGGAGAAAATAGAAGAAGAACCCAAAGGCCCTTTTAAGGGCCACTTATAAGTCTCAAAAAGATTTACTTTTTTTGCCTAAATTGTTTTTTAGTCGGTTGTATAGTTGTTTATGTTTGTATGTAGTATATGTTATCTCTGTCTCTGTCCCTATATTAATGGTCCTATTCTCATGTTCAATTTCCCTTGTCGCTAGACAGTCCCATACCTTGTCGCTAGACTGTCCCAATCTTTTTTGTTGCTCTATGTCCTATCCATGTTAAATTTCCCCATGTTAAATTCCCCTTGTCACCAGGGTACAACCCTCCTAGTTTAACATTGAAGTCCCCTTGTCTTTAGGGTATCCCACTATACTACTTACATTAAGGACATCGGGCCATACATTATACTTAAATGCTCTTCTTAGCTAGATTTCTAATGATGATGATGATGATGATGATGGTGATGATGATGAACTCTGTAACAAACTATAAAAATGAATCATGATGTCAGAAACATTACCTAGCATTGTTGTTGCATTAAAAACATATTATTGACTTCAGAACAAGCAGTTGTGTAAATATGTGCCATTCAAATTGTTAGTAATAATATCTTCTCACAAACCACTTTACCAATTTTAACAAAACACGCCAGACAACATCATGGTGTGATGATTTTTCAGTTCTGTATAAATAATGCTGATCTACCATACAATACGGCTTTTGTTAGTAAAATTATAGAACCTTTAAATGACTTCTCAAAAACTGCTCAACAGAATTTGACCATTGCAAAAGCAATCTAATTTTGTACAAAATAATACTGATCAACCATGAGATATGGCTGTTTCCCCCAAAATAGGTAAACCCTTAAATTACTTCTCTAAAGTCACTATTTTTTATCCAAATTTGACAAAATACTTCCAGGTATAGAGGCTGTCAGTTTTATGCAAATGATGCTAATGCACAAATAAAGTAAGGTGACAGTTGCTAAAGCATAAAAACCTTAAAACAATTTTAATTTTAAAAACTGCTCAGCAGAATCTGACCAAATTAGACAGATAGCATCATAGTATAGACTTTCAGAATTTGTACAGATGATGCCATTTCTCCATAAAAAAATCACTTTAAATAACTTTTAAAAAATAGTAGAATTTGTTCAGAGACAGAAAGCATTCATCTGTAGATGGTTTTCAATTCTTAGAATGCAAATGATGCTGATTCACCAAATTATTTATTTCTATTTTTTATTCACAAGAGTTATTTCTCTTGTTAAGGAATATATTCTATACAGTTTTGTTACAGAAACATCATTAGAGGATTTTTTTAACAATATGGACAACATAGTTATTTGTAGTTTTGCATGAATACCCTAAACGTATTAACCTATTTAAATTGTAACAGGATACTTACATTGGAGTTTAAAGCATTGCAAGAAAAATAATTTAGGGCTCTTCAGTTTCCTAGCTATACTCTGTCATCAGCCCAGGCATCTAAAGGGCAATTATGACATTCCAACATCTTGAAATTCAAAAGAGCCTTGTTAAAGAGCCTTAAATCATCCATTTTCAATAAATCTTTAATGAACAACTTAGCCAATTGAGTTGCTTCAGATGATAATAATACTTTTGGAGCTCTCCCCCCCCCCCCATGTAGGCAGATACATGTATTCATCTATTAATCATTGTCTCATCATAAGCCCAATTTGTATTTGTGGACAGATGTATTTGGCTGGCAGATATATATCTATGCCCCTTAGCATGGGAGGGATACTATACTTACAGACTTGGAATTCACTCTTTATCTTGCCAAATTTGTACTAATTGTTGTCTACCTCTGTGCAGCTTATATACAAATGCAGATGTATCGACTATCCACACCAAAACTGCCTACCCTTCTGCACATGAGATTCTCACGTGAGATCTAACTCAGGTTAGTCTCATGTGCAATTTAACATGCAAATTAGGTAGAACTCACGTGAGCAAATAGATTCTAATAAGAAAATCACATGTGCAGGAATTGTTAACAAGATCAATATCTTGCTCACGTGAGCCACACCTCGCTCACGTGAGCCACACCTCGCTCACATGAGCCACACCTCGCTCATGTGAGCAAGTTCTGCTCACGTGAGCCACACCTCGCTCATGTGAGCAAGATTTTGCTCACGTGAGCAGCATCTTGCTCACGTGAGCAAAAACAAAAAACAACTATAGTACTTAGTTTTTATTGAATACAAGAATTAAACAGAGTAAGATCAATATTCAAATCTAGTAATCATAAGCATATAATTCGAGTTCAATTAGTGATCTTTTAATAAGGTAAGACAACTAGAATATGTATGTATGTATGTATGAATGAATGTACCTGTTATATTAATACATCACATTTATTCTAAACACTTTAAGGTCATAATGAAAGATACTGCTGGAAATTTGCTTCACATGAAGACCATTCTTCACTGTTCCAGAAAATTCGAAGCAAACAAAACGTGTAATTGACATTCCTGCTTCTGAATTTCATTATTTGCCAGTCCGCAACAATATTTTCACTTGGAGATTGTTCTCTTTGAATCAATGCACTTCCTGTTGACCACTGAATTTAAGTTAGCAGGCTCAGTTTTGAACTGTTGAAAATTGAAACCTGAAATGGAAATGAAAATGTTGGTAGAAGTTTTTTTTCTTCTGATCACAGCATTTGAGACATTATGTAAGGTTGATTTTTAAAGACTTGTTTTACAAGGTAAAGGCAAAATACATAATTGTAGTTTGGATTAGATGGCACTTTATCACACTGTGAAAATAGAAGCCAACTGTTTTCCCAAGAACACACTTACGCAGCCAACCCAGTCTGAAAATTCATCCTTTGGACTATGAGTCAAATAGCTCTACCAACAGAATTACCATAGTTCACTAGCAAACATATAAACTGCACTGTTGATGAGATATCTGCAAGCCATGTTGCATATTCCAAATTTGACTACTTCTGGATAAAGATGCCAATGTGTACCCGGGTATTCTCCCATAGATAATAACCTGGGTAATAAAACGAACAATTGGGTACCCGTTAAAAAAAAAGTGTTCACAGGGGCTCATATGGTTGCTTACAATTTACTTGTCATACGTGGTCTGTATAATAATACAATCCTTTCTCAAGTGACCTATTTAAGAATCAACGCTGATATTTCAAGCCTGACCATCCTAACTTCATGCCTGTCCATGGTTCATGTGCCAATTTTCTCATGACTTAAAACACTCTTGTTTTCAGATCCTGGTGACATTATCTGGGTCAAATAAAATTAAGCACAATATGAATGTCTGGTTTAACTTGGCTACTGTAACATGCACTTCTTATACCACCATGTTACGACAAAAAATGAATGAAATGGACAACTATACAGACTGAAATATAAAGATAAAAAAAGTTTGCTACTTAATAACAGTTTTGAAAAAATCAAATAAAAATTAATGCATTTGTAACTTCTGCATGAATTTTACATCAAACAGTTCCAAGAAAACAGACAGGTTCTTGAATGTGAAACCATTTGCCCTAGATTCATTCTATTATGATACTACACACATAGTAGTCCAGCTTAAATAGAAAATAAATGGCACCAGATATCATTTTTAAAAAAAGAAGAAAAAACAATAACAAAAATAACCCGGGATGTATCAATGCAACTGATGGATGTTATGTAACTGAAAAATGTTAGAGAAAAGAGATTTTGTTAAACTTAAAAACATGTTGCACTGGACCGTCGTTATGGAATGAATCATGGCAGGTTGAGGATAATACAACAATCGACATTTATGGACTTTATGACAATTCGCAAAAGTTACTGTTGACATGTACACTAGTCGAAATGACTGTTATGCACAAATAATTTATCAATTTCTTTTGTGTCTGTTCTCATCCATACTACTAATCCACACGAGTTCAGCTGATTTGTGACAAAAATTATAACTGCATATACATTTTTCATACAGTTTTCTGTAATAATGGCATGTAATTTATACTCATTGTGCTCAGATTATGATTTTTGCCACTTATATATAATTATGCTTACAGCTCTTTTTGGGGTTGGAACACGTGAACCTACAACAAAGCAGTTCAGCTTCGCATTTAATACAATTTCCTTTTGATTGTATACTCTGGTAACCAATCGTTAGGAATGATGGGTACACATTAGAAATTTCCAAAAAACTGACATCTCTACTTCTTGAACAGTCCTCTGGAAGATTTCTCCAAAACTTTTAGGATACATTTTTCCAAAATATGTACATTTGCAATAAATAAAGAAATTCAAAATCTGGTTTCCAATTTTTGTATTTAAAAAGAAAATGTATTGGGGGTCCAATTGTAGAGTCTGAAATGCATATGTTATCATGTCAAAAGATTTGAAGTGTATTATACATACCCTTTACTGGAGTTGGAATTTCCTCTAGCATGGCAATGAAGTTTTGTCTGACTTCTTCCTGTTGCTGTCAGTGTTTTGCACTTCTTTCAAATGATTGCTAACTTTGTTGTGTTCATTAAATTTTGTGACCTTCATGAAATTTAATCTGTAAAAAGATAAAAATTAGTATAATTGATCTTTTTTTTAATCTATGCAGAACAGAAAGAATGCATTGAAATGAGAAAACGATTTGGTTGGCAAAAGAATCCTACTCTATAAGTGTATATAAGCATTAAGAAAAGCTGTAATCCTTATCCAATTAAATCTCTTTTAAATTTACCAATCAAAATATTTGACAGACAGGGCAAATATCTTTTATGAATAAAATCATGAATTAAGCTACTGCATTTGGTTCTCAATCGTGTATGCTTATCTTGATCCACTCAATCAGCAATAAAATAATAAGAAGAACATTTATGTTTGTACATATTGTTTCAATCGGTAACGCAAGTACTCATCACTGAGGCGCCCGCATTATTATTGGGGGTGGGGCTAAGAGCCAGACATGGTTGCACAGTTGAATTGTGGAAGGCTTAAATATTCGATGATAGTGTGGTGTATATATCATTTTTAGAAACAGGAGGTTGAATTATTATCTTTAAGTAAAATCTGAAACAAACCCTTGGCTCAATTTTAAACGACCATGCGAATTTATGCTTATGCTTATAATGTCGATGATTCAGGCTATCCAGTTTGATCATTCTGTATGCGAAAATTGTAAAAATAAATGAGAAAAAGTAACTTACCTCTTTCTCGGCAAAGAACCAGTCTTTCATAATCCTTGAATTTTCCCTAACAGCACGTCGACGTCTTCTGTTTCGTACTGGACATTAACATCAGTACCGACGTGGACATCTTTAGGTGTTGGTGTTGGTTTCTATATTTTAATAATGTCCACACTCTTGCTGTCAGAATGTTTTAAGAGCAGACATGTTGCAGGAGAATATTAAATAACTTTCTTCATAAACAACGTGGCCCTTTCTAAGAGAACATGGCCCGCGCGTAAATTTCTGTCTGTTCGGTTTAAAAGTGCTATTCTACATGTACACTGTAGGTCAACATCCAGCATCTGTTGAGTTTATCTGAGCCGCTATAAAGGGTAAATTATTAGTAAACACGTTGTTGTACGCATAGGGGCTTGTATCATTGATTACAATATAAAAGTCAGTCATACATTTAGTATAAAAATAATACTTTTATTATTTTATACTACTGTATGACTGACATTTAAATTGTAAGCAACGATGCGAGCCCTTCTGGTTTTACACTCCTTTGTACACATGTACGCGGGTATTTCTTAATGTTATATTTTATATATCAAATAAATGCTATTTTATTATCTGATGTTTCATAAAAACTGAGCTATACGTGAATTCATATCATTAATAAGTTAATTAATATAGACCAAGTTAATTTTGATGTTTTTACAGTAGCTTGTGCCGAGCCATGCCCCATAGGACACTCTAATGGTTCTAACAAGCCGATTCTTCCACCGTGTACTCTTATAACCTGGGTCACAGAAAAGTTAACAGAAACGTCAGTGATTTGTTTTGTGATTATTTCAATAGGAAATTTCTTTTATAAAATTTGAAATGACACGATCAGAACATTTAAAAGGCTGCAAATAAGCAAAATTTTCCATTGCCAAGAATATACACATGTAAAACAGTGCGAAACAGCTACACAAACAAACACGACTGGTTTAGGCAGTTTCTTACGGATTTATTAAATTTTATGTACAGTACATGGTTTTTTTTTTTTTTTTTTTTTTTTTTTTTTATAATGGTAATGTACATATGCATAGGAAACGGGGTTGGGGTGAAACCTCGATAATAATTTGTCTAATACATAACCTGTTCGACTGTTCAGTTGGCGTTTGAATTTTGGCGGACACTAGACAAAATGTTTAATGTTACCCCGCGTATTTCTTTGATGCCAGACATTCAACGTCGGTGGACAATGTTTTATTAAACACATTAATATTATTAATCCTTTATGGTTTCTGCGTGGATTAAACATAGGCCGTTTAATAGAATATGGGGAGGGGGGCGTCAAGCGTATGTACGCCGGGGGGGGGGGGGGTGCGTAAAAAAAGTATGCATGCATGGGGGGGGGGGGGGTCAAGCTTTGCCAGATTTTTGCGTACGTACTAAATGGATGACCCCTAAGCCGAATTACACAATTCAGTAAGTATAAGATTGTATTGACTATTTGTGCGAATGTTAGGCATGGAAGAAAACGACGTAGTTTATGTAATTCTCCAATTTTTCTGGAAAATGACTTGAGAGTTTATTAGGCCAAAAGGACTGTGCATCAGTGTTTATTTTTTTTCCAGATATGTGGCTATGTATTTGTTTTACAGTTTTATAGTGGGGTTTTAGAAGTTTGTGAATAAAGGAGTTGCATCATATGTTTCTGGAACATATAGGATTCATTTTAGGGCAAAAGTTTTATTTCCTTTTTATATTTGTAAACTGTGTATTTTGGGGAGAGAAACATTTCACCTTTTTACGGATTACTTTATTAAACATTAACCACGATCAGTATGCAAGTTATTAACTCTATTCTTTGACAGCTGTTAAAGTTTAATGGGTAGTCTGGTTATACGAGACCTTAATTCTGAATTGTTTCGTTTTATGAACAGTGAAATGAACCTTAATATGTTCAAATACAAGGAGCCTGTTGGGTCAAAATAAGATTAAAACTCACTGTGAGAAAATAAGTTGAAAATGTTTTAAAATTTAAAAAATACAACAAAGCAACATGAACAAGTGCAAAATAGAAATGATGTCTATTTGACAATAATGGAGATGCTTGACATTCAACATTTACACAAAATATTTAAGTCCAAATTGCTCATGTGATAACTCACATGAGAAAATCCAACTTTGAATAAATTTGAAATAAGTGTTTAATCAGAATCAAAGTCCAAGTTTCTCATGTGATAACTCACGTGAGAAATTAGAACTCTGCCTTATTTTCAAACATGGTTGTATGTAATGGAGAAAGAAAATTTTCTAAGTTCTACTTTCTCATGTGAAAATTTAGATTCTCACGTGAGCAAAATCTGCTCACGTGAGAATCAGGTTAGTTTTTCCTTGGCTCACAAGATCTAACAAACTGCACACATGAGCCTGCAAAATCTACCCAATTTGCATACATTTCTAACAAGGTTCTCATGTGCAGCTTATGAGCAGCTCATGTGAACTGGTGAGATTTTTCTGTACGGGAATAATTTAATTTAACCTCAATCAGACTTTGCCTCAGATAGCCTGGCATATTTTTTCACTGATGAATGACATCTAAAGATAGAGGATATAGTTCTAATTGTTCCAAAGTACCTTGGTTACAGGTCTTTGTCAGTTTAGAATAGACTTGTATATCTTAAAAGTTGATCAGTTACAATCAATTTATCCAAATTTAAAAGTAGATTATTTTTCATATTAATACAGCTGTAACCACAAAATTATGACCAATACAGAATCATTATTTTGGTGCACATCTAGATCGATACAGTTATAACATCAGTTGTGCACATATGACATAATTTTCTACCATGAATAAAGCAGCTTTTGTGATCAGTAAACTATCAGGTTTGTACATTCCATGGTGTTAATTATCTGCCATAGAAAAGTATATTCCTTCACAACTTGATACAAAAGTTTGTTTAAAATATTTCCATACTTTGTCATTCAACTTCATGTTTCTTTCTTGTTTTTAATTGTTATTTTCCAGTTGCTGCAGAAATGTGATGAGTGTTTGAGACTTTTTGATGGCCAGTCTGGGATGTAGATAGGAAAATTAAAATGTCCATATGATTTCAAGTGTTGTCTAACCGAGAACAGGAACATTGCTATCTTTGTTATCAAAATAAAAACAAAGATAGTTTTAAGGTTGATAATGAAGTGGGATGGGTCATTTTTCAACATCCTTGCCATCCTCACATGCCCTTCCAATTTGGGGGCTACATTCAGGATTCCAAAAACAAAACCTTTCATTGTCATTTACCATAGTCTTGGAACACCACACCAAACATAATCACCCACTCTCAGTTGCTGTTAATGGAATTTAGTTTCAAGGTACAGTTCATATCACCAATGAAAATGTGACCTTCGACCTCCTCTGCTCTCCACCCAAGGGGATTTCATACAGTGTCCAAGACCTTCATGATCATCTACAGTAAATAGTCACCCACCATCCTTCTATGTAGAAGGAATGCAGATAGTGGTACACAGACACATCAACTATCAGATGGACTGACAGATGGAGTTAAAGATGCACAGTCAGTGGACATGATTTTGCACAAATTATCCACATGTACAGATACAAAACTATATCCATAAGAATTTATGTCCCAATATATTGAGTATCAACTGTATCAGTGCCAATATAGTAAATTGTGGTCATATTGGTACACAAGTCCCTATCCATCTTGCTTTTCTGGATGACTTTTATCATGTACATTTAGCATATTGTTACTGTTAATTAGTAATATATTAGTAATTAGTAATTATATATAGCTTTAATAGGTGTGTAGGGCTCTGCCAAGTTTATTGTTTTTGAGTAACACACTTGGCACAGTCCACTTTCCATGTGGTTTGCATTAGGATATATAGAGACTTGTAAGTCATTTCAGTACAAATATAAAAAATATTTACTCTTATAACTGAAGGGGTACTACATGTATTTTAAGGTATACATTTTTATTCTTCCATTTTTCTAAGGAAAGGTGTTTATTGTATGATCCTGCTCATTAGTATGCAGATGCTAATGTGCAACTCCAACACTATTTAATACAAACTTAAACGTAATTCAGTCAGTGCGCAATAGTTTCAGAATTTTAATCCATCTGCAAATGGTGGAAATAGGAGGATGATAGCAGTTTTTAACTATACTAGTCAAAGGCCAGAAGAGCTTACAGGATGGTCCATTGTCTAGTAGTTATTTACTGTTGTTTGTTGGTGCAGCTTGTCCAAAAGTACTTGGAGGAAAGGCATGAAGTAAGTGGAAATAGTTTCATCGCGAGGATTAGTTGGTTGTAGCTGAGAATGTTAAAAAACAACTTACAGTATGGTGAATTAACTCCAAAAATAATTCAAGAATAACAGACACAAGTCCTAGTAATTTAAAGTCCTGAATACAATCCAGTAAAAGTCCAGAAAATATCCCCAAACTGTAGTCGATGATGTGTCAGTGGTAGCTATTGAAGTTTTGATGTGTCAACAGTCTTCTGTTGAATCGACGAAATATAATTCCAGTTTTGAATTCAGTATAAATTCCAGTGGATGTCTTTATCCAAGAATTTTATCAGAGCACCTTTGTGTTTCCAGAGAAAATAATCACTTGAATTCAGTGATTTGAACAAAAAAGATTCCAGCCTGAAATAAATAAAAAATACTGGTCACAACATATAATGTAACTTGAAAGTGCTGGATGTTAAAGCATGAATGACCAAGTCCTCACAATCGTAAGATTATGTAGTTCTCTACTTGACCTCAGGTCACAATTAGCATTTTCTAAAAAAAACAAAAAACATTACATAATGGAAAATAACCTTCTAGAATGATCCTGATGTTTACACAAGCAAACCATAACCTGTACAGTTCACTTAGGAAAGTCCAAAACCCTGACCCAAATAAACATATTTACTTCTGTTAATAAAGATCCTGATATTAAACCTATGCACAAAGAGAATAATTTAGGTATGTATTTGTTGTTGTCATAAAATAAAATAATTTTTTTTTAAAGTCAATCAGGTCAAGCAGAAGTGAACTCAGTTTTGGACATTGTCAAGTCCAGCATACAATGTTACATTACAATAGCATGTAATGAAATAAAAAATGTTAAAACTAACAAACAAACAATTAAATATACATAACAGCTGCATATGCATTTGATCCACATGGTGTTGTTTATTCTGATTTGTATGGATTAGCTTCATTGAGAGAATTTTTACAGTATATCAGCAGATTATCTAGAAAGTCTGTCTGGTATTCAAATATTACCAGCACAGACATTAACGGATTCAACAATATGTGATCCAGAAGTACTTGCTGTACTTAACACCATGTCAAGGTCATCATTGCTGCCTCATAAAGTCATGCACTAATATACCAGCAGATGGCATCATTTTAAACAGGTTAATAGTTTATAATAGTTGATATTTATGGAAGATCTGCTACTCACAAGTGCCAGGTGACATTGATTTGTCTGTGTATGTGATGCTAGATGAGCTTGCCGTCGGGTCTCACTGGGGTTGACCAGGATGAAGTTGTTGTTTTTCAGGATCAGCAAGGACTGTTAAAGATCAGCAATATTAAGTGGGCCAATATTATCCTGCAAGTTTTAGTTGCAACCAACAATAACATCATGGTATTTCCCGGCGACAGAAAAACAAAAAAAATCAAATACATCAATAGCTGAGTTTTGTTAGTATGTTCCTATATCCGCTGGTTCAATGACTGGTTTACTCATCATGACTGGAAATAGAATTGCTGGTTTGGGAGAGATGAAATTAGCTGTTGATGCTGCAACGAAGAAGTACATGGACAATAGCAATGCCATGATAAGAACCTCGTTAACTACAATGAGTGATAGATTAAACACATTGTGATCTGTATACATGTATTTAGACTTGATGAATATGATATTTCTAGCTTTGTCTCTGATTTTGGTGTAAACATTGCGATTAGAGCTGGTGGCAAAAAGGAGATATAATCAAGGGGTCTTTTAGAATAACAGTATCATATATTGGTTATAAAAAGATGGAGAATCTTGATATATTTTATGATAGAGTAGATGTACCTGGCCTTGGAGTAAAATTCAGGCTGAGGGGTTATGGGACAAGTATAGAATCACAACAAAACACCTTTATTCTCAAAGTTGGTAGGTGGGAAATAATTGAAATAACATATTCAGCATCAAATAAATTTACAAAAGATTTTGAAAAATTAATGTTGTTTTTGCCAAGAAAAATTTATAATAAAACAAATGATCGAGCCACACTAGGTCACACACAACAGTCATTTTAAACAGGCTAATGGTTTATAATGGTATATATTTATGAAAGACCTTCTGCATGCAAGGGTCCCAGCGACATTAATCTGTCAGCATATGCAACACAAGATGAACTTGCTGATCTTTTGTGTCTCACTGGGATTGATCCAGATAAGGTTGTTGATTTTCAGGATCAACATGGGCAGCTGAAGACGAGTAATATCAAATGGGTCGATATTCTTCTGCGAGTTTCAATGATAACATTGTGATATTTACCAGCAACGGAAAGTTAAAGACTCAAGCATATCAATCGGCGAGATCTTTAAACGTGTTACTAAAGCTAGTGATACAATGGCAGGTCCATCCAGCATGAGCAGAAATAGAAGTGCTAGCTTGAAAGAACCAGAATTGGACAATGTTGCTGCAAAGAAGAAATACATGGAGAACAATATCGCGATAAGGACCTTGTTAATAACAATCAGTGATGGATTGGCCATATTCAGATCTGAATATAATAATCATGTAACCATGTTTGAGAGATTTTGCAGACACAACGCCAAAAAAAATGACAAAGATTGGTGCTGGTGTAGTAGTTCATACAACTCCATTCATCAATGTGGTATACACAGTAACATCTGGATCAGCAACATGGTTACAGCAAAACAACTCCATCAAACATATCACTGAGGTCACTGGGGTGAACAGGCTCTCCATGTTTAGCGCTGTGCAATTGAGGATATTTATGACATATCCATGGCGTCATTCCACCAATAGATTTTCCAGAACCATCTCAGTCTTGTTAAATCAAAACACAGAGAAAACATTCATACTGGAACCAGCAAATAAAGACTTAACCACAATGATGTATTGGTGGTGTCAGTAATTCATTGCAAAAACACCTCAATTGGTAACTTAGTAAAAAACATAATGAATCCCGCAGTCCTTTTGGTATAATTAAGCATGTGTGTGGAAGGCATCTCTGGAAGAAATCATCAACGAACACCTAATAAAACAATAAAAATATTGCAGTTGAATAATCATCATCGACAGTGTTATATATATGGTCTCCTTGCTGGTTGCTGGAACAACAACGTTAATTGGCACATCAGCAATGCACGTGATATTGTCCATGGCTGGACTTGGTGTTAGTGTTGTTGTAGGCATTGCTGGTATCCTCAATATTATCGCAGTAAAATTATCAACATGTGCCAGTAAAAACATGAACACACAGAAATAATATGAAGAGCATACAATGAATGCTTCTCAAATAGAAGAAATCACCAACAGCATTGCACAGGAACATGAAAATACACAGTGAATCTACAGGCACTGTTGAGAATTATGTGATTGAATATCCGAATAATGATCTTAAAGAAAAATGTCATTAATACAGGTAGACAGGTAAACCAAACCATGGCTGATGCTTGCAGTTCAACACAAATGATTGTCAAAACAACCTGTAAAGATTCCGTATAACAAAAGTTATTTCTTGATCATTATAAGATCACCGAAGACCAAGTGAGTACGTTCAAACTACCCAGGTTGAACATTATAAGATCACCGATTACCAAGTGAGTACATTCAAACTACCCAGGTTGGACATTGATAAAATGAAGAATGAACTCAATGACATAATTTCCACAGATCTGTGATGCATGGGAGAAGATACAAGGCCCTCCAGATATTCTCCAACATAACAATGATCCAATTGGTGGGGTCATCATGTATTGCCATGCATTGTCAATATTACATGGACAGTTTCTGTAAATCTGGTCTGTGACACAGTCGACGGTAGCTATACCATGTCTGGGCAAGTATCTCACGGGCAGGGATATGTTCCTTAAAGCTTTTCTCTAGATGACCCACCAGGGCATGTGTGGTTGTATCAGTGCCTGTTAATCCTGTTTATTTGCGATGTCATAATCCATCGCTACCAGGAATATGTTTTCGTCTAATCGACCAAGCGGTAAATTATTGGACACTTGCTGTGAAGAATTGGCTGTTAGTTGGTATGGTCATTACATTTTTTGTTGTTACTTTTTTGTTTGGTACTGGTGACATTGCTATTCAACCTTGGCAGATTCGGGAATCCTAACAGATTCCAACATAAGTTTCTTCTAGCTGCCTTGCATGTGCATGTAACAGCAACTCTAGTTTAATATTGTCAAGACAACTCTGATCATATTTTCTGAATGTTGCTTGCCATTGTAACAAAGTTAGCCATCTCATATTATTCATGTAAACCTGCCAAGACAATGACAATTCCATTTCATGTTGGAGTAATCTGATAAATCTATATTCTGCTGCTAGTGTATATATGCCTTTCACGTCGCTGCTGTATCATCTCAAAATCATCATTGAATTTTTCAACATCAAGTTGAACTGCGAGACCATCTTGTTGTAATTGTTCAGTCTCGGATATAATCTTGTTAATATTTTCCTGGTTCATTATGCAATAAATGCATTTATTGACTCAAAGGTTTTATCAAGACCAGTTCAAATAATGTGTTGCTGGATTGTGTAAACTTTTCCATGCAGGGTTTTCTAAGCATGTGCAAAGAAGTTTTTAAACTTATTTATGTCCATGTTGCAGGGACACCAAGTCTGATGAATATTTCACAGCATGTATGTGTGTCAACCCAAAAAATTAGTTTTCTCTGATAACTTTGGGGATTTGTGTGTACCACCTGTGTAACTTAAATGACTTCTGCATTTATATGTATGCCCCGAGAAAATATTCTGGCTGGGTTTGCTGGTTTGTCAATCATAACATCACTCAGCTCCTCAATGTGGATTTGTCTGTAAACAATTACAGGTAATTCCTGAAGATACCCAAATACCACCAAGTCGGACACAGCGTCGCAGACACTAGCAGGGACTGGGCCTCCACCACTAACAAAGAGTGCTAGTGCCCCTACCTCTGTTACATTCAATACATGTCAGAGTGACATTTTTGCACTTGTGATCAAGACTACTATCAATTCTGTCCATGGTAAATTGTCATATGTTGTTGGGAAATAATTTCCACAGCATTATTATGTTGCAACAGGCACAGTAATTTGTTTGTCGTTGTTTCAGTGCATAACCAGCTAATTTTTTCTTTCCTGCATTAGTTGTTAGTGTTGTTGATATAACAAGTGTCGCTCCACCTTTGTAATATAGACAATTCTTTGCAGCTGATATATTTTTGTGATTCGCGATTCTGCCAAATATACTAAATTTGATCATTTGATGTGATAATTGACAATCCAGATATTGGTATCTGAGATTGTTAGCCCCTGCAACTAATGAATTTTTATCATATACTGCACAGCATCCACTGGAACCTTGACAATATCATTAAGAACCAGTCGGTGTTGTGTGCCCGTTCCAGGAATGTCAACGTGTACGTTTTGTTGACAGGTATCTGTAGGGTGATAACATAGTGGAACTGGCAGTGTTGGAAATTTTTCTTTGTGAAGCTCAAATAATTTATGTGGAAGTAAATCATGTACAATTTTCCTGGAGACGACTATCGCCATGAGTTCTAGAAATCATACATTGGTGTCACTGAAATCACGGTGTACAATATTTCATGCAGAGTCTTGTCAGGCTGTAATATGTTAAGTGATTTCAACTGTCATAAATGTTTCATCATAGTCATACAATATTTCTTTGTGGTGGCTAACATAATTTTTTAACCATTCATGTGGAGGTTCTCCTGTAACGGCAGAGGCTGTCTCTGATCACCACACATGATAATTGCTGTGTTTTTTATTGACAGCCAATCAAGAAACACCTTTAATGTGTTTTGGACATAGTACATATTTCATCCTAAATAATTATTCTCAGTATGTATTTTTGTCGCTCTGGGCCCACGTATCACCACGCCATCGAAAGAAGCTGTTATATATGCATGACTTATGCAAGATGGTGAGTTGGAGTCAACTCAATCATGTCTGAGTTGCTAAACAAATTTATTGCATGTGTTGTTTTACTAGAACCACCAGGACCATTAAGATAGACTGTGCTATGTCTCATGATTGGATCATTCATTGACGATGACAATAATGATTTTGATAATTTATCATTTCGGTAATAAGCGCCAACTGGTTTGACATCAGCTGATTCAGAATAATTATGTATTTGTTCAGGCTTTATTCTCCAAAGACCCCAACTGGCATCATCAGCATCTATAAATGGTTTCACAAGGTCCATTTTTGAATTAATCTGTGCCAACTCTAACAGCATCTTCTGGAAACCAGTTGATCATCAATAAAAGGTTTATTGACAAATATGCTAGCTTCAAAGATCTGAAATGAGTGAACTGTGGTGAGTCGCTGTTGTAGTAGCTGACTATCGTGGCAATATGTGTAATGTCTTTCGTGATTGTACCTTGCTGCAACATTAATACTCCTCTCAACATTGTATCTGCAATAACAATATTAAGTCCTGCTGGGTCCATGATAAATCTTGTGCAGCGGCATTTATTATCAGATGACTACCCCTGTAATAATTTAAAGATAATTTTCTGCAGATCTCTTTGTCATCGCATGGTAACCAGACATATTTTTGTGGCCTGTGCAATATTATTGCTGCTGTTACAGTCAGTGACATTAAAATACCACTATCTAAAAAATACCATAACACTATTAGAGCCTAACCATGTTAATTTTCATCGAGATTAAATTTTGTTTCTGGTTTATTAAAATGACGACCAAACTAGATGGGTATCACAGGATGATCATTTT
The DNA here is from genome assembly GCA_028554795.2 of Sinohyriopsis cumingii. Classification (NCBI taxonomy): domain Eukaryota; kingdom Metazoa; phylum Mollusca; class Bivalvia; order Unionida; family Unionidae; genus Sinohyriopsis; species Sinohyriopsis cumingii. The sequence continues at coordinate 88,874,557 of CM068826.1, read as the reverse complement.
TGAAGTAAACTTGAATGATTCAATCTCAGCAGATTTGTTAAGATCGTAGCTAGGAATTTTGACATTTATATAGCAATCAAATGTCATTTTGTGTGTTGGATGACTGAATTGTTCAAAGTACCAATTACAATCACCGAGACATAGAAATGCTGCAGGGTAGAAACCGATGTTGTCAACTGAGATCATATCGGCAGAATTATATTTTGTGTTCCAGAGACCATCATGTCCAAACTCAACACAAGACTGTGATATATTGTCTTGAAATTCCATTGGAGTTGGATGCCATGAATGTTTTTGTTTTGCTATATGAGACACAACAGATGATGAAGTAAAACAGTTATTGAGTAATTCATCACTGTTGCCATTATATTTTACCAATGTCTGTTTTATTGCGTGTTGGAGAGATTCCTTCCGTTAAAGTATACCAGATGGTATCACAATATGATCAAATGTTGATTTATCTGTAGCAGATTATCTGTGGCAGATAGATCTGTGTCATCACCGTGAAACAACCAGACTGATGCAGGGTCACATGCATTAATATTGTACATTTCCTCAAAAATAGCACTATAGCGTAAAATTGTATTGTTCTTTCCAGTGAAACTTTGTTACTGATTCAGTCCAAGCATGACTGTTATGGTCTATAATAGCTACTGAGGCACCCTTACTACAGTATTTGCCAGAATGATACAGAATTTTGTTTATTATTGTTTTTACAATGATCAGAAATTTCAGTGTTTTTTCCAACACTGCTACATCGTCTGTTAGCACCGTTGATAAGAGAGTTTTCCCATTCGTCTATTTTTTTAATTCTCAATTCTGTAAGTCTTTTTCCTCGTCTCAAGTTAATAAAATGTTCTCTGATGTGTTGGGCTATGCAATTTTAATGTGCCAGTGGCTGTGACAGTGGCATTGGTGCTTGCACCATGCATTGGGGTAAGAACATTAATATCAGGATCTTTTAAACAGTATAGTGCATAAACTACTGCAGACACTGGATATGTGTTATTGTGGTATGGTTTGTCTATTCTGGTAAACATGCCTGGTTGTGAGGTTTTACTTATTGTGACAACATTGCTATCTCGCTGTGATTCCTTAACAGGTTCATGCTTATCATGAATAATCCAAGTTTAACCATTTGGCTAACATATGTACAACCATAAATTTTATTCTAAATATGTACTTGCTAACATCCACAAGATTGTTAATAATAGTCACTGCTCATTTGTCGTTCATTGTGGAATCAACAAAAATACCATTGCTGTCTATCCCAAATGTTGACCAGACATGAATAGTGCCATCTTGTGCAAACTCATTTTTTGCCATTTTTTTGGGATAAATTTGTGTAACTGTAACTCAGATGGTGGACATTTTTTTTGTCACCTTGTAATCTGTCAAGGTCAAATCTAGTTGTGTGTTGAAGTTCAATTGCAGATAATCTTTTTTGTTCTCATTAAAAAAAAAACTTGTCTCTGCCCTTTTCTCATTTGATCACCAATAATCTCTCAATTTCACTTGTGGTTAATAATTCGCTTATTTCTGTGCATTTTTTGACCTTGGGAAATTATGGTTTTATCCCAGTTAGTCTAAAATACTGGTACATCACCTACTTTGCAACAGTAGATTTAGTCATTGCTATATAATTAGGAAAAGTAATTTCTCCAATTGGACTTTATCTAAAAAATATAATATGACAGGAGCGAAAAATACTTGTTGATAGCTCATGATTGGATCAGTCACACCTTTTAAAAAAAATTGTTGTGGCGAGTACTGTGGTTATCAAGTACTGTGGGATCCAAGATGGCTGCTATCACTTAACCGGCTTGAAGCAGCTGTTCCGTTTTTTTTAGTGCTGTTTTCATGATATTTGTGCTTGTTGCCTGTTTTCATCTTCGTTATTGTGTTCATTATGTATTGGCTGTTAAATTCGTATGTGTTTCTTCATCTCCTTGTTTTGGAAACGAGAATAATTAGACTTTTTCTCAGCTGTCTTGCTCCACTGTTTTTGAACAAACCGCCATCACGTGATACTCGCCAGTCAACCCGTTTATGCTACAATGGACCCTCATTAATTGCTTTAAATGTTCATTCCTTGGCTCTCCAGTCTACATTGTGCTCTAGACTAAACGAACTGGGACTACATTCATCATTACCTAAATGTAAACAGAAGCGAACAAAGAAACGCTGTTTCAAAGCTGGCCGGCGTAGAACAGGAAGAAGAATTCAAGTTACCTCCCTTATTTCAACACAACCATTTAAAAAAATTTTGACCGTTAATTTAGATAACCTAATTCAAATCCCAATTAATTCGTCAACCTTTGTGTCAACTATCCAAGAAATACCTCTGTGCATTGCATTATTCAATGCCCAGTCAGTAGGATCACCGGAAAAGCGCACAGAAATAGTTAATTTTATCAACGACCAAAATAGTGACATATTTTTCTTGACAGAAACATGGCTAAAAACATCAGGCGATGAGCCCAAGTGTGTGGATCTAACACCCACTGGTTACTCCATCAAGTTCCCACGTAATTCTCATGGAGGTGGAATTGCTGTCATCACAAAGAACTCCATGATAAAACATCTTAACTACACCACAACATTCAATTTTGACCACACATCGTTTGACCTAGTCCAAACCACACTCACACAAGAGCAAAGGTCAGTCCATTTTTTCTCCCTATACCGCCCTTCTCCTAGTAGAAAAAACAAACTGGCTGAATCTCTCTTTTTGGAGCAGTTTCTGAATCTCCTGGACTATGGAAATTCAATAGCTGGCAACCTGATTATTCTTGGAGATTTTAACTTTCACTTTGACTGTCCCGGAAACTCAAATACATCAAAACTCATAGATTCCATTAATGTTTTTAACCTCAAACAGTCAGTTAACCAACCCACCCGTAAACATGGTCACATTTTAGACTGGATTCTTCATAGACCTGATGATAACATTCTACGGTCCTCCCTGGTATCCCATGACCTTGCATCAGATCACCTCTGCATTATATGCCATCTTGACGTATCAGTCCCTAACCCTCCACCTTTATCTGCTACTAAGAGAAACCTCCGTATGATAAATAGAACCAAACTAATGCACAACATCCAAGCTAACCTAACAACTTGCTTACCTCCTACCGCAGAACAACTCGATAACTGTCTGCGTTCATTACTTGACAAACATGCCCCAGCTACCAAGTGCAGAGTATCAATTCAAAAGTGTTCTCCATGGTATAGCAGTGCTAGGGACCAGCTTCGCACTGCTAAAAGAGACCGCCGTAAAGCTGAGAGGCTCTGGCTTTTCACCAGACTCACTATTCATAAGCAAATCTATGAAGTCACTAAGAAGAATGTCACAAATATAGTCCATGCAGCGAAATCGGCCCACTACACTACTAAGATCATGGAAAGTTCAAGCTGCAAAGAGCTCTTCGAGATTACTAACAAGCTAATGTCAAGGAACAAATCAACACCACTTCCAACTACCTTCTCTCCAGTCGACCTTCCAGACATGTTTTAAAATTTCTTCTGTGACAAAGTACAAGCCATTAGAGATAAGCTTGACACCACAATTTCAATTGACTCGTCGTCACCATACAGTTGGAATACAGAATTTGAGCAGTAACCATTAGCAGCATTTCAACCTGTCTGTATGGATTTCGTACGTACAGTCGTGATGAAGAGTGCACCAAAGTCATGTGAACTTGATCCAGTTCCAACATCACTGCTCCTTGAGTGCTTAGATCCAGTATTGCCTTCACTAACTGATGTTATTAATACCGCTCTCTCATCTGGGGAATTCCCAACATTTTTGAAAATTGCCATTGTAAAGCCTCTGCTGAAGAAACCAACACTAGACCATAACGATTTAAAGAACTACCACCCAATTTCTAATTTCCCATTCATTTCAAAGATCTTAGAAAAGGTTGTTCTATCCCAGCTTGTATCTCATCTAAATTATAACAGTGTTTATAGCAATGTACAATCTGTATATTGCCCTTGCCACAGTACTGAAACTACTCTTCTAAAAGTAGTTAATGACATTCTCTCTGCGTTGGATAGCGGAAAGATTACAGTCCTCACCCTCCTTGATTTGTCTGCAGCATTTGACACAATAGACCATGATATATTGCTTCACCATCTCCAACATGTATTTGGCATTCATGATACAGCCTTACTGTGGTTCAAGTCCTACTTGATCAACAGGACACAAATTATATCTGCAAATGGAATACACTCCAGCCCAGTTGATCTATGTTGTGGTATTCCACAGGGGTCTGTTCTTGGATCTGTTCTCTTCATTCTGTACACTCAGTCGCTCTCAAGTGTCATAGATCATCATCCAGTGTCTCACCAGTTGGACACTGATGACACCCAAATATACAAATTTAGCCACCCAACTGAAGTTGATGCTACCATCCAAGGTGTAGACAGAGAGGTGCATTTCTGGTGTGAAATCATGGATGACTTGTAACAAGCTGCAGATGAATGATGATAAAACTGAGGCCATTCTGATCACAACACAAAGACTTTCTCATTCACATCCTTTACCTCAAACAATTAATATCAGCAGTGCCAACATTAAATTCACACAATCAGTACGAAACCTAGGTGTTACTCTGGACAGTACTCTCACATTGCACCAACATGTCATGAACATATGCAAGGCTGCATATCTTGAGCTAAGACGCATCAGTTCAATACGCAAATATCTTTCAGTTGATGCCACTAAAACACTTGTGTTTTCATTAGTACTTTCAAGACTGGACTATTGTAACTCAATTCTGTCTGGTTCATCTCAATATCTGCTCCAGAAACTTCAAAAAGTTCAAAACACAGCTGCTCGGATCCTACTTAGAGTACCATGATCAGGGCACACCTCCCCGCTGCTCTGTACCCTACGCTGGCTATCCATTTGATCCAGAATCAAACACAAAATTTGTTCTCTGTGCTACATTTCACTGTCGGACTCTAGTCCAGCATACCTATCTGACCTCACCCATGTGTACACACCAGCAAGATACTTACGTTCCTCTTCTGACAATTGTATACTCATTATTCCCACTATGAAAACAAAGTCATATGGACAGCGTTTTTTTGCATACCAGGGCCCAGCAACGTGGAATGAATTGCCCACTGAACTTTGACACAAAGACACAGTGATCACATTCAAGAGGGCTCTCAAAACTCACTTATTTTGACTGCAAGAACAAACTTAAAGACCTAATAATGTTTCCTACCTGAAATATTTTCAGCATGTTTTTTATTGTTTAATGTTTTTCTAATTTCATGTTGTTTGTTTTTGTAATAATATTATTATGTTTCTTATCTTATAGGTGTTGTCTAATGTTGTAAAGCGCTTAGAGCTTCTAAAGATTAGGCGCTATACAAAGTCCTCATTATTATTATTGTTATCACATGGCCAGTGTTAGACATGGCAATACTGGACCAAAACCATGTTTGAAATGTAGAATTGGGGTCAAGGGAAGAACACAATTATGTGTATCTTGCGGTGAATGAAAATATAATGTGTTTAAACGATATTAAGACATACAAAACACTTCTGATGACATCAGAATAAAAGACAAAGGATTATCTCAACAGATATTCGTCTGCTGAAAAATAATGTTAGAGAAGGAGAAATTATATGGAGCAAGCTAAGGAAGAGATTGAGGTCAATGAATTTAGATATCATCCAATATTCATTAATTACAAAGTGAATAGAGCTGGATTTGTAAGACACTACAAGAACAACAAAAAAATCGTTGGATTTGTCATTAATACAGGTTACATGCAATTCAGTATGGGAATCCTAGGCAGCAAAAATATAAAACACTGTTATTCATACAGATTTATTTACAAGTGTTTCAACAGTGCGATAGATGAACATTTTGTTATCGACCATATCAACTCTGATTAACAAGATAACAGACTTAAAAACTTACAGGTGATAACAAAGAGCAACAAAAACCTAAAAACACTACAACATGTTAAATCAATAAATTTAGGAACCAGTGAAATAAAAGAATTTACCTCACAAAATCAGTGTACTATGTAGCAAACAATATAACTAATTCAGCTCATTCAAGGTGTTAAATCAGAAAATAAAATTTCAGTATATCCAGTAACATATTTTTTTCAACAACAGCAAATTGCTGGAATTCCAGTTTGTCTCACATTTTAGACATTGTCCAGGTGAAATGTGCCACAAACACCTGTGATAAATTGATCACTAATAATGCACACAGGGTTTCCCATGCTCTGCAAAAATTAATACCTGTTAAGATCATAGAACAGGAATAATTTAAAATGCTCAGATACTTAATAAATTCTTTGTTAAATGCGTGTCACTAACTTTTGATCTGTAAGTGCAAATGTACTGATATAGCTAATGTCAATTATTTTAGCCATATAGTCTTAATAAAGACAGTGGCCTAGTGGTTAGGGTGTATGGACAGTCTTTCAATCAACCTGTGGAAACGTACCTCACATGTTCCATTCCAGAGCATGACTGACATATTGTCAGCATTTTTTTTTTTTAATTATAAGGTGAGGGGTGCCTGTGATGCACTGAAAAAAGATGAAATATTGTTGAATGGGTAATTGTAAAATTATAAAACTTAACCCAGGTGCACTAGGCTGGCCCCTCCTTAACCCAAATAAGGGTGTTCATTTTAAACTACCCAGGATTCACTTGGTGGGGTATGTGCTTGATTACAAAACTGAAATTAAGCCTGGACAGCCCTCTGAATCTCTAAAATTTCATCTCAAAATTTTGTTTCATCAGGGGGTGATGTGATGTGATTTTTATTTTTAACGTAGCTTTAACAATTTTTCAGTCATATCGCTACGATGTCTGCAATGTGGCAGTTTATAGTGATGTCTAGCACTGGGGCATCATGCCGCAGACATGTAGCATGATGTCCCACCCAGTCACATTATCCTGACACCAGGCCGACCAGTCCTAACACTAACCTCTAAATGCTGAACGCCAAGCGAGGCAGCTGTTAGTACCATTTTTTAAGTCTCTGGTATGACTCGGCTGGGGATCGAACCCACGACCTCCCGCATCCAAGGCAGACACTCTAACCATTAGGCCACCGGAGCGGTATCATCAGGGGGTATAATCAGACATAATTGAAAATAAGAGCTATAACAATTACCCAAGAAAGTCATTTAACAGATATTCAACATCTATCAACCTGTTTGCAGTCATTTCCTTTTGCTCAGATTAATAAATCAGCATTGCCACAGGTAAAATCAACATTCTTACAAGCCTCAGATTGGCCTTTGGATAATTAATGAGTCAACGTTGCTTTGCTGAAAATAGCATTTTGTTTATGTTAAATTACAAAAATGGGGCTTATTTTGTGGGGAAGGGGGTAACCCAAAAGTCAATGCCATTTTTGGGTCAGTCTACCCCTCCCCTTGCTTAAGTGCACTATTTGGTGTAAAATTACTGTACTTAATACAGTACTAATACACCCTAAGTGCACAGAGATGTAAGGTTTTATTTAGTTGCAATTAAAGTGCTTTTTGTGCTAATAATGGTAAACATAATAGGTAAATGTGCTTACAGAGATGTACAATGTTTCAGATGGTTGGTTCTGGATGCAATACTTGTAACTAAGAATTTGCCTTGTTAGAGGAAATTAGAGTTCTCATTTAAGATCGGTACAGAGGAAAATGATCCTTAATTTTTCCTAAGGTAGTCAATGGAAGTCTGATTGTGAATGGCTTCCTGTTACTACATTAGTTTGTTTAAAAATAAACTCGCTAGAGGAAGTTGTTTGGAAGAGACTATTTCATCATAACATGCTCATAGGGTGGCTTGCAGTTTTTGAATCCCACTGATACTGTGCAGTGAAACACCAATCAACCATGTTAGCCATTTGTTGAAGGTGGCAAAATTATGGTTTGTTTTGTTCATTAAGTAAAAATAAGATTGTTTAGCAAAGGTTCCATGTATTTTTCTTGCAAACTTAATGTTTTCTTCTTTTCTTTAGGGAATGTGTTGTGGAGTCAAGTATTCCATGGGCACAGAGTACAACACAGCAAGTGGATCTGGCATTTAATGTCTTCTTTATGATATATTTTTTCATCAGGGTGAGTTTTACAAAAAAAAATTTGCATTAATACATACATACATACATACATACATACATACATGAATATGTGCATGCATGCATACATACATACATACATACATACATACATACATACATACATACATACATACATATGCACACACACACATGTCAGAACAATATTAGCTATATGGTGTTGTTTATATGTTTAAAAAATGTGAATATATAGAATTGCCAATAAAAGCTTCAGGAAGTTAAACCTTACCAAATAAAAGAAAATATGTAGTACTCTAAGATAAAAAATAAAGATTTAAGAATTCTGTAAAAGGTACAAAATAGACAAAATTAAAAATAATATTATTTTGTATAAATAGGCAATGGTCTCAAAGTAGTTTATGATCAATTACTGTTTGAATGAATGTGATGTTTCAGCTGGTTTATAAAGGGGAGTTTATAATTATCTTTGTATAGCCATCATCCAATGTATTGTAAAATCATAAATAATCCTAGGGTATTTAATTTGTATAGATGTACCATAAAGCAGAGTATAGTGTTATTATGTCTGTCTGTCCTTCCATCCATCTGTCCATCTGGATGTTGATTCAGTTTCATTTTTGCATCAAAGCTCATGTTCCCTACAGCCTATTGTATACCAAAAGTATAATCCTAGGGTATTTAATTTGCACAGATGTACCATAAAGCAGAGTATAGTGTTATTATGTCTGTCTGTCCTTCCATCCATCTGTCCATCTGGATGTTGATTCAGTTTCATTTTTGCATAAAAGCTCATGTTCCCTACAGCCTATTGTATACCAAACTTGTAAGTTGCTTGCATTTGGGGCAAGGACATCTGTTGAGTATTGAATCAAAATGTCAGAGGTCAAGGTCAAAGGAAATGAAAGAGGGAAAACTTGACCAAGATTTGTGGATGGGTTGCATTTGAAACAAGGAAGACACCTGTTGATAAGGTGGAGCCTTTAATTTTGCATTACTAGGCAGCACTACTTTGTGATAGTTTAACAGTACACTAGCTGAGCAGTTACTGTGTAATTTAGTTTCTCAGTATCCAACCAATAAGAGGGTTTTGCATGAAAGATGTATAATATAGGTAGTACTTATCATCAGATGACTATAACCATTAATGTACTATTGTTGGTACCCTTCTTTGTTTTGGAATTGACCAATGACCAGAGCCAAGCATGTCATGCCTACTCTATTTATTATTGGACATCATATAAAATCAATAGACAAAATTACATATGTGTTTTGTTCTGAGTGGGCAGAAAGAAGAAGATTGATACAGCATAGGAATATGTAGAGGTTATCAGGCTGAGATTATGTTTCAGTTGCCCCAACCCTGAACAAGGAACTGATGTGGTTTCCTATTTATTACATATCCACTTTTTTCACACATTCTTTTCAAACTTGTAAAGTGCATGTACTTGTAAAAAAAAAGGAATTAAGCATTTGGCATTTTATTATACGTATTTTACAACCCTCTGAAAAATCACCATGTGATGTACACAGTTGGGGCTAGGCCTAGATATATGGGCAATCTGAGAAGTTGTGTGACCTGATTTTGTTGCTATGTTGATTTACTCTTTATCTTTGAATTTTCCAAAAATTGTATATGGGACATATGAATGAATTTAAACTACATTCACAGGCAGGTGGATTTTTCCTTACTTCTCAAAAGGAACATAGATTTTGGACCAGTAAGTGACCCTTTTTCTTAAACCCTACTTACTGAATACAACATTCTACTTCCAAGCAAATTTCAGGGAATATTTCATATAATAACAGTAATTAAATACAATCAGTTTTATACAGAAAACTCAATAATTTACAGTACTTTCAAATTCTCTAATTTTGTTTTTATTACAAGAAATTATTGATGCATTAAACTTGAACAGTTGCAAAAAATTTATGTAAATAAACATACTATTTCCTGCTTGTGCTTCAGTGATGAAAATGTCTCAACCATATTGTAACAAGACTTAATTCTTTAAATCTTCCTCATGTTCAAAACAGGTGTTGCTGACTGTGTTATATCTATCTCTATGTTGCAAACGTTTGTCAGTTTGTATTCTCAGATTTTCAAAATGAATTTGGTTCCTGAGTAATCTTAATAAACAAATTGAAAGTTCTTTTGCTTAAACTTGATTCTTACCAACAAAAAAAATAGACACCCCCCCCCCCAATATTCCACAGATCATATTTTGGATGGAAAGTCTGAAGCTGAAATGGTTTTTGGGTGATTTCATTATTTTAGATGATTTATATAATATAATTTCTCTTGTCATCAGTGCTATGAAAACAAATTCATGACTTCATGAACAATCATGAACTGTTCATGAATGTTCATGAACGTTCTTAAAATGTTCATGATCAGTTCATCATTTGAGTTCATGAACACTTCAAGAATTTTGATGAATCATGTACTTGAAGTTCATGAACACACTGATGAACTTTTATGAACTATTATAATATCTTTGAAGTTCCTGAAATGTCATGAACTTGGTTCATGAACAATTAAAGTACTCTGATGCACCACCAAGATATTTCTTAAAAATTTATATTAAATATCTATATCATTATGTTCATAAAATGTTCATGAAAATTTATCATATAAACTTCTCATAATATTAGTGAAATTTAAATAAAGGTGAATATTTATTTCTTTTTTTTAAATGATATCATGTATAAATGTTCATACAGATCTTTAATTCAATACTTGTGTACTTAACCTGAGTAGTGCTGGATTAATATGGGAAAATATTTTCTGGCCAGCATGAACAAAATGTATTTGCTTTAAAAAGCTTTCAATGATTTTGTTCTAACATTTTTGTCCATTACTGTAATAAATTGCATATTCTATTGACTTAGTCACTGGTTGCCAATTTGCCATAAAAACCGAAATATGTAAACAACGATTATCCTGATTGGATGACTGTGAAAGAAGATGTGATATGATTGGTCAATATACGTGCGAGATTTCAACAGTTGAGCATCCTTTTCCCCAGAAACGGAAGAGCACGCAGACGGTTAGGCAAAAACCTCGAACAAAAACCGTGGACTCTGTGGAATGGACAGATGAGAATATTTTCAATATCATTTTTTTAAAGTAAGCAGAAGTGCAGAGAAGCGATTATGAAGAATGTGAAGGAATTCATAATTTCATGAACTGACCATTTTCAGTTCATGCACATTCATGAATAGTTCATGAACCTTTTGATGAACTTTCATGAATGGTTCATGAACCAAGTGCATGAACTGTTCAAGAACAGTTCATGCCAGTTCATGACTTATTCATGATCATTTCGTAGGGGCCAGGAACAAGATCAATGGGTACATGGTTCAGAAGTTTTTATTTTCAATTTCTTAGACTGTCTGTTTAAAGTTGCTTTGCCAGGAATTAGCACTTTGTGGCAATTAGCAAACTCATTTGGAGATCAAATGCTGTAGCCATAGCTACTGTCCCTTAATTATCTGTCTCAAAAATGCTGTTTTGTAACTACCGGTATTAAGAGTATAGTATCTAGTTCATGGTTCAAATCATCCAGCTTCATTAAATTAACAAGGTAGACACCAATTTTTCTAATTTACAAAGGTATAGTTTTCTTGGAACTTGTGTGCATTTCAAACCATGCTCTGAATCTTCATGTGACTCCCTGAGTCTTTCTTTGGATTTTTACAACTTTCAATACAAGATTTCAGCAGCAAAGCACTAGTATCACTCCCTCTCTGTCATGTTTGGTGTCATTTTGCACACTAGCTTCATCAGAGAACTCATTCTGTCTGAAATATTGTTGTCAACTTCAGCTAAGTAAAGGCTTGGCAGTGTATACCTTGAAATGCACATAAACTTCTTGTCATTACTTATGCTACTCTCCATTATTCCCAGTGGTAAAAGAGGTCATCATCATGAATATGACTGCAATTCTTAAAATTACAAATGTGTGCTGACATTTTTGAATAGTTTAAAATGTATAGGAAAATATCATTCCTGGTATTTTAAAAGTGGACTGTTATTAAATATTTCAGGTTGTAAATAGTTGTTCCAGGCTTTGTGTGCAGTACAGAAATGTTAGTTGTGTGATACGGAAACAGATTGAACATCAGTATCAAATGCCTGATCAGCCATGTAAGATTAAATGGGTGTGTAATAATAGTTCTTATTGGACAATTACTTTCATATGAAATATTTATAAACATAAAGTACAGATTGACAAATTTCATTTTAAAGGATGGGATATGTTGACATTAGGACCATTTGGAGCTTGGTGTGATCTTAAGTTTTGTATGGTATCTTGTCAGTTGTCACAGAGACTTATGTGTTGTAGCATCACTTATAATTCACTAGCTTTAAACCTGGCTGTTTATACTGGTCAGCAGTTCAGTTGTGTTTGTGTGTGCATATTAGCTTGACAGACATACAGTGGGAGGTCAGTGCTCTTTGACTAGAATGGATGGCATCCCTTCATAATTTTTTAATAGGTCCCTCAGTAACTAACTTATGTTTTTGGACCCCTATTGGGCACGAGTTATGAAGGGCAAGGCATATGTAGGTATTTTTTCTAATGTCCTAGTTTTTATATTTTAAGACGAAATAAGATTAAACTTGTGAATAAATTTCCCTTTTTTGTGAACTCCATTCACACAGCACTGCTAACTGCTAAAATTATTTTGAAATCATAAAGGAGGAATGGGGTATTTAATACATATAAAACCACATTAGGGTTGTATTCAGAGTTGGGGAAGGAACTTTTTTATGTGGTGTATGTAAATCTATCCACAGTCCTACTTGGAGATATGACAGACACCAATACAAGTTAATGTTTTGATGACCTTTATAATTCCAAGTCCACATATTTTTAGTAGCCTATCAGATAAAACATTGCAAATTCATGTTAAGGAGAGATATTATTAGTAACAATATGTTCTGAATGATGTGTGTCAGTTTAAAAAATTTGAAAGTTGTGATTTTATTGGTAAACCTCAAAGTTAGCAGAACATAACACCTCTTATTGGTGTCCATCAGATCTTGATGCAGTTCTGCAAGTATATAAATAAGAACCTCCCACATGGGATGGTTTTTCTCCCAAGTTTAAGGGTGTCTCCCATTCCTCCAGTCAATCACTGCAATCTCCATTATATGCAAAATTATTAGTGAAAAACTTAAATTTTTCCATTTCTTTTTCTTCATATTTTGGTTCCAATATAATATGTTTATGATAATACTGCCTGTGATCACGTGGCTGAACTAGCTTAAGCAGGGCAAGACTATGTAGTTGCTGATTTCACTCTTTAATCCTGTTGGCATGGTAGGCAGTCTTCCTTGTTTGAAGTTTGCCATGGTGGATTATACTGTGTGTGAACAGAAGTGATTTGGAAATAATTAAATATGTTAATTAATCATGGTTACCAAAGAGCCCAATCAGCATAAAACAATATACATTTACTTTGAATCTCTCTGCAAGATATTTTCTGCTTTGGTGCTTAAAGTTGTTGAGATGGATTAGAGTCTATACTATGTATGATCAAAAGTAATTTGGGCAAGAATAAAGATGTAAATTGATTATGGTTGGATTACCGATACTCATAAACTCAAGTGGCATTAAACTGGGTTGGTTTGACTTTAGTGTTTATAGTCTGTAGATATGTCTAAGTATGCCAATGTCAAAACACCAAAATCCATGCAACCAAAATATTACACAATCCACTGACAGACAAAAATAGGAATTTCAATGGTTGCAATCACATTTAAGGGTACATGAATATGCTTCCTGTTAAGCTGATTTTAAAATCTGTTATAGTGCCAAGAATAACATGTGCCATGCAGAATCGTAATCTCATAAATGCATATTTACCCTAACAATAAATACGCCATTACTGAATTTGATGTTTGGGGAATATGCATCAAATGTGGATTAAGTTAGATGTGTTGAGACACTATTTGCCAACTTTATAGCTTGTGAGTGACCATCTGGAGAAATAAACCAGTGATCATAATTTTTAGGCAAACTATGCATTCAACACTACTTTGAATGACAGCATTGCAAAAACTGAATGGCAAAATGTCACTGTGAAAGTAATGTGTTGTTGCACCTAATGTGATATAACTGCTCCAGCTTGGGGATAAGACAGATGAGAGGGTTTTTCTTTTGCACATTTAATTCTGTAGGAAATCTTCTAGTTTTGCATGCAGACTTTCTGACTGGCTCATTGGCTCCCACGCTATGATTGACCTTAGCTTATCAATGATCATAGCAGACCTCAGAGAAAGTATTCACTGAAGATCTTTCTAGACTAATCCTGAGCTAACTTATGGTCTGGTTGTGTAAAATGCATACATTTTTATTGAACTCTAGCAGAAGTGGTATGGTGGTACATACTTTTGCACTGTATCGCGATCATACATCAATATTTTCCATCACTAAGGAACATATGGAACGTATGGAAATTCCTGAAGAATCTTCTTGCAACTTTAATGATATCAGAGTGTTTTCATTATTTGTGACAATTTTTTTTTTTTTTAAATGGTTGTTTCATTCACAAAGTAATGGTGAATATTAGAAATATAATTATGTATATGATCCTTTAATCACTTGTTTGACATATCATTTGGTGTCCAAATAGAATGTTTTGAAACATATTCAGACCAAATCCAACTTCTGGAAAATTTTTGGATTAAAATAGCATATGTCATGTTTTAGTAATTTCCTATCATATGTGTATGAGCTAAATATTTGTATTCTGTTGTAAGAATGTGAATCATGATGATTTTAAGAAGTGCACCTGTTTTCTGTCAGAACTTTACATAATTTCTCAAGTCTCATTTTTGGAATAAGAGTTTTATTTTTACTGGCCCTCTTTAATAAATTACTTGCCTGTGTGTTGGCATCCCACTTAAAGTTTTCTAGCTAAATATATGATTAGTGTAGCTAGAAACTTGCAGGCTCAACACTTCCCATTTTAACAGCTATAATGAAAACTTATTCGTCCCACTTTAGTTACAGCTTTTAGATTACAATAATTAAGAAACAGATAACAAAATCATGTACTACATGATACTGACCATTTCATTTTTGGGGTGGCATGGGGAGGCTGTGATTTTCTTTTGAGCTGAAATATTGTATTTTCTTTCATCTCAAGATAATTAATTTTTGTTTCCAAATACAATCATAGCTAAAATATGGTGTTATTTTGCTATATATCAAAGCATGATATTTTTACAGCTATTGTCAGATGGAAGTTAAACAAAAGTGTATGCGTCTGTTGGGGTCGAGTTGGTAATAGAAAAGCTCAAATCTTTATGGCAAAAATCACAAAATGTTTGTCCTGGTGTTCATTTTTCTTACAAATTGACCAATTACATTCCCATCAACTTTGCATCATGCCATTCTCATTTCCACACATTATTCGAACCATTATTCAAAGTTTCTGTATGCATGTCCTTGTTTGAAAATTCAAAATGCCACGTTTGGCAAGCAGGCTCATTCCCATCAGTTTCTATTAATGCAAAGATTCATTGGGCAAGTACAACTTTTGACCAATCAGAAAGCTTACACAGTGATCATTGGTTCAATAATACTGTATATGGAACAGATAGTATTATAATGATCCTTACAAAATGGACTGGATAGACCAATATTTGAAAACATGATCAGAGATGATATTAAAAATATGGCCCACGTCATGGAAAATTGGATTCAGGTCAGGAGAAAAGTGAATTCTGCTTTAAAATGGAGGACAGTTATATAGTCTGAGGGCAGTTAAATCCAATTCAAGTTAGGAATAGGAATGTAACAAAAAAAAAATGTGGAAAGAAGTTATTTTTCCCAAAATGAACAAGAAAATTAGAGCTATCAGAAACAGGAATATAAGTTTTGCTGAAAATCATTCATAATGTACAGGAAACAAAATAATAATAAACTATAAGTTTTTTTGTCAGTGAAGTGTTGTTTGTCACTGATATTGTTCAATGAAATTTCAGTCACAAAATCTCAGATACTTTCAGAAATGTTGGCAAAGTCTCAGTTAATATTCACTGAAATTTGGTACAGTACCTTGTTATGTTTGGTGAATAAGGACATTTCAATGTCAACAAATTTCAATCACAAAATCTCAGATACTTTAAGAAATGTTGGCAAAATCTCAGGTAAATTTCACTGAAATTTGGTGCAGTACCTTGTTACGTTTGGTGAATAAGGACATTTCAGTGAAATTCACTGAAATTTCAGTCACATTTTCAGAATTAATTAATTTGGTATATCATGGTACAATGTTTTTGTGGTACTCAGCTCTAAACTCTAGCATTTAAGCCAAATATTTAATTAGAATTGCATGAACCCCATAAGTGCGTTAGGGATCACATGAGATGATATTTGTCATTTGACTGATTAGTCTTGAGTGCATAAGAAATGGAAGCATCTATGTCATATTGGGTAGGAAGTACCAAGGGTGGGCATGTGATGACTAAGGCACTTGTGGGGTCCATGAAATTACAGCTAAACATTGACTTGGTAAGCCTATTTTAATTTATCAATTTCACTTCCCCAATAAGTGCCTCATGATCCCATGAGATTTCAGAGAGGCTTCCATTTATGGAATGCATTAACAATAACTAGAAGAAAGGAAAAAACTTGTATGCATTGTTAGTAAAAACCAGATAATCCCAAAATCATTCTACATTGCATCAGCATTATGAAATTTCAGATGCTGACAGGACCATTCTACATAATTCTGTCTTGTTTGTAACAGGCATATCACAGAATTTCCTGAAATTACAGGCACCAGACCAGCTAGCTGCCTTCAAGATTATACCCAATTGTGTGCCTTTAGCACTGGCTGTGGAATAGATGTGGCCCTAGTACTATGAATCTGAAACAGCAACATATCAATACAAGACTTTCATAACAGTCTTTATCCAGTCTGATATTGTGCTGTTAGCAACTTTTCTATATGGGGATTGTGTACTAATGAATAACTATGTTTCAGAGTTTTGCAGACTTTAGTCCATTGCAAATAACATTGTAAACAAGATACAACACACAAATTTTTGTCATATGGATAGGATTCAAAAACAAAAAAATGGGCTCCACTTGAAAATGTGCTATAAGTGACTTATTTTAAATCTATCAATACACATTTCCTGCCAGTAATAGGTTTCTTTGTTTCATTTACCATATTTGCCAAATTAAACTGTGGGATGTAACTTCACTCATCCCCAGGTAGTTAACACCATATTTAACAGTGATGCTGCTCCTAAATTTATCACTAAAGACAGGTGTGCCACCTTATAATAACCAAACAATAATTAATTTTATCAAGAGAATTATATACCTTATCATGATAGACATTGATAACTACACTAGAACCTTACATAATTAAATCTAGCACTATAACTGATGAGATGAGAAGAATTGCATATTTTAATTTTATAATAGCAGCAATTATGTCTCTGTGACTATTGTATAACTTGACACTTTTTCATGATCAAAAAATACCATCCATTCTATGTGAATACATCCTCCCACAGAGCGGAGAATTGTCAATATGACCCAATCCACTCATTCACTTGACTTCAGGCATGCCTAGAACTAGTATTTTTTTCAAGGATGTCATGCTGTATGGACCTTATTCTTAGTTTGTCACCAGAAAATATTGTTTGTAGTGAGTGTTTACCACATTAGCAGTCTTACTTCTAACAATTAATTCAAATCTAGTTGTTACACTATCTGTTCTGTAATTTAAATTATGTGTCTGTAACATTTTCTGCTGTTGGTTTCTTAAGGAAGATAGAATTGCCACATGTTTTTTAAACTTGAGGTGTTTGGGAACATTATTTTACTTTTAAATATAAAACTAAAGTACCAGTTAGTCCTTGTGTCAAGGAATAACATCACAACCTGCCTAACATTGAAGGACAGCGAGAAGCTTGTGTATTAACCTCCCTATCTCTCAAACAAAAATCTCATTGTCATTGTCTCCTTCAAAACACATTATTAATAATATCCAAGCTCTTGCAGGGAGAGAAAAACAATCAACTGTTATTGCATGTTTGTCTTTTTTAAATTATTTTTGCTCAGTAAAACGTTGTAGTGAGAAACAAAAGGAAAAAGGTAAAATGGGTCATCAATTATTTTTCTAGTGCATACACAGGGGCATACATAGTAAGTTTGCAAACAACTAGGTGAGTGTACATATGACATTCAAAAATATTTTGTCAGTAAAAACACAAATTAAGGTGTTCTGAAACCTGGAAACAAGCTGATTCCAGATGTACCTATGAGCTGCAGAGGAAAAGGTTCCCTCCACCAGGTTCCATCCCTGCTAGGTCAGCATTTTTTTTCCTTCACAAACTCACCCCCTACCAAAAAAGGAAGGTTAAAAAATGAGAGGCATAACTCATAGGAAGAAAACTTCAGGGTCCCAGGACTTTATGGAACCAACTTCTTTGGAAACATGTGAGGGCCCTCCAGAGGAGTGACTTAATGTTTGAGGAGTTTATCTCCTTTCCTGAAATGGAGGAGATGTCGAACATGCCTCAGGTTCAGGGTAGTGTTATGCTGAGGGAGGTGCACCACTCACTTTGTGCACCCAGTAATGGACTACTCTGTCAGATAGGTTGAGCACAATACAAGCATGTTGCTTCCTTCTTATAGGGATTTGGAGCACTACATAACTGTGTTACTAATGCTCCCATTTGGGAGGTGATGCACTGTACATATTGTGTCCAGGGAAGCTTGCTGCCATCTCTCTTGTGGGAGATGATGCACCACTCCCAAAACTTTAAGGGTAGCGTGTTGTGCCCCTCACATAGGAAGGATCAGCGATGCACCCTTATGAATGATGAATAAAGTTGAGGATGAAGTATTATCTGATTATTACTTGGGGCCTCATGATATAGGGATAGGTTATGGAATGTGTACATGCTCCATCTCTTGTGAGGAGGTCTGGAACATTCTGTGCTGGGCTACCTTAGATAATGTCACCCTCCAGGGTCATCCATTTAAGGGAAGAATGTTGTAGCAGACAGTCTGACCTGGTCAGGCCAAACAGTGATCATGGAAGTCTTAGCACTCCTTAACAGAGTCCTTTTCTTGCTGTGGTGAAAACCTCTGGTGGACTTATTTGCCACATTTACTCAACAAGAGACTTCCCTTTTTCATCTCTCCATTCCTGGACCATAGAGCATGGGCAGTGGATGCATTTAGCTTCCAGTGGGATCATCAGTTCACATATGCCTTTCCACCTTTCTGACTGCTACCTCAAGTTTTGCAAAAGGCAGAACTTCCACTGCTCATATCTTTCTCACAGCCCCACTGTGGCCTCAATGATTGTGTTTCTTTCCCTGTTGATAGATCAGCCCAGGTCTCTTCTCCACAGAAGGGAGTTTCTGTAATAAAACAGGGGCTTTCTCATACACAACAGTCCACACATGACAGTTCTACACATGGCCCAAACAGGGTGAATGAGCAGATTGCATCATATTGACAGTTCTCCAATCTGTGGGAGGATGTATTCACATCAGACAGACCATGGGTTTTTGACATGAAAGGAATGAAGCTACACAATAACGACAGGTAAGTATTGTAAAATTAAGTTACATATTTTAACAAATGTTTCTTTCTTCATTAGTGGCTGCTTTGTCCATTTGCTTGCTAAAATAGGTGGATGAGGCCAATACTTCTGTCCAAATTTTGGAAATCTACTGATCTGTCCTGTCCTGATGCATCTTTTCCATCATGTGTATGTGTATAGATTGTATAATAATTGCTGTACAAGCACTTGGTTGTCCATTGCATCCTGAGGACATTTTAAGCCATTAATACAATATAATTATATAACATTTCATTGGTAAGAGCCATTCTGACAAAGAATTATTGAGCTTCTAAGTTTCTTAATTTCAGTCAGTAACAGAAAAAAAAATTAAATGTTTTTCTTTTTATGTTAATCAGGCCAGTGTACTATTGACAAGTTATCAGGCAAAAGGAGATCTGTAAATTATTTTGGGTAACTTGTTTTGGGAAATGTAACTATTGTAGCATTTTGATCAATAAACTACCTTACACTAACTTTAAGTAAACATCTGCAACTAAAGAATCATTGGAACAATACTAGTCCTATTTAAGGCCAGACAACACCTGTTGATTTTGAAGATTTATGGTAATAATGGATTCATTGCCAGAGTAGAAATATCCATACCAAATCTTCAGCATAGCTAATTATATATAATGACTCTATTTTTTCTTTCTCCTTTTAACAACTACCCTGTATTAGTGTTATGATACCGGTAGAGTGTAAGCCAAATATTTAATGGGCATTGATTGGAAAATTTGGTATGTCATCATTGTAAGTTGTATATAAAATATAGTCATATAGTCATCAAGGCAACATACTTTAGAGATGAATGTGAAGTAAGCTGTGTAGTGTGTTTGTTGTTACATAGTGTCACACACCTTTGAGTTCTAGTATTGATAAATTGTAAATCAATATTTGCATATGTTAGGGCTTGGCTACATTTGGTGATAAGTTAATGTTTGAACCTAACACAAAGGGGCAGCTGTGGAGATCATTTAAGTATCAGAAACATACACATGACAGAAATAGGAAATCGGATCAGTGGACTTCAAAACATTGAACAGCAGATTCAACTTCTAAATTGTTAAGATTTTTTTATCAACATAAATTTTATGTTTTTTAAGGAGATGGAAAACAAAACAAGACGTGTTTGCATACATCTGGTGATATAATTTCTTGACCCACATACTATCTTAAATCCTCCCTGCATGAAACACACAATGGAAACTCAGAACCTTTGCTGCTTGCCAGAACTGACTTAAATTCTGATTTCAAGCATTGTTTAACTTGTTTCATTTTCTAGATGATATATTTTTAGCACTCAGAGAAAATAAGAGCATGATTCCCATAAATACTCTTCATAAAATATCTTGAAAAATACAGTACAGTAAAAGCTGTCTTGAAAGATCATTGCTGACAGAGACAACTTGTCTTGAGAGACCCTGAGTATTTGGCAGAAGGGTGGTCTTTCAAGAAAGGTTCTAGTGTAAAATTAAACAGTTCCGCTGAAATAATTGTTTTGGTCAGTCTCCTTGTTATCTCACCTGCATCAGAGGTAAGCCAATTTTTAATCAGTGACTCACAAGCTATGATGGATCACATTTGATCCCTTTATTACTCACAACACCTCAATAAATATCCAGCTTTTGACCGTAAACTCCACAAATTACAACATAAAGATAATCATTTTACAGTCACTTGGTAACAGTTCTTGATTGAATCATTAGTCACTTGGCACATATCATTGCACTGTTGGGACAGTTTTGGTCCACAGGTAGATTGATTATGAATGATTTCAGTTATATGTGAATAGAATACATAGAATACATAAAAATGCATTTTTTTATTTTTTTTTAATCATTTAATTTTCAATAGCGGTTGATTTCAGCTATTAAGCAACCCCTCCTATATGTGTGTTTCCTATTGCACTGATTTTAAAATGTAACTGCTTCTAAAGTTTATTCTAGAAACTGTAAATGTCATTTACTTTAATACGAATGAACACATGTACATGTTTGCAATAATTACCAATGACTAAATCATGGCCTGTAAACAAGGAATTATTTCACTTATCAGGACTTCAGTCAAAAGTCAAGGATAATCAGACAGAGCTGCCTTCATCAAAATCAATTCAATGAGAACAGCAACTAAAAGAAGTATTAGGGTTATCTTTAAAAGTGGATGTTATTATCAAATAAAAATCAGATTAATCCACTTGACCCACCTGTGACTTTTTTTAATGAATTCTAGGTCTCAGAGACAAGATACTGATAGTAGATATATTTACTCAAATAAACAACAGTAACATATATCTTGTTTTAAAAGAAATGATGATTTTTGTTATTTAAAGTTGGATAATCTATGCCAGAGCCTTAAGACCAAAGGCACATTTATTTTACATTTATATTTTGTTGCAAAGATTGAGAAAGAGTTTGAGTGTAATCGGAGATTTTGTAATCATTTACTTGATAACAAATCTATTTCAATTATTGCAAGTGAGGTGATAATTGGTCATGCTCCTTTATCCTGTAGCTGCCTGTGCTGAGAGTTCCTCATTTTTCATGGGTATGCATAAGCAAAAATATGTCATCAACTACACAATGTAAAATTCTCCTACACGTATGAAAGTGCCAGTTTTAATGATCTAGAAGTGATTGTATTTGTGTTGTGCTATTTATATTTAATTTTTATTGTGTAATTGACCTTTTTTCCATAATTGAAGGTAGGAATAATATGGTTTTTTTGCTATGAGACTTCTTGAGATGTCTGCTTGGACTTAAAGAAAAATGGCGTGGATCTTAATCTAATGTTGCTTCTCCTATACAGAAAGTCATACTAACAAGCTTTCACTAAATAACTGCTAATAATGTCTAGTTGGTCCTAATTAAATAAAATGCTGATACAATATGGCTTCCATAATGGCTAGCTTGAAAATCATATTATCACTATTTCTTTTGAAGGAATTGCCATACCAGCATAGGGTTTTTGCTGAAAGACTTCTTGCAATGTTCTTTTCAATCGTAATTTAAAATTTTATGATCAGATGTCCATATATGACCATCTTGAAAATCTTGTTTACTACTTCTCTTATATGACGTCATTCTGATGACTTAGGATTTTCATCAGAACAGTTCTTATGGTGTCTAGCTGGTCCTAAATCAAAATGACTAGCCCTCAGTATGGCAACTTTGGTGATTTACTTGAAAAGATTGGTAGGTCTTCTTGTCCCAAATAGATAGCTATATTAACCCTTTCAACAGTAGACTTTGTATTTACCTAATTGGTCCTAAATGTAAATGGTTCCAGTTGTTCATCAAATATGCAATATCAGTCTTGAGGACTCTTGCAAACTTCTAAGACCCACTGTCAGATCTTGAGCTAAATTTAACAGCATTCTGGTACAAAACACTTTAAAGTTTGTGCAAATCCACTGAATACGATTGTCATTTACTTCTTCTCAAAAATGGCTTAAATATAACCTGACCAATTTTTTATAAAAAGCATTGACTTGAAGGGATTTCAGATAGGACCATATTTCTTAGAAAACATCAAAGAGATTTCACATTTGTAGAACAGATATGAGTCTGGCAGCACATATCATCACCATTGCTAAGAAAGGACAAACTTTTATAAACTTCATCTAAAAAACTGCTTTAGTGAATTTAAACAAATTTGACAGCATACTGTTGTTAATTAAGGGCTTTCAAACTGATAGTATGCTGTCAGTCCACCATCAAATGGTTGTTGATGCAGAAATTAGTAAAACCTTTAAACGTTTTTTGAAAAACAGCTAAGCAGATATTGATGAAAGATGACACAAAGCATCCTGGCTTGAATGGTTTTAAATTGTATACAAAGCCAAG
Organism: Sinohyriopsis cumingii; assembly: GCA_028554795.2. NCBI lineage: Eukaryota > Metazoa > Mollusca > Bivalvia > Unionida > Unionidae > Sinohyriopsis > Sinohyriopsis cumingii. Next base: position 88,851,024 of record CM068826.1, on the reverse strand, counting down.
TCTCTATTAAATATAACTGCCATAAAAAAATTTAAAAAATCTTTTAACAAGTCAAAAACTTCTCTTCAAAATTTGACCAAATCTGACAGAAAGCACCTACATATGATTCATACTCATCACAAAATATGGCTTACATAAAACAGATTATACAACAACTTCTCATAAACCACTCAATATAATTTAGCAAATTTGAAAGTATCCTAATATGAGGGCTTTTATTATACAAATGTTACTAATTTGCCATCAGATATGGCTATCACCACTAAAATTATATATGAAAAAAATTGCTCAGCAGAATTTTACCAACTTTCACAGAACACATTAGAGTATAGAGGTCTTTCAATATTGGACAAATGTGTCATGAATATGAAAATCCAAAATCATTATTTATCTTCAAGAAATTAGCAGCACAAGTCATTATGATGCAGTTCAGTGTCTTTATTTCTCATTTCAGTTTGTTGCAGCAAATGATAAGCTATGGTTCTGGTTGGACATATTTTCCTTCGTGGACTATTTCACCATTCCTCCTTCCTTTGTGGCCATTTATCTAGATCACAACTGGTTGGGTGAGTGCATACATCTGATATAACATGAATCCCTAAGGAGTCTCTAAAAGTCAGTCATTCTCCCAGCTTAATCATGATCCAAATGTGCAGTCATATTTTGATAGAACTTTATGTATTTTTATGATCTTTAGTGGCAAATGTTATCAAAATTTTAGTAATTAGAGTTATTTTTATTAGTTTTACTGGTCATAGACCCAAGGAGCTTATGTGATCATCTGTCATCCATTGTCTGGCTGTCTGTTAGCACAAGTTTGTTTTCACTACTTCTCCTGGGGCCCTGAGTGGCCGAGTGGTCTAAAGCGCTGTCCGTTATGGATCACTGCCATCTCACCTCTGTCTGTGTGGGTTCAAGTCTAGGATTCGACCAGTGTGGTTATGTGAGAAAGCTTGCCAGTAGCTTCTCGTGGGTTGGAGGTACTTTCTGGGGTTTTCCCGGGTTCTTCCACAATCATTAATACTGGCCGCCATGTATAGCCTATAATGTGCTGAAAAATGGCATTAAACCCCACAACAACAACAACAACAACTACTTCTCCTAGACTATTTGGAAGATTGTCACGAAACTTTGGAAACACATTCATGCCATGCTCTAGTTGGTCCTAAATTAAAATCATGCTACTCTGACATCAGAATATAGCCACCATAGTGTCCATCTTCAGAATCTTATAGCTACTCCTCTTAAATGGATAATCATATCAACATGGGGTTTTCACTGAAAGACTTGTGATGTCTACTTGATCTTCAAAATGATGTATAGTTGGTCCTAAAATGAAAATGCTGCCAATCTGATGTCCAATATCACCACCATGGCAGCCATGTTGGAAATTTGTTATTGTTACTGTTCATGAATGTGTAATCATATCAGCAGGGGTTTTTCACTGAAGGACTTATTATGAAGTCTAGTTAGTCTGGAAAAAAAACTTGTGCTGATCAGACATTGATTATGGTGCCATGGCAGCCATCTTGAAAATCTTTTTTTTGCAACTCTCAGACAGAAAGTCATATTGATGTGGGGATTGCACCAAAATACACTTATTATGTCCAGTTGGTCTAATTTGAAAATACTGCTGATCTGACATCTTCAAATTATAGATACAACTGCTGCATGGCGGTTCAAATCAATATGAGGTTTATATTAAAAGACTGCTTTTGATGTCTACTTGGTTCTAAGTGAAATTGGGGCAGATCTGACGTCCAATAAGTGTGCCACATGACATTTTCACTAAAAGGCTTCTTATGATGTCTAGTTGGTTCTAAATGAAAATGGTCCACAGTTTAAAATTTTGTCATTGCTGTTCCTCCTAAATGAAAATTCATATTGACATGGTGTTTTCACCAAAAGACTTCTTTTAATATCTAGTAGGTACAAAATGATAATGGTACTGATTTGTTGTCTAGTATGGCTACTTCAGTGGCTGTTTTGAAAATCTTGTTGTCACTACTCCTCCTGGATGGAAATATCATATTAACATGATGTTTTCACCAAAAGTCTTATTATGTCTAATTAGCTCTAAATGAAAATAGTGCCATTATTAGATCCATTTTTCTGTCTTGAAAATCTTCTTGTCACTATTTCCCTTGAATGGATGATCACTATGACATGGAGTTTTATCCAAAAGACTTCAAATGATGTCTGCCTTGCCGTAAATAATGGACATACCAGATGGATATAAGATTGGCACCATTTTCATTTATGGCAAAGTAGACATCATTAGAAGTCTTCTTGAGAATGAACACCACAGCAGCTATTTGAAAATCTTGTTATTGCAGAACAGTATCAGAGATGGTTTCACCACTCAACAGCTAAAAGTAAAAAATGATCTTATATTGAATTCTTGGAAGTTCTTTTCACCCAGTAAGTATTAGCCCCTTTGAGGGACTCCTGTATTTACATTTTAGCCCCTTTGAGGGACTCCTGTATTTACATCTTAAATTTCTTCCCACTAAACTGTTAGTTGGTAAAATTATAAAGAAAAATAGTTAGAAATAATAGACCTCTGTATGTATGACTATGCAATCAACAATGCTAATTTCTTGCATTGTAAATTAATATCTGCATTGACATTCTGAGGTTTATCTTTGGTTTCCTGCAATCCATATTTTTAGCATTTAAGCCTTGGTTCTTTTAGAATCAAAAGAGGTGTCTGTGTCATATACAGACTATTATTTTATTTCTATGTTAGAAAAACTGGAAACATATAACAGCTGTCCAATTAAAACTTCTTTTTCCAGGAATCATTGGTGTGCCAAAAAAATTGTCATACAATCACTATGCTGAAAGTTAGATTTTTAAAAATGGGGGGGGGGGCAGTCTGTAAGAAAAACTTAGCATACAAGAAAGTGTACAATGGGCACAATTGTACATTTTTACTTTTATTAATTTCATGCTTTATATATTGTTAAACCTAAAACTGTTGAGTAATTTTTTATTACTGCTCTTTAACTTTTAAAAGCTGCATATAATTTATCAAGTTTGGGATGGGACTTGAATATGAAGAAGACCTACATCTTTTTTTTTGTTGCAACTTTCTCCATCAAAATTTGACTCAGTTATGGGCCCTGTTTGCATCTTGAACCAAGGTTTCTGCAATTATACCACATTAGTGGTGGCATCCATGTGTCTTGACATATTTCCAGTATTAGGGATCATAATTATGCAGTCACAGTAAGCCTTATCCTCACTGTAATCTTACATGTTTTATCTAAGAAAGCTCTGTCCCATGCTAAGTCCATACCAATTGCTCCCTGCCCAGTACCCCCCTCAAAGAAATAGTACAAGATTGCTCCCTGAGCTTATAATTCAGAATATACCTTGTTTTGTATATCTTGACAACTAGATCATATATAGTAATACAATTCATGTCAACAAAAAATGTGCACAAATAAAAAAATCTTTAATAGCAATAATACTTTCTCTGTTATTCTTACATTGCTGTCACTTTTCTTGGTGTTAGTCACTAGTCAAATACAAATTACCTTCTTCACTTAGTAATCTGAGGTCAAGAACAAAAATAGGCATAGTTCCAATCTGATACCTTAGTCACTTCATTCATTTGGAATATTTCCTTTTCCTTGGACTCATTGTGCTATTACATTTATCTCTGTGTGCTGGACATTTTTACTGTTTCTCATGTCTTTTGGCATATTTTCTGTCAAAAGTGTTTTTCTCTGTTTTGCATTTAAATTTTCTTCCTAGTTCTTTCATTTTTAGCTCTACCGGTAATATACCAGAAGAGCTTATGGGATGGCATTTTGTCTGCCTTATGTCACCTGTCATCCATCTGTCCATTAGTTCAAATTTTTTTTATTGCTACTGCTTCTAAAATACTTGGAAGATTGCTATGAAACTTTTGACAAATATTCATCCCGCGGTCTAGTTGGTCTTAAATGAAAATACTGCTGCTTGGGGACCCATTTTGACTACCACAATGTCCATCTTGAAAATCTTATTGCTGTTCCTCCTGAATGGATAGTTGTAGACTTCTATTGATGTCTAATTAGTCCTATTAGAGAAATTAGAACAGGTCCTACATCTAATATAGCCACCACAGTGGCTAATTTGAAAATCCCATTTTGGTGCAGAAATATCAGAGATGGTTTCAACAATTGACAGTTAAAAAGAATAAATGGTCTATCTTTAATTCTAGGACATTCTTTTCAGATGGTATGGCATCAGTCCCTTGAAGGGTTTGAGTGATTTTGTGCATCTGTTGGCAAAGTAGGGTCTCTGATGTTATCCTTTTCTTAGGTGGGTATTACCCACTACAAATTTGTTCTGGTTGCTGCAATTGCAGTATTTCAACCTTTGAGCATGCCACAAAAATTTGGCAAATGATGCCATAGGATGGTGGCTTGGGACCCTTACATCACCTGCTTGGTGTTCTTGTGGATTTTAGCTGAAAGTTGCCAATTCTACAGCCACAGGAAGAAAGGGGCCACATCTTCTTCATTTCCAATAGACACTCTCTGATCCCAAGAGTAATTAATAGTACTTTCAGGCTCAAGGAAGTCATCAGCCCCCTTTGAATAAGTCCACCTTTTTTACAGTGCAGTGAAAGTACAGCCATCTTTTGCATGCATGGGTAGACCATTGTCCAATTCAAGAGGCTAGATTGCTTGACAAGTCGAGTTCACGAATAGAATAATATTTTCAGAAGTTTTCCATTCAGCAGTTTCCAGTCACTGGGTGCCAGCTGTCAGTCACCAGGAAAGGCATTGAATACCAGTCAACTGGGCATTTGTCACTAGTAACTGGTCACTGGTTGTCTGTCAATGGTCACTGGTTATTTAGTATGGATAACCAATGATTTAAAAAAAATTAACTACAGAAAAATGCCCCTTGCAAACTTTTACAAGATAGGATGCCAGAAATTAAGTATTTTGGGTGGTATGACCCGGGTTCTTCCTCCACCATTAATACTGGGGGCCATATATAGCCGATCGTGTTCTGAAAAATGGCATTAAACCCTACAACAACAACAACAACAACAACAACAACTTCCTCTGTGCTGAAAAAAATCAGAAATATAATAGCAGTTAATGTTCATGTATTATTGCTATTAAAAACAAGTTTTGTGAGGAAAACTAATTTTAATTATGTAGTACTTACCTGCTATTTCAATTATTTCCCTCCTTCCTGCTTTGATATCAATCTAGGTCCAAGTCAAAGACAGATGATAGATAACAGACTGGCGCTATGTTCATTTTTGTTTTCAGTAGTAATTGGATGAGGAAAGTCATGTTGGACAGGGTACTAGCACCAGGAAAGTGATGTTTTTGTTGTTTTGGGGTTTAACACCATTTTTAGCACATGATGGCCTTTAGTGCTGGTGTATCAAGAAGCTGGGAAATCCTGGTAAGAACCACCAACCCACGGGAAAGCTATTGGCAGCTTTCTCACATACCCACATAGGGTGAGCCTGTAACATGTACCCACGTGGACAGAGGTGAACTGGCAGTGATTGGTAATGGCAAGCACTTTAGACCACTTGACCACCTGTGAATCCATAAAAAAAAGTGAAAGCAATGTAATAGTAACAGGGAAGTATCTTATAATTAAAATCAGTTTCGTCATTACAAAACTACATTTCCCGCAGTTCTGTAAGGGGTACTTATGTATATGATCAGGGAAAATATTTAGAACATTTTTCTCAGGCCACCACCACCTAGAGATCTCTGAAGTGAGTTAAAGATTTAGACCTGGCCTGGAATTCACTAAGAGTATTGATGTCCAGAATCCAGCAATCTAATTGGCTAAAATTTAAGTCTGACTTAAAATTGACAAAGCAGATGCCTTAACTCTAGACTTGATAGTAAATTCAGGTCTTGTGTTCCTGAAACTAGGGCCTGCATTTCAGTAGAATGAGATTCTCTACTTAGATCTTATGTCAAGGGCAAATTGTTTGAATGATCGAAAGTTAAATCTAACTTTAGAGAACAAGTTTCTTTCATTCCGTTTTTATTTAACACACCAATATTTGAGACTTTAAGACAGGGACTTTTCTGTGATGATTGAGAAGAGGACCAAACAATGATTTTAGTATTGTATCCCAGGAGACTGGATCCATAATTGAGTAAACTCAATTATGGATCCAGTCTCCTGGGGCATATTACTAACATTTTAATTCAGTATGATTTAGAAGTATCTCACTTATAGATATATTCCAATTTATAATGGGACATGGTCCTTATTTTGCCATAGAGAAGCCACCCGTCCTAAGACCTTGGAGTGATTTTTACCTGCACTTGTCAATCTCCTTTGATTCCATACTTTCAGGTCTTAGATTCCTGAGAGCATTAAGACTGATGTCCATTCCTGACATCTTGACATACCTCAACATTTTGAAAACCAGCACCATGATTCGACTGGCTCAGGTCCTCTCCTTCTTTGCCAGTTTATGGCTTGCAGCTGCAGGATTTCTTCATCTGGTAAGTGGCTGGGACAGCTTCTCTGATTTATCTGTGTTTAGAATTTTTAAGAATACAAGTGAAGAATGTCATTTTATTTGCTCCTTTTGCTGCCATAATTCTTACTATTTTAATTAGCCATACCCATACTTTTCCCAATTGTATGCCCTTGATGTGGCTAAATTGTATTGAATGTATTATGTAGTTTAAATGGCAATTAAAGAAGACATGATTTTCAAGGTTGCTAATTTGGAATTTGATGAATCTGTTCAAATCAATTAAAAATTAGCTCCATTTCATGCAGGTGCACATTTTTAAAATATGAATTTAATGTTTTTTAAAGGATTGTGTGTAATTCAAAACTGATCTTTAACTTACTTTCATTGGGACAAGTAATAACTATGGACAAGTGGCATTTGATAGAAGTCTGCTTAAATCATGTACATGTGCAAATTTGTTCAAACTTAAACAAATTGAAGATTGAACTGCAATAAGCATGTCAGAGGGAAAAAATGGGGAGTCACCAAAATGTCACTGTCAGTATCGTTAGTTCATCTGACCATGAGGTCAAAGGAGCTTATGTTTTTGCCCAGCACCTTTGTTTTTTCTTAGGGTCACTAGCCATTTGTCATCAGCAATCTCTTTGTTTCCACTGTGAGATCCATAGTTCTGATCTGATTTCTGGAATGTGGGTATATCATCAAACTCTTGGACAGTTTCAGCAGTTATCAAGAACCATGCTTATTAATAAAGTGATCTTGCAACTGACTGAGCAACCTTGTTACCACTCTGGAAGTTATATTTCTCATTTGATTTTGTCTTCATTGCAAATAAATTAAATTTAACAAAATAATTAGCCCATAACTGGTCATAACTTAAAACACTTTAACTTCTCAAGTTTTAAGGCACTAATGAACATTCTTTCTCAAAACATCAATAATAAATCTAGCTACAATGCAAAACAGATGGAAAATCCTAATTGATACATGTTATTTGTCACGTACTGCAAGTATGACCTTGATGCCACTTAATAATCTTACCCTGAGAAAGAATTTTAAAAAGTTGTTTACTACATCTCTTACTGGTTCTGAATCAAGGTCAGGAACTAGGTCAGCATTAGATACAGTGTCTCTATAAAGTTGTTTATGTCAAAATTATTAAAAAATCTATCAGAACTGAACTGAATTTCTGGACAATATCAAATCCAGTACCGTAAATAAAGTTACATTACAATAAAAATTTTAAACTAACAAACAAACAATTAAATTAAATCAAATATAAATTAAATCGAATATACATATGTGGTGAACAGGTCATACACAACTTTTTAAATTCATCTAATGTAAAGCTCATTTATTATGAACTTGTGTTCTTTTATTTTTATTTTTGATAGCTTTCAGTAATTTGTTTCTTATACTTGCAATCATAACCTACAGTTTTATTGCCAATTCAGAGAGACATAGTAGTCTATTGTTTTAAAAAAGCCTGTTTAACCTTATTACTGCTTTTCTTTACTAAAAGCTTGTCATTGCTTCCTTTTTATGAAACTCCTTTCACTGAATATGTTATATCAGCATTGACTTAGTGATCGCTTTACCTTGAGTATTTGAAGATTTTTGTATATCATTCTTTTTTCAGCATCTATATTGCAGGAACAATATCTAAGCAATATGTAGGTATTTATAGCCACAAGAAATCTCTGAAAACCCATCCTTATTGGTTTATTCTGTACACACTGTAAGATTACAGACAGCTGTCTCCCTGTTAAGGGAATATATGGATGAGTTGAGAGTGAATTTTGCTCTCTCTAGAGTTTGGAGCAGCACCAGTTTCCATGTGTGACCCTTTTTGGAGAGGGAGGAATAGCATCCTCTCTTTATCACTAGGATAGAGAGCTTTCAACCAGATCTTTTGCCTTCCTCACTCAGTTATGATCAGTTAGCTTTCTCTAAGGTTTAGCAAGGAATCTCTCTCACCATTGGCTCTTCATTGTTGATTGGAAGCTGTGGCAAACATTTCTAGGCATGCATTATCCTTGTCCATGGCCTTGTCAGCAGACCTCCTCAACCTCCACAGAGATTTGGTACATGACTCTTCCAAGGTCTTGCCAGAACCTTCTGAGGGATGACCCCCTGAAGTCTGAGACTCTCTTCAGAGGGCTCATCCTTGGTGGCTACTCAGGATATGAGGAACCATCAACACCAGCCCATTGTATCCACTTCTGACTCTTCAAATCCAGCCAAGAAATTAAATCATCCTGACCACTCTCAGGTCACACTGGTTAAATTCTGTACAGCCATGCAGCTCAGTCAGAGCAACAGCCCCATTTCAGAGCTCCCCCTTTGCAGGTGGGCTCTAAAAGGGCATGCCACAAAGGTCCAGGGAAGAAGTTCCCTGTGCCTTCCCTCTTTCCTAAGAACAAGGGTGGACAGCACTAGGGTTTTGCACCCTTTCTTGCAGAGCATACCTCTTTGTTTTGTTCCAGTTGGTGCCAGACTACACTTCTTTTTGCAGTATTGGTCAGGGATAATGGTCAGTGGTTGGGCCCTTTTTATCATAAGAGATGTTATTGGTTTCGATTCTGTAATGCCCCTCCTCTTGTAAAAAGAGGGCCATAAGGATGCAGTAGAAAGGGTGTTAAAAGAGAAATCTCTGGCCTTTTATTCCTGGATTTGTTCTGGTTCACAAGAAAGGGGGCAAGTCTTGTCTAATTATCAACCATTCCTCCCTGATTCAAAATGGAGAGCACAGCCTCAGTTTGGAATCCCATAAGACCTGGCAATTGGGCAGTCCCCATTGATTGTGAGGATGCATACATTCACATTCCTATCTTTCCTCCACAGAGGAAGTACCTCAGATTTTGTTTGGATGGAGAGGTCTTCCAATTCTAAGTTCTGCCATTTAGGCCAAGTCTCCACACCTTGAGCTTTTACCAGGGTTATGAGAGTAGTTGCAGCCCATTTAAAGTCAATGGGTATCCCAATCCTGCAATATTTAGATGAATGGTTGACCCACAATGGCAGTCTGAGTTTCTCAGACTAGACTTGCCTCATTTGACAACTTCAGAAGGAGTATGCCTAGGAGTAACCCACATTTCCAACAGGATAAACATTTTGGTAGATAGTCAAGGAAAGTAGAGGTAGTTATCATGGAATGGTTTCTCCACCTATCCATAGCAGACTTCTTGTTCCATCTTTAGGGAATGCCATTAGTGGACTTGTTTACCACCATGTTGAACAGCAAATTCCACTTAACATATTTCCCCAGTCTCTGATAAGAGGGACTAGGCAGTGGATGCCTTTAGCATGAGGTGGGATGGTTTATTTGCTTATGCCTTCCCACCCTTCAGGATGATCAAGAGTCATGCACTCCACCACTAAATTCACTCTGATTGCCCTTTTGTAGCCCCATTGATCTTCTCTATCTGGTGTTGGTCCATTCCAGGACCCTACCTTAGAGGATAGATCTTCTGTTGCAGAAGAGGGTGCTCTCTCCTTCACAAGAGCCTATAGGTTATCCACCTTCATGCTTGGCTCACCTTAAATGATCTCTCTGCAAAAAAAAGTTTTTGAGCAAGTTGCCAAGTACATCATTCAATACAGGAGATCAGCCTATAAGGTATATGATGCCAAATGGAAAATCTTTGTGATTGGTTTAGCAGAAAACATATGGGCATTTTGGCCAAGTTTCTTCTCTTCCTTTTTGAAGACGCTACTATTAATGGCTATCAAGCAGCCCTTGCAATATTCTAAAGTTCTCAAAAGGCCCTGCCATTGGGATAGTTTTTCACTTAATGTATCAGATTAAGTATTTTCAAATTGCAGATTCGAATGTCTCGTTCTCTAATGCCTTTAATGAAATCTCTCTCGTGGTCTATAAATAAACCTCCATTAGAACATTTGGGTGCAGCTTCCTTTAAGTGTCTTACCCTCAAGATGGTTTCTTGCTTGCCATATTGTCTGCGAGATGAATGAGCAGTCTCTATGACCTATTCATGGAGCAGGATTTTAACATGTTTATTGGGAATTATGAGTTAGTATTCTTTCCTTTGTCAGCCGTTTTTTTAAGCAAAAAAGCCCAGCTTCCTTCAGATGTTCCACACCTGATTGAGATCCCAAGTCTCAGTATATTAGTGATGGGGATAACCAAGGTAGACTTTTATGTCCAGTTAGGGCTCTCTGTTATTATTTGGCAGCCTCTAAAGAGAGAAGGAAGGCTGGGAAGCATCATTTTCCAGCCATTAAAGGTTCAGCTGACATTTCACCTTCCACCATTTCTAGGTGGATTGCGTTAACTATCAAGAGAGCTTACTAATCCCTTACTGATAGAGACCTGACCTTTATGAAAATTAAGGCCCATGAGATTCATGCAGTGTCTAACTCGTTCATCTTTGGAGGATGTAATGAGAGCTGCATTTTGGCACTCTCACACTACTTTTTCCTCCTTTTACCTTCACTCATTAGCCCATGAAAGCAAAAGCATTTTCTCCCTGTGCCCACTTGCCGTTACTCAAAATGTGACCCATGTGGATTCCATCCTGTAACTGTCACCTGCTCTTCTGTGAGGGTGAGTATTCTTTGTATTTTCTTCTATTCGCCAGTTTTGGGATCATCAGACCTTCCACCAAAGTGGAGATCAACCAGACAAGGCACTATCTGATAATGGATCTTTTGGACGAAATAGTGTCAGACTATCCACCACTTGCTAGTAATTAATATATTTAGTTAAACTGACCTTTATATGTGGATGGTAAGTTAAATTCCTCTTTTTTTTTGCTCATAGAATTAAATCCTTTAGAAAACTCACATTTTCTGTAGTATTCCATGTTAGAAAAGAATACCTGTTGGCATTTTTTAAAAATAATTTCTGATGCATGTGTGGAATGCAGAATCACTCCACTACCAGAAATGATGTTGGTTTATCAAATAGTAATGCTACCAGGACTAGCTACAATTGACCATCCTTTGAAGACAGGAACAGTAACTGCTACAATTGACCAAATGAAGGCTAATTTCTTTTGATTTTAAAATGTATACAGAAAAAAAAGTTTCACTTATATTTTAAAGAAAACTGATTACCTTTGAACACCAATCATTTTGCATTAACATTCAGTATATGAAAAAAAAAATCAGTCTCAATCATTGTTCTACAATTATTTGATGTTGCCACTTCAATGAGAAACAGACATCTGTTTGATCCTCCAAAGCTGTCCTTAGCAGTAACTTCAATAACACATGCACCCTTCATCAAAGGAACCTGACTTCAATCTTGAACAAAAATTCATAAAAGGAAGTCAGCACCAAATTTAAATAAAAGCAATGGAATATTACAGAGTTTTTCATTTTCCAAAGAGAATGGAACATGTTTATTGTGCCGTGAAAGTTTAATTTTTGCAGAAAAAAATATGCTTTCATTTGTTTCCAACTGTGGCATAAAATGCTATATTTTGAAACCATATATATATGGCCATCAGGTTAAATGAAGATAGGGTATCTTGCAGTTATGTTTGTTAATTTTTTTAATTTGTTCTAATTTTCATTTCCTTATCAATAGCCTCATCCTGTAGGTAGTCTTGGCAAGATGACAGACCACTTTAAGCAAATGTATATGTAACATATAAAAATTACAGCCACATGCTATTTGCAACAGTCATAGTGAATTGTTTTTAGTGAACAATTGGATATAGATCAAAACGAGGACACCCAGTATTTGTTATATGTGTGTTATTTGTGTTTTCAAACAGGATGTGAGTCATACATGAATTTTATAGCATGTGATCTATTCTCAAATTATGGATTTCTTACATACATATACAGTACTTAATGGATATGGATTGTTTTACACAAATATAAGTTGTCAATATGCAAGTGTTGTTCAGTCTAGTTTATCTTCATTTAATGAAAAGCATGTATTTTTTGCACCCACTTTTATTACACCCCCACCCCCATCCCAACCATGTTTAAGGTACATGTGTCATTTTCTTCAGCTATCAGACTTAATTGGTTATAGCATGGTTTGGTCATTAACATGGTCAGGTTCTATGGACCCCAACCACCGTGTTATAGCAAGGTCACACTGTACTAGCTATGCAGTAGCAACCAGCAAGTATTACATCATTAAAATTAGTTTTACCCCACTCACCCAAACCTACATTTTCCTTCATTAGGGGCTTTAGAACAGTCCTCTTTGATACCCTTAAGTTCTCAATGGGCTATAATATTGGGTCAGATCCAATTCTTTCAGATCTGGTCAGGTATACTAAGATTCAGTCACTAGTCTCTTGATCATTTTTGTAAATATAAAGGTGAACCACATGTGTGCTCTTTTGTTGCTATCAAAACTCTCTGAAGAACCTGTCACTGAAGTTTCCTTTACAATTCTTACCCTATAAACAGACATTTTCCTTGCATAATGAAGGGGAAGAAATTAAATTCATGCTGCAGAAAAGGGTTGTTTATGTTTCAGTTGTAACTATAATTTGCTCTCTCTTCTTTGCCAGCTGAGGTTTATGGCAAGAATCAGCTACTTATGTGGCTACACTTCTTATTAAAATCATGTCTGTGCTTGGGATGATCAAGTTGCTTTATGCCTGTATGTGGCACATTCAACAGTGAAAGAAAGGGTCATAACTGTCATTTTCTCCCTTTAAAAGGTACTTCTTATATTTCAGCAACCTCATTCTTGAAGTGCATTGTTTGGAGTATTAAAAGAGCCTATTAGTTCAGATCGCTTTCATGAAAGTGAAACCTCATGAGATCAGTACTATTGCTGCATCTTGGGCCCTTTTGTCTCATACCTTTTGGATGATGTCATGAAAACTGCTTTCTGGCATCCTCATTCCACATGTCATTCTACTTTCATTCATTGACACACCAGAGTAAAGTTATTCATGCTTTGGGTCCAGTTCTGTCAGCCTAACAATTGTCAAGCCATCCTCCATTTGACAGTAGAACATTCTTCTGAAAATATTTGCCATCAGCCTTCCACCAGATTCACAAAGTCAGCAGTGCAGTAGTAGCAGGTAATGTATTACTGCTAATAAAATGTAGTGTTTTGTGGAGTCAAACTAATTTTAATTATGTAATACTTACCTGTTACTATTGCTGGAGTCAAAAAAAGGAAGATATTCCCTATGTAGAAAATGCCTAAAGAATTTTGTTTATATTTTTTATTCTGGTCCTCCTGATACTATTTGGAGGAGGGTAAATTGAGCCCAGACTAGGATCTAGCAGCATGGAAGAAGGTAGCAATGCAGTAGTAGCAGGTAATGTATTGCACAATTAAAATTAGTTTTATTCCCCCCTTAAGAAAAATACCTTTTTGTCTTATGTGCAGACGTTTAGTGAGATACTGTCTGTTTGCTGGCAACATTGATGACAAGACAGTATCATCATTAACGATCATGTTTAAGTTTTGTATTTGCAAGCCACATACAGTGCGACCCCACTATAGCATATTGGTTGGGGTCCATAAAACCTGGTAGCATTATAGACCAAACTGTGTTATAGTCAACCAAGTAAGTTAGCTGAATAAATTGATGCATGTACCAATGAAAGACATGCAAAAATAAATGCATTTTATTAAATACAGACAAAACTTGTTTCAAATACACTTGTATATTGACAACTTACATTCGTGTAGTACAGTCCATAATGTGTCAAGTACTGTTCATGTATGTGAAATATCCATGAGTTCGAGTGTAGATCACATGTTATAAAATTCATGTATCAGTCACATCCTGTTAGAAAACACAATAACATGTATTTAAAAAAATGTCAGACATTGTTTGATCTATATCCTATTGTCAGTAAACACGTGTCACTAAATAATTCACAACAATATTGTCGCCAGTAGCATGTGGCTATAGTTTTTTACATGCTAAACATACCTTAAACTGGCCTAGATTTTGGTCAGCTGGAGACAGCTATTATCTTACCAAGGCTACCCAGGGAATGAGGCTTATCATAGGGAAATGTAAATGTGAGAAAGTTAAAAAGTAACTTGACAGCAAGATATGTATGGTTTCAAAAGATTGTAAATTTAATTTGGATTTATGCCACAATGGTTATGGTTGTAAGCTTAAACATTTTTCTTGTGAAAAGGAAACTTTTATGGCACAGTAAATGTCTTCTGGTCACATTGGACAATGCAACAATTTATCAGATTCCACTGCATTTATTTCAGTTTGGTACTGACTTCCTTTGACGAAAGGTGCTTTATTTTTATTGAAGATGGTGGTAGGCTTGTTTTGATGAAGGATGCATGTGTTAGTGATGTCGCAACTAGAACAACATTGGAGGACCAAACAAATGCCTGTTTGTTATTCTGGTGGCAACATCAAATAATTGTAGAACGTTTGATTGAGACCAAAATTTATTTTTCATTTGCTTAGTATTTATACAGAACGATTGTTGCTTTAAAGGTAACCAGTTTTCTTTGAAGTTTCAGCAAAACTATTTTTCTGGGTATATTTTAAAACAAACCCAAAAATAACTGTCATTTGGTCGATTGTAATTACTTCTGTTCTTGCATTCAAAAGTTGGTTGATTATAGCTTGTCCGGTAGCATGACTTTTCAAATGTTATCACAGCATACGGTACTCAGGCCAGATGTCAGCATAAGTGAATTCTGATAAAACAATGTACTGTTAAGATGGTTTGTCAATATGAACAAAGGGTTTGTTTATGTAACAATATATAGATTCCAGTGCATTTTATAGCCAAGCTTGTGGCTTCTTTTCATGGTGCATTTATATTTCTCCACTTCAAACCAAAGACTGTATACACAAGTTTAAACAGCTGACAATGTTGTCACCCCAAAACAATTGCTAGATGGTATATTTTGTTGCCAGTAGGGAAAACAAATTGCAATTTGTGATTCCTAAATAAACTTTTTACACATAATTTTTCATACTTTTAAGAAGAAAAATATTATATTTTATGTATGAGAAAAATACATGTATACAAAATTTCAGGTGATGCGACAGGATCATCTTTTATTAGAATTCATTTACAATCTCTTCCCCTAAATGACCGTAAACTTTTTACACATTATTTTTGTACTTTCAAGAAGAAAAGAATTGTTTTGCATGTGAGAAAAATACATGCATGTGAAATTTCGATAGCCATGTTATGACTACTTTAGATCCAAATTCATGCTATAATAGAGCTTGTTATAGTGGTGTCATACTGTATACTCTACATCAGTTGCTGCATTCGGGTGAAATTCTTTAATAATATCACTATACAGTAGGTTCACTGTTAAGCCATGATATGCTAGGAGTTTCAGTCTTGCCTCTTTTACCTGGTGAAGTATTTTCAGATCACTTACACATCTCACTTCTGTCCATGTTAGTTCAAGTCTCGGCTTGGTCAGTGTGTGTTTTGAGAAAACTTTAATTAGCTTCACATGGGTTGGTGGTTCTACCTGGGGGCTTCCTGCAGGCTTCTTTGACCAAATACATAGGCCACCATATATATCCTATTATGTGCTGCAAAATGGTATTAAACCCCACAAGACCAAACTAGAATATTACACTAGGTTTTAAGTTTACACACCAATATCTTGCCTTTCTCTCCTGCTTGTGCAGAAAACACATTTTATAGTTGTAAACAATATTAGTGGGTGTATTTTGATGACATCACCAAATTTGAATATTCCTTGTGTATTCGATCATTTGTGCATCAATATTGCACATAAATTACAAAATTACCATTCCTTGAAAATTTTTAAGAAATTTCCAAAACCATTGTTAAAAGTTTTTATTTAAATTTTGTAAAGTCACTTATCTTCCCCCTCATTTGCTGTATACAACTTAAAATTTAGAATAATACTACTATTCATCTAAGTTTATATACTGATATTTAAGGAGTTCCTGCCCTGATCTTGATGAAATATTATGTTTATCAGTATTAAGGTTGTGTGTGAAAGTTTATGAAAGTCATATACACTAGTTATGTTAACAAGTATAAAGACAGTTCATATACTGGCTTCCCTGGAGCATTTGTTTTTTCTATAACATAGCAGTTCTTGTAATATAGTACTTACCTCGATATTAGTTATCCCTGATAACGAGGGAGACAGTAATGGTATTTACAGTCATTAAGGGATGCTGATATTTCCTCTCAGTCTAGAAAGATTTCCATGGTAAGAGTGCCTTGAAAATAGTAGTTACAGACTACATAGAAGATGGCTACTGTTAGTTTCATATTGATGATCTTCATTGGATGTACAGGATAATTAGGTTAGTTTTTGTAGGCATCAAGATTAATGAAGATTAAGATTAAGGTGTTGTTTGTGTTTAATAAATTGAACCATATCCAATTTTTTTACAATTTTGTAAATACCATTTTCAGATATTTGTATAATTTGGAGTAAAGCATTCATGTAAACATTCAAATTTTAAGACTTTAACTGTTTATTTTTTTTTTCTTTCATCACAGCTGGAGAATTCTGGGGATTTTTTCCTAAACTTCAGCAACCCTCAACGACTCGCATATTGGGAGTGCTTGTATTTTATGCTGGTTACCATGTCAACAGTGGGGTATGGTGACATCTCTGCCACAACAGTATTGGGCCGAATGTTCATTGTAGTTTTTATAATTTTTAGCATTGTAAGTATATGTTGAACTTTTGGATATGGGTATGTATGTACTGAGAGGTTTTGCATATATATATATATATATACCTCTTCCTCGATAAATCACGCACAATGGGTCCACAAACAGAGACTGCACTATAAGCGAGGGTGCGAGTTACTGAGGGACCTCAAAAAATTGAAAAAAATCCACTGAGACATCAAGAAAACTGCGGGTGGAGTGGAGCTGTTTAATGACTGAATCCTTGTTTTACAAACACGTCGATAATAATTGTTAATAACGCACTTTTTCCAATGAAGTTGTTTGTTATTCTATATAAATAACATTTATTTTCTAGTTTCAGCAACCATCACATGTACTCAAAAACATGTGTATTACATCATTGCGTTTTGTTTTGTTGATTAGTTTGGTTCCCGGAGTGGTATTTAATAGTATACTGCCATGTCTTGAGTTAAAGTACCAGGCAACTAGACTAACTGTTGAGACATCACCAAACAAGATTCCTTTTTTTTTTTAACTATCGATATCTATGTCATGAGACAATCATCTACGTCTAAACTCAATTTGTGTATTGTTCAGTTAGTAAAATATTTATGTCTTGATTTCATTGGAAGTAATAGTAAAATTCTTATCATCCTTGAGGATATCTGTAAGTATCAGTTCAGGAATTCTCTGAAACTTGCTTGCCCACAATGGTCCATATCAGTGAAACCAAGCTTTTTATTTTACAAAGTATTCATTTGACAAAGTTGCCTTGCTCTCTTTGATCACAGTTATGAATTTGTTGGTTAATTTAAGGTGGTTTATGTTACATACACAATAACATTTGTAACAGTGTTTGAGTGATCAACTGAAGTGAGTTAACCCAACATACGACTGGGACCACTAGATTTTAAGTATATAGGATTTGCATGCCTTTTAACTTTTCTTTAATTCCATCTTCATTTGATTCAAAAGACATAATTAACAAGATAATACAAAGGAGACCAGCTTTTAATTCATTGCAACAATACAACAAATACTTCCACAAGTTAGTTATCAAAATACGGTCGGCACTTAATTAGATTCTCAGAGAAACTCCTGCGGGCGTAAATTGACATATTTTACATTTAAATACACATTGCATTTATGACAATTACACTTAAAAGGAACTAAAAGATGGAATTAAAAACACACATTTCACTTAATAAAAATGATTTAATTGGCATTTAAATATTAATGTACTGCCTACATTAGGCGTAAGTGACATTTTTATTGATCAAATTTTCCTTGAATATCTTTAATTACGGTCTACTGAGAATGTCATTTGGAAAGAAAATGTAACCAATTATATGACTTCTTATTAAAAAATGATAATTTATAAATGTTGATAAAAATTTCCAGGTCCTATCTACTGTTTTTGACCATAAAACAAGCGATATATGTATATTTCAATTACCAATTTTGATCGCGATTTTCTTCAAGTTCAAGAAATAGTGATGAATTTGTTTTAAAAAATGGGATCCACGCCTGACCCCACATTATAAGTGGGTTTGTGAGTTATCAGGGCACGAGTTATCGAGGGAGTGGTATATATATAGAGAGAGAGAGACTGTTTGATTGCATCGTTGTTTGATAGGACTGGATATTAGAGTTTTGAAATTGATAATTTCATGCTTGCATTACAAAACACAAAAACGCATAAATGGAGCAATATTATTATCCTGCATATTTCTTGTATAAATATAAAAACTTTGAGGCTGAGAACAATGTGTGGAACAGTGTATGGATTCTTGACCAGAAACTGTATTTTATGTGGAAAATAGTAGCCATAAACATGTTTTTTTTCATTGTTTCATTTGTAGATTCCCCCAATCAATCCTGCATTCCATTGTCCTTGTATTGCTGAAATTATCTTGGTTTTGTTTATTCTTTGTGTATGTGAAATTTTCTTTAGAAGTTTCTAAACAGAACCTAAGCTCATTTCTAAGAACTTGTATGTACATGTTTCACTGGATGTAATCCCATAAATTGGATACCAAACCTGGTATGATGTGCAGCAGACAGGTTTACAGTAATTGCCAAGATTCATAAATAACCAAGGTCAGATCCTTATGGGTACAAAGAATATTATATTTCCAAAATTTATTAGCCCATGTCAACTTCACATTTTGACTCTCCATTGATATTTCTGTTTTAAAACAATTTTTTTAAAGGCTTTCTTCCCTGCAAAATAGGTTGCACAAATTGAATAAAAAAGAACAAATTGTTGTCAGTATCTAATGACATCTTGCACAGAACTGCAAGAATATATGTGTTCAGAATCTTCCCATTTCTAGATTGATTTGAGAGGAAATGTAATCTTTGATTCCTCCATGAATTATATTTTGAAGAAATTCAATATGTCGAATCTCTAATGATCTGTTACAAGACTGAAGTGTTCTGTAAACAGAATGTTGAAATACCATGAAATGTGGCCTTTAAAATCGGATCCTATTCTCTTCATGGGTCAATGTACTAGACAGAGTCTTTTATGCAGTTCAAACTTCCTAGATTTCAAGTTGCTTCATTGAAAATAGAAAATTTGATTGCACAGGTAATGTTTGAAATTAATCCCTCATAAAAATAGTTGAAAAGCTGTGATTTATGATTTTTTTGTTCATGTATATCAATGGAATATACTTTCATGAATCAGGTTTTAATATACACTGTATAGTATAAATTCTGCTCTAGCCACACCTCCATACAGGAGACACCTGCTCATACAGGATAATATGGATTCCTTTTCTTAAATTTTTAACATGCATAATGGACACCTGCCCAGAAAAGACAATGTTTGGTCCCATTAATGTCATTTATAGCCACATTTCACTGTAATTGGAGTCAAATGACAATGGCTAGCAATTTCTCTTTTTCAGATTTTGTTTCTTGTACAACACCATTACATTATCTTGCAATTTGGTGATTTATAAAGCAGCAGCAGAAACTAATTTCCTATTAAAACATGTGGTAAAATCTATCACTTGCTACATAACAATAACGTCTGTGGTATATAATTGATTAATTTCATGTACACACCACCCACAGTGAATATTGATTATGACTTATCAGTGATTGCGATATTCAATGTAATATCCCCACTGTGAGCTTAACAATTATTAGTTTGGACAATTTTGTGAAATTGGAGCAAGTTGTAGTAAGTACACACTGAAGGTATCATGAACATTGTCTGCAACAAGTGTATGTACAATATTTTGTTATGTATAACATGCACTTGATGGTAGCATGAACAATATTCCATCAAGTGTATGTTCAGTAGAACTTCAATTATCCAGCACCCAATTAACCATCAGTCACCGTTAACCATCATGGTATTGTATGTCAAAATATTAAAAACAGGTACACATATGTGTCAACCCCTTGAGATGAAACCTGTATGCCAGGCCAATAAAAACCGGGTTCTTCCTCCACCATTAATACTGGCCACCATGTATAGCCTATCATGTGCTGAAAAATGGCGTTAAACCCTACAACAACAACAACAACCAATAAAACCTTACACGAAAAATGTATTCATACATTATATAAGATCAACAGTTTTAAAACAGCAAATGCTATACACAAAGTATTTTTACACATATTTACGTAATTATTTACATTTCAGAAACTTTATTTCATTTTTTTTGCTTATAACCAGACATGATTTTTCTCCATTTTAAAGTGGGATTCCACTTTCCTCCTGACTTGAATCAGATTTTTCTTGATATAGTCTGTTTTTTTTAATCATCTCTGTTCTGGTTTTATAAAAACGGTCTTTCCAGTCCCATTCTGCAATGACCCTTATACATTATTCGTTCCATATATTAGTTAGCACAAGACTCTTGTAAAGAGTATTCTGATTGATCAAAGGTTTATATTCATCCAGTGAATCTTTATGTAATGGAAACTGATGGCAATGGAAAGAAGAAGCATGCTTGCAAAACATGGCATCCCAAGTTGTTGAGAGAGACATGACATGAAAAGTTTAGATAAAGGTTTAAAAAATGTATGGAAAATGGAATGGCTGGAGCAAAAAGTTGACAGAAATTTAGTTGGTCAGTTTATAAGAAAACTGAATGTTAGAGGACTGGCATTTTGTGACCTCTGCAAGAAAGATCCAAATTACAGTAATCGCGGTTGGGAGAGTTCAGAACAGCACCTACAAAAGAAGCTGCATATGGAAAAATTCAAGCTCAAAAGGCATCTTAAAAAAGTGCAATTAATTACTATAAGAAGAAAGATTTCTTGCATGAGAGAACAGATGTAGCCCTCTGTCAGAATATGCACACTGCATGTCGCCAATACAAGCACTAGCTTGAAAGGAAAAAGGCACTCATTGAGAAGGAAAAGAAACTATTACACATTGAGCCAAAAAAGTAAGTGGTGACAAAAAGAAAGGCTAAAGAAATCTTTGCCAGAGCTGCAAAATGAGCTTGACTGGCATATCAACAGGTTGTGTCCATTGGAGAAAAAGACAAGTGAATGGATTATTTGTATATGTACTTGGGTATTTTTTTTTACAGATTTGTTATGAAAAGAGAGAAGTATAACATATTTGCTGCAAAAAATTAAATTATTGTGACTTAATTATGATGTGAAGACTGACAGGCACATGAAATAACTTCAGCATCAATAGTAGTGGAGAACAAATTCATGTGACTATAAATATTGTGAAATTATTGAAGTCAAGTTGAATATTTTTGGTAAGTTTATTAGTTTTTCAAATGATTATTTTGGTTTATTTTATGATCATAAGTTGCACCAGGAGCAGTTTTTTATGAGTGTAAAATGTGTTTTTGGCTGGGAACCTTTGGCCCCCTGGATCCCTGGATCGGGGGCACTGCCCCTTGAGATCCCTTTAGGGGAGGATCCCCAAAGCCCCCTTAAAATTTTTTCAGCTTCTTTTTTGTGGAAGACTAAAATCATGTCTGTTATAACACTATGATCTTCCTGCTTTGGCTAAGCAAAGAAGCTTTTGGTGGATGCTCCCTTCTTCATTTCAAAATTTCTTTCACACAGTTCTGTCATGAAGTGTTCCTCCAGATGAGATATGCTCAACACCACCACTTTAATGTCTACTGCATATTTTACAAAAAGCATGTAAGATCCTAACTTGGATACATCTACAATGCCAGAGAAGACTTTATTCCAATCAGCCTGAAACTTGCCATGTCCTCGGTCAGTGTCTACAAGCTTGCGTTTCTTTGAGTTAGGCTCAGCCATTTGATGGATGGAATATTTCAGCTAGATAAAAGAAATAAAAAAATAATTTAAAAATTTAGACTTGACTTCTGATATAGGAAGATCTCTCAATTACAAATATGTTACAAATTAATATTTCCCCCCATAAACCCCAAGATATTACGCAGGAACTCTCCAAAAATTGAAATCTAGAAATTAAAAAATTGACACAGTAGGATCCAGAGGTTTATACCTCGTAAGCTGTTGATCGTTTCTATTAAAATTGCATATCTGGTGTTTGAAAAGTTATGAATTTGCTATATGGTGTGCCCATTTTGGTCACAAACTTTATAAATTGGCAGTGTTACATATTTTTGAGACATGAGAACGAGATCACTCAGTATCTGTACTACGTCCATCATTATGGCAGTGCATCTTAATGTTTGCATTACGTATCTGACAAACTTAACTCAAAACTATAACACCACAATAAAATGCCAGTGCTAAAATCAGTAGAGTGTTTATTTTTAATATGTATATTGTTAAAATTTTAATAAATCAACTTTATCTCCACACAGAAAAGTCATGGGTACTCGACGCGAGGTTGATGTTGAGAAAAAACAAAAATAGAAAGGAAAAAAATCATAAAGAGTGACAAAAATACCTCAGATTACCCCTATGACCCATTCTGACATAGGACCCTCTCTATCATACTACATAAGAGATGGAGTATGATAGAGAGGGTCCTATGTCTTCACACACAGGAGTTGAACCATGAATGAAACTTGTTTCATTATCAAAGGAGAAGTGTGGTTTTGATTTTGATTGGATTGGTTGTTTCAAGCCACCCTAGTCTCACTGAATTCTCATTCTAAAAAAAAATGTATGCCCAGAGTCCTGGATGCACACAAAACAAAAAAAAAAACACCTTATTTTAAATTAAATTTTTTTTACAAAAAGCTGTACAAAACAGTTGTACAACCGTACACTGACAAAAAAGGAACAAACCATACAAATTATAGGTAAACCCTACAAGTTGACACCTATGGGTACATGTATATACAGTATGTAGATATTATGATTTTTTTATGTCCTGGTCTATTGAATAATACTTTTAATGTACATATTCTATTATCGTCTATTCTCATATCCATCATTTGTCTTGGTCCTGCACCCTGATGGATAATTGAAGTTCTACTGTACTGTATTTGGTAGCATATAACATGCACTGGGCAGTATCATAATGTCCCCATTAAGTATTTTGATTATTTATAATCAACACTTGACAGTATCATGACTGATCATGTACCTTATTTAGTTGTATATATTGTGCACTTGATGGTATCATGAACAATGTTCTCATCATATGTATATACCATATTTCCTTGTGCCTATCACACACTTCACAGTATCGTTACCAATGTTGCCATCTGTCATGTCTAATGTATTTCATTGTGAATAACTTGGACATTATGATATTAAGAACAATGTCCCCATTAAGTGTATGTACAATATTGTATTGTGTATAGCAAAAATTAATATAGAACACACATTATTGTTTGGACCCTGAATTAATTGAGAAATTTCTGTCATAAAACATGCATGTGATACCCTAAATTTCAAAATCTTGATGATTTCTCTGTTTTCATCATGAAACAACATTTGTCTGTTATTTTGGATAGTGCACTGATCATCATTTGGTACAAGATATTTGATTGGTTGACTTTATGTTTCTTTCCTTTGTTCATTGCTTAGTACTTTTATATGGCACCCACATATATGTGGTAAATATTAGTTCTTTTAGATACTTCATTATTAATATTTTGTTAATCAAAACATGAAAATGAAGCAACTAGACTGATAGTACATCTTGGTTATATTGTTGGTCATTGAAAGGCTGTTTTAAGGTTCATTGGATATGTGCTTTAGTCATCTAGTTATTGGAGTTCAGTCTGTTGCATCAAATCCTTCAAATTCCTCTTCATTATTTCACTTGATAAAGGCACTTAGTATGTTGGTGTTTCAAGCACTGCTGCATAATAGTTCACATTATTGAACCTGGCGGTGGAGGTGGTGGTCATGCTTGACATCATCCTGCCACATGATGTCATCCTTGGTGCCATCCATTGCGTTTGAGATGCAGCATTTTTTAAAGCATTTTAATGATAATACTTGGTTCAAATTCAGACCATGTGTCTACTATCAGCCAACACATGCTTTCTCATTCTACCAGTATAGTTGTATGCTGATCTCTAGTATACCACTTACTCCATTTTTCTTTGATCGTTATCTTCATGGGCATGCTGATGCTGACATCTAGGAGTTGAACTATCATTGTTGTACCAGCAACTGTTTCAGTATATTTCATTGTCCAAGCTAGAATTTACCCATGCAATGCATCATTATCTTTGGCATATCGAGGCTTTATCTGGTGCTGTGTGTTAATGTTACCATCATAGACAATCCATAGACACAAAAATGATGTCAGCGGTCAGCTTCTTTTCCTATATGACCTGATGTAAGTATATAAAAAAATTAAGATAATTTATGCATAAGATTGGCATACAGACCACACATGGTTCAGTTTATTTAAATTAAATAAATACATTTTTTCAGTCTTAAAACGTGTTTCATTGCAAATTTTTGAGCTTAAAGAACTTTCTGGTCTGCACCAAGCAGTAGTAACATAGCCTTAAACCAAGAGTTCATATGCTACTTTGTCACTTTGAAATTAAATACAGAATATCAAAATAAAAGTGAATACGTTGTTGTCAACTATAATACCTAGATTGAAGTTTATGAAATAATGGGGGAAAAAAAATTCCATTCACTAGCCAAAAGTGTACATTTCAAAATATTTAGTACTCATTTTTACTCCCCACCAGTATTCAGATTCTCTGGCTGTAAAATTATTACTGGTCTGATATCATCATCATCATGAAAAAAAGGTACCCAAGATGAGAACATTCAAACTACTAAACAACAGCAATATCAAGGTTTATAGGCATATTGTATTTGTTAAATGAGGCGTGTAAACAATGCAGTTACTATCAAATTTTATATTTCACATCGAGTGAATGTTAAATATTTGTATGCTCTTGTTAAACACACATCCTCTCTGAGCAAAATATGGCCTTTACTAGAAATGTTAGCCCACTTTAGTGATGTTGGGAGGTTCCATTGTAGTCATGGTGATAAAAGCATATGTTGGATTCATTCAAGTTAAGTGGTAGCGAGACATTAGACATGCTTAGTAGTATGTTACAAAAAGATCGGCTTGTTCTATAGTACAAGTGACATGGGTCATGTAAGTGCATTTACTGATATAAGTTTAATAAATAAGGGCTGTTCCAGTAAAACATATATCCCCCCGGGGACGGCACTTCAAAAAAACTTCTGTAGGAGGTTGTGTTTCAAACTATTTTGATTCTGACAGTGGTAGGTTGGTTAGGAAAATCACTTCTGTTCTGGGTTGTGTTAACAAAATGAGAAATCGCTGGTGGGGTTGTCAGAAAAAAATACGAATATATATTTAAAATCGCATCTAACCCCCTCCTAGCGGTCTAAAGTGAATAAAACATTGGGTCAGAAATTCATGCCAGTACACGCGAGTGCACGTACATTGTAATTTGTATGAATTCGCGTACTTTTAAAGCAGTGATATGCGTTCAGCAAATTACGTCAGCGTCGCGGATATAAAAAATGTGCTTTGTGCAGTATGCAATTTTCATTAAACTTTTAACTTTAAAAGTGCATTTCGCGACGTAATTCACGCTGCGGCAGCTGTCTCACAGCGTTTGATGCTACATCCAGATATCTGGGTACTTCGGTTAGACAGGAATGGCTGTTAAACTAAATTTGATTGGTTCTTTTGGCCCTGGAAAAAGCAATATATGGTAGTTTTAGCCTTACTTTCATGAGAGAAGTTTTACAAATGCGTGTTTCGAATAAGGGCCACACAGGAAACCAAAATGGCTGAATCACAACATGGTTTTTCTTCAGACGACGTTTTCAGTGGTGATAGCTATAATGACGATGAATTTCACGTATATCGGTCTGTTAGACATTGGGAAAATGTCACTGGAAATACCAGTGTGATTTTGAGCCCAATATTGATATTGAGTGCGAGTCCGATGTACGTGTTGGATGGACAATATGCCGGTTATATTTATTCAAGATACCCATGTCTGAACAAGCAGACTATGGGAATGTTGGACTTTAAACCCTAATACAGCATCATGAAAGAGAAAAATCTGGCATAAGAGGCAGCAAGAGTTCGTGTTAGTGAAAACTGACAGAGGTCTCAGAAACGCTTATAATCACACGTATTTGGACGCCAATTTTTTTTTTAGGTAGGCGGTAAAATTCAAAGACTTGCCAGTCCTGCTTCAGTCACCAGCTTAGTGCGAAAATGTGTTGATCAATTAGCTGTGCTGATATTTACAATGACAGAATTTAGTGGCTGAAAGCCCCCCCCCCCCCCCCCCCCCCCCCGTCGTCACCATTATAAGAGTACATCAAAAGAACATGCTGCAAGATCAAAGGTTTTGACTGGCAGCTGGGTGGGAAAATCTACTGATATTTACAATGTTTGAATTCAGAGTCAGAAAGACCCAGAGATATACATGTGGTAATTTATAACAGTACATCAAATAAACAACTTTAGCTTTCATTATTGTGTTCATTTCCGAGTGTAACGGAATAAGCAGTGCACGTGACCTCGGAGTCATGACATGCTGAGGCTTAGACTTGAATGAGTATTTTGGGGTTCAATGGCAAACTGATGAAGATTGGAATGAGATTCAGGAGAGTGCTAAAGTTGTTAGAACTGCTAGTTTTGATGGGACAGTAGCCAAGTGTAAGAAAGTGTGTGATGCCTAGCTTAGTGTTTTGAATAAGATCTTCCTTGGATTGACAAAATTCAGACTCTGATGGACAAACAAGAGCTATGTCAGTGTTATAAAGAATGTAGAAATTAAACTATGGCAAGCAATAGTTCTTATAATTTGCATAATTTTCAGGGAGGGGACTGCAACTTTTGCTGGTAAAATGGGAGCTTTTCTTAGATTTAAAATCCTTATGAGACCTCTTGTTCAAAACTTTTCTTTTTGGAACAGTGATATGCAAGAGAGAATACCCATGGGGCCATACCTGTGAGATGTTGAAAATTGAAAATTGCACAACCATAAAGAACAATAACTTGTTCAAGCTAATTATGCATATGCGTTTCAGACAGCAGGCAATGAAAGGAGTTCACAGCACAGAATAATATTCATACATGGAGGAGGAGGATCATATTAAATTCAGAAACAATTAACATATCAGTGCTCATACGGAACATCAGAGAATCCCCATACAACATAATTAAGTGTGTGTAGATCTCTAGTTGGCAGAACCACTATGGCAACAAGAGAATAAAGAGACAAACTTTTATATCATGCAGATGTATGACCAAATGAAACACATGCTCTCTATGTGCAAAAATTAAATGACATTAAACATAAGAGACTGACTGGTCTGTGTAAACTCAAAGCAAGATGGATAAAATTTGTCCTGTTTGTGTTTGGTTCTTCCGATGTATATTTTGATCATGGTGGTATTTTCTGCAGACCTTTTGGCACTTGGTTCCAAGCCATCATTTGGTATTTGTATTACAAATTGGATAACTAAAAAAGTCTATTATCTATTACACTACATTTTTAAGCAGTGTCATTAACTGATGAAATTGATGAAAAAATACTTGGTGTCATTCTGATATATGGATCCTTTGCATCACTTTTAATCTGTTCATCCTGATTCTTTTTTTTTACCATCTCCTTTAGTCGTACTGGTACCAGTGCTTTTAATAAAATTGTAACTTTTATTTTCTTGGAATCAAAATATTTGTAATGATGTGTTATTGTCAAAAGGTAAAATGTGCTTAGTGTTGTAAAATCTAAAACTATTAATTAGCAAGGGACTAAAGTAAAAAGTGGGCAGAAATTATTGCCATATTACAGTGTTGTTGGAAACAATAGAATAGTTGTACAAGATGTATTTTGCAAAGTTGTAGAACTAGCGCTCGTATTGTCACCACATATTCTACTTAAATAATAATATTATTTCTGTAAGTTATTATCAATATTTTCCCAGTGGTAGTAATTTTCTGCTCTGATGTTGTTCATTTCTTGCACAATTTTTACACATCAAGAATTCTCACAGTATCATTAAAAAAACCAATGTAATCTGCACCAAATTGAGTTGGTTGAGAAGAAATTATTTATTTAAACCCAAAAATCACTGAAGCTACGAGTTCTTGCATTAAAGTCTCACATTAAATAACATTTGAAGTAGCCACGATAGTAGTTTAGGATGCAACTGTACTAATTTCACCTTTGGTATATCCAGATCTTGAATGTGATAGAGGAACTTAGCTCCAAAATAAACACA
Organism: Sinohyriopsis cumingii; assembly: GCA_028554795.2. Classification (NCBI taxonomy): domain Eukaryota; kingdom Metazoa; phylum Mollusca; class Bivalvia; order Unionida; family Unionidae; genus Sinohyriopsis; species Sinohyriopsis cumingii. The sequence goes on along the minus strand of CM068826.1, from coordinate 88,822,325 downwards.
TCAATTTTAGAACCTGTACATTGACTTTGAATCAAGTATCCGAGTCCAACTGAATTGTTAGAAAATTTTTAATTCTTTTGACAACCTTGTAATTAGCTGTCAAATATGGAGTAAGCCTATTGTCTTTATGCGATCCCAACCAAGACCCCACCACAACCACTTGACCATGCCCAATGACATCACAGTAATAATTGCTATACAACTAGAGATGACATCTCTTTGAGAATTCTGATTTCAGTAGAGCCTTAACAGATTGGAACAGTAAGAAAGATATTTAAGTGTTAGGGAGATATTTAACACTGGCTATTCATCCTGCCACCACTTCCTCATTGGAGATCACACACACAAAACTTAGAATAAATCCTGAAATCCTGGCAGCATCCCTGCAGGGGAGATAACTTGACTATTCGATTCTATTGGTCTCTGGTTATCCCATGGTATTTCTGTTACTTGAACATTATCTTACAGTTTGTTCAGTCAGCATGGTCAAAAAAGGCTTACAACCATTGAGAGTTGTTAAAGGACTCAACATTACTACAGATGTGAAAGAACGAGAACCATACTATATGGGTTTGACTGCCCCTGATTGGTTGATAATGAAAATAAGATTTTAGTTAAAAAAAATCTTTTGAGAGCTTGTCTTATTTGTAACAAAAAAGTGTGGGACATTGTTTTATTAACATAATTTCCGTCCCTTTACAGACCTGAGTTTGCACGACTCGTTACTGAAATCAGCAGCTGACTCTTTGGTGCAGTATTGAAAGCACACATTTCAAATTTGTATAGATCCCAAAAATGGTGCGGCTGTTATGGTTTTCTTTTCACAAAAGCTGTCGTCATAGATGTGTCTATACTGATACAAATTTGATCATGAGCACTCGAAATTTTAAGTTATTGAATTTTAATATCATGGTGTTTGCAAAGGTTTACAGTGGGAACTGAATTAGTACAGAGAGTCCTGAACTCTTGAGTTTTGTGCGGAAATATGGAATCCAAGCAGAATACATCCAGAAATGTAGAGGTTTTTAATCTTGGATTTAGTCTCCCCGTTACGTATCACACTGATATGGATATTCACAGAACATCTATATAGTAATAGGAAAAGTGAGAAATTTAGATACATATCATAAACAGGACAAACAGTATGTGGGGGGACAAGATCATAAGAACAGGCTGGAATGGAGAAGTATAATAAAAACAATGAGTAGAAGTGTGCCTCTTTTTTTTTGTGTGCAACATTATTTTCTCAGCTTCAGTAAGAAATTTTATCAAAAGGAAGACAATAAAGGGTGTACAGTTAACTAAACCAATATGAATTTAGCTGCTTAAAAGATGTATCAAATCGATTTTAACCTTCTGGTCCGTTTCTGGCCATTCTGGTGATATGTCCACTGAATCAGTATGGTTGGAAAAATATTTGGCAAATTTAAAAATTGAAAAATCTTTTGGCAGATTATGATTATACACTACTTCTGCCTGAGAGATGTGAATAATTTTATTTCTTGGTTTGTTGATTGTGGTTGTTGCTCAATTCAAATGCATCATTGAAAAACTTTGATGCATTCTCATACTTTGTTACAAATATTTATTACAGATGCACAACTCCAGATATTGGTGAATATAGCTTGAATAAGTTATAACAGTTTTAGTTGGAACAATGAACAATGTTAGAGAAAATTAAAGTGAGCTGAAATTTAAACTTTTCGGTAGTGTGTGATGCAGGATTGCTTGACTTTTCCATCTCGTATGCTCACCATGAAAAATCCATTTGTACCAACTGATGATGACTTTTAGGTAACTGTCAGAAAGGCATAATTGATGATATTCAAAGGTCTACAAAAATTACTTGAGTCAAACGTTATAAACCTTTACAGCTGTGTCAAAAATGATTGACTAGTACCTTTGCTGCTGTTGCCACAGTTGATTAGTTGGTTGTTTTAGTTTGATTTGTTTTTTGGGATTTTTGAACAATATATTAGGTGGAGAAAGAACCCCAAAAGACCACCAACCTAAATTGGTTGATCTGTGATGCAAACTCACTCTGAGATGTGCAAGGGATGTAAAAGCAAGCACCTTAGTACACTTGGGCACATGGAGCCTCTGTTGATTTGATACTTATCTCCAACAGCCGAAGGCATTTAGACATGAGATCTCGGGTTTCGGTAGATCATTATGGCCTTTACACCATTTTCAAATGAAGAGAATCTATATATGGCAGCCAGTTTTACTGCTGAAGAAAAGTCCTTTTGAGACACCAAAAACCACTTCTGTAGAACCACTGACCTTCCACAAGTAACTGGCAACATTCTCATTTACACATTGGAGACAAGTAATCACATGACAAGCATTTTGTACCACTGCCATAGAAGCCCCTCAGATCTGTATCACAAGACAAGCATCTTATACCACTCTGCCATGAAAGCCCCTCGGGCAATAGGTATAAGTCTCATATGAAAGACTAGGACTGGGAGATAGAACCTGACAACTGGACTGAAAGTGCAAAATGTTACTGCTAGGCCATCAGTGATGATGATGCTGTTGTTGACAATACAGTTAACTGCAATGACATTGATTTTATGAGTACTCTGGGAAAAATGATTCCTTGACTTTCATTCATTTTTTAAAATCTAACTTGTGATATAAAAATGTTTGACTTGCTATATTTTTTTATAACTTTATATTAGTCTTTCAACAAGGCATAAAAATAAGACATTGGTAACTGAAAAAGATGTTCTTACAAGAAATGATAGCAATACAAGATTTAACTATTATTCTAATCAAAAACAGCATGCCTGAGAGCAAAGAAAAATAGCAAGACATAGTGATCACTTTAGTAAACACACAGTTTAGTAAGGATACAAATTCATGATTTCTGTATTAGAATAGAAATATCTATTATAAAATCTGTATTCATGGATGTTAAATTAGTAGGTATTAAGGGACTGATCAATGACATCTGCAAATAATAAGCCACCATGAAAATTTGTGATTTCACAGTATCAGAGACATACTTGGCTGACAGACAAACAAACAAAAGGACATAAGATTGATTATAATGAATGAATACAATTAAAAATATGGAGTAGATAATATGATCTATAAGAATTCAGTAGATTACCTCCAGCCAGCTGTCATTTAAATCGCTTCTGTCCCCAACCCAATATTAAAATCGCTTCTACCGCCCACTAACCCATAGCCAGAAATTATGTTTAAAAAATATGCTTCTGTAGGGGGCAGTGTTTTTCGATTAAAACACATCTGATGGTAGATCATAATTTTTTTAAATTGCTTCTGTTGTGGGTTGGTTGAATTTGAAAGTGCCTTCCCCCCGGGGGGTGTATGTTTTACTGGAACAGCCCTAACTTTATTTTTAAAATTTAATATATTTGTAACAAAGTTTATTCAGTTGTGATTTTTGAGTGATCTACACATTAGTTGTCATAACAAAATTTCATGAAAATTATTGATCACTATGGACAATTTACAATGGCAGTTTGGCATTACACTGGGTCAAGAAAATCTATACTGGATTGAACTATTACTAGTGCAGGGGGAATCAAATGTACAATTGTGTGAACAAGAAGTCACATGCATCTTCAATTATGTCTTATATGGATGTTCAACTATGAATGGGATAGAGGAGTAACATACAAAAAGTTTTTTTCTTAGCATGTACACATGAAATTTCTTCAGAATCATAATTTTGCATGATGTGAAATTTAACTAAGTTAAACCTGAATTGACAGCCATTTTTCTAGTCTTTTACATGTATGAAACTACATACTTGTATGGGGAAAATAGGTTTTATGTATCAAGTGAAGTAAAAGGTATGACAAAACTTTAAAGCAGACATATACAAAGTTATGTAATTGCCTCCTATTTATTGGACTTGTTTGCCTTTTTTCCTGCCAGTGTATCCCCAGGCTTTGTTTATAAATGACGCCATTGTCATGTCTCTGTTTATATTTGTAGTACAACTTTTTCCCTACTGCAGGAATGTTCCTTCTTATGTCATATCACATGACGAAACCAGTTTAAATGAGATGTTGAAGTACGTTATCATTGAATTTACCATTAAGAATTTTTCTAGGAATTTATACAATACACTTTAATGGAATTATGATGGACAAGATGTGAAATAAAGTGAATAAACACCACTTAAAGGTAGGTGGAGTAAAATTCTCCAAAATGACACCTGCAGCTGCAAAAGTGACTTAGACGTCATACATGAGCTACATGACTTGCACTATAGGCAGGTTTTAGCAGTTGCTTCCCTAAAGAATAAGGGCATGTTTTTTAAGGCATGTGCTTGTATTTGGTGAAATATTGTACCTTGTTATGGTATATTTGACTGAGTTTGCAGATTGATGTATTTATTTCTTTATAACTATTTTCCATATGTAATGTACAATCCACAAGCAATAAATATCCTGAGAAATAAACCCATCATTTTACTTTGGCTGAAAATTACCCTTATGATCACAGGAGACAGAATAGAGAAAAGCAGTTGGATTACTGTCTTGTGAGGTGAAATAAGTTTTGAGATTGTTAAATTACTTATTTTCATTCCGTGTTAAACACAGGGTGCTTCATATTTTGGAAAATTACATTATTTGTGTATATTCTCTAGATGGACTGTTGTGACATATATATACTTTAAATACAGTCCAAGTTTGAAAGTAAGCTTTGGCACCTGCACATATATGCTTTAGATGAATCTATTTATTATGCCCTACTTTATATCATAAAAATACATGTATATTGTTGTTCCCCCTCAAAAATATTCATGGAACATAGACAAAAATGATAGCCACGCCATCAAAAAACCTTAGCTTAGCTTACTCACAATGTTTTCTCCAGGACATGCAATTTCACTAATCCACCCTAAATGAATAAAATCTCCACTCTTAAAAAGGCGTGAGCATGTAATGTAATGTAATGAATCTGCATCATTCATTGATACTCACAGAACTCAACCCAGTCATGAAAGCACATGACTAAACAAACTGCCTTAATCAAGTACTAAGTGACTTTTTGCAATTAAGCAATGCGATGCTTTGACTGAAAAAGAAAAGCATTTTACCAAGCATACATGGCAAGGTTGCCTAATGGCAGATATATAGTTTTTGGTGGTAATGTCTATCATTAGATGCAGTTATAACACATACAAAATAATGCCATTGTCATAATACGCAATCACTGCCACTGTGGTGATAATGAACATAAACAACTGTACATTTTATTTTTATTCACTAAATTTTATTGGTGATGCACACATTTGTTGAAACATTCTTTAAGGGGCATTGCCATAGATGCTGGTATCTTATAAATTGGACATTGTTTTAAGGGGCATTGTCATAGATGTTGGTATCTTATGAATTGGACATACTTTAAGGAGCATTGTCATAGATGTTGTCTTATAAACTGACACATTCTTTAAGGGGCATTGTCATAGATATTCTTATAAATTGACACATTCTTTAAGGGATATTGTCATAGATGTTGTATCTTATAAATCAACACATTCTTTAAGGGTATTATCATAGATGTTGGTATCTTGTAAATTGAAACATTCTTCAAGGGTGTTGTCGTAGAAGTTGGTATCTTATAAACTGACACGTTCTTTAAGGGCATTCTCATAGATATTGGTATCTTAGAAATTGAAACATTCTTTAAGAGGCATCATCATACATGTTGGTGTCTTGTTAAATTGAACATTCTTTAAGGGGCATTGTCATAGATGTTGGAATCTTTTAAATTGACACATTCTTTTTGGGGCATTGTCATAGATGTTAATATCTTATAAATTGACACATTCTTCAAGGGTATTGTCTTAGATATTGGTATCTTATAAACTGAACATTCTTTAAGGGGCATTCTCATAGATGTTGGTATCTTATAAATTGACACATTCTTTAAGGGGCATTTTAATAGATCTTTGTATCTTATAAACTGACACATTATTTAAGGGGCATTGTCATAAATGTTGGTATCTTATAAATTGACACATTCTTTAAGGCATTGTCATAAATGTTGGTATCTTATAAATTGACAGATTCTTAAGGGGCATTGTCATAGATATTGGTATCTTTTAAATTGACACATTCTTTAAGGGGTATTGTCATAGATATTTGTATCTGATATATTGACACATTCTTTAACTGGCATTCACTTAGATGTTGATATCTTATAAATTGACATATTCTTTATGGGTATTGTCATAGATACTGGAATCTTATAAATTGACACATTCTTTAAGGGGCATTCTCATTGATGTTGGTGTCTTGTAAGTTGATACATTCTTTAAGGGGCAATATCATAGATGTTGGTATTTTATAAATTGACACATTCTTTAAGGGGCATTGTCATAGAAATTGGTATCTTTTAAATTGACACATTCTTTAATGGGCATTGTCATAGATATTGGTATCTTATAAATTTAAACATTTTTAAGGGTATTGTTATAGATGTTGGTATGTTCTAAATTGAACTTTCTTTAAATGGCTTTGTCGTAGATGTTGGTATCTTATAAATTGCCACATTCTTTTAAGGTGCACTGTGATAGATGTTGGTATCCTATAAATTGACATTCTTTAAGGGTATTGTCATAGATGTTGGTATCTTATAAACTGACACATTCTTTAAGGGTATTGTCATAGATATTAGTATCTTATAAATTGACACAGTCTTTAAGGGGTATTGTCATAGATGTTTGTATCTTTTAAATTGACACCTTTCTTAAGGGGCATTGTCGTAGATTTTGGTATCTTTTAAATTGAAATATTCTTTAAGGGGCATTATCATTGACGTTGGTATCTTATAAACTGAAACAGTCTTTAAGAAATATTGCCATGGATGTTGGTATCTTATAAATTGACACATTCTTTAAGGGGCATTTTCATAGATGTTGTTATCTTATAGCTTATAAATTGACACTTTCTTTAAAGGCATTGTCATAGATGTTAGTATCTTATAAATTGAAACGTTCTTTAAACGTATTGTCATAGATAATGTAATCTTATAAATTGAACATATTTTAAGGGGCATTGTCGTAGATATTGGTATATTATAAATTGACATTATTTATGGGTATTGTCATTGATGTTGGTATCTTAAAAATTGACACATTGTTTAAGGGGCGTAGTAATAGATGTTGGTACCTTTTAGATTGACACATTCTTTAAGGGTATTGTCATAGATATTGGTATCTTATAAATTTAAACATTCTTTTAAGGGACATTGTCATAGATGTTTGTATCTTATAAATTGTCACATTCATTATGGGACACTGTCAGAGATGTTGGTATCTTATAAATTGACACATGCTTTAAGTGGCATTGTCATCAATATTGGTATCTTATAAATTGAAACATTGTTTTGAGGGGCATTGTCATAGATTGAAAGATTGTTTTGAGGGGCATTGTCATAGATGTTGGTAGCTTATAAACTGACACAGTCTTTAATGGGCATTGTGATATCTGTTGATATCTTATAACTTGACACATTCTTAAAGGTATGGTCATAGATGTTGGTATCTAATAAATTAACATATTCTTTAAGGGTATTGTCATAGATATTAGTATCTTATAAATTGACATATTATTTAAGGATATTGTCATAGATATTGGTATGTTATAACTTGACACATTCTTTAAGGGGCATTGTCATAGATGTTGGTATCTTATTAATTGACACATTTTTTAAGGGTATTGTCATAGATGTTGGTATGTTATAAATTGGCACATTATCTAACGGGCATTGTCATAGATGTTGGTATCTTATAAATTGAGGGGCCCCGAGTGGTCGAGTGGTCTAAAGCGCTCTTCGTTACGGATCACTGCCATCTCACCTCTGTCTGCGGCGGTTCGAGTCAAAGATTCAGCCAATGTGGGCATGTGAGAAAGCTTGCCAGTAGCTTCTCGTGGGTCGGTGGTTCTTTCCGGGGTTTTCCGGGTTCTTCCTCCACCATTAATACCTATCGTGCTGAAAAATGGCGTTAAACCCCACAACAACAACAACAACAACTTATAAATTGACACATTATTTAATGGGCATTGTTATAGATCTTGGTATCTTATAAATTGAAACATTATTTAAGGGGCATTTTCATAGATATTCTTTAAAGGGCATTGTCATAGATGTTGGTATCTTATAAATTGACACATTCTTTAAGGGGCATTGTCATAGATATTGGTATCTTTTAAATTGACACATTCTTTAAGGGTATTGTCATAGAGCTTTGTATCTGATATATTGACACATTCTTTAGTGGGTATTGTCATAGATATTAGTATCTTATAAATTGAAACATTTTTAAGGGCATTGTCATAGATATTGGTATCTTGTAAATAGACACATTCTTTAAGCAGCATTGTCATTGTTGTTGGGATCATATAAATTGACACATTCTATAAGGTTATTGTCATTTATATTGGTTTCTTATAAATTGACACATTCTTTAATGGGTATTGTCATAGACATTAGTATCTTATAAATTGAAACATTTTTAAGGCATTGTTACAGATATTGGTATATTGTAAATAGACACATTCTTTAAGCGGCATCGTTATTTATATTGGTATCTGATAGACACATTCTTTAGGGGGATTCTCATAGATATTGGTATCTTATAAATAGACACATTCTTTAAGCGGCATTGTCATTGATGTTGGGATATATAAATTGACACATTCTTTAAGGCTTTTGTCATTTATATTGGTATCTTATAAATTGACACATTCTTTAGGGGGCATTCTCATAGATATTGGCATCTTGTAAATAGACACATTCTTTAAGTGGCATTGTCATTGATGTTGGGATCATATAAATTGACACATTCTTTAAGGCTATTGTCATTTATATTGGTGTCTTATAAATTGACACATTCTTTAGGGGGCATTTTCATAGATGTTGGTATCTTTTAAACTGACACATTCTTTAAGGGACATTGTCAGAGATGTTGTTATCGTACAAACTGACACATTCTTTAAGGGTATTGTGATAGACATTGGTTTCTTTTAAATTGAGACATTCTTTCAAGGGCATTGTCATAGATAATGGTGTCCTATAAACTAGACATTCTTTAAGGGGCATTTTCATACATGTTGGTATCTTATAAATTGAAACATTCTTTAAGGGTATTGTCATAGATATTGGGGTCATATAAATTGACACATTTTTAAGGAGTATTTTCATAGATATTGGTTTCTTATAAATTGACACATTCTTTAATTGGCATTTTGATAGATATTGGTATCTTATAAATTGACACATTTTTAAGGGGCATTATTATTGATGTTGCTATCTTATAAATTGAAACAATCTTTAAGGGCATTGTCATAGATATTGATATCTTATAAACTGACACATTTTTTAAAAAGTATTTTCATAGATATTGGTAGCTTACAAATTGAAACATTCTTTAAGGGGCATTTCATAGATGTTGGTATCTTATAAATTGACACATTCTTTAAGGGTATTGTCATAGATATTGGTATCGTATAAATTGACACATTTTTAAGGGTATTGTTATAGGTGTTGTTATCTATAAATTGACATTCTTTAAGGGCATTGTCATTGATGTTTGTATCTTATAAATTGACACATTCTTTAAGGGTTATTGTCATAGATATTGGTATCTTATAAATTGAAACATTCTTTACGGTCATTGTTATAGATATTTGTATCTTATAAATTGACACATTCACAAAGGTGCATTTTCATAGTTGTTAGTTTCTTATAAATTGAAACAGTGTTTAAGGGTATTGTCATAGATATTAGTATCTTATAAATTGGACATTCTTTAAGGGGCATTGTAAACGAAATTGGTGTATTTTAAATTGACACATTCTTTAATGGGCATTGTCATAGATATTGGTATCTTATAAATTGAAACATTTTTAAGGGTATTGTTATAGATGTTGGTATGTTCTAAATTGAACTTTTAAGTGGCTTTGTCGTAGATGTTGGTATCTTATAAATTGCCACATTCTTTTAAGGTGCACTGTGATAGATGTTGGTATCCTATAAATTGACATTCTTTAAGGGTATTGTCATAGATGTTGGTATCTTTAAAATTGACACCTTTCATAAGGGGCATTGTCATAGATTTTGGTATCTTTTAAATTGAAATATTCTTTAAGGGCATTATCATAGATGTTGGTATCTTATAAATTGAAATAATCTTTAAGGGACATTGTCATGGATGTTGGTATCTTATAAATTGACACATTGTTTAAGGGGCATTTTCATAGATGTTGGTATCTTATAAAGTGACACATTATTTAAGGGGCATTTTCATAGATGTTGGTATGTTATAAAGTGACACATTATTTAAGGGGCATTTTTATAGATGTTGGTATCTTATAAATTGACACATTCTTTTAAGGTGCACTGTGATAGATGTTGGTATCCTATAAATTGACATTCTTTAAGGGTATTGTCATAGATGTTGGTATCTTTAAAATTGACACCTTTCATAAGGGGCATTGTCATAGATTTTGGTATCTTTTAAATTGAAATATTCTTTAAGGGCATTATCATAGATGTTGGTATCTTATAAATTGTAATAATCTTTAAGGGACATTATCATGGATGTTGGTATCTTATAAATTGAAACATTGTTTAAGGGGCATTTTCATAGATGTTGGTATCTTATAAAGTGACACATTATTTAAGGGGCATTTTCATAGATGTTGGTATGTTATAAAGTGACACATTATTTAAGGGGCATTTTTATAGATGTTGGTATCTTATAAATTGACACATTCTTTAAGGGGCAATGCCAAAATTACCAAAATCAATTTGAATGCTAAAACAAGTCCAGATAAATAGAATACAAGGGTTATTCTTGGTATAGTATTGTTGATGTTCTTTAAGGTGGAAATGTTTTAGGGTAAAATATTATATATGATCACGATATTTGTCTTGGGTAGGAATTGTCAGTGAAAGCAAAAACATCAGACCTTAAGTTGTTGACAGTGAACAGATTCATTGATAGATTCATTGTCATTAATTATGCATTGTACATAAGAACTGACATATATTACTCCTCTGTTTATGAGAGATTTAATTTTCAAAGCAATGTACCTGATAAAATTTATATGTACTTTTACTTTTGATCTTTAGTGATGCATATACCCCCAGGTACAAAAGTTTAGTGGGAATGCTGTATTTAAAAGAACCTTTCTAATTGTGTCTTTAAATGCAGGCACTCTACTTCATTGGCAAGATGAGTGAGATTCGTGCTCTGGCCTCTTATTTCATGATTATATGATGGTTCAGCAGAAACCTTTAAGACAATGTCTTCAAATTCCAGGGTATGTTTGCAAGTGCTGTGCCAGAAATTGCTGAAATTCTAGGCAGTCGCCAGAAATATGGAGGAACATATAAAAAGGAAAGAGGAAAAAAGTAAGTACAATAACTTTGAACACATTTTTATTTAACGTGTGACATTTTTGGGATTTCTTGTATCTTTCAAACTACATATTTTGAAATCCCACAAAAGGTGACCTGACATCAAGAAATCAGATGACCTAGGAACGTCCACAAATTTAACTATCCACCATAAATTCAATCTGTTTCAAATCTACATAACTTGATACAAACAAGAATAAAGGAACCCACATAAAAAACATTATTTGATAAAATGGAAAACTGATTATTTGTATGTATTGTCAAGTCAGTACATGTTGAGTGTGTCTTGCATGACTTTTGGTGATTGGTTGGTTTTTAATGCCACATCAGCCAGTTAAGATTTATTTAGTACTGAGGCAATGCAGTAAAATATCTCACCTGGAGACAACACATACCATCTGATGCATGAATATGGCTAACTACTGAGTCACCATGGTTTTCTTTTGTATGTTCCTATGTACAAATTCTGAAAAAGTTAATTGCAACAGAAGTAGAAGACATGGAATTTGTATTTTGAATAACTATTCAGTATGTTTAAATATATATTTTCCTTGGGTTTTTAGTTTAGAAAACATTGTTTTTGAATATGGTACAGAAGTTTCGATCCAGGTACAGAAGATTGAGCTCAAACTCTTTATTTCAGATTAAATATTCTATAGATAGTACCACATGTCAGTCTGCTTCAGGCCATCTATATGTTCATTACAATGTCCCTTTCACTTCCGTAACATCAGATTAAGGGATGAAACTTGGTGTAATTATGCTTCATCACAAGAAGTAGTGTTATGTAATTTATTTGATGTTTTCCAATTTACACTCAGCATGATAATTTTGAAGCTCATTGAGATTAAGGGAATAAAATTCATAATCACTAGAATATGTGTTACATACCATACTACAGGTCCGTCTTCACAGTCAGGTCATGGCCCAATATTCTATTTTTTTTCATTGTACTTTCTGACCATTTCTTTAATTTATAAGCTGTTTGAGATTAAGGCATAGTTAAGATTTCATTTACATTTGCCATTCTGATTTTAAGTTAACAGTAATTAAAAAATAAATGGATGAAACTTGGTATACTTGTACATTGACACTCAAACAAGTATTGCATTGCACATTTGAGGCCTTATCCTTATCCTTAAGGTCAAGGTCACAGATCAATATTTTTAAGTTTCATTTGTTTCTTAAAAGCTGCTTTAGGTACAAGGGTGAACCACGGTAAACTTGTGCTTCTTTGTTTGATCACATCTCATTTATGAAGGTCAAGGTTTTATCTTCAAAGTCAAAGTCACAGTTTTAATCTAATACTATTTAAGATGGATACAAAACATGGTTTTGGATGTCTCTCTAGTAACTTGACATTTCTGTCGTAAAGGTCATAGTTAGATTTCATGATTGTGAAATTTTGTGACCTCATCATAGAAGGCAGATGGTTAAAAAATCTACTGAATTTGCTTGTTTATGGGAGAATTTTGATTTCATGGTTATGACAAACCACATATATATACAGACCCAACAAACAGTGATCCATCTGTGAAGACATTTGGACTGTCTTCCCCTGCTGAGGTCTTTCCACAAATTTAGGTACCAGCCAAAACATAACTTGATGCATAACCAAAAAATTTGATGCCAAAAGTTATATATGAATTGGCAGCACAATTAATTGCTTATGCATCTCTTTCACTGTGAGTTCCTTTTATGTCACTGTCATATCTTCTTAGATCACTGTGAGTTTTAGATCTGTAAGCTGAGTATGTACTTATTCCTGAGTGAAAAAATGGATACAAAAATTATGTGTGTGAGTTACTTTTATATAGAATATGCAGTTTCATTATATAAATTTGGTGCATTTTTAACTAATTCTGTAGAAGTACATATTTCAGTTTCAGTAGACAGGGCTCTTTCAGCTGATTGGAATGGAGCTTGGGGATAAATATTATATTGGAATACAATTTTCAGACATAATTTACAGAATGTCAAGATTTTTCACAGATTTTGAAAATGTCATACTGGGTATTTCAATAACTGAAAATGATGCTTCCATTCAGTCTCAGAGGGCCCTTTGAAAATCAAGATGCTTCATAATTTACAACTAGATATATTTGTATTCTTTGAATAATTAAGAAATAATTGGAATTTCTGAAATTGAGAGATAGATGATATAAAAATAAACAAAATTAGTGAGCAGTTTTTGGTCTCTTTCCAGACATATTGTTGTTTGTGGACACATAACGTTTGACTCAGTTGAAAACTTTCTGAAAGATTTTCTGCACAAAGACAGAGAAGATGTAGATGTTGAAATCATATTCATCCACAAGTAAGTATGAATTTCACTTAGCATGGTAGAACTTACTTTGTCCATTCTTCTCAGTGTATAAAGAAGTTACCGTCTATACTCGTGTATAAGTCAAATAATTTAGGAAAAGTTAAAGGCCTAGAAATTTGTGGGCCAGTTGAGTTCACCCGTGAGATTAGGATAAACTCTAATGTACAGTACTTATGCAGTGCAAAGCGTGCATAGCATCACTTAAATCCATCCCAAACATATTAGATGCAGATTTTGCTTTAATCATTGTTTCGACAAACTGCATTCTTCCAGATAACATTTCAGCAAGTTCTTAATAGCTGTTTCATTTAAGTTGAATCACGTGCATATGAGTTACTCATTTTCAGTAATATAAGTGATCCAACAAACTGAGGTAACATTTATGAAAAGGTACGCATGTTTATTTGTACAAGGCACATAACCAGCATAACTTACATGTTCATGATGAGTGGTAATATTAAAGGCTAAAATTCTCATTATAGATCAACTAAGATCATCATCAGTCTATGTCAGTTTTGTGTTTTGGCTCAACAACATCAAACTTTCCACACAATTTAAAGCTTGATGTTTCGGCATCTCCTTTGTTGATAGTTGGTGGATTTGTCTTTCATTTTCCGACAGCATTACAGGCCAGTTAATCATTAAAACCCTGAAATTGGCTTGTGTTAAGAGGGAATTCGGACCAGCAACTATATCAGTACATTGATGTGTAAATGCCTGAAATCAGGAGGATTTTTGTGGCATTTTTAAAGCCTTGTTTTCACTAAATATTGATCCATCTTCCAAGTCTAATATGGTTGAAATTTGCAAATGAGGTGCAGTTTCTCCCTGTGATGCACCTTATTTTCCCCCAGATCGTGCCCTATTTTCATATTTTGGTCAGCTGTTGCCATACTGCACAATAGGTAAAGGTTAGTCTTAATTAAACAAGCAGGAAAGCCTGCGCAACTAATTAAAAGCTAATCCTTATTAATGCAACTACTTTGTAAAAACAGCTGGCCCTCTGTCACGATTCAAAGAAACCATGTTCTACACTACCGTGTGTTAGGCAAGCACCAACAATTGATTGAGAAATAAAGGATTACCAATTTTGTTAAAGTAAAGGTACCTAAATAGACAGCCTCATGGTACCATACGTGTGGCAACTATTTTCCCTTCGTTGTATATCCGACCTTATTCCCTTATTGTCAACTTGTAAGGCATTTAGTATTGTCTACTATAAAACATACATATTTTGAATTAATTTTTTGAGGACACGTATGCTCTGTGGTATGTATTTTCATTCCTTCTTTTAATTTAACAATGGTAATTAATGTTCGTATATACAGTATAAAAATGCCAGGTGCTCACTCATGTAAATTTTTTTGGTGGGAATGGAGCTACAGCATATGGATTTACAGCATTCACAGTAATCATCCATGGGATTGAAATTAATTGCCAACAATTTTATTGTTGTGCTTTATTTTTTGTTCTGGCTTATTTTCTTTTTTTTTTCAATTGTTTTAGGTGAAAAAAAATCATAAATGTACATGAATAATGTTTAAACTTAACATCCTATTGAGTGAAGAAGCGAGTTCTTTCTAGTAAAGTAATTATTTTGTCACGATAATATTCACAGCAGTCCTACATGTAAGACCTCGACACTGATATTTGTGTTTTGGGCATCAGGGTCGTAGCACTAAAACATAAATAACATGTGATACATCTTACATGTAGGACCATATTCACAGGTGATACAACAGAACATGCCTTCCATGGATTGCATATGACATATATATTTATGAGAATTTTTCTTTTTTAGGAGAAATTAAAATCGAAGACAATGTAATAAGTGTGAGTTCTCTGGAAAAATCGGGAGATATTATGAAATCGGGAGATAGGTGCGGAGTGACCCCAAAATTCGGGAGTTTTTTTTTTCTCTCCCAGCATGAGAGTTGACGGGTATGGTGTAAGATCGCTTACATCAAAGCAAGCTACAATTCAGCTATAATGGTATTAGGATAATTTTTGAAGGATTATTTCTGAAACTTCATTATTGTATTTTGAAGATATCATTAAAGTTTAGTGCAGTGGTTCCCATGATTTCAACTCCAAGGATGTACTTCATTCAGCGGAATGTACTTCATTCAGTGCATGTTCAACCCTACAGTGTACATGCGGTGGCACCATTATGTAAATACATTCAGTAGCCTAAGTGCGAGCATTGAATCAAACCATATTCTTGTTCGTTGTGTTGTCATACTGGGATCAAATTTTAACGAGTTAGGTATTTACAATTTCAAGGCAAAATAAAAACATACCGGTAATTACTGGTACACTGATATAAAATATCAAATGCAATGATGCATAAACAAACAATAATTGAATCTAAAGGAAGAGGTAGTGTTAAAGCAACTCAAGATTGCTCAATTCTTGTCATCGTTAGATCAAATTATACACAAATCTAAATTAGGCAGAACCAATAAGAAAACAGAAGATTAAATAAATTACTTTTCAAACAAGCTTATACCATTTCTTTTTAATAATCATACATGCCATGCCCGAGATAAGTATACATGTACTTTTTGTTAATATAAGTTTGCCTAAATAAATGCATTTAGAACTTACCGCATGCATCTTGTGATGTCTCGGAGTTGTGGTTTGGCTTATACGTGGGTCATGCACTTTTTAGTGTTTATACCTGTTCAGCTTGGGGAGTCAGCTTATATGCTAATGGGCTTATACATGAGTATATACGGTATTAAAAACTGCAAGAATAGATTTAATATGGTGTGACCTAGAGCATTCATGAAGTGGTGTATATTACACTGTTAAACAGATGAGTGAAGTTAGACCCACTTGGATATCTTATTCTGATAATTATTATAGTTCAAATTGTTTTCACAGTCTTAGGCTAAATACTACTGAGTTATAATGAAGAAAGCAATTAATCTCTTGAAGTAATTGTGTGAAGGGTACATAATAATGGCAGTACTGAATATCAGAAGAGACCTGCTTTACATTTGGATCCAGCTCTCAGTGTCTGATTTCCATTTCTTTTATGAAGCATTGAAGTGCTTAATAATGGTTTGTAATGGAGAGGCAGTTGATGAATTCTTTGATCTACAGTCTTGGAACTCATTAATCTTCAGTCCAGAAACTAATTAAGCTGGAAATGATCTATAATTTTATGGATCTGTGAGCATAAAGTCTTTCTCTTTGAAATAACTTTGATGATCATGCCTAGTACACTTTCATTTAAATAGGCTAAATTGTTAAAATAACAATTAAGAAATAATATCTCTCTACATGGGTAGGGAAGATTGGCAGTGATTGGTGTAATTGCTTCCATAAATTTTGCCATAATTTCCAATATCATGGAAATAGATATATATATCTTTAGCTTTTATATATTGTCTGCTTTTCTTCATTTATCAGTATTTGTTGGTGAGAAAAACTTTCACTGATTCTTAGGTACACAAATGTGCCAATTTTAAATAAGAGAAAGTTCTCTGTACAAAAGGATAAAGTACATACCAGAAGAATGATTTATGTGGATATAGTTTATGGAGAATATTAAAAACTCCAGACTGTATGAGAGGCCTGTCATAGGCAATTAAAGCTTTTCCAACTATCTACTTTGAAATTTTCATACTTTATTGAAAATATGTGCCAACAAAAAAGGGAAGGAGTCAGTGTTTACTCCAATTTAATGCTAATTGTATGTAAAGTTTTAAATGGCAAGGTGAAGCCCATATATTTCAGTCAAGATTTTGGGGGCTTGTGCAATCCTATAAAAATTTCTGCTTATACTTCTGTTACTATTGT
Source organism: Sinohyriopsis cumingii (assembly GCA_028554795.2). NCBI lineage: Eukaryota > Metazoa > Mollusca > Bivalvia > Unionida > Unionidae > Sinohyriopsis > Sinohyriopsis cumingii. The sequence continues at coordinate 88,804,777 of CM068826.1, read as the reverse complement.
GGTTTTACTCTTTGTTAGCTATGCAACATTTTCTGTTAATTTTATTCATTTATGTATTTTGCACTATGTAATACATAAAAAATATGAACAAGTGATAAAATGCAACAGGATTGATGAACCTAGAAAAGTGAGAAAGTGACTAGATATTATTTTTCCACATAAATTTTACCTGATCATTCTGTCCTTTATTTTGCCACTACTGCTTTCATATAGGGCACAGTGATTTGGTCCTATCTGTCCATCTATCATTTTGTTGAGACAAACTTCCCAACATCCTGGAAATCTTGTTAGCAGGCTTATATGAAAAGTAATGGATGTGTGTAAATAGAATTTAAGAGGAATTTTTTCTCATTCATATGCATGTAGGTGACCTGATTAGATTTTCATGTTTTTTGTTAAAAAAATTGGATTTTTTGGCTTGAAACTTTGTGAGTGTAAACCTTGTTGGCACAGTTTTGCAAAAATGGCTTTACTATGGCAACTTAAATTTGACAGGCATTCTTTTATCTATATGTAAATGAACTGAATTTGTTTTTGTAATTTTTTTAATTAATTTTTGCTTACTTTTAAAGCTTTTTGGATTTAAACAAATGATGATCTGTGACCAAAATTTGACTGCCAATACTGAAACAGGTATGCCTTCAAACAGTATTTCAAAAACTACTGAACAGATTTTGACCAAGTTTGACAGTAAGCATTAAGGCATAAAGGCCATTCACATCTGTAAAAATGATGCTGGTTTGCCACTCTACATGATTAAGATAGTGTAGTGAAAGTAGAGAAACCTTCAGGACCAATCAACAGAATTTAAAGACATTTTGATAGGAAGCATTCTATTAACCTATATTTCTTGGCTTGCATTTGGCTTACTTTAGGTGTCAGCCATATAAGTGATCTCAAGCCCACTTGGGCCTCTTTTATCAGTATTTTATGCCCATGATTTGGGTGTGTTTGTATGAAAGGCTTTTCATTCATACACCCATACATAAATGTATGTCTCTTCTGATAATCATGTTAATAAAATTGAACAAAAATCACTCAACATAGAGAAATTTGGCCAACATATTTATGTGCTTTTTATGATTAAACTGATTAAATTTTCAGACTTGAAGAAGTGTTTCAGATTTTCATTATTTTTATGTGTCTGCTAAAAGGTTTTGTCTCTGTTATGGTCTTTACATTCATCTGTCTTGTAACCTTCTCCATTCATGCTGCATAACTTTACTTTTAAACCATCTATCTTTACCAGACTTTATGGATGGTTTGAACATATGGGCTGGAAAGAACTGTTGATTTTAGTGTCAAATGGTCATGGTCACTGAACAGAGGTAAATGGTCCCGACACAGAAATATTAGTCTTAGGTCACACACTGGACCAAACATTGTGGATGGCTTACACTTGTGGTAAGGAAAAAGCTTTTTGATTTTGTGGCTCAAAGGTCAAGTGTCAAAGGTCACTATCTAAAAATGAAAAATGGTTTCTTCACAAAAATTGGTTTTTGATCATGTACCTTCACCAAAACTTATGAATGACTCTTACTTTGGGCAAGAAAGAAACTTCTCTAATTTGGATCCTAGACCATGTGTTTTAGCAAAGTTTCTGAAAGGTTTGCGCTTTGGCTTGTGATTATGAGTTCAGAACGTCAGGGTCTTTGTGGCTCAAAGAAAGATAGTTTTTGCACAATAACATTTATTCTATATGAAGTTCATTGGCCAGATGTTAAGGATGGTTTGTGCTTTACATAAGAAACTTTTTGATTTTGGGGTATAAAGTTCAGATACACATCTTTTTTCTCTCTCTCTCTCTTTCTATATATATATATATATATATATATATATATATATATATATATATATATATATATATATATATATATATATATATAACACTTGTATTACCTTTGAACTCCCTGTCAACCTGCAGTTTTGAAATTTATTTTGTTGGGGTTTGCTGATAGTCTGTTGCTTCCTGAATCACACTTTTAAAAATTGAACTACACTTGAACACTATTCTGACAACTTAAATAATTTATGTTTTGTATTTTATATATGGAGTAAAAATCTAACTTCAAAGAAATGTTGCCACTGATCACAGACTTTAGTAAAGCTAAAAGAAATATTGCTGCTGATCACAGACTTTATTAACATTAGCTTTAACATTCTCATTCAATGAAGAGATGTGTAATAACATCAGTGTCCTTCCCTATATTAATGTCTGAAGATACTTCAGATGAATTGGGTTGTTCTACTGATGTACTTCACCAATTGCCTCTATATCAGCTGTATGCCCTGAAGATAGGTTTAGCTGAGCATGATTGTTTACTGTTCATACAGATTAACATACAGATTGCAGGCAAATATCACAGTGGTAAAAAAATATAGTGTTTTTTGTTGATGAAATAACTTTGGGGTTAAGATTCCTGAAATTTGTGTTGTTCAAAACACAAAGTGTCAGGGAGTTTTGGAGTCCAAAATCGTGTTTTTTTGTGTGTGACACATGTTATGGCAGTTATCCCAAAGACCACAGGTTTGAAGTGAACCCAGATCAGCTGTTTTGGTGTGCTCAAAGGCAAGACACTTCATTTGTCTTGGCACTAAACTGCGATTGATGTGCTATTGTACTATTAAGCAGCTATCAAACAACCATAGCATGTCATTTGTACCCAGCGTAGTTGCTGGGGTTGTTATGCCACTGTTCAAGAATAAATGGTCATGATTTGTTAAAATGTTTTTAATTGAAGATAAATTTAGTAGAACATATGCATTTAGATTATAGTAGTGCAGATTTTAACATGCAAAAATGGTTTTATATGATCAGATGTTGATGAAATACCAAAGGAAAGAAATGAGACTTTTAGCAGATAAAAGATTAAAAACTTGTTTAAAATTGTTTAAAAGAATAACTGCTGCAAACATACACAATTGATTGCCAGTTTTCTTTCTGAACAAAAGTCTATCTGTAGAATTTCGATAGCATTTGTTTTACCTGGCTAGTTCTTTGACCTGCCGCCAACTAACATACAAAACATAATCTTTGAAACATTTTTACCTGCTATAAACAATTTGAAACATTGTTTAACTTTGTAATATACACTCTGCAACAATGTTTAACCGGAAATATACACTTTTTTGATATTGTTCAACCTAAAGTACCAATTTGAGAATTGTTTAACTCATTGAGTCCTGAACATTCTTTTTGTTTGTATCTGAAATTGCGGTAGGAAACACAGTTTTTAGATTGCTTCTGAATGGATCTGAACACATCCATTTTAACAAATTTTCATTTAACTGGATGCTTAGGTGTATGAAAGATGTTTTGGATTGGCTGTTGATGTCGTGAATGTGAAAAAGGTTGAAAATTGGACTGCTTCTTCTTTTTTCTGTATTGACCCATGATTTTCATGTCCTGATTCCATTTTTCTCCAGATCTGAAAGTTAATCTACTTTCTGCAAAGGTTCATCTGGCAGTGTGTGTGCAGTTCAGACTAATCTGATTCAGATCTAAGTCTAAAAGGTCTCAAATTTGGACACAAACTCCAGTTGCAAAAGTGCTAATATTTAAGACTGAGAAAAAATTGGGTCTCAAAAATTTGTTTTTTTCAACAATATTTTTTAATGCAGTTAGAAAGTCTGTTTTTAATGTCCTTGTAGAACTATATTTTTCTGCTTTTCTGCAATACCACCTGCTTTGGTATATTGTAAAGGATTTTTATGTTACAGAGCTCTGAAGTAGGGCAGTGCTTCATGACATAAACATGGCAGATGGAGTTAATGAGTTAACCTGCATGGCACATGGAGTTAATGAGTTAACCAGCAATGTACACTTTTGTAACATTGTTAAAACAGTAACAAACCTCCCAACCCCCAACCCCACCTTTTAGCATTGTTTATTCTACAGTATACATTTGGTTGGACTATTTACCATGGTAATGTTTGAAGTACAGATATCTTATGCTCAGAATTTAAATATTTTGACTTTAATTAATAACAGTAATCTAGTTTATACTAGTATTTTAACTTATTGAATTGTACCAAAGCATTCACTTCAGGTTATTATTATCATAACATTTTAGCATTTTATCAAATGAGCATTCAGAAATAATAGTTTTTGTGATAATTGTTTACAGTATATAAACAAAAGTGAAGTTTTCTTGCAAGTCATGTAAACACAAACAGTTATTAGACAATAAATACTGTATATACTCACGAAATAAATCACATTGCAAAACAGCACAAACTTTGATTGCTGTTGCATAATGCACCAGCAGATCAAGTGTCTGTATTGTTTGTTCTACTGACTAGTTATAGCAAGCTGCAAAAACCTAGATCTGCCAGCACATTATGTGATGGACATCTGGGTCTCTGCAGTTTGCAGTTGGACTTAAAAGCAAGTATATATGGTAACCTGAATTTTACTGGAGGTGAGGGATATTTGAATAAATTATAGAAACAAATCATTGATCTCAGTATTTAAAAAAAAACTATTGAAGATTGTATCTACTCATTATTTTAACCTTGGTTCTGAAACGTCAGAATGTTGGCATTTATTACATTTTTATGACAAAATTTTAACATTACTCAAGTATTATCAGACATTAGGTCTCTCTGAATTTGTTACAGCTTTATGCTTGTTAATAATTAGTAAATTAGAGTAGCATATATACATTTACAAAAACATTTAGGGTATTAAATTGACTTTTAAATTAAAAGAATTTAATCCACAGCTGCCTATATCTCCATTTAGAGTTTCAGTATGGTTATTTCTTGATATATATATATTTCTTTGTATAACTGGACTGTTTCGTGATAATTAAGCTGTTTTATTGTTAGCTGACCAGCTAGCACAGCAGTCGCATATTGTGTGAGAGAGAGAGATGAGTTCCCAACATAGTTTGATTTCCTTGCAAGCATTATACTCATTGTGTCTTTTTGTTGTTGTTGAGATCAATATTTTGTAAAATGCAGGTATCATTCTTGATTTTAAAAAAAGCTGTAAATTTTGGTCATGTTAAATGGATGCCTCTTCAAATATACAATTTGAGGGAAAAAGTTCAAACAGGGGCCTTAACTCCATACAGTTATTTTGGAAAACAATAATTAAAATTTTATTGGGATGAAAAAATGAAACTTGTGGCAGAGGTGACATGAAGGCTGCGCATAAAAAAAATGAATAATTATAATGTTATGCAAATGTTGTGGCCTCTAATGATTGGATAATTTCAGATCTTTGCCTGACTTGGAACTGGAAGGATTGCTTAAGAGGCACTTCACTCAAGTGGAATTTTTCCATGGAACTGTCATGGATGCCACAGATCTTGAGAGAGTAAAGGTTAGTAGATACTAAATTAGTGCTTGAATCATTATTGTTTAAATTCCATTATGCCTCAGAGAAATAGTAACCATATTACAAATTGAGAAATAATATCTCAAATTAGCTATTTTTATCCCCCACCATGACTTTGTTAGAATGTATAGCAGTTACCCTTGTATCTCTGTTTATCTTTCCTTGGTTAAATTCAGTGTTTATTTAAGTTTACAGGCACTGTATTGGTTCTTCCATATTACATTGATGCATTTCTAGTTTGAGTCCCACTTGACAAAGTCAGATGAGCCCTGTAATGCAGTCATGTTTTCCACCACACCATCCATCTGTTCAGTCATCAAAACTTGACTGGGAAATGTCAGATATGGGTATCAGCTTTATATTGATTAGAGCTCAAAATAAGTTGATTTTCAGCCCTCTGTATTATCATCAAAAGGAGTTATGGTCCCTGATTGCTTATTTTTATAACTTTGGTTTCTGCAGCATAGCTTTAGCAAGGATTTCATCCACATTTGGTATGCAGCTCTGTATTGATGACTGTTGTTTCAAAACATCATTTACAGGAGCTATTTTCCTTAATGGACATACTTCCTGGCTGAGGAAATGTAATCAGATAAGATACGGACAGTTAAATTGCAAATGATGATCACTGCTGCTTAAAATTAGGAAAAGAACAAGAAATTAACAGAATTTACATTGAAATGTGAACTTTGTGCTTAGTCTTTAAGAGGTAAGGACTGTACATACTGCCTACAACAGACCAGATGTATCCATGACGTTGTGTAATACACAAGTTTCAACTAGCTTATATTAGTATGCAGCAGGGGCATACTGCATGCATACTGTACATCATGTGAAATTGCCACCAGTTTGCCGGTCTGATGCCAGCTAATTTTATGGCAGACTGGTGCAAAAAATATATAGACAGGTACCTGATTTCAGTGAATGTACTATAGAAATATTGACAAGAGTTAGTATCAGAAGAAGACATCAGTTTCAGATCATTGCTTGGTAAGGGTGTTTTTATAGTACTTCTGACAGGGATTGTCATATTTAACAGTTCAAACTATATCCCAGCAATTAACAGCAGAATTTTATTAATTATCTACAATTAAGCTGACATAAAATTGTAACCTAAATGAATAATGATGTGGGATAAATGTCATGATTCTAAGACTATTCCATCTATCAGTTTGTCTGTGTGATATTTAAGTTGCAATCTCATGTTCAGAGATTTTGGTTTTCATCAAAAAAAGAGAAACAACTCACACATTTTAAATTGGGTAAAAATCATGGCTCTGAGAAGATGAAGTCATGAATTTGATATGATTTCTTCTTTGTTATTGTGTCTAGTTAAGTGTTATCATCCATCACTTAAGTGTCTGACAATAACAAGCTGAAGGTTGTCTTCAAGGACATTTATTTAATTTTATACATTTAACATTTTGATGCCATTGTAAGAATCACAGCTCCATATCATTCCATTTATTTTTTTCAAAATTTCCCTGGGCAATTGCATTCTGGTCTAAAGGCTTCATTACTCTTTCTAAAATGAAAATTATGTTAACGTCTCGAAGTTGTTATGACTTTCGTCTGAAAAACTATCATTCCTCCAGTCCTTTAAATACCAGCATATTGCAAAATCCAATTAAAAATATTGATAAGATAAATAATGAAGCTTTTATCCAGAATATAATCTTTTGTCATACATAGAAAAAAGTGTCAATTTGCTGAGTCGTGGTCCTGGCTTCCAGTTCATGATTCAACCAAATGCCCAGCATATACCTGTACACTGTTTCCATTACTAACAGTGCCCTGTGCCTACTAATGAGTTTTGAATCAGTGTTTGTGTTTCTAGATTTGTTCAGTGCAGTTCTACTACTTTTCTATTTCATGATTTATTTGTTACATGACATTTGTTGTCCATTATTTTCATTTCATGGTTCTGTAGATGGCTCATAAAATCTTTTGAACATGAATTTAAAGAAAGATATGGGAAGAAAATCATAAAAATAAAAATAGAGAACCATGATCAAAATAACAATAAAGAACCATCATCAAATAACAATAGAGAATTTAGTTTGTGTATAAAAACAACCAAAGAATAAGACTGAGAAATAAAGCTAAATTGTCCAGATAAGAATTATGACTTGAAAATAATGGACTAAGAAGGAAGTGGGGGGGGGGAAGACTCATGCATAATTGTATTTTTTAATAAAGCAAGAGTATAGTTAAAGAAGAAAGCATAAATAAATTTTAATCCTATTACCATTCCATACATTTAATCAAGCCATACTTTTCATTTTGCTGGTTCATTTTGCATCATGGAATGTGTGTGACAAACATTGTACTTGACTTCATCCCAGCCTATTTACATAAATTATTCAGTCTGTTCAGTGGTTGGGTCCCTCAGCAGAGTTACCTTAGTTTGCTCGATTAAGTGTACATTTCTTCCAAATAAGTTTCATGATTCTTTATTTGGAGAATCACTACCACTACAGTAATTATTGCAGTTGATCACGGATAGCATTAATACCTTACTAACAGTAGAAGAACTTCCAATGAAAATAGAACAATTCTAACACTGGAGGAAAGAAATTAATGTAATTGAAAGAAGTACAGTTAACTTAAAGATGGGATAAATAAATATTACTTAAGTTCATTTTGCAATTCATATGATAGATGTATATCTATCTCTATACTGCTATATACAATTATTTTGAGCTCTTCAGAATGGCCTTGTCATTTGTTATCACACTTAGTGTGAATGTTTGATAGAACATGCTCAATTAAAATTTGATGAACGGTGGCCCCTGCGGCAATTTTGTGAATTCCTTAGCAACTGGGTTGAACAACTATTTTTGACTTCTTTACTCAAATAGTTTGGATCAAACATGACTGGAATGTTTCTAAGGGCATGCTCTATCAAAATTGTGTATGGAGTATCTCCCCTTAGCACTACTGAGGATGTTTTTTAACGATATGGAAAAACAAATTTTAATTTTATCTGTAAGGCTGCTGAGCCAGTTTTTATTAAACTTTGTACAAGGTGTTCTTAGGACATGCTGTACCAGAGTTATTTATGATATGACTTCCCTGTCAGTGGTGTGGATACTTTAGTAATCAGGTGGAAAATGTATCTTTTACTTTTCTAATACAGCTAATATAGTTTGATCAAACTTGGTAGAAAATGTTCTACCAGATTTGTATTTGGGATGGCTCCCATAGCAATGGTTTGGATTCCATATCAGCCACATGGAAACCTATTTTAAACTTTTTCTTCAGGACAGTTGAGTTGACTTTGATTTTACATGGTAGGAACATTTCTTAGGACACATTCCCCAGCAATGGTGTGTGATCCATAGCAACCAGGTAGAAATTTATTTAAATTCCAGGATGACTTAACCATCTTTGATAAAGTTTGGTAGGAATGTTCCATGGAAATGTTGTGTTAGAATTGTGTATGGAGTTGCTTCTTTCCCTGACAGCATGTGGCTTACATAGTTACCTTGTAGATAACCTACAAATGATACCATCCATTAGATATGGGTATTGTTACTAATATGTAAAGAAAGAAAGAAAAAAGCAATAATAGATTGATTTTCTCTCCCAAAATGCCTTTCATATCAAAGAGTCCCAGAATAAACACCTTTCACATTCATACAAACAATACCAACCAATTTAGCATTGGGTCAAGCTAAAGTATCACATATACAAACTGTACCAGGAATTTCTACCAGTTAACTGGAAATTATCCCAACATGGGTATAGTTCAACCCAAATGGCATCACTTATTGCTAAGAGGGCACTATCTGGGGGAAAATAAGGTGGTCACAGGGAGAATGGCACGTCTTTTGAGAATTTCATGCATATTAGACCTGAAGATCAGTCAGTATTTAGTGAATGCCATGATGCCATAATTCCATGAAAAACCTTCCGATTTGAGGTCTTAATCTCTCTACTTGGCTTTTGAAAAGTTGACAGGTATGGGATTAATATTTGAATTGGAATTACCATGAATTCATGTAAAGATATTTTGGGATTATATCCGTAATTTCTTCTATACTGTTGACACATCAATAGTAATATCATTTGGAATACCTTTGGAACTTTTGGGGATTATTTCGAACAAATGGAATTGATAGAACTTTTAGGATTATAGGAATTCATTCACCATACTATAAGTAATGTTTAATTCTTTCACTTTGTATTTTAGGGAAATAATCTAATATTTTTCAGTCATTCAAAACTTGTTGGTTTTGCTCTTGTTATGTAGTTTAGGACCATAGAGTTGTAACAGTTAGAAGGGTTGTAACTTTATCTCTTCTCAAAGACAAACTTTTGTCTTCAGAGATAGCTTTAATTCACAGGCAAATAGATGAAGATATTGAACTATACCTATCACACTGGCACAAAAGATGACTTCCATTTCTAATGTGATAACAAGACTACTTTTGCCAGTCAAGCATCTGAATTGCTTCAACCCTTTACCCTAATGACAGAAATTGCCTGCTTTCAAATTTGAGGTATTGACATATTTGAGTTACATGATCAATATGACTGGAATAAGGTGAGTGGAAGCGAGATAAGGAATGTTTGCACATCAATGCATGTGATATTCCTATATCTAAACAATGCCTTCCTCATGAAGCAAAGGATTGATTGGTCACTGTAGATATGTGCCAGAGACTGTATGCTTAAGGCAGGTAGTAACCTTTGTTTGTTTAGGAAACACCAGGCCACTGACCACAGAAAGCAGGTGACCATTACATGAAAGACATTCAGATTGGAAATTTGCTGAGAGAAAATTAGAATGGCATCTGAATTGCTTCAACCCTTTACCCTAATGACAAAAATTGCCTGCTCTCAAATTTGAGGTATTGACATATTTGAGTTACATGATCAATATGACTGGAGTAAGGTGAGTGGAAGTGAGATAAGGAATGTTTGCACATCAGTTCATGTGATATTCCTATATCTAAACAATGCCTTCCTCATGAAGCAAAGGATTGATTGGTCACTGTAGATATGTGCCAGAGACTATGCTTAAGGCAGGTAGTAACCTTTGTTTCTTTAGGAAACACTTGGCCACTGACCACAGAAAGCAGGTGACCATTACATAAAAGACATTCAAATTGGAAATTTGCTGAGAGAAAATTAGAATGGCAAAGGTGATGATTAGGGTAATATAACTGTATAGACTGAGATTAAAACTAGTTGTTAAGGGGACTTAAAGATCAATAACATCTGGGGCCCCAGGTGGCCAAGTGGTGGATCACTCATTCCTCACCTCTTACTGCATGGTTTATAGCCTCAGCTTGGACAATGTGTAATGTGAGAAGGCCTGACAAGAGAGTCCCATGGGTCAGTGGTTCTTCCAGGGGTCTTTTGGAAGTTCTTCCTCCACCAAATATAAGCATTCATGCATGGTATTAAATCCATAAAACCACAAAACCAGTGATATCTACACTATAAGTAATCATTTAAACTCTCATGAAATCTACACTTGTAAGTAGTCATTTAAACTCCCATGACATGTACATGTAAGTAGTCATTTAAACTACCATGATATGTACACATGTAAGTAGTCATTTAAACTACCCTGACATGTACACATGTAAATAGTCATTTCAACTCCTATGACATCTACACTTCTAAGTAGTCATTGAAACTCCCATGACATCTACACTTGTAAGTAGTCATTTAAACTCCCATGACACCTACACATGTAAGTAGTCATTTAAACTACCATGATATGTACACATATAAATAGTCATTTCAACTTCCATGGCATCTGCACGTTATTTGCAGTCATTTAAACTCCTATCACATCTATACATTATAATTAGTCATTTAAACTCCCATGACATGTACATGTAAGTAGGCATGTTTTTGTCATTACATGCTATTGTAATATAACATTGTATGTTGGACTTGACCTTGTCCAAAACTGAGTTCATTTCTGCTTGACCTGAATTGACTTTTTTCAGTAAAAAACTAATGCACAGCTAAATTATTCTTTATGTAAATGGGTTTAAAATCAGAATTATTATTAGTTGAAGTAAATACATGTATGTTTATTTGGGTCTTGGTCTAGGTTTTGGAATTTCCTATGTGTATTTGATATAGTCCAGGTTCTGGTTTCTAATAATAACTAATATTTTTTATTTTGTAATCATCAGGATCATTCTAGAAGGTTATTTTCCATTTCATAATGGGAGTACTCACCAGTTATTATGTACTTTTGAGAGAGAGACATATGTAAGGTGAAGTTGTTTGCATTTAAAACATGCACATTGGAGAGAATGTTGGCATACCTCTATGCTACTTTAATATACTTATACTTTTGGAAATTCTACATGATCTAAGCACACTGCTGACTAAAAGGACTGCTCCTTTGTAGTAAAAAAAAATCAGCCTGAATTAATCTAAAGTACACTATCCGTAGCAGCTATTAAAATAGGGAAAATTAATTTTGCTCCTGAAAGTCCAATGAATGAATTACCAGATATATAAAATGTAAAAAAAAGTTATCAACTCTTTTTAAATACAATTTACCTCTGAAGTTCAGGAAGGGAAAATGACCAAGTGGAGCTAGCACTTTTTTGAAAGGTGCACATCTGGATCAAGGCAACGCTGTATGTTCTATAACCCATATTACACCCATCAGTCATACACCAAAATAAAGGGAATTAAAGGTTCTTTGAACTATATCTAAGATATACAAGTTTTTTTTATATAGCCAGTATAAGCAGTGAGGAAATCCAGGGAAAATATTTTTCTTTAAAATTTTAACCCTATGCAAATTATGAAACTGTAGAGCGCCACCTTAAAACATAATTATAAAAATGTATGCAATTATTTTTCTTATTTTCATATCATCATGTATGAAGTTCTGAATTAAAAGGTACATTAATATTGATGTTAAGCATGAAAATAATCTAATTATGCCCATTTTGCTCTTGCTCTTACTTACGTTGCCATGAGGCATGTTTGTTTGAGTAGTGACCTTAATTATGGTGAAGTTAAGAAGTCTTAGAATACAGGAATATAGTCAACTTAAATTTAAAACTGTTGCATTAAGTAAAATAAATAGTAAAAATGTTTCTTTTCATTTATTTGCAATGAAATTAAAAAATAAATGATGACAGAGCAAATTCGCTTATTCCATATTAAACAATAGGCAGATATTATATACTTTGACCTTTGACCTTTATGAACCTCATCTGTTCCATCCCTTTTCAAACTGTAAAATTTATTGTTGGCATCTCAGTAATAATTCTGGCTAGTTTCATGTTCCTGTCTTTCAGCATAACATTGGTTGCTATGTTGACAAAATGTAATGTGTATTTTTAAAATAGCTCACTTTTTATCATGGGCTTTGTGTGTGGACGTTTTAGAGACACTGACATTAATACATACTATTCTGTTGGGGGAAATACAGGAGAATTATTCAGAAGGACTGTTTTGATGCTTGTGACTTAAATGTTTCAGCCATACAATCAAAATTAAATTGAGTGAGTGACGTATGTAAGGTGAAGTTGTTTGCATTTAAAACATGCACATTGGAGAGGATCTTGGCATACCTCTGTGCTACTTTAATGTAATATGGCTGACATTTCTTTGGATATTGTGATTTTGGAAATTGTACCTGATCTAAGCACACTGCTAACTAAAATGACTGCTCCCTGTGCTAATATATTCAGCTTGAATTAGTCTAAATTATACTATCTGTAGCAGCTATTAAAATAGCTATTAAAAAGGGAAAATTAGTTTTGACAGATTAGACAGTACCAGGTTCTGAAAGTGCAATGAATGAATTACTAAATATATATAATGTAAAAAAGTTATTGGCTCTTTTTTATGCAATTTACCTCTGATGTTCAGGAAGTGAAAATGACAAAATCTGTACCTAAGATATACAAGGTCTTTTTTTTTTAAAAAAGCCAGTATAACCAGTGAAGAAAGCTGGGGAAATTCTTTTTCTTTAAAATTCTTACCCTATACAAAATGCAAAACTGTAGAGCACCACCAGAGGTTCATTTCAGAAAATGCTAATTGTGACCTGAGGTCAAGTAGAGAACTATATAATCTTGTAATTTAGAGGATTCTTCATTTGTGCTTTAAGTTCCATCCCCTTCTGTACTGTTTTGGATGATCTGCAAAAAAAATATTGATGTTGTACATGATATTAGTGAGATTTAAAAAAATACACAAGCACAATTTAAAAGTTAGTGAAGACATTCCTCATCATTATGAAAAAATAATGATTGTGTTAGTAGTTGTGGTGTCAGCAGCAAACAAATTGACAACCATTGGGAAAGAATGTCAAATACAGTTCATGCAAACATTTTTGAATGTCCTATCCCCCAAAACTGTATTGGCTTCTTTTGATTTGATAGATAAAGAAAATTTTGGTTCATTATAGAAAGTTTGAATCATAAATATTTAATGAACCTTTTCCAAAGATAGAATATGTCAATTTGAAAATTTTATGCAAGAAAAATAGATGTCTGATAAAAGTAAGGAACAGTTTATTAAATATTTATAGACTGAAACCTTTCTAATTGAAGTGGAAATAACAGTGTATCGACTCAAACTCCAATGGGAATACATGTAATATAAAATCAATAGTTAGTTTCCCATGAGTAATTCATTTTCAGATTGTAATTCTTAATCTATGACTCTTAACCTATCGTTCTGTATTTATGTAGTTTTTGGCACTAGTCATTAATTATCTGGGCCATGGTTTCTTTCTGAATGATAATTGAATAAAGAAAATATTTCACTTGGGAATTTCAGTAATTTTGAAAAATATTTTCAGTTTGGATTTATTATTGCTTGAAAATATATTTTCTGGTTAACCCAATTGACTTGGTTTAATACAACATTTCTCTCTCTCTCTCTCTCTCTCTCTCTCTCTCTCTCTCTCTATATATATATATATATATATATATGGGATTGGTCCCTGGTCTTATCATAGGATAAATGCTGTAATAATGCTTAGATTATACAGCAAAACATATCTTAACAGAAACTTCCATATAGATGTCTGATCACAATGGACAGCATTTAAGGACCCTTTTCTTCATTTCTATACATATTTTACATATTTAACCATTGGATAAAGGGCACTTGTCTATAGAAGACATGCTGTTGTGGCTCCTTGAGTGTCCTTCATAAAGAAGTTTCATTGTACATGAAACAATGTCATACTGCATATTTACCATCACTAACTGAAGTAGTAGTGTGTTTATGTACTGGAATTCTTCCATGACAGAATCAGAATGAAAAGCTCATCCCCAGACTTGTACAAATTATTTACATATTTTGATGTAAGAAAGGTTTGTATGATGACAAGCCCATTCCAGACTTGTACAAAATATTTGTATATTTCTGTATAAGAAGGTTTATCTGATTACAGAACCATTCCAAACTTGTTTGAAATATTTGTATATTTCTGTATAAGAAAGGTTTGTCTGATAATAAACCCATTCCCAACTTTTATAAATCTGACAAGGCTAGCTCATTGGTCCCATCATAAAAGAAATACTGTAATTGTGCAGACTTTTATATTAAAAACTTGCTGGTTTATACAGCATTTTACATTGCTTAAATATCATCTACCTCAAATGATAGCTGAAATTTCTATAAGGTGATCAAGTGGACAAAGGTCCATAATGTTAGGAAACAAATTATTAGATATAAGAATACTAAGAAACTTCCCTACTTGCAGAATCCAGTCTTGGCCAGCTGTCTCTCTGTGCCCATAGGAAAGGTTTTTGGTTTATGTTGGTGCTTTACAGCACATCAACACAATTAGCTTATTTAGTGCTGTGGTAATTGGAGTAAAGTTCCATGCCCATGGATACACCTCAGTAGCTGAAAATGGCTGGTCTGAGACCCACATCCTTTCACAAGCCCAGTACTCTAACCACTGAGCAACTGTGGCTCCTCTTTGGAAACATACTTAGCTCCTCCCATTTCCTCTGCACAATATAGCCAGTAATGTGTTAAAAGTGCCATTAAATCCTACCACCCCAAAAAAACTGAACATCCACTATTTTGGGAGATAATATCATTAGTGACCCAATACTTAATGTAAAGATCAATTTGATTTTATGATGTTATGTCCTGAATTGAGACCACATCTTGAGAAACCATTATAAATGCATTTTATTGGCATATGGGGTGGCAACTCAATGCTAGTTTAGAAAGGAGAACCATACATATAATATACAATATTTTTGTTTAATTAAATGCTGAAATTTTAAATATTTCTCTCCTCAGTGTCTGCCTATGTATTATTTTTCCCATTTATATAACCTCAATGTTCCTGCAATGACAATGCTTTACTGCATTGTATCATCACTAGGAATCAGATCTGAACACGCTTTAAATCAATGAGAAAGTATTTGTGCACCATTTACATGGAAAACAAAATCCTGAGAACAATCCCTGGATTTAAATTGTACATAGATACCACAATAACAACTACAACAGCTGTCATAGATACCACAATGGAGCAAATGTCATTCGGACAAAGAACTGGAAAATTAAATCACCATCCATGGTCAAAAGGTAAATTATGTTGTCCATGTCAGTATCTCCACAGGACAAAATGATATTATCTACAACAACATCAGCAAATATAAATAATAAATATAAATAAATGTGTGTGCATTGTACGCAGATTGAAAGTCAAGTACCGGTACATTTATTGAATTATGTTAATGTCAATCTAGCTAAGATAGCAAAAGTTTACATGAAGCACTTGCTTCCTCTTAAAAAGTCCTAAAATCATTATTGTCAATTTTGACTAGGGTCTTCAGTGGACAGAAGCATGAATCCTCAAACAAAAAGATTTACAAATCTTGTTTCCACTTTTCCAAATTCTAGAATATTTTCTCTTTCAATTTTAAAGTTACACTTCCCCAAACCTGACCCCACTGTAACCCAGCCTTATCTGCAGTCTGGATGATTATTTTGATCCCAACAAAATTATTCTTATACTAACTGAGCCTCCATATATTGGACACCTCTAAAAAAACATCCGATTTTTTTCCCAATGCCTGCAAATCTGACAAACTAAATGATCTTGTGTGGCAATCATGTTTAGTCAACCTACCCCACCAGCATTCCAATTTCAGGCAATATAAATTATCTCTTTCTCTATCCCCCTCTCTCTCTCTCTCTCTCTCTCTCTGAGGAGTTGTCAGTTTATGTATGTATGTCTATCTATCTATCTATATATATATATATATATATATATATATATATCCCCACCCACTGGATAATTCCTTATTGGTTTGGAAATGTTGTTTTGTGTGGCAGACATTGATGTCAGCTTTGTAGTGTTACCGGGATGCCTATACTAGAATAGTGACTGTACATACACTGGAACACTGTTATGGGATAGCTTGTTCATTAACTTAGATTTTCTCAGTTGGATTCAGTCCTTGGTAGGTAATTTTAACTTTTCAGCTAGGTTTTCCCATTTTCTGTTTGGTATGTCAATAACCTGAATGCTCTGTTTTGAAGATGTGTTAGCTTTTCAGATTTGAATTATCAATACAGTATTAAAGCAATCTAGTTAGGGCTGTATGTAGTCATTATAAAATAGTTCCCTGTTCCTTTCTGGGAGAAAATGTCTTATCATACTGAGAAACCATACTCTTGAATTAGCTTTAATTTACTGATATATTTGATATGTTCAGGCCTTGATAGATTATCTAAAAAAATACCAAGTACTCTATCATGGTCATTTGCAAATTTGTATTCTTCCATATTAAATATTGTTCATAAATATCACAATTTGTTATTTTATTTTGTGCAGAGATAAGTAATATTTAAGTTGTACCAGTATTGACAACCAGGTCATTGCTTGTGCAAAATTCATTCTTTGTGTTTTGGATGTTTGATAATGTTGTGTCATCAGGATGTAGGTCTGTAAATGAAACTGAATCACCCAATAAAAGTTGTAGGTTATAATAATAATATAAATAGTAATGGACCTAGAATTGAGCCTTGTGGGACTCCATATCTAATTGTTCCAGGTTCAGACAGAATGTCCTGTATATATAAATATGTTGTGTTCTCTCACTTAAGTATTAAAGTAAGCCATTTTTATTCTGCTGTCATCACATTAGTAAATTTCAGTTTTCTCAAGAGGATCCACCATATTAAGTTCTTTCCTGAAATCTGTTAAGTTTGGATCCTATTATTTCACCTTTATCAAGTGCTTAAAACCATTTATCATTTAGGAGGATCAATATCTCACATGAATGATTCTGCCTAAAGCAGAATATGACATGAACGAGTTATAGACATGTCTTTCAATCAATTTTGGCAAGTTTGGTGTATTGAAATTGCTAGGCAGTTATCTGCATTTTTCTTAGAACCTGATTGGTTCAGTTTATTAAATAGGCATTACCTTTTACTTTTTCCATATTTTGGGACAGATGAGGTTGCAATATTTATATTGATTATGAATATTATTATTGATTTGGGGGTCAACAGTTCAGAAGACAAGGTTACTGTAGCACAAAGAAAAGAGGGTTTTGGAAAATAACATTTACTCTGGAGTAAGCTCCTTGACCAGACTTTGTGGATGGCATACAAGCATTAATGAAATACTCACTGTCACTGAAGAAGACAAATGGACTTTGCACAATGTTCTAGACCAGGGTTGGGCAAACTACAGCTCGCTGGCTGCATGCGGCCCACCAAGGGCTTTCATGCGGCCCGCCAGGGGCTTTCATATGGCCCGCCAAGGGTTTTCATGCAGCCTAGGAAAAAGTCATCATTCGCACTGACTCTGTTTATGTTACTCTGTTTATCAAATAAATGTGCTTCTTTTGAAGTTTAAGTTTAAGTTTTCAAATATTAACAACATATTAACAACTGAAAATTAATTACGATGTTATTTAAAAAAACCTTTTGTTTTTGCTATTTCAAATATGAATTATTTTACTTAATGAACTATGTGGCCCGCAACAAGGTGTAAATTTGTGTATGCGGTACTTGCACTGGAAAGTTTGCCCACCTCTGTTCTAGACCATGAACCTTGACCAGTGTTTGTGGAGGGCTTGCATTTTAAATAAGAACAAGGCCTATTGATTTTGGAATCAAAAGGTCAGAGGTCAGGGTTAATTCTTGGCTTAAAGAAAGATAGGTTTGGCAGAATAACTTTTATTCAGAGTAATGTTTGAGACCCATTGGTCATTAATCTCTAGTGTTAACCAGTAACCTTATTAGTGCCTTTGTAGTTGACTGGGTGGAACATAATATGGCATTCATGATGCACTTGTTTTTGAATGGAGGTGGAATTTCCCCAGGATTTTTAGTTCTTGAATACACTCTGTTAACTTCTTTGTGCCTGTAGATTTGCATCCAGAGTATTTATTTAATTAAACTATGTAACCATACCAACTAATGCTTAGATCCACCAAAGAATATTTCATTTATTTTCTAGACTGGTCCCCTGTTTATGCTGTATGTATACAGTTTCTTAAAATGTGCATCATTCATTGTAGTGACATTGTTATATTATTGACTATGTTCTTATTTAAGTAAACTTTTCTGGTGTTGATGTATTAATATTTTTAAGATTAAGATTCTTTGCTTTAAGTTTTTGAATTTTTGTCATCTTCTACAATTTAGTTGCTATTGTCAAACAAAATTTTATATAGTGTTACTTAATGCATGAAGTTTTCACAACACCCTGATATACAGGGGATTTCCTGTCTCATATGTAATGGCAGCATTGTCAGTTTCAATGTTATCAGTCTATCTTGAAGTGTTTTAAAGTTGTACATCATCTTGATATATTTAACGGAAATGTTGATACAATATTGTTACCATATATGCCAACACTAATAAGCCTGATATCCCAAAGTTTCCTGTCTTGCATGCCAAAGCAGGATGCTGTATAATCATCCAGCAGTATGAAAGGTTAGTCATTGAATCATTCTTTAGTAATTTTAACTAGTACAGTATCTCTTGCATGATAAATCTAGGGGCCATCCACCAAAAGTTTTCTAAATGTCAGGTGTGGGCATATCATCAGAGAAAGATATCTTAGTAAGTATTTGCTAACTTTTGTTTAAATATGGGAGTAAACATATCATTGGATAAATATTGTAGTATAATAAGAGCATAATGATACTGTATTTGAAGATCGGAAGAACTGAATGGTGGTTTTCAACAAAAGAATGTTTTTGATTGCTTTTGTTACATTGCTCCTGGAGCATCATGACATAACCTAGCATCTGCATTACCAGCAATATATTACAGATTTACTGCAGATTTTTATCAGGCACACATCATGCCACATTTGTAAATGAGTTAAAATAATTACTCTTTCTTATTTTCTTTATCTTTTTGCAGATTAAACAAGCAGATGCTTGTCTGGTACTGGCCAATAAGTACTGTGATGATCCAGATCAGGAAGATGCTTCCAACATCATGCGTGTCATATCAATTAAGAACTACCATGCAGACATCAAGGTCATTGTACAGCTTATGCAGTACCACAATAAGGTAAATAAATGGATGTTTAATACCCTGACTGAATAATGACAATTTTGTCCTGACTTTAGGGTGAACCAGATTAAGCTTCTAGAACACTGGACCATCCCTGCATGACAACCCACACACACTGGGCATGTGTGCTGGTGACTATTACATTTTTGGTTGCCTTGTTATAATGTTTAACATTTCTTATGTAAGGAAGATAAGCTGCCACTTCACCAATAAATGAGTGAATTACTAATTGTCATGTGTGCTGTTTTCTTTTTAAATGTTAGGACTGTACCCTGATCAACTTTTCTCACTACTTATTTAAGCATTCTTAAGAGGTGTTTTTGGTAGACTTTAGTTCTATATATGTTTTGTACATCTTAGCATTTGAATTTTACCTCTTCTTCAGTTGTTAGTGTTTAAGTTTTGGTTGTTTTTTATTCTAAAAACAATTTGTAAGCAGCATAAGGTAGGTATTTTATTTTAATTCTCCATCCTTGCATTTTGAAATCTACAGACTCGCTTGCCAGTCATTTTATTAACCTTACCTATATCGTGAGTTGTAACATTTTTATACATGGTAA
Organism: Sinohyriopsis cumingii; assembly: GCA_028554795.2. Lineage (NCBI taxonomy): Eukaryota > Metazoa > Mollusca > Bivalvia > Unionida > Unionidae > Sinohyriopsis > Sinohyriopsis cumingii. The sequence continues at coordinate 88,784,350 of CM068826.1, read as the reverse complement.
GTATGTTGCACACCACTTCTTCATCTGTTGTGCTCATTGATCAGACTTTAGTTCTTTTTCCATTTTAAGTTTGGATAGCCTTTCCTGAATGTTTTCTTAGTAGCAGTTGGAACCTTTTGTTTTTCTTTATTTTTATTTTAGATGTCCCATGCTGTTAACTCTTTTTATTGCTTTTCCTGCTTTGAAAGCTTAGCATTGCCTTCTTTTTAACATCTAATCTTAGTGCCGTTTTTGCTGAATAAATTATATTAGCATAAACTTCGTTCTGGCTTGACCTCAGGTGAACTAACTTTTTTTCCGTAACAATGTCTCAGCAAGGTGTGGATAAGGATGGCCACAGGAAGTCCCCCTGGGATACCCCTCCATTTATTTATTCTGTATACACTGTGGAGGATAGATGGATGCCCATTTTGTAACCTCTAAGTCTAGCAAGTCATAAAATGGATCTGCCAACAGATCTGCATCACCTGTTACCAGGTATTGGGTAGGGTTCTCTGGAGTGGCTGTGGTATGAATATTAGGAATTTGCAGTGTTCCACCCACCAACTACATTTCATCCCATGGTGGAATGGGAACTGGCTTACATATCCCAGATTAGGGCTTGGGATCAGTGGCTTCTCCCTCTTCCCCTTTATCCCTGTGAATCTCTATAGGATATTGGGCCTTCCTCCACAGGGAAGTGATTAGCCCTATACTCAGCCATGGATTTTTTGACCGGGCTACATAGTAATGAGGTTGTGCCTGTAGGGGCATGTATCTATATCGTCTTGCAAGATTTGGTCAAAAAAGAGAGGAGGGGGATAGACCTTCTACCCCCAAATGCTCTACTTGGGCTGAGAGTTGCAGTAAACCAGCAGCAGAGACCTCTGTTAGAAACAGTCCTTTAACTCCACAAGAGGAGTTAATGTTTAAAGTTTCTCCTTCTAAATCTCCTCCGTAACAGAGACCTTGGACCATGAAGTCCTGCCACAAGATGAGAGTGCAAGATGAAGATGTTCTTTCTGTCATCATGAAGCCAACGAGTTTGACATACATCAGGCCGATGTGGTGGTTACCCCTACCTTTGGAACCCTGACCCTTCTCACTCTTCAGTTGAGAAAAATGACGAGTCCTGGCTGTTCTACAAAGTGGTGGTAAACGAGGTTACCACCTTTTGCCCAGCAACTAGTGTCCCAACCTTCAGGTCCACAATTCTTTCCAGTTTATAAAAACTTTCTTGGGCTAACTCTTGACGAGATCTCTTGCTCCATCCTACTTTATTATGATTAAGGAGCTCTCTCAAAGGTTTAGCAAGGGCCAAGCTTTTGCTGGACAATGTATGCATTGGTCTTTCCCTCCTGATATATTGCAACCCCTGGTAGCTGCTTCTAGCTACAAGGTTCATAGCCCTTCTTGGCTCACTAAACCTTCGACTTTTTCTCAAGCAACTCGAATGAGTATTTGTACAGGAAGCTGGACTTGCCTTCCAGTAAAAGCATTGGAATCCCTAGAAAAAAGGCTAGGTCATTTGTAAACATAGCCTTGCATGCTGACCTTGTTTCAACAGCCTCATTCAGCCTGCTGAAGGAGCTATCACTCACCATAGGCTCTCCATTTTTTGGATGCAGTGGCAAATAATTATATGTATGCATTGTCTTTGTCCATGGCATTATCAGCACAACTTCCCCTCCTTGACAGGGATGCTGCTCTGGACACTTCCAAGACTTTACTAGAGCACTGTAAGAAGCTTCTGAGGGCGGCTGTCCTAGAGGAGGTAACTCTTGATAGGGCTCATCCCCTCTGTGGCTACTCAGGATATGAGAGACCATCAACACCAGTCCATAACATCCCCTCCTGGCTCTTCTAAACCACTCAAAAAGCAAAGGTTTTCTGACTACCCTTAAGTCCCGTTGGCTAAATTTTTAAAGCTGCATAACCTTAATCAAAACAATGATCCCAATTCAGAGTAGGCAGGCCATAGAAGTCTGTGCTTTAAAGGTTCAACGAAGAAGCTTGCAGGCCCTTTTGTTAATGACATGGAGTGGACATACCAGACCTACTCTTTCAGTTCTTGTTGGTGCCAGACTAAAACTCTTTTTTTGCAGGCTTGGTGAGGCATAACAGTCATTGGCTACTGGCTTCTGTTCGAAGATCTCCCACATCTAGTAGAGTCCCATTTGCTTATGCAAGTTACATATGGTACACTTAAAATAAGAGATTCATTCCATGCTTGGAAAATCGGAGATATTCTAGGGGTCCTGTGTGGTTCCCAAACACCAAAAAGGAGTGGCTGGAGAGGATGCAAGTGCAATCTGTCTAGGTGAATCAAGTCCACTGCAGTGTTCAAGGCTTGATCTTCTACCAATCTTAGAGAAATCAGAGTTCAATCTGGCTTAAGATTTTGTCTTTGTGGTTATGAATTTCCTCACAAACAGAGGGTTAATCTGTATCCCTCTTGACAGAGTAGACAGGATCCTGTCCCAGTTAGAGATAGTGAGAGGAAAGACTACACTGACATCTCATCTTTTTTTCTCTTTCTGTTGGGGAACATGAACACTGCAGCAGACCTAATTCCCCTAGGCAGACTACTTGTGTTCTCTCCAGTTTCTCCTTTCAGCTGCTTGGATTCTCACTTAGCAGACCTAATCAGATATTTTTTTTAATGCAAAAACCAGTGTCTTGCTAACTGATGCCTAAATGGAATCTCTCTTGTGTCTTGTGGTCTCTAATAAACCTCCCTATGAATACATGTACTTGGGTGAATCTTCTTTGAGAACCTTACCCTTAAAACAGTTTTCTTAATTGCCTTAGTGTTTGTGAGACAAAGGAGCAAGCTACATTGTCCTATCTATAGAGCAGGGCTGTATCACCTTCAGTGGGAATTATAAATCAGTTTCTCTACTTTGTCATCCAGGATCCCTTTTTTTAGCAAAAATCAGCTTTCTTCATTTGCTTCCCTCCTGCTTTAGATTCCCAGTTTCAGCTTTATCTGTGTTGGTGATGACCATGATAGACTTTTATATCCAGTTAAGAGCTCTGTATTTTTAGTTGGCAGCCTCAGAAGAGAGAAGGAAGGTTAGGAAGCATCTTTCCCTCCCCATTAAAGGTTCAGTTGATATTTCAGCTTCCACCATTTCTACATGGATTGCATTAACTATCAAGAAAACCTACCTGTTTCTTACAGATAGGTATATGTCTTTCATGAAATTAAAGCCCATGAAGTTTGAGCCATTGCTGCTTTATTGGACTATCTAATTCATTCATATTTGGAGGATAGGAGGAAGACAAATATCATCACTATCACACTACTTTATCCTCAATTTACTTGCTCTCTTTAGCCCACCAAAGTGATAACATTTTCTCACTGAGCCCAGTCATCATTGCTCAAAAAGTGGCCCACGTAGATTTCATTCTGCAGTAATCTCCTGCCTGGCATTTGATATCCCCACTGAGTTAGGACTTGCACATATGCCTAACATGTGTGGGGTTCTCATGCAGGTCTGATTCATTGCTCTGGAAGCTTCTGGTTTTCCCCAATAGGAGGACAAAGTTTTCATCATTCATTCAAGGAAAAGTAATAGCTTTCCAATAAGAACATGTAATAAGTATTATCCCATTAAAATTTATTTTACCCCCACCCCACCCCACCCAAACATTTTGCTGAAATAAGTTTAATTAATTTGAGAATTATGCAAGGTAACAAAGGCCTTGCTTCTTGAAGCATCTTAATATTAAGTATACTTGCTCACAACTTTAAAACCATTGTTTTGGAGGTTATTTTAGGGGATATGGGAAAAAATTGGGTTTTTTGTCAAGCCCTCTTTGGTAGAAGATTTTTTTTAATAGAGATGTGTCTGTTTTGTTGTGGTTGTTGTGGGTTAAACACATTTTTCAGCACAAGGCCGATATAACTGGAAGAAGATGGGAAAACCTGAGTAAGAACCACCAACCCACTGGAATTTATTGGCAAGCTTTCTCACATACCCACATTGGCTAAGCTGGAGACTCAAACACACATGGACAGGGGTGAGATGGCTGTGATAGGTAAAGGCAAGTGCTTTAAACCACTTAGCTACCTGGGGCCCATTGGTATATGTTTGCAGTTCTTTCTGGCTATCCATATGTACATCCATCCACTCCCAAGATTAAACTGAAAGTTTTTATGATCCCATTGTTTGTGGCAGGACATTTTGATTGGGTTATATCTTAGGTAAATTTGTTGTCTGTCTAATCCAAGTAGTTAGTTAATAAGATTGTAAAAAGACTACTCTACAGAAATAATTGAGATTTTGCTTGCACATTCCTATCTCTATGATGAGATTTTCAGGCTCTTTTTATTATTTCAAATTTGTACACATTTGTAAACCTTTTGGACATAGCATGATTAACCCTTTAAGCCCCGATCCCGTCTGTAGGCGTGATCCGGTTTCTGCATTCAATGGCCGATCCCGCCTGTAGTCGTGATTTTTTTACTGCATTCAATGGCCGATCCCGTCTCCAAGCGTGATGAATGTGTGTTAGATTCAACGTCTCTGATTGGTTAGAAATGGGTTTATTCCAAGAACTAACAACTATTAAACCAATCAGAAATGATTTTACTTTCATTTGCGGAAATTTGAATTGTTCAGAAGCTAAGGGCTCCTGTTTTGAAAGCGGTTTAACTACACGTGTTCTGGTCATGAAAAATCGTAAATGATGGCGGACGTAAGAGTAATTTTTGATGAGAGCAAAAATGAGGAGTTTCTCGGGTTTGATCTTGAAAATACTGAGCAAGCTGAGGAAAGATATGTTCGCCAGTTGGATATTTTGTGAGATTTCGATTCGGACATAGAAGTTTCTGAGATTGAATCGTCCGAAGATGAGGATGCTGACAGCGATGATGATCGAGTTCTTGCGGATAAACGTTGCACATAATTTTGTAAATTCTGTATAAATAAGTCGTGAAAGACTTGGACAAATAGGGAAAAAAAATACATCACTGTGTAGACAAATTTATTTGCAATAAATTGTGAAACTTTCTTGGATTTTAATTGGATATAAGCAGAGAAATTAAGGTAAGAGTGAATGCATGTGCACGATGTTTACAAAATTTTTCAAACAGGTAAAAACTCTGGGACACACGCAGCTAGACACAGCTTAGCGCTGCTGGGGCATAGCAGCAGTGATACTGATAACGGGTCTGGGGCTGAATGAGTTAAATGAAACCCCCCTCATGAAACCAAGCATAATTAACCAGCCACACTCAATGCAGGCAGGTATGTTGGCATATGTAGATGATCTGAAGAAATCCTAAGATTTCAGAGTTCATGTTTTTAATAATTAAATGTATCTTCTAACATCATTTTTATTATTAACTGAAATTTTGCATAATAATACAATATGCCATAATATTTGTACATTTTTCAAAAACAAACTTATTGGATTTGAATATTTTGCTTGTGTTTTTACAAACACTACACTAGATTACTTTCCTTGATTTGTGTGGAAGGACAAATTTTGATTGATTGGTATTTTATGGCACATCAGCACATTAAAGAGTATACAGTGCCAAGGTATGGGAGTAAAGGACCTTGCTAAAAATACACTGACTGGTCTGTACAGGAATCAAAACTCACAACCCAGTTATCACAAATCCTGCATGCTAGCAAGTAAAATACTACTTGAATTTCCTTTGAGATATGTTCACTATATGCAAGCAGCCAGATGCATCAGAATCCTAAATAATTGACAACTAATGCTTTTCCTGTGTTTTTTTGGTAAAATCTTCATTGATCTCATCAGAATTTGCAAATATTATGAAGTCTTCTTGTGATTTTGTCTTGGGGATGAGTTCAAATACAGACTTTATTCATGACCAGTCACAAATGTTGAATTTTCATCATTATTTCAGTGAGCTTTCAGTTTTAGAATCTCTTCTTTGAATAATGCACCTTTCTCCTAACCCATCAACACAAAACAGGAGGAGATCCACACAACCACAGAAGTTTAAATATTGAGATGTACACAACCAAAGAAGTTTAAAAATTGAGATCTACACAAACATAGAAGTTTAAATATTGAGATCCACACAAGGATCAAAGTTTAAATATTGAGATCCACTCAACCATAGAGGGAGAGATCCACACAACTATAGAGGTTTAAATATACAACTCTGCACAACCATAGAAGTTAAAAGATAGAGATCCACACAACCAGATATTATCATTACTTCTATACCAAATTGTCTTATAAGAGGCACGATTCTCTTGATATTTTTAATGTTGTATTTTTTTCTTCTTCTATATTTTTACACTGATAGGGTCTTAAATAGCTCCAATTGAGATTATAGGGTCTTGCTCTCATTCTGATGATGTTTAGCTTTTCTGTTCTAAAGATCAGGACTGAATTTCACCAACAGAACTTAAATCTATAATCCATGATATAATTGGCTGAAATTTTATTCTGATTTAAAATCGACCAATCAAATATCTTTATTCTATGCTGAAGACTTTGCTGCCATGTATAGCCTATAGTGTGCTCAGAAATGTTGTCAAACCCAAAACAATAAGAACAAAGTTAAGACTTGTGTTGATGAAATTGAGATGGGTTTACATCATATGCCAATTCATCATGTTGCAAATTGATCAAAATTGTATGCTCAGTTTACAGAGCCAACCAAAATGATCGCTCATAAATTGATCATGTTAGTACTTTTCAATAACAGGCATGGTTCCCACACCACTGGGAAATTGGAAAAAAGTTTGGAGAAAGAACAGATTTGTTTCTGACCATGAAAAACCTTTTAATTGGTACAAATATTGATCAAAGTCTAGTGAAAAATTGGAAATTTTCAGATGCCAATTGACTACACAAAAATACGTAATTGAGTCCTAATTGAACTGATAGCAAGTTCAATATTCAGTTCATGCCAAAGTAGAGTGTATTGGAGGTTACAGAACTCTTCAGTAAGTTGAAATAAAACTGTATGGATTATTAGGTTGCTTGCCCTAAACATATTGCATGGTCAATCCAAGCTCTTATGTGATCTGATTGATTAAGTGTGCTGGTGATCCCATGTTAACTCATTTCTTATGTAGAACTTAGGAGGACAAGTCTGGTGTCTTATTGTGCCAAAATGCTGGTATGTTGCCTGTATGTGGGATCACAGACAAATTAATATATAATAATAATAATAATAATGAGGACTTTGTATAATGCCTGATCTTTAGAAGCTGATTGATTAAGCGTGCTGGTGATCCCATGTTAACTCATTTCTTGTGTAGAGCTTATGAAGTCAATTTAGGAGCAAAATGAACCTTATTACCCAAGTTCCCCTTTTGGATATGGAAAATTAATGAAAATGTATTATGATAAATATTTACCTGTTGGTATTTCATACAAAGAAGATGGTGTTAAACTTTATCAATCATATCAGCCATTTGTCCACTGCAGCTGGTGAAAATTAAATTGTACTATCAGACCTTGCTTAATATGTAGATATTACTGACTGTTGGGACAAATCTCAGTGCAGAATGCCATGCTCTGGGTGTAATTGAGAATGATTGCATTACATGTATAGTCAGTAGTCGGATATCATTTGAAAGTAGATGATAAGGCATCAACCAGATGTAAATGAATTTTTGTAATATGGAGGCATATAATTATTTTCAGCTTTTTGCCAGAATTTAAGACCACTCTTTTCTATAAAAAAAATATTTCTTTATATCAACATCTGCAGTTCAGCAGCATTAAGTTTACTTTTTATTCGGTACATTTAAATGAATAACACAAATTTGTATGAATTGCAATAATTATACTTGTATGTAGTGATACATCCTCTGGTTTAGTAATTGTCATATGTTTATTTCAGATGTTATGGAGAAATAAAAATAGCTTTTTATTTTAAAAAAATGTGCATTTTTGAAGCCAATGTGTTGTTGATTCCATAAGTAAGGGTCCAGACTGAATCTTAAATAATCAGTTTCATTAAAACTAAAATGGAAAAAACCTGGAGATTTTGTTTTAAAAAAGTGTGAGAACCCTGTTTAGATTGAACCATGCAAAGGAAAGCTTTTGTAGCCCACTATTACAACATATCATGGACATATTAAGAAAAGTACAATCAAGAGGGCAATATACACCTAATTTGTAAGGTTATTTTGTTTAACAAATATATTGGGAGACATATGGTAGTATAAAGGTTCATCATGATTGAATGGTTCATATTAAAATCATGATTGATTTGTTAATTAAATGCAGTTTATGAATATTATGAGGCAACTTAAAAATTGTTCATTATTGTTCATCCTTTTCATTTTGAAGTCTTGGTCTCAAATTATAAAATGAATATATATAGTAGTTCTGTATTAATAATGTCTTAGAGTTCACAAGCAACATACATGTGAAGAATGTTACGGGTCTTATTACATATTCAGCTTCATGTCAAAATCGGCTTGAAGTTTGTTTGATTTTCCATCACTTATTTATTTGAAAAATGGTACTGAGACAATAAATAACTTGAGACCCGGTGAAAATTTTGTCAGGTTCCTCAGTGTTATGAATTTGGACATAAAATATTTGTTATCATTGATAGCTAATATTCTTCTAAATAATTTATTCCTGGCCTCATTCGTAAACACCTGAACAATTTCTTCCTGAGACAATTGGAATTTCCAAGTACATGTATGCAGACAAATGTTTGTTGGTAACAAATCTCTTTTATTACTTTTAACTTATTTGATTATCTGCATTCGTTGTTAATACAAATTAAGGTTGGACCATGAGTTTCTATATGTTTTAGCATATTTTCATATATTGCTTATTGACTGCCATATTTATCTACAAATAACACAGGTACAGTGCAGAAAATTTAAATAAGAAGTTCTGCTGTTTTGATACATGAAAGACAACATTTTTACAGCTCTGACTGGTGGAGATTGCTATTAAACTTTTCTGATGACATTTTGTCACTTTTAATTACATTTTTTTGTCAGTTTTACTTTGAGGAACTATATTCTCTTTTATGGTTGGAAAGATAATTGCTTATGGTAGAAATGTCAACTATTTTTAATTTGATATCGTCATCAAACATTTTCAGATTTTGGTGAATGAAGGACGATAAATGTATGTTTGAAACTTCATGAATTTAACCTTTCTTTTTAAAAAATGTTGTTGTGAATCTAGGAGTGGTATGGAAGTGGATGGTGGTGTGTATCAATCTGTTTTTCAGGTGAAATATTATTTTTTCATTGAAAAGCTCAGAAAATGTACCATTTTAAGCAAAATGAATGATAGCCCCATTTTCAAAATTGAACCCTTGTAGAACAAATCCTGCTTTCTATTTGCAGGCATATTTATTGAACATTCCAAGCTGGGACTGGAAGAGAGGAGATGATGCTGTTTGTGTTGCTGAGCTGAAACTCGGCTTCATTGCCCAGAGTTGTCTGGCACCTGGTTTCTCCACTCTGATGGCAAATCTCTTTACCATGCGCTCTTACAAGCCAGTGAGTACACATTCATCCACACAAACCAGTGAGTACACATTCATCCACACAAACCAGTGAGTTCACATTCATCCACACAAACCAGTGAGTTCACATTCATCCACACAAACCAGTGAGTTCACATTCATCCACACAAACCAGTGAGTACACATTCATCCACACAAACCAGTGAGTTCACATTCATCCACACAAACCAGTGAGTTCACATTCATCCACACAAACCAGTGAGTTCACATTCATCCACACAAACCAGTGAGTACACATTCATCCACACAAACCAGTGAGTTCACATTCATCCACACAAACCAGTGAGTTCACATTCATCCACACAAACCAGTGAGTTCACATTCATCCACATTTTCTTCAGGTTGTGTTATTATAAAACATCATAACTTTTTGTAACATTTCAGCTCAGATTTTTCAATTTTAATATTATATGTAAACTAAGACAAGTCATTGGATTGAACCTTCATTTTTAATATTATATGTAAACTAAGACAAGTCATTGGATTGAACCTTCATTTTTAATATTATATGTAAACTAAGACAAGTCATTGGATTGAACCTTCATTTTTAATATTATATGTAAACTAAGACAAGACATTGGATTGAGCCTTCATTTTTAAGAATGCTGATCAGATTGAGGCTTAAATGTTCTTTTTCCAATCCTGAAAAAGCATCTGTTGCTACAGCTTATGGACCAGATTGCTAGGACAAACGTGATATAATTTGGAAATCAAACGAGAAGCAAACAATCTATATTTGACTTGAAAAGTGTTTTGTACAGTCTACCAAAATCTTGTTATTGAGTTTCCAATTATTAGCTGCAATTACTTATCCTGCTACTATTGTATAGCTAACATATTTGTGTGCCAAAAACACAGAATGGAGAAAAGTCAGACTGACCTTTTGTACACCACTCAATATGTCACATTGACATGCACAGAAGGTAGATATTACCTGTCATCTTTTCACATACAATAATTATGCAGGACATCAGAGCAGGGTGGGAGGACAGCATTTGGCAATTACAGCAGGTAAGTATTGCATAATTAAAATTAGTTTTACCCCCCCCCCCAATCTATATTATAAGAGCAGCAATTGCTTATCCTGACACTATTATGTAGCTGAATTACTTAGGTGAATTGGCTGAGGCTCTCATCAAGATGATCAAAAACAGATTGAGCTGTACTTACCATAAAAGGAGTGGTCCATTTATAGAATGTTGATGTCTCTCTGAGCCACATATTGTGCTGTAACAATGGGCTCCAGAAAGAAACAAAAACATGTGATTGTTGCAGTGCTCTACATCCCTAATGGGAAGGAGCAACCTGCTGTTGCAGAGACCAATCTCCATAATGGGAGGATGCATACCATGTTTGCAGTGTTCCATCTAGCAAATGGGAGGGTGCAACCTGCTATGGCCATGCTCAACCTGGGAAGGTGCAACCTGCTGGACACCAGAGACAGCCATTGTCAGTAGACAAGACATGAATCTCATTTCTTCATCTTGCAGAAGCTAGAGTGAGTAGGAACACAGTTTGAGTGTGAGGTTTTGAAAGGAAGCTTCACTCAATCATTTACTTGGGGCTTGGACAGGCATGAAGGTGGAGAATGTGTGGGCTGTGTGGAGGAGAGATCCCCATTGTTATGACAGGAAATCCTTTCTATGTAGAGACCTGGACCAATCAATCAACAGGCCAAGGAGATCATTGAACTATGATTGCTGGAGCCACATTGGATCAATGAAGATGATTTGAGCAGTGAAAGTTCTGACATTTGCAGAACTTGTGGTAACATCCAGGAAGGTGGGAAGGCATAAGCGAATAGGCAATCCCACTGGAAACTGAATGCATCTACCACCCTTGCTATCTGATTTGGGACAGGAGACATGTTAAAGGGAAGTTTGTTGTTGAGTCTGGTTGCATATGGGTCCACAAATGCTGAAAAAATCATTCTGTGAGGACGACTAAGTGAGTTCTGGACAGACTGTCTGCAAATGCATTCATCTTGCATGGAATGTGGCGAACTCGGATTCTGAAATTCTCTGAGGCTACCCAGATGAAGAGGTTGTAGACCTCCACACAAGAGATGGGGCATGTTTGCCTCCATGATGTCATAGATATGCTATGATGGATGTGTTGTCTGAAGTGGCCATAACACATTGGCCCCATATTCTGGTGATGCACACTTGCTAGTAATACTGTTTTCATTTCTAGGGTGTTGAAGTGGTGGGACAATTCAGCCTGAATCCAGGAACCATGGAAAATTATGCTGTCTGGCTCTAATTGAGCATCCCAACTGCAAGTACATGGGAACCACCACCAGGAATATGCCTCAATTCATCCACCAAAGCAAATCTTGGTGAAAAGCTGGTCCTAGAGTGATTGGGGTTTATAGAGAATCTCTGTTTGGTTTTGACCTTGCAAGAAGGAAGAACCGTAGAGGATGCATATGGAGACATCGTAAAGAAACTAATCGGCAATGGCAATTAAGGTTCCAAGTATGGAAAGATAAAGGTAAGCAGATAACAGTGTTATGTTCTTTGCATCTCTAGGAAAACCAGGATTCGATCTACCCAATCCAGAGGAACCCAAGCCATGTTGGTTTATGAGGAAGTTCATCCCCACATAAACAAAGTCCTAAGTTCCAACTTCTCAAGGTTGGGTAAGAGACAGATCCAATTGAGTTAAGGTGGACCAAGAATGGAACAGATCCTGATGAAGGGGCTAAACTTGAACATCGTGAATCACCAGTCATTGAAATACTGGAGAATTGATGTTCCCAGCATTCAGAGGTAGCTCGCTACCATATCCATGATCCAGGTGAAGACTCTGGGTGTGGAAAAGATTCCAAATGACAGAACCCAGAATTGACAAACTTTCTGGTCTGAGGAAAAAACCCAGATATTTGCGGTGAGGAAGAAAACATGTTGATATGCAACTGGGGTGTAGAATGGAGACTGACCATTCAAGACCCTTTCAACTGCCCCTTTCTGAATTAGGGTGTGTATCTCTTCCCCAAATTTCACCAGTTTGGACTGGGGAAAGAAAATAGGAGTCTTTGATGGTGTGGGTTGTTCCCAAAACTGGAGTCGACAATTCTTATTATGATGGTGAGCACCCAGCCATCATATGCAATGTTTGACCAAGCCCCTTAGAAGAGGCCCAGGTGAGCACCCACTGGGACATGCTGGAAGGGATGCACAGCAGGAGATGGGTTAATTGCTAGGGCTGCCCCCCCACTTAACTGTGGTAGGAAAGGAAGGAGGATTCGAGAACTTCCTCTGGGATTTGTGTTGACTTGGGCATCATGGACCTGATGAGTGAGGAGGTGGTTTAGCAAGAGTTTGGGTATTCGAATAGGGTTGTGCCTACTTTAAAAAATGTCCAGATGGCCCCTGAGGGCAATTTGCCTGATCTCATTTTCTGGTCGATTGCGATGGACTGGGAGTGTAGTTAAGCAAGACCTCTGACAAGTCCAATGCAGCATCATGGCAGATGTGCAGAAAGTTCTGTGATAATGCCATGGCAACAGAGAGTGGATGTTAAGATGTCAGGTCAGCATCCAGCACATGTTGTAATGAGGCTGGATTCAAAGAGTCATTTCTCATCATACTGAATTCAGTCTCTGAGAATAGGTATGCATGCAAAGTTATGTTGATAATTAACCAGGTTTCCTGCTCCATGGCATTATCTGTTGTAATAGGAAGGCATGCCCAGACTTCTGTAGAAGTATACACTTTAGCTGCATTGGCATCCAGGTTGAAAGGCCACTTCGAGGAATGTACCTGGAAGCTGTACAAAGAAATATAGGATCTCAGCTTTGAGGGAGGAACAAACCTTCCTGTTTGTTGTTGAGCTATATTTTGGCCTTGCAAAAACCTCCATGATATTTCCTCAGTCATGGATAAAAGTGGGAAAAGTAAGAAATCTTGTGGAGTTTGTACCCAGAGAGCTTTTCCATAATGGAAAGAATCTTTGGACTGTGTGCCCTATGGTCTGGGCTACCAGGGAAGTTTAAGGCTTGGATCTACCAGCATGGTCTGCTTGTGAGGCTCATATGGCCACTGATGGTTAACAAGATTACTACCAGTACAGTAGAGAAGATAGAACAGGTAATAAAAAGGCATTTATGAAGATGGATTGGTGTTTCTCCACCATTTACCAGCATCAGGTTATATGACAGAACCAATAAACTACAGCTGCCCATGACATCCTTAGTAGAGGAATACAAGGTGGCAAAAACAAGATTTCTCCTGACTCTTAGGGATTTGAGAGATGAGAAAATCACAGTTTCTTACATTGGAGTACAAACCAGAAGAAAATAATCAGTTTGTCAAGCAGTGGACCAGGCCGAGAGCAGGCTAGGGCATTGTAGGTTTTACAAACGTTGGGAGGGGAGGACTAGGGTTAAGAACAATGCAGACATGGAAGAATGCAAACAAAGTTGACAGGAGAAATATGGTCCAAGAGGAGATCCATAGGACGCTGAGGATCCAAGCAAGTTGGACTAAGTGATCACTGCTAGAAAGAAAAAGACTTACATGGGCAGATATATGGAGATATGAAGCATGGCAGCTGCAGTTTCTGCTATGATTGGTGTATGACCTGCTACCATCACCAGCCAAACTAGTGAGGTGGAAATTCTTAGAAGACCCATCATGCCATCTATATCAATGAAGAGGAACACTCACATAATATCAGGATGCCCGATTGTACCAGCCCAAGGTCGCTACAGGTGGAGACATGACAAAGTACAGTGTGACCCTGCTATAGTATGCTCCGTTACAATACAAGTTCGGATATAACACAGTCATGGTGTGGGTCCTGAAATTTCAAATGTATTTTTCTCATACACGAAAAGAAACATTTCTTTCTTAAAAGTAAAAAATAAAGCTTAAAGTTTATTTATATTTTGGGGAAGAGATTACATATGAATAATACAATACATTTGTGGCATGGCTTCTGAAATTTTATAAGTATTTTTCTTCTACATGAAAAAATAGATTTTTCTTCTTAAAAGTATGAAAATTAACATGTTAAAAGATTATTCAGGATCGCGCAGGGCCTCACTAATGTCACAAATTGCAATTTTTTCCTTATTGGTGGCAAAATTAACCATTGGGCATTTTTTATTATTATTATCAGCAACACTGTTGACCATTTAAACTTGTATATAAAACTATTGGTTTGGAATGGAGAAATTCAGATGCCCCATGAAAGGAAGCTGCAAACTTGATATAAAATACACTTAAATTTATTGTTTGTTACATAAACCAATTCTTTGTCCATATTGATAAACTATCTTAACAGTGCATTGTTATATCATAATCTACTTAGGCCGCAATTAAAAATATCTTTGTTTCCCCTTACCCTACCCAACAATTTGAAGTTGGGTAGGTAGGTAGGCTAATAATTTTTTTTTCTCATGAAATTCATGACACTATAAACTGACACATAGGAAACAGAAAAACGATAAATTCAACTTTAATAATAATACTGAAATACAGTAACTCATGAACTGAAATACAGTAACTTGTGAACAAGTTTAAAATGTTTTATAGACTAGATTAGTTTTTGATAAGGGCTATTCCAATAAAAATACTCCCTGCAGGCATTGGCCAGGGTACCAATTTAACAGATTTACTCAAATTTTGAAACATATATTAAATGAGAGTAATTTCAATGAAATATAAAGATACACATGTAAAGGTGCAAGAAGTGTTTTTTTCCGAGTTTTTGAGGAGTGTTGGGTTAAGGTAGATATTTGCTGGAATAACCCTTAGTATTTTTTTCTGACTAGGTCAAATGTATGAAAATGTTTTAAAATAATTAATAAAAGTATTTTAAAAGTCTTGAGTATTCTTTCTGACTAGTATCATTGGGTTCAATATATAATGAGACTTAACAAATTTGCAAGACCTGTCAAAATGCACAAATATAAAGTTAGACATTGAATAGTGTCTCAAATATGCAGAAACATGTCAATAAAGTAATGTCAGAACACTAAATACATGTAGAAATCTAACTAACAAAAAAGAAACAAACAATGCAAAACATCATTTTAAATGTCACTAAGAGCTGCTGGTTAGTTTTTAACTGGGTTTCGTTTTGGAATGTCCTTTCCAGATGCTAAACATTGCTGGCACACTGGTAGAACAGTACGGAATCTTCCAGTCATTTCCTGGGATTTTTCTGCTCCTATGGCTCCACAATGAGCACAAATATCTGGTCTGCCAATGTTGCTGGCATAGTATGGGAATTCAATGTGTACAGCACAAGACAATTGTAGTCTTACAAACACTTTTCCCTGTAGGATGTCTCCTAAAATATATTAAATAGAACACCAATTATCCAAAATTGAACTTTAATGTCCGAAGGTGACTAGACATGATACACAACAAATAGCATATAGAACCTGAAACTAAATCTGTAAATAATTATCTTTATAAACACAGAGAAACTAGTATAAAAAGATAAATGAGCAACTTGGACTTCACTAAAAATTGGGAGCATGGACCAGGAAACAGGAATACTTGTAAAATAATATTCACATTAAAATTTTAGTGCAATGGCTAGTACTAAGAGAAAATCACAGTTAAAAAAAGCAATATCTGACATGAAAGAGCATTAAAAACTATCTGGGCTCTCTGACAGTGTCAGACATGATTCTAAATCAAGGTAAGAGTCAAACCGCATTCAGTATGTGAAGAGTGTATAGGTATATTTTTGAATAAAGTATTAAGGACTTGGATAAAAGTATAAAATATTAAATCATTAGAACTTACCATCAGGTGTGATAACAGAACCACAAGTATAGTCGTATTTCTCCAAAGTATGTGTCAAAGCTCTCTGGTCTCTTGCTGTTAGTTTCGTCTTAGCGTATATGCATCGTGGTTTTAGACACTCACAGCAGTTAACAGTTTGTCTAACATTCTGTCCCACAAGAATACTGTTTTTACAACCCTGTAAAAAGAAACATAAATATCATCACTTGTGTTTTAAGTGTTGTGTAGTGACATGCCCTCTATTTTGTAACTTATTATGTTACAAGGGGTTCTATTAAAGTTGCAGTTTCTTAAATAACTTTTTTATATACATGTGTTGTTATTATTGCACAATTTATAACTGTTAAATCAATACTTTATAAAACTTCTATATTTTAATAAGATTTATGAACATCCTTACCTGTTGTTCTTGTGCCACAGCAGCTACAGTTTGCTTTAAACTAGACGGCCTGTCCTTATCTGTAGTTTCTTTACCAAGCAGTTCATCAAATGGCTTGTAATGCTGTCCAGTTATGTCTAATATGGGGTCTGGTAACCACGCCCATTCCCTCTCTGGAGTAGGACAGCAACCCTCATCATGACATCTTCTGATCTGAAAGGAGTCATGGCGTTCACGGCAGTGATCAGCTGTAATAAAATACCAAGAGACATGAAAATCTTTTATTTAATAGAAAGGGCTGACATGCAGGGACATTTAACACATCACTTTTGAAAATGAGCCAATAAGTTTAAACTAAGGACTAAATTATGTTTGAGTTATGTTTCATATGAAGAAAAAATGAGAAAATGCACAATGAACGGGTTCCTGGCATAATGTTTAAGAGTAGTGCCCTGGGCCATTAAATTAATATTTCAAAATAATTCCTGTCGACTTACAAAGACAATTTGTATGCAATGTTATTCTATTTTTAAAATTTGTGTATATCTGTAAATAAATCATGATTTATCTGTCAATGTTGAGTTTTTATAATGTAGAAGTCTAACAAATCGGGAGAGCTGCATGTCCACTTTCAGTTTGGAATTATAAAATGCTCTGACACTCACCCTTGAAATTACGGACAGACTGACAAGATATTGCAACTTCAACCCTGGCACTTTCTGAGTGTCGCAAGCAATAAAAATGTTCTGTAGATCTCTGTACTTACCAATAAATTTTTTCAGCTGTGTTGCATGGCTAAGTTGCTGCTGCTGATACTTTCCAACTTTGATGGCAGGGTCTATAAGGGTCACTTCAGCTTCAGCCATTTCAACATCAGCATCCTCTGCTGCTTTAAATACTTTGAAAGACTTTTCCTTAAGTTGGACTCTCTCTGTTCTTGAGGACAGGGTTTTGATCATAGGTTGAACTGACTGTAGCCATTCTGTTTTAATTTGATTGGTTTTTCCAGCTTTTGTTCTGATTTCATTCATACTTCCGCATGTTTTCAGAATTGTTTCTACATCAGATGAGGCAAGCTCTCGTGCAAGTGCAGTGTTTTGGAAGGCAATGTTGAGAAGTGACATAATCCGCTCAGCCGGATTAGTCCAAGAGTGACCTGGTGCAGTTCTGCAGGCAACTAAGAATTCTAACCGGAGTCTTCTGAATAAAACAATCAATGACAACTTTACTGCTCCATATGTGACCCGATGGTCAGGACCACCATCTGTGTACATAAATAAAACTGGTTTGTTCTCATTTTTAGCTTTCAGAATAGTTTCAAGCTCTACTATGTGACGGAAGGGGGTGCTTGCCTGGAAGATACTATCTTTGAATGTAACCGAGACTTGTCCCCTGTAGAATGTTTCTGTTGCATCACCTGGAATATCTACATCAAGTACGACAGAAGGAGTACGTGAGCCTTTGCTCTGCACATCATGATCAAGACAGGAAAGTACTGAATTCATCGGAACTATGGATTTCTTCCCTCTTACCCCTGTTGAGGTGAAGAGATCAGGTTCTCCAAAGTCCAGCTTAGACTTGTCGTCCATACACACAAAATTACTAATGTCTCTAAATTGTGTTGCATATGCTCTACAATATTTAAAAAGAGCTGAACAGTAGTGATCATCTTGGTGTTGTGCACGAAGTTGCCTGGTCTGTACTTTCAATCTAATAGGTACTCTACCTTTGTATAACTTGGCTACATTTTGATGTGCATTTTTTGGAACAAATGCTAGTAGGACTGATGACTCACTGGGAATATTGGTTCCTTCTGGTACTTTACTTTTCACCTGCTCTATCATATCCCTAACAGACAAAAAACGTGAAATATGCTCTGTATTGTGTCTCCTCTCATCTGCAGCAACCATGTCCTGAATCTCCTTTTCAAGGGTCTGAAAAAATACATCGAAAGTGTCATTAGGTCTACCCTTATTTAAGTGATGTAAATCTACCACAAGATCAGGATCAATCCCCAAAACAGAAAGACGTACTCGGTTATCTATTTCCTTATTTTGATCTGCTGAAGCATCATTTGTAAAGGTTGTGTAGATAGACCGCAAAATGTGTGGAGGTATAATGGTTCCAGCAATATTTCCGTAAGCATTGAAGAACTCCTGTCTCATTTGTCTTGTGTGATATTCAGGCAGTTTACTGCGTAAGCTGTGCAAAACTTGGTTGTCTCTCATAAACATTTCCAAAGAAGACATCCCATCTTCAGGAATTCTCCAGATAAAAGAAATCGCCCCAATCCCTCCACCAGGGTCGTACCTTAACATATGTACTGGTATGGTCAGACAAAGTTTCTCAAAATATCTAAATCGTTGTTCTGGCCCTTTAAATGGTTCATTTAAATGCAAATCTTCATCAAAGAAGAGAGGTTGAAACATTGCCATCTGAGATACCTGACCATCCAATCGACTGTAACATGGTAGGATTTCATCTTGTCTAGGACGATGTGCAATGGAGAGATTGGAATCAATCTGACGAACTGGATTCATTTGTAATTGTCGTGATATCTGTTTTTCATTTGCTTTTTCTAAATAATCTGCATAAGACTGTAAACATCCAGTTAAGGTTTCAATGTCACCTCTTATGGTCCAATGCTGTGTAAAAGGTCTTGAGATTAGCCTGAATAAACACTGGACTTGTAACTTCAGATCTTTTGCAGTAAGCTGTGGACATTTTTGCTTCTTTCTTTTATAATCATTAGCACCATCAAACTTTAAAAACCTGTAAAAAAGGTAAGTTACAACAAAATTACTGAACAAGGATAATCAATCTCTGACAAATGTCACGGAAAAGTAAAGTAAGCAAAATGGAGGTTACTACATGTACATAATGGAGAAATTGACAACCGCAATGGTCCTGACTTTGTACAGGCTTAAAAGAAACCGTGGAAGGTTGAACCAGATTTTATGGTGCTATAAAACCACCCTCTTCCATCGCAATATTAGGGTTGGGTAGCAACACAAAAGAAATAAAAAAGTCAAGTGTTCAACCAATTTTTTAAATCTTATGACATTGAACCTTTATTTTAATCAGCTTACCAAATATTAAAAAGTCTATGTCATATTTTCCTTTAATGTGAGATAGTATTGCTTGCTCAGTTTTATCATTGAAAATCAAAAAAAAAAAAAACTATGGACATTAAGACACTTACTATATTAAATTTCTCTAGAATTATGTGTTGCAGGAATGTTTGTAATAAATATACATTGAATAAAGATTAATCTCTTACTTCAATTTAATATTATCAAAGATAAACACCTCTCCGGGATGTGCTTGATTCTTGTCAGGTGGGCCGCTCTCTCTTCTATTGTGGACATGTTGCCACTTATGTACCACAAAGCATTTACTAGCACCAGGACTTGTTCAGATATACTCTGGTGGGACATGCTTCCAGGAAATTTGTCTCCACATTCTATCATATCTTTGACTATGCCGTTAAACAACTCATCTTTAGCTGAAAAAATGGATTAAAAAAAACCTTTCACTGAGATGGAATGGCCAGCTTTACTGATAGATAATATTAAATGAGATATGAGATGTGGAATAAGTGTACATGGCACACAAAAAACAGACAGCAGTCTTCAATGTGACACCAGTTACTGTTGGCTGTCTTGCAATCGTGCCCCATGGCAGATAAAATTCAAAACCTTGAATCTAATATCAACAAACGGATTTCATAATTAATAGACTTTAACACTGCCATATTCATTATGCACTGCAGGTATCAAAATAATGTTTTAATCATGTTTATGTATGTCTTTAATGTTTTTATTGTCTGCTTTTGTTTTGTATGTTATATATGTATAGTTTTTGCTATATTGTGTATGCTCTGTGTTTATTGTCGGTCAAAGCTTAAACATTTGTACTTGACAAACAGACTTTAAATATATTATTAGGAAGGCAGTAAAAATTCTAGAAAGATTGCAGTTGTCAGAGGGTGCATGAATTCATTTCTAATAACTGTCAGACAGATGTTTGAAAATAACATTATTTCATATAAAAAAAATTGTTTATACCAGTGAAACGCTCAGCATTTGTGTCCTTAAGTTGTGGTAGCTTTGTTGCCACGGAAGTAGACATTAAAACAGAAAAGGCAGTCCGTGCAGGTGGTGCTTGTTGATTTTCTGTACTAGTAGTAGTTGAGGAAACATCATCCAACCCAACACTTTCATCACGGGTCACCGTAAATGTAACATATTTCAGTCGCTGATTAAACTCTTTCACCACATGCAGACCTTCATGAAGGTCTGGATGAAAAGTCATCGTTCCATCCAGTTTGTCTGATAAACTGATGTTCAGTACATCTGCTTTATGAGGGCGAAAGTCTGTATCATTGGTAATGTCGTGATATACATCATCCCATGTACACTCCGTTGAGTATTCTAGTATTCTGTTGTTACAAATTTTTTTGTTTGATTTCCCGCATTTCGCGATTACGCTTACACATATAATGAAATCTTCTTCGTATTTTCTTTTGCCGGCCATGCCGGTCATGATGCTTTTCCTATCTAATTTAAACACCTTGCAACAAACGTTTTTCGCGCGCTAGTGACATCGATTTTGTTGACTGCATGAAAATACGGATCGCACAACGAAACGAAACGAAAAAACGAACTTTTGAACAAAACGAAAAAAAAAAAAAAATACTATCGCAAATTTTTCAAAAAATTTTTTTCAGTTGGCGGATTTTAAGAGGGTCGGTCGGGTAAGGGGAAACAAACTTAATTTTAATTTTGGCCTTATATTGACTTCTAGCATGAGTACTGTATGTTGTGAGATATCTGCTTTTTTTTAATAACATTTCTGGTAGCGAAGATCAACTGGATGAGGCATTATCTCATAATCTACCTTTCATTGGATTTTCAGCTGCTCGTTTGTAATTAATATATTAGACTGACATGTGTGGATGGTAAGTAGAATTTGTCTTCTTTTCACTCAGAATTAAATCCTTCAGAACACTCACATTTTCTGTAGTAGTCCCTGTCATTAGACCAAAAGACCTGCGTCTCTATCATCCATTGACCCTTTTTTAAATTCCTGATGCATGCATGGAAGGCAGCACACAAATGTAAAAAGAAAAAAAACAAAACAAGCTCTTTCTTGATGGTCTATCTAATAGGCAGGGAGGAACAGTAACTACAATCAACCAAATGACAGCCAATTCCTGTTTTAAAAATGTACCCAAATAAAATAGTTTGCTGAAATTTCAAAGAAAACATTACATTTGAAGCACTGATTGTTATGAAAATGTACTAAGCAGATGGAAAAAAAATCAGCCTAATCATGCATTACAGTTATTTGATGTTGCCACCTCAATAAGAAAAGGGCATTTGTTTGGTTCTCCAAAGCTGTTCTTTAGTGGTGACTTCAGTAATGCATGTACCCTTCTTCAAAGAAAGCAAGGTCAATCTTCAATAAATACAAAGAACCTTTCTTCAAAGGAAGTCAGTACCAAACTTAAATAAAAGCAATGGAATCTGATGAATTGTTTCATTTCATTTTCCAATCTGAATGGAATATGTTTACTGTGCCATGAAAGTTTTCTTTTTGCAGAAAAAAAGTTTATGCTTATGAATGCGACCAATGGCAGCTTAAAACGGTAACTAACATTTACCAACTTGGGACGTACTTAAAAGTAAATGTGCTTCATCATTCGTTACATGATTGTGCTATTTTTTCCCACTGAATTCAAACCTATATGACCTGTGACAAAATTATTGAATATTTTAAATTGTATGCATGCATATTTTTGATGGAATTACATGTATTGTGGGTTCAATGTATGTGATCAGATTCACGGTGAGTACATGGTATTGATACACATTTCATGCTCTACATTAGACATGTACATATAAACAGTATTCACATATATGTAACAATGCATGGTTCTCTGAATAAAGTAAAATATTGTATATGCCTTCTCTGGTTTCACTACAGCTGTATTTCTCATTTAATATGCATTGATAGTAACTGCGCCAATGAAGCACGTATTTTATTCTTCATCTAACTGACCTGGTTGTTTATGACATGGTTCAATCTATAAAACAGTCTGGTTTTATGGCTCCAAACTACCATGTTATAGTGGGGTCATGCTGTACTGAGGGAGATGGCTGGTACCCTTGAAAGAGAGAGGCAGAAGTTACCAGTTGATCAAGTTTGTTTAAGCTGGACAACAGCAAAAAGACTGCAGTGGGAGGAAATGCAGGCTGCAGTGGGAGAAAATGCAGGATTGTTACAGGAAGTGAAGTCATGGGAGATGTCAAGCCACTATAACATGGTAGATGTGATCCATAGAACCAGACCATGTTATAGAATGAACTGTCTTATAACCAACCAAGTCAGTTAGTTGAAGAAAATGATGCATGTACCAAAATAAGATGGCCAGAGGGTTGGGGGGTTGGTAATTAAGGAAGGTACAAAAATATGTGCTTTTGATTAAATGAACACAAAACTGGTCTGTAATACACTGGTATATTGAGAACTGACATTTGTGTAGTACAATCCATAATGTGTTAAATACTGCAAATGTATAGGAAAAACATGAATTCGAGTATGGATCATATAAAATTCATGTACGAGTCACATCCCATTGGAAAACACAAATAACACATATAAAAAAAAAATTGGTGGTCCTTGTTTGATCTATATCCCATTGTCAACAAAAATGTATCACTAAATAATTCACTATAATATTGTCACCAGTAGCTTGTGGCTATAGTTGTACTTAAAGTGGCCTAGATTTTGGTCAGCTGGAGACAGCTATCATCTTGCTGAGGCTACCCAGAATGAGGCTATTCATAGGGAAATGAAAATATTTTAACAAATTAGAAATAAACTTGATGGCCAGATATCTGTGGTTTCAAAAGATTGGAATTTATTTTGCATTCTATGCCACAGTTGGTAACGACGATAAGCATAAACATTTTTCCTGCAAAAAGGAAACTTTCATGACACAATAAACGTTTTCCGGTCACTTTGGAAAATGCAACAATACATCAGATTCCAATACATTTATTTAAGTTTGGTGCTGACTTTCTTTGATGAAATAATTTCCTTCTATTGATGATTGTTGTCAGCTTGCTTGGATGGAGGGGAGGGTGCATGTGTTGTTATTGCAGTCACCACTGAAGAACAACTTTGGAGGACTAAACAAATGCTTGTTTGTTATTCTGGCATCAACATCAAATATTTGTGGAACATTGATTGAGACTGATTTATTTTTTTCATTGCTTAGTATTTATACAAAACTATCGGTGCTTCAAAGGTAATCAGTCCAAACCCAATTTTGTATAAACTATTTTAAACAGCCAACAATGTTGTCACAAAAACATAATCGCCAGATGGTGTATTTTTTCACAAGTAAGGAAAAACAATTGCAATTTGCAACATATGGGAAGCCCAGCATGATCTATCTGAATGAACTTTTTAAACGTAATTTTTCATTATTTTTTATACATTCACGAAGAGCAGAAATAAGTTTTAATATATGAGAAAATACATGTATATGAAATATTTCAGGAGCCATGACAGAATCGTCTATTAGAATTCATACACAGTCTCTTCCCAAAAATCATAGTAAACTTTTTACGTGTTATTTTTCATACTTTTAAGAAGAAAATGTATGTTTTTAAATGTGGGCAAACATAAAAATTATATGATGTGAAATTGAAGGTGGAGGAAGTGATGTCCTCAACATTAGGCATGGCTTATGTTATTTTCCTTAGAACACAAGGGCTTTCCTATTACCTTTCCAGTGTTTTTTTTTTATGTATGCAAGAAACGTGTTTCCACCTGACAGATATTCTAAATAGGAAAAGGCTACATATTGGTTCTTATAAAATGAAACAGACAATTGTAACACTGAGACTAATTAAAAACTACAGAAGAAGACTGCTTATTTCTGGTACGTTGCAACAGGCAAAAAATGTTGGTGATTGTTTGGGCAGACACCTACACAGTATCGTATCTGTGAAATGACAGGTCTACGCAATAGCAGCAGGTAAGTATTGCATAATTAAAATTATCCTCTCCCCCCCAAAAAAAAATATGTGTATATGTAGGATTTGGATAAACAAAGTATTCATTCATGTTTCATATCAGTCTATGGGAATCTATGATCAGAGTTTTTAGTTGTGCTCAGTATAATTTGAGAGGAAACATTTATTTGGATTATTCATTGCAATTACAGAGTATTAATTTACTTTTTGACTAAAAAACTACTTTGGAATTATTGGGAATTCATTCAGATATGTTCAGGATTATATGATTGTGATACATCAATACTGTTGATACATCAACACATTCAAGACTATTGGCACATCACATTCAAGATTATTGCAGTTCATTCAGAACATTCTATATTTTTGGGCTTGTAATAGAACATTTAGGAATATTTGGGACTTTTATTCACGATATTGTAAGTTCCTTTTAAATTTTCACTTTGTATTCTGGGGAAATAAATTGTTTGTTGAATTTTACTCATTGGTTTCTCTTCTTTCAGTTACATAATTTAAAACCATAAAGACTGCTCCAGTGGCCTAGTGGTTAGAGCATCAGCCTTGGAAGCGGAAGGTCGTGGGTTTGAACCCCGGCTAAATCATACCACAGACTTACACAAATGGTACTAACAGCTGCCTCACTAGGCGCTCAGCATTAAGAGATTGGTGTTAGGACTGGTTGGCCTGGTGTTAGGATAATGTGACCAGGTGGGACATCATGCTACATGTCTGCAGCATGATGCCTCAATGCTAGGCATCACTATAAACTGCCACATTACAAACATTGTAGTGATATGACTGAAAAATTGTTAAAGCTAGATTAAAAATCCTAATCACACACACACACACGCTAAAACCATAAAGTGATAATGTGTCAGATACATTTTTATGTACCAGTAAATGTAATGTAACTTGATCAAAACAAAAATAGCATAGCAGGATAATGTGTGATCATCTCTGGACCAGGAGGCTAGGGTTGGACTTAGCAGACAAAGATATCCATTGCAAATAAGCAATAGAATTTCATAAAATGTGTCAGTGGTCTTGTCCTCAAATGTGGATTTATCATCAGGTGTGAACTTACTATGATGTATGGGCTTATCCTCACCTATGAGATTATCATCAGGTATAATAATAATAATAATGCTTTATTTATAGAGGGTGACTCATTAGTCAAGGACTATTATCCCTTGAGGCCCTCTTAAGGAGAGTATAAATATGAGCTTGTTTTGATGTATAGACTTGTCATCAAGTATGAACTTGTCATCAAGTGTGGACTTGGCATCAAGTATTGCCTTATCGTCAAGTATTGTTATATCATCAAGTATCAGCTCATCATCCATTAATATGCTATATGAAAGACCTGTCTATAAAAGAAAACATGTTACAGAGATTTAGGTGTAAATGTCTCCTAAATTATATCCTTAAACAATGTGAATTTTTCAATACTTGCAGTACATCACTGGCATGCAACTCTTCATACAAACCTGGAGTAAGATGGTGAAGAATATTAGAAATACTTCAGTCATTTCATATTTATCTACTTAATGCAGAACCTTGGGCTCTGCAATTAAATAAGCAGTTCTTGTGTTGCCAGGAACAATATATGGATGTGTTGCCAAAAATAGTATATGAATAAGAGCTTAGATGAGGTTTATTTCATATGAATATAAGTTTTGTTTGCAAGAAGAACATTTAAATTTGCCTTAAGTTTCTTGAATTTATTACAAAATAATTACTATGTATGTAGGACCTAATTTTGGCAGTGGTTTAATCTGCTTTTATTTGTGTAAAGTGGACTAGCCTAAAATTTAACGCCACCTGTGTCTGACAATATTGTGATGTTAGGCAATAAAATTTCACAATTAAACAAGACTTACAAAAGTCGCAGTTTGATTGGGATTTTATGAACCTGTAAGTGCCTGAGGGATCATACGAGATGGAATTGGTCACGTGATGAGTCAGTCTTTAGAGCATGATCAGCATGGATGCCTCAGAGAACAACAGTAGGGTGGGATATGCATGAAGATAATTAATTTGCATATGGGTGGGCGTGTGATCCCTCAGGCATTTACAGGTTAATAAACTCCCAATCAAACTGCAATTTTGGTAAGTCTTGTTTAATTGTGAAATTTTATTTCCCCTGTAAGTGCCTCAGGATCCCTTGAGATTTCAGAGTTTATGTATCCAAGCACAACAATGAGGAAAAAATAAAGTAAAATGTATATTTGTGAAAATTACTAGATAAAATTATAAAGAACAATATATAAGCATCTGAGATTGAATCAAAAATTTTTATAGCTGGGACTTCCCAAGCACAGCACTGCTGAAATCTAAGCTATCTGATACAGGATTATGCTAGAACTTGCGAAAAGTGCAATCATTACTCCATCCTATAGTCTTAATAATAGTATGCAAAGACAGTTTCATTTTAGCTGCAGCAGTGCTTGATGCAGCTCTAATGCTGTGGGCCCCAAAACCAGCTGACATGGCACAGTGATATCAACTCTGTATACCTCTGGTACATAGTAGTAAATGTGCTGGCTTTTTTATGGTGCTGAAATCACATGATTTAAGAGCAGTGAAGATTCCCAGATGAAACCATTATTTTTTGTGTGGAACAGCTTTCAGAGAAATTGGATATCATGAATTATAATGCTCCATTCAGTTTACATTGTGGCAGTTTAAAAATGACAGGCTTTTCCAAGATTTTTTATTTTGAACTCAGTTTATTTTATGAAAAGGGACTTTCTAACCAACATCTCTTTGTGTGAACTAATCACTTAATCTGACTTTTGAGTTTTATCTTTTCTAAACAACTAGAAGGGAAATTTATCACTGGCTGTTGTCATGACTGAAAACCAGATTAAAGGACCATACTTTTTCTATCTTTTGACTGGTATTTAGAGAATAAAGTTGTTAATAAATGAGATCAGCTGCTCTGAGGTGTGTACATATAATTTGTGATGCCAGCTGGTACCTATCCAATAATTTGACATGTAAATTACTGCTATGAGGTGTGTACATGTGATGCCAGTTGGTATTGCTTTAAGAATATGACATGCAGATAGAACCATAGATCAGAAGAGGTTATGGGATGGTCTTTTCATCCATTGTTTCATCCATCATTGATATGTCTATTGGCTCAAGTTCATTATCACTACTTCTAAATTATTTGGAGGATTGCCATGAAACTTTATGAAAAATACATCCTATTGTGTAGATGGTCCCGAATGAAAATGGTGCTGCCAGTGCTCAGATATCCAGTATGGTCACCACATTGATATCATGAAAATCTTGTTATTGCTACTCCTAAATATCAGCATCATTCTGATAACCAATATGACTACTTCTGAATGGATGGATATTCATATCAACATGGGATTTTCACTAAAAGAGTTATTCCAATTCCTCCTAAATAAAAAGTCATCCTGATGTGAAGATTTCACCAAAAGACTTCTTATGAGGTTTGTTTGGTTGTAAATGAAACTGGTGCTGATCTGATGTCCAAATGGCTGCCACAGCGGCCATCTTGAAAATCTTGTTATCACTACTCTTCCTGAATGGAAAGTCATATTGATATGGTGTGTTCACAAGAAGACTTCTTAAGATGTCGAGTTAGTTGTAAATAAAAATTATGCTGATCTGATATATAATATGGCTGACACAGTGGCCAGCTTGCAAAATTCTTATCATTATTTCTCCAGAATTAATGGTCATAACTGCATGGGGTTGTCACTAAAAGACTTCTTATAGATTTGCTTAACTGATCCTAAATTAAAATGGAGCTGATTCGACATCCAGCATGTAAATAGCTTGATAATGTTGTTTTCATTACTCCATTTAAGTGGAAGGTCAATTTGGCATGGGGTTTTTAACAGAAGAGTTCTTATAGTGTTTAGTTTGTCCTAAATGAAAATGACTAAATGAAAACAACTATTATGTTCATTCCACATAGCACTGTGAATTTATCCTATCTGTAACTGACTAAATTTTCAGGTCAGCTTCATTAAATGTAGCTGAATGTACCAAGTTCATTTCACATAAGTATTTAAAATGAATTCAGTACATTTAGTTACATTTAATGATGGTGACATGCAAATTATTCATTTACAGATAGGATAATAAGATTCATGATGCTGTGTGGAACAAACTATAATGGCCACCATGGTGGTTTACTTGAAAATATTATGTGTTCTCCCAGTTATCAAAAATATTGCCTATAGATGTCTGATACTATTTGGTCCTAAATGAAAATGGTGCCAGTCATAAAAATCTTCTTGTAATTACTTCCTTTGGACATATGATCATTATGACATGGGGTTTTCACCAAATGACATGTAATGATGTCTACTTTGTCCTACATGAAAATAGTAACAAGTCTAACATCCAAAATGTGCAGCACTGAGCAGCTTTTTTTTTGAAAATCTTGTTAGCACTGAAGAATGTCAGTGATGGTTTCAAAACTTGGCAGTCAAAAGGAAGAACACTTCTTATGCTGAATTCCTGGAAATTCTTTTTGCACTGTAGAGCCTCAGTCCTTTGCAGGAACTCTTGTCTTCTGTAGCCTCTTTGTAAAATAATTGATTTGTTTGATAATTGCTTATCTAAGAATGACAATCATACAGTTTTCAAAGCTCAGATGTTTGTCAGAAGGCTAGAAAGACATGGCTGTTATGATTAATTAATGAAGTTTAAACTAATTCTTCATTAAGTGGCAAATGTTTACACTTAGCCATCTCTAAACAATCTCTGCATTGATAGTGATCTTCCACTTATTCCACTTATTATGGTGATGCATTAGGCTATTATGCCATTCAAAAAATTAGTTTTATTATTACTTAAATTCAGTTTTTTATTCTTTGATGGGATTTTTGTTTTGTTGTAATGGCATCTGTACCTCACTAACCCAATGTGAGACTTTCACATGTCATGAGATTTTACCCTACTTCCAACTTTTTTAACATTAGCATCATTTGCAATAAACCAAATTGGGTGGTAATTACAGAAATGAAGAAAGGTACTGTTTTACAATGATTCCAATTAATGTAGAATTTCTATTAACTTTAAATAACTACAGCCCAAAAAATGTTCATGACTGGATTTACGTTTAGGTCAACAATTACAGTTTTTGTTCAGATTTTAGACTTTCTGGCATTTGATCTAAAGCAGTCCAGTCCAAACTGCACATAATAATAATAATAATAATAATGAGGACTTTGTATAGCGCCTAATCTTTAGAAGCTCTAAGCGCTTTACAACATTAGACAATACCTATAAGATAAAAAACATAGAATAATATTATTACAAAAACAAACACAATGAAATTAGAAAAACATTAAAAAAATAAAAAAACATGCTGAGAATATTTCAGGTAGGAAACATTATTAGGTTTTTAAGTTTGTTCTTGCAGTCAAAATAAGTGAGTTTTGAGAGCCCTCTTGAATGTGATCACTGTGTCTTTGTGTCTAAGTTCAGTGGGCAATTCATTCCACGTTGCTGGGCCCTGGTATGCAAAAGAACGCTGTCCATATGACTTTGTTTTCATAGTGGGAATAATGAGTATACGATTGTCAGAAGAGGAGCGCAAGTTTCTTGCTGGTGTATACACATGGGTGAGGTCAGATAGGTATGTTGGACTAGAGTCCGACAGTAAAATGTAGCACAGAGAACAAATTTTGTGTTTGATTCTGGATCGAATGGATAGCCAGTGTAGGGTACAGAGCAGTGGGGAGGTGTGCTCTGATCGTGGTACTCTAAATATAATCCGAGCAGCTGTGTTTTGAACTTTTTGAAGTTTCTGGAGTAGATATTGAGATGAACCAGACAGAATTGTTACAATAGTCCAGTCTTGAAAGTACTAATGAACACACAAGTGTTTTAGTGGCATCAACTGAAAGATATTTGCAAATTGAGCTGATGTGTCTAAGCTCAAGATATGCAGCCTTGCATATGTTCATGACATGTTGGTGCAATATGAGAGTACTGTCCAGAGTAACACCTAGGTTTCGTACTGATTGTGTGAATTTAATGTTGGCATTGCTGATATTTATTGTTTGATGTAAAGGATGTGAATGAGAAAGTCTTTGTGTTGTGATCAGAATGGCCTCAGTTTTATCATCATTCATCTGCAGCTTGTTACATGTCATCCATGATTTCACATCAGAAATGCAACTCTCTACACCTTGGATGGTAGCATCAACTTCAGTTGGGTGGCTAGATTTGTATATTTGGGTGTCATCAGTGTACAATTGGTGAGACACTGGATGATGATCTATGACACTTGAGAGCGACTGAGTGTACACAATGAAGAGAACAGGTCCAAGAACAGATCCCTGTGGAACACCACAGCATAGATCAACTGGGCTGGAGTGTATTCTATTTGCAGATACAATTTGTGTCCTGTTGACCAAGTAGGACGTGAACCACAGTAATGCTGTATCATGAATGCCAAATACATGCTGGAGACGGTGAAGTAATATATCATGGTCTATTGTGTCAAATGGTGCAGACAAATCAAGGAGGGTGAGGACTGTAATCTTTCCGCTATCCAATGCAGAGAGAATGTCATTAACTACTTTTAGAAGAGTACCGTATTTACCGCATATGTTGGGACACCGTATTTGTTGGGACACCATAAATTAATTTTAAAAGTAATTATTTTGTGCAATGTATGTTCTGGGACACATCGTTTTTTTCGAGTCATAAGTTGTGGGACACCTTTTAAATCATTTGAAAATTACACGTCGGAAATTGCAATCCAACTGAAATTTTTTTTTTTAAATATAAAACTGTACTTGAGATAAAACTCTTTAATCCACTGCAGCAGCATCTCATCAACACAACCCTTCTCCTGTACATGTACGGTCTATTATTTTGGTACATGAATACTTTTTTAACTTTCTCATACCGTGAAAAATTGTTGGAGGCAACACACCACCTGAAGTGGAAACTGCAAGAACAAAAGGAAGATTTTTTTAAAATCTGCACTAGTCTTGCTAATTCTCACACTTTTGAAGCCCATCTTATCATCAGTCCATCCAGGAATGCGATCAAAGTACACTAGAGTTTCATCCATGTTAATGATCATGTTGTCGGCAAAATGATCTGTTTCTCTTCTGGCCATCACGAATTCATCACGTGATTTTGTTTAGGTTCAAAGAAGGAGTTAACTGCTTGCTGCCAGTCGTGTTTATTCACCACCAGGGCTTATATGTGCTTGGTATAGTAAGGATAATTATGTAACCCTAGCTGGTGAAAAGACTGACACTTGCACTCAAGTGAATGTGTTTTGAAATGATGATTTTTTTTTGCGAGATATTGTCATACAGTAGACCTGGATATAATTCAATCTTGATTATTTTGCACCCAACACCGTGTCATGTGTGAATGGCATCTTCAAGATATCAGTTGACTATTTCCCTCTTGTATGCGATTTTGTTGGCTCCAGTTTTCAGTCGGATAAACATGATCAAACCTTTGAGCACAACCACACACAGTTGTTTCTCAGTGTTCATGTCAATGAACAACATGGTGTGTGGTATCGGACATAATTGATACACGCTACAGTATGGAAGCCTACGCTACTTATATGGATTTCGTGGAAATATTTTATTCTTTAATGCTCATGTTGAAAAAAGGAATAAATGATAACAACACATGGTTAGTTTCTTTCTTTTTATTATCAATTAAACATTTTATTTATCTATTTTATTGCGATGTGCAGTTGGGGGGGGAGCACAAATGCAATACAAATTTATTTCATTTCTTAAGTCTTGGGACATATGACAAAGTGAAAAAATGTTTCACCATAAGTTCTGGGACAGGAAAAAAAATTATTATTTTATCGTGTCCCAACATATGCGGTAAATACGGTAGTTTCAGTACTGTGGCAAGTGTGGTATGCTGATTGTACATTGCTAAAAAGACTGTTTGAATTTAGATGAGATACAAGCTGGGATAGAACAACCTTTTCTAAGATTTTTGTTATGAATGGGAGATCCAAAACTGGGCAGTAGTTCTTTAAATCGTTATGGTCTAGTGTTGGTTTCTTCAGCAGAGACTTTACAATGGCAGTTTTGAAAAATGATGGGAATTCCCCGGATGAGAGAGAGGTATTAATAACATCAGTTAGTGAAAGCAATACTGGATCTAAGCACTCAAGCAGCAGTGATGTTGGAATTGGATCAAGTTCACATGACTAAGGTGCACTCTTCATCAGGATTGTACGTGCGAAATCCATACAGACAGGTTCAAATGCTGCTAATGGTTGCCGCTCAAATTCTGTATCCCAACTGTATGGTGACGACAAGTCAATTGAAATTGTGGTGTCAAGCTTATCTCTAATGGTTTGTACTTTGTCACGGAAGAAATTTGCAAACAGGTTCGGAAGGTCGACTGGAGAGAAGGTAGTTGGAAGTGGTGTACATTGTTCCTTGACATTAGCTTGTTAGTAATCTGGAAGAGCTCTTTGCAGCTGGAACTTTCCATGATCTTAGTAGTGTAGTGGGCTGATTTTGCTGCATAGACTATATTTGTGACATTCTTCTTAGCGACTTCATAGATTTGCTTATGAATAGTGAGTCTGGTGGAAAGCCAGAGCCTCTCAGCTTTGCGGCAGTCTCTTTTAGCAGTGCGAAGCTGGTCCCTAACACTGCTATATCATGGAGAACACTTTTGAATTGATACTCTGCATTTGGTAGCTAGGGCATGTTTGTCAAGCAGTGAATGCAGACAGTTATCGAGTTGTTCTGCGGTAGGAGGTAAGCAAGTTGTTAGGTTAGCTTGGATGTCGTGCATTAGTTTGGTTCTATTTATCATACGGAGGTTTCTCTTAGTAGCAGATAATGGTGGAGGGGTAGGGACTGATATGTCAAGATGGCATATAATTACCACCCACTTTAGTGTATCATGCATGACCATGATGCTACAGAGTTCGGCAGTAGGCTACTACCTCCTGCCATGTTAACTCGTTGGTAGGGGTTAATGTGTTAACAAGGATTTTTATTTTTTTTATAAATCATCAAGGAATGGCTAAATTTGTAATTTATGTGCAATGTCCATGCACAAGTGATTAAATATGCTAGGAATAGTCAAATTTGGTGACATCATCAAAATGCACGTTAACTCGTCGCTAGGGGTTAATATGTTAACTAGATGCATTCTTTAGATAGTGGAATATAGTCTTGATGCATTTTTGAGACAGAGAAATACAGTGTTTGCGGCTTTCAGTAGTTTGAAGGTGATGTCATTGAGTGCATCAGAGACTGGATGATAATTGTTGTTCAAACTTTCCCAAAGATCTTGTTGAATTTTTTCTCAGTGTTGAAAATGATCTTTCTGCATTTGCACTGCTGATGATGTGTCAAACCATCAGTGGCCTCACAAGTTAGAATGCAAAATGTTACTTACCTTTTAGGATTGAGCTCTTCAGTTGTGCATTCTCCTGATGATGGATGGTTTTACTGTATTGATAGATATAGTGTGACTGTTAATAATGCTTTCTCGTGCACGTGCACTTCATAAACTCTATCGAACAGGAGACTGATAGTTTAGTTTTGCAGGGTACTTTGTTGATGGTTGATCCTATCCACAGAAGCATTTTGACATTTTATCATAAAAAATGAATTGTATGTAAGGAGTAAAATCTGACTCAAAAGAAACATTGTTATTGGTTACACACTACCAAGTATTCTTAATAAAGATGGCCTAAACATTATCATTCAGGGTAACAAGAGTAATGACCTTGTTAATTCAGCACAACATCTCATGGATTTAATAACTTAAAATGAATTTGGTTGTTAATTCCACTTTGTGATTTTTACCTATGCAAATTAGCCTAATGGGTTCTTCCCCAAAGGATTCTAATGTCAATCAATGTATACCTAATCTATGCAAGGGTAGATGTTTATCTCTGACTGACATTCCTTTTAATCACATCTGTGACAATCAACAGTATAAACTGCCCCAAGTCTATTTTCCATAAGTATTAAGCACAGCTATTTTCTGTTTGTATACAGGTTACAGGCATTTATCATGGTATCAAGAAAGGTATTTCTTTCATTTATTATTATTACTACAGATATTACTGAAAATTGCATTTTTGGAAGCACAACTGTGCTGGGGTTTTGGGGCTTAAAAATATTTTTTTTGCCTGACACATCGTGTTCTAGCAGATATAGAGCAGGGTAGATTATGTAAATTTATTGATGAAGATGGTCTCGATGATCAAACAAGGTTTTCTATAAGTAAGTAGATATTTGGTGCATGACTTTATGCGTAAGAAGAATGATTTTAATCACTAGCCATATTAGAATAAATATTGGTCATTATGTAAAAATTGGGTTGCAGCTTCCAAGTTTCATATGATTTTTTTATTATGGTTTACAACTTAAAATTTGCTATTATCATCACAAAAAGTAACTATTTTACATCAAATTAATTTACCAAAGGGTATGAAATGTTGTTGCAACCTGCATAGAGTGATAGTTTAGGTTATATTGTCACCAAAACATTGCTTGAGGGTATTAAAACCTTGTAATAGATGATGGCTTTACTGTCATATATATAATTTCTGGCCAGAACCACTATTTATATTTTCGAGTCCTTAAAAATCCAAGAAAATGTGTCAAAATTTAATCCTTTGTGATATTGTTACATCAAATCATGACATTGTTGTGTCATAAGCATTTCCAGTAGTTTATTTTTGAATTTTGATTTATGTACCAAGCAGAAAATGCATTACAATGTGTCTTTGTGTTGGAATTCTGATTAGCAACTGTTTTTTAATGGTTGAGCACCAGAATTTCCATGAGTAGAGTCAATGATATTATGTTAAACAAAATTTGTGATTCAGATCATCACAACTCTCTATAAGATAGAACTGTCACAGGAAGTTATATTTTGGCTATTGTTTTCAAAGTTTGTTAGAATGCTGATGGCTATGCAGTGTGTTAACATCTACTAGATCTCTGTGTCACAAAATTTTTGAACAGGATATTGTTACCTCTGCCAATGTGACTCCAGTGAAACTAATTTGCAACAATATAATGACCAATATACATCAGCAGATGTGAAAAAATAGTTACAGTATCCCTTAAGGCAGGGGTGGGCAAACTATGGTCCACGGGCCACATGTGGCCTGCCAAGTGTTTTCATGTGGCCTAGGAACAAGTCATCATTCGCACTGACTCTGTTTATGTTACTCTGTTTATCAAATAAATATGCTTCTTTTGAAGTTTAAGTTTTCAAATATTAACAACATATTAACAACTGAAAATTAATTATGTTGTTATTTAGAAAAAACTTTTGTTTTTTGCTATTTCAAATATTAATTATTTTACTTAATGAACTATGTGGCCCGCGACAAGGTGTAAATTTGTGTATGCGGCACTTGCACTGGGAAGTTTGCCTACCTCTGCCTTAAGGTCATATAATTTGTGTATTTTCAGTCACCAGATATGCAACAGTGGCAGAACGACTATATGCGTGGGACTGCCATGGAGATGTACACAGAATATTTGTCCAGCTCCTTTAATGCCCTCACCTTCCCCGAGGCAGCAGAGTAAGTGTCACCCATATTAAGTCAGAGAGGTTCTGGGTTCAGTTCCTGCTACTGACATTTGCAATGAGTGGACATTTCTATCTTTTCTTCATAAATTTTAACTTTATTTGTACACATCTGCCATATTAGTGGAGTGGGGCATATAGTGTTAGCCATGTTCGTCCATCCATGCCATTCTTATTAAGTCTCATGCCCATCAGTAACTTCTGAAAGACTTAATGGAAGAAAATCAAATTTGGCATGAGGCTTTAAATTAAGGAATAAAAGGTCAGGTTTGATTTTCACCATTTTCTGGCAATTATTTTTTTATATTATGAACCTTTGCCCTGACCTTTTTGCTCTGTAACTTTTGAAGGAGACTGAATTTGGACATAAACTAAATTTGGTATGGAACTTACATTAAGATGACCTAGGCCAGGTTTGATTTTATTTGTTTTCTTGCAAACGTCTGGAGTTATGACCCCTTTTTAACTGAATACATGTACTTTCTCTTTCATTTGCACTGGTATGAGACTTTACATTAGGTAAAGTTTGATTTTGATCACTTGCATCAAAATTGTATGGAATTATGTTTTATTTTTACTTGGAACTTTGCCTTTCAGTTTTTGCTTGGTAATTGAAGGACTTCATGGATAAAAATTCAATTTGAATGAGGCTTTATACTAATAAGATTTGGGGAAATTTGATTTTCACTGTTTTCCAAATGAATGTTGATTGAGTTATGACCCAAGTTTGACTTTAAAAGTTTCCCCTTTTTGTTTCTTGCAAATGTAAACATTTGTTTATGTGCTCAATTTAATTACAACATTTTCTAAATTCTGAGGTATCATTATACCTATACTCAAACTTAGATTGCAGGTCACTACTGGTTAACACCATGTGGTGATGCATAAGGGACACTTTGTTTATTGGATCTGTGTCCTTGTGGCAGTGTATGCACTAAATAGTCCATTTTTTGACATGCAGGTAAGTTGATGATCAAGGAATTATCTGGTCTTAGGTGAATTGTCTTTGCAGCTGATGGCTTTTTATTGTTAAAGTTTTTTATTTTAATTGACATACAGATTATTAATATTCATTGAAAAAGCTACACTTGTTAGGCAAGTAACAGTCACTGCAGGTGTTGTAACTGTAAACTGAAGAAGAGTTTTCACAGTGATTACAATGTGAATATATTGAACATCACATGATTATTCTGATTTTGAAGCATGTTTTGATATACATGATATTTATTTTTATTTTACTTATCTCAGTCATTATCAAATGTTAGACTTGATAATAGTGTATGACTTCTTATACTGGAACCTTTGTAAGCTATGTATAAACTTGTTTAGGACAACAAAGACTTGAAAAAGATAATAATAGAGGGGGAAAAAAAGAATAGCAAGAATAATATTGACAATAATAATAATGATCATAATAATAAACCATTATTATTATTATTGTTGTTGTTGTTATTATTATTATTATTCAAAGCCACTTTGAGATAAGGGGCCCATGGTAACCGAGTGGTCTAGGGTGCTTGCCTTTTCTGATCGCTGCAATCTCAGCTCTGTCCACGTGGAATCAGGCTCAGTCCATGTGGTTATGTGAGAAAGCTTGCCAGTAGTTTCCTGTTGGCTGGTTGTTCTTAATGGGGTTTTCCTAGGTTCTTCTTCCACCAGTTAAACAGGCCACCATATCCAATCATGTGCTGAAAAATGGCTTCAACCCACAACAGCAAGAAAAACGCCAGGTTTGAGGTAAAATAGGCGTCTCTTTAAAAGTTAATCAAGGGTGCCTTTGGAGAGGTTGTTTGCCATGCCTTTTTGTGGATTCTGTGGGTAACACTACCTTAAAACAGAACAATGAAATGACAGAAAATTTATGGGAATAAATGTTTTCAGTAGTAAATTTGATATTTGTAATTGAATATTCACCTTCTGACTCCAACAGCAATTTCCTGGTAACAATCATGTATATTTGCCATATATATTGTTCTTTAAAATGACTTTGTCATTTCCCAGACTTTTATCTTTATAGTCATGTCAGGGGATAGAATAAAAACATTTAATTTCTGGAGAATTAAGTTTTAAATTTAAGAGAATTTGAAATTAAACAACAGTGCAAAAATCATATTAGACATGATGTATAGATCTGTATTTAGACTCATTTTGGATATTTATTCTTGCTGGTTTGACATTTATACATGCTGGTTTTACAAAGAATTTAAATCCTGGTCTTTACAATAACAGATTCATTACTATTACTAAATGGTTGGAAATGAATTCGGTTGTTGTAACAGGAGTCATTAAGTAACCTCAGATGGTTAAATCAGATGAAGTTTGATGTAGGGTATACTAGAGATGCAGTGAGGTCTGTTTCATGGCTTATGGTTTCATAGTGCTTCCACCACAATTTGATGTTATATCATGCTGAGACAAGTAAAATGACTTGCTCAAGGACACCACATTAGCTGATAAGGGTTGATCCCATGGTGGGAATTGATTCTGCACCTTTCTTGTCATGAGTCCAATGCCTTTACCAAAGAGTCACTGCAGGTCTACTTAAGCCTATCCTACTGTATTTTATGTAGTATCCACATGATACAGCTGCAATTAGCACAGCCTTCACTTTGCCATCCCATAATGATACAGTTATGAAACTTGATGGATCTTTTCATCATGGAGGAAACTGCTCACCATGTTCAAAAATAAGTCACAGTGATCAACTTTTCACACTCAAGTGAGTATGTTAATAGGGTTGCAACTGGGATACTTGAGTGTGAAAATCTCTCTAAAATTGAACACTTACCAGAAAATTTTGGAATTGGTGCAGGCCTAATCACATCAAAAATAATGTTGCTGTTGTAGACCACAATTTCAGTTGGTTGTAGAACAGTGGTAGCCAGGGAATGCTGAATTTGGTTGAGATGTTGGTTTTTTTTAATGAAAAAAAATTATTTCATCACAGTTGACCTAATGTGGTAAGACATTTTCATTTTGCTAAGGAAACTGCATCATTAGTTCAGCTTACTTTGGTATTCCTAGTCTTCCATCACTCTTCAAACAACTGAAATGGCAGCCAACAGAGTTTGAAAAACACAGCTACCTGAGTGTGCCTAACTTTAATTCAATAATGAAAAAGAATGAACATACAAGTGATTGGCAGTATTGGGACAATGCAGCCTGATTATAGCTTTTTCACTGGCAAGTGTATAAAAACCCATCCCAAAACAACAATAACTCATTAACTCTGTCACCACGTTTATGCATCAGGAGGTAGTACCCTACTTCTGAGCTCTGCCTATAAGCCAAATAATTTAGGAAAAAATAAAGGCCTGGAAGAAGGGAGATTGACTTATCCAGGGGCCAAGGTCTAAACTTTAAATTTTCAAAGACTTTTTGTTGACTACCATAATGGATGTAAATTTTGGGAAATTAAAAAATAATTTTTTCCATGTCTTAAGACGTATATGCATGTGAAGAAAAAAGAACATTCTCTGTGTCCCAACGCTCATTACATTGTTATAAACTACTATGATTGCTTTTGTTATTATTTTGTTTGTGCATATTTTCTGATTTCTCCAACACAAAATTAAATATAGGTAAATTAATACTTCATAATTCACGGGTTGATTTTCATGTTTTCCTGGATGTAATATAATGTACAGTACTTAAACAGTGCAAATCATGCCTAGCATCACTTTAATCCTAGTTCATTACCAAACATATTAGATGTAGATTTTGTTTTATTAATTTTTCGACCAAATCGCATTCTTCTAGATAATGGTTAAGCTAGTCAGTAATAGCCATTTCATTTACGTCGATCCACATGCTCAAGAGTTACTGTTTTTGAGTGATATAAGCAATGCTATATATTAAGGTAATCTTTATGAAAAGGTACACACATTCAGTTGTGCAAGGCACAACCAGCATAACTGTTACATGTTCATGAAAGAATGGTAAAAATTAAGGCTAAACAGAAGGTAATAATAAAGGCTAAAATTCTGAATATAGATAATAATAATAATAATGAGGACCTTGTATCTTTAGAAGCTCTAAGCGATTTAAAACATTAGACAACACCTATAACATAAAAAAAACATACATAATGATATTATTACAAAAAGCAAATACTATGAAATTAAAAAACATAAAAAACATGCTGAAAATATTTAAGGTAGGGAACATTATTAGGTTTTTAAGTTTGTTTTTGCAGTCGAAATAAGTGAGTTTTAAGAGCACTCTTGTATGGGATCACTGTGTCTTTGTGTCTAAGTTCAGTGGGCAATTCATTCCACATTGCTGGACCCTGGTATGCAAAAGAATGTTGTTTGGCCATATGACTTCGTTTTCATAATGGAAATAATGAGTATACGATTGTCAGAAGAGAAGCGTAAGTATCTTGCTGGTGTGTACACATGGGTGAGGTCGGATAGGTATGTTGGACTGGAGTCCATCAGTGAAACATAGCACAAAGAACAAATTTTGTGTTTGATTCTGGATTGAATGGATAGCCAGTGTAAGGTACAGAGCAGCAGGGAGGTGTGCTCTGATTGTGGTACTCTAAGAATGATCCAGGCAGCTGTGTTTTGAATTTTTTGAAGCTTCTGGAGTATATATTGAGATGAACCAGACAGAATTGAGTTAAAATAGTCCAGTCTTGAAAGTACTAATGAACATACAAGTGTTTTAGTGGCATCAGCTGAAAGATATTTGCAAGTGAAGCTGATGCATCTCAGGTCAAGATATGCAGCCTTGCATATGTTCATGACATGTTGGTGCAACGTGAGAGTACTGTCCAAAGTGACACATAGATTTCATACTGACTGTGAATTTAATGTTGGTGTTGCTGATATTTATTGTTTGAGGTAAAGGATGTGACTGAGAAAGTCTTTGTGTTGTGAAAAGAATGGTCTCAGTTTTATCTTCATTCATCTGCAGGTTGTTACATGTCATCCATGATTTCACATCAGAAATGCATCTCTCTACACCTTGGATGGTAGCATCAGCTTCAGTTGGGTGGCTAGATTTGTATATTTGGGTGTCATCAGCGTACAATTGGTGGGACACTGGATGATGATCTATGACACTTGAGAGTGGCTGAATGTATAGAATGAAGAGAACAGGTCCAAGAACAGACCCCTGTGGAACACCACAACATAGATTAACTGGGCTGGAGTGTATTCCTTTTGCAGACCAAGTAGGACTTGAACCACAGTAATGCTGTATCATGAATGCCAAATACATGCTTGAGACTGTGAAGTAATATATGATGGTCTGTTATATCAAATGCTGCAGACAAATCAAGGAGGGTGAAAACTGAAATCTGTCCGCTATCCAAAGCAGAGAGAATGTCATTAACTATTTTTTGAAGAGTAGTTTCAGTACTGTGGCAAGGGTAATATGCAGATTGTACATGACTGAAAAGATTGTTTGAATTCTGATGAGATACAAGCTGGGATAGAACAACCTTTTCTAAGATTTTTAATACGAATGGGAGATTAGAACC
This sequence comes from Sinohyriopsis cumingii, assembly GCA_028554795.2. NCBI lineage: Eukaryota > Metazoa > Mollusca > Bivalvia > Unionida > Unionidae > Sinohyriopsis > Sinohyriopsis cumingii. The sequence continues at coordinate 88,742,616 of CM068826.1, read as the reverse complement.
TGGGCGGTAGTTCTTTAAATCATTATGGTCAGGTGTTGGTTTCTTCAGCAGAGACTTTACAATGGCAGTTTTAAAAAATGATGGGAATTCCCCGGATAAGAGAGAGGTATTAATAACATCAGTTAGTGAAGGCAATACTGGATCTAAGCATTCAAGCGGCAGTGATGTTGGGATCGGATCAAGTTCACATGACTTTGGTACACTCTTCATCACAATTGTATTTACTTAATCCATAGAGACAAGTTCAGATGCTGCTAATGGTTGCCACTCAAATTCTGTATCCCAACTGTATGGTGATGATGAGTCAATTGAAATTGTGTTGGCAAGCTTATCTCTAATGGTTTGTACTTTGTCACGGAAGAAATTTGCAAACAGGTCCAGAAGGTCAGCTAGAGAGAAGATAGTTGGAAGTGGTGTACATTTGTTCCTTGACATTAGCTTGTTAATAATCTCAAAGAGCTCTTTGCAGCTGGAACTTTCCGCAATCTTAGTAGTGTAGTGGGCTGATTTCGCTGCATGGACTATGTTTATGATGTTCTTCTTAGCGGCTTCATAGATTTGCTTATGAATAGTGAGTCTGGTGGAAAGCCAAAGCCTCTCAGCTTTATGGCGGACTCTTTTAGCAGTGCGAAGCTGGTCCCTAACACTGCTATACCATGGAGAACACTTTTGAATTGATACTCTGCACTTGGTGGCTTGGGCATGTTTGCCAAGCAATGAATGCAGGCAGTTATCAAGTTGTTCTGCTGTAGGAGGTAAGCAAGTTGTTATGTTTGCTTGGATATCATGCATTTGTTTGGTTCTATAGTTATCATATGGAGGTTTCTCTTAGTAGAAAAAAAAGGTGGAGGATTTGGGACTGATACATCAAGATGGCATATAATGCAGAGGTGATCTGATGCAAGTTCATGGGATACCAGGGAGGAACATAGAATATTATCATCAGGTCTATGAAGAATCCAGTCTAAAATGTGACTATGTTTATGGGTGGGTTGATTAACTGACTGAGGTTGAAAACATTAATGCTATCTTGGAGTTTTGATGTGTTTGGGTTTCTGGGACAGTCAAAGTTGAAATCTCCAAGAATAATCAGGTTGCCACCTATCAAATTGTGATACTCAGGAGATTCAGAAACTGCTCCAAAAAGAGTAATTCGGTCAGCTTGTTTTTTTTTCTGCTAGGAGGAGGGCAGTATAGGCAGAAAAAATGGACTGACTTTTGTTCTAGTGTAAGTGTGGCTTGGACTAGTTCAAACGATGTGTGGTAGAAGTTGTGGTGTGGTTAACGAAGATCAACTAAGATCATCATCAATCTATTTTACATTTGTGTTTTGGCTGAACAAAGTCATAATTTTCCATTCATTGGAAAGCTGGATGTTTCAAAGTCTGCTTTGTTTATAATTGACAAAGATGTCTTGTTTTCTGACATGCAAACAGGCCAGTTAATCATTAAAACCCTGAAACTGGCCTGAGTTAAGAGGGAATTTTGACTGGCAACTATAACAGTACTTTGATGTGTAATTGCCTTTCACTCCTGATATTAGGACAATTACTGTAGTTTTGTAAAATGGGGTGTAAGGTCACTTACATCAAAAGCAAACTACAACTCATTTTGTAAGGTATTAGCATCATTCGAAGCATTATTTCTGAAACTTCATTTTTTGTATTTTGGATTTATCATTAAAGTTTAATGCAGTGGTGCCTATGATTCTAATCCAAGGGATGTACTTCATTCAGTGGAATGTACTTCATTCAGTCCGTGTTCATACCTACAATGTACATGAGTGGTGCCATTATGTAAATACACTCACAAGCCTAATTGCAAGCATTGAATCAACCCTATTGTTGTTCATTGTTGTCATACTAGGATAATATTTTAACGAGCTATGTATTTATAATTTCAGGGCAGAATAAAAATGTACTTACTGATGCACTGATATAAAAAGTCTAAAGCAGTAATACATAAATAAACAATCGAGTCAAAAGAGAGAGGTAGTGTTACAGCAATCCACAAACACTCAATTCTTGTCATCATCTGATCAAGTTATACACAAATCTGAATTAGACAAAAGCAATACGAAAGCAGAAAATTAAATACATTTCTTGATTTTTCAAACAAATTTATATCATTTTTATTTAATAACCATGCATGCCAACCCCAAGAGACTTATACGGGTAATTTTTGCTAATGTAAGTTTGCCTAAATAAATGCATTTAGAACTTACTGCGTGCATCTTGTGATATCGTCTCAGACTTTAAGGTCAGCTTATATGTGGGTCATGCACTCTCTAGTGTTTATACCTATTCAGTTTTGGTGGTTGGTTTATATGCAAATGGGTTTATATGTGAGCATATATGGTAGACACTTTTTGGATGCTCTGTTGAAAGGTTTCAACTAGGACCAGATTGATCCCCATTTTTTTCAACTTTAAGGGTTACAGTACCTAAATTTAACTAAAATTCTAGATGCAACCCTGTGCTAAGTTGATGCATTGAGCTAAAGTTATAAAACTTGCATGTATTCATCTTTGATGGACAAACCTAGTTTTCATGTTTCAGCAATTAAGTTTAAGTTTTGTATTTAACTTGGTTCCTTATATACTGTCATTTGTTTAGTCATTAAATTTGGTGTCTTTATGTTAGGGATATTTAAATCACCACAATGACCTGCTGTTATGGTCACAGTGGCTTAACAGTTAATGTTTTTTTGTCTTTGCAAGATTTCTGGATGATGCCACACTAGAGCAGGCAAGTTGTATTCTTGTTGAGTGAGAGATTCGCACCTTGACATATGGTGAGGAATTTGGGCAATTTACACTCTGGTCTGTAAATCAACATCCATTTCTGTGGGTCTAGGATTGAAAATTCCACAAATCTTCTGAACCAAAATCATTGCAAACAATGATCAGGGCAGTTAGTAAACTGAAATTTTTGGATGGCCCATTCAGAATATCTGTTAATAATTTAAAATTATGATTTACATTTCATGGCTGAATACTTAACATCATCTTCATTTCTAATTGCAGACTTTGTTTTGCAAAGCTGAAATTGCTGCTGCTGGCAATTGAAGTCCGTCAGGAAGATGGCAAGGAGAGCATTCTGGCAATAAACCCTGGCCCAAAGGTCAAGATTGAAAATGCTACTCAGGGCTTCTTCATAGCTGAGTCAGCAGAGGAGGTCAAAAGGTTCAGAGTTTGGAATATAATTTTTATTGGTTGAAGTCAGTTCTTGACCCTCTTTTTATATGCCTTCCATAAGACAGCAAATAGTAAGTTATGATATATCTGTTCATCCATCAATCCTTCCATATATTCCTTATTTTGTTTCAGCACCATGACTAGATTTTTCTACCATAAACAGCTATCAGACAGTGTGGATGGCTTGCACTTGGCTTAAGGAAGGGGTCTATCAAATATGGTTTGAAAGTGTCTAAGGTCTGTGTTGGTGTGAAGAAAATTGGTGTTCTCAGAGTAATACCAGTTCTTAGTTCTTCATCACAGACATGGACCAGACATTGGAGATGACTTGCATATTTGGTAGGGGACAAAATTTACTGATGTGAAAAATGGATTAATCTGGTTTGGGTTTTTTTGTCAAAAAATTACATAAATTGCTGGAGATCTCTAATATTGCAACTGTATTGATTTTTCTCCAGCTGGAGTATAAAATATCACTAACTCCCAATTGGCAGTAGGTTTCTGTTTTTCATGGCTTGCCTGATAATTGAAACACTCCCAAGCAGAGATTTTTTAATGGGTGCATTAAGGGGTGTATTTAAGCAAAGAAACAGAATCTCCAATATTTTGAGCATTATGTATGACTGATGTGATACCAGAGGCAGTAGTTTGGGGAACCAAGTCTGACTACTCTAGAATGGTGGAACCTTTCAGATTACACTGAAAGGGGGAAAAGCATATGGCAGAGTGAAATTATTCCAAGGTAGAGAAAAAGGCATTAGCAAGTGAAGCCTGGGGGGTCAGGTTGATATGAAAAGTGGCAGCTGACAATTTAAGTCTGCAGGCAGAAAGTTTAGCATCACATATACTAAATATATGCTCAATTTTCTGGAAAACTGCTGGCTGCAGCATTCATTCAGAATCAAAGTTTAACTTACGAGATTGAAAATTTGACACTCAGTTCAATGAGCTTGGCCATATATCTTTTGCTCTACACCATTCCCATATTGCAAAGGCTAGATCGCTGAGTGTCTCAACTCTACCTCCTTGGTGGCCCCGAGTGGCCGAGTGGTTTAAAGTGCTTAGCATTACGGATCACTGCCATTTCACCTCTGTATGCATGGGTTTGAGTCTTGAGTTCAGCCAATGTGGGTATGTGAGAAAGCTTGCCAGTAGCTTATTGTGGGTTGGTGGTTATTTCCGGGGTTTTCACAGGTTCTTCCTCCATCATTTATACTGGCCACCATGTATAGCCTATCTTGTGCTGAAAAATGGCATTAAACCCTACAACGACAACAACAACTCTACTCCCCCATGTTATTAATGTACAAAATGACCAAAGTATTGTCCATTAGTCGTCTTACATGCTGACCCTTAATTCCAGAGCAAAAGCACTGTAAAGTGATAAAACCGCAGCTTTCAGTTCTTGGCATTTAACCCATTAACCCCTGAACCAAACAGCTAGGCATTCTCCTACAGCATACTTGCAGAGAAATCACCTAGAGCAGTGTTAGCCCTACCAGTGCCTGTATCCCTAAGACTAATTGACAGCACTTGGCTTGCAGATTTGTACAGAGGGGGCTAGTTGCAATAAATTCATTTTTAAAAATAATATATATATTCCTTTAATTACTCTGAAATCTCGCATAATAGTTCTCAATAAAATTGTTTACATAATGGTATCAATTTCATGCTACATGCAGAAATAAAACTCATGCATAAAGGTAAAAATAAATGATTTACTTACCAATTTGCTTCTTTTGTAATGAATAATTCATAAAATCCATTATGAATTCACACTGAATAATGAACACCATCAACACATGAAATAGTTCTAGTTTATGTAAACAGAAATTCCACTTGTCATCTCTCTTGCAAATTTAACCTTGTGTGAATACTGCACATAGATGGTTAATGAGGTAATGTGTGACAGTCTTTCTTCTGATGACCAATGTCCTCCTGCTGATCAGCCCAAATCAGCTAAAACCACCCCACCCCACATAAGAGCTACCTGACATTACTATATTGTTTATACAAACATTAATGATCTTAATTAGATTAAGAGAAGGAAAAAAATGCAACAAAGAATGTGTGCCCTTAAAACTAAATTCAGAATACCAGTACATTTGTTTTAATAAACAATGTTAAATGCCTTAGGAGTTGTCAAAAAGGAAATAAGGATGGATATAAAATGTGAGAAAAATAGCACAAGCATACATGTATTTAGGCACTGTTAGTTACAACAAAATAGGGCATACTTTATTTGCCAATCAATTGCTGGTGCTTACGTAATATGTTTGAGGGCTTGTCCTTTTTACAAGACAATTGCAATGATAAACTGTTAAATAGCCACACTGGCTTTCTTGTCTGTTTACTTAAGACTCACCTTAACCTGTTGTGCAGTTTGGACACAGCTACCAGAATATGAAAAGAGGGCATGTTTCAGGGAAAATAAGGCACATCACAGGGAAAAACATGTTCTTTGAGAATTTAACATATTGGACCTGAAAGATCGGTCAAGATTTAGTGAAAACAGACTTAAAAAATGCCATGTAAAACCTCCCGATTTTAGGTCCCAGTCTCCCTAATTTTTTAATAAATCTTCCTACTTGGCTTTTGAAAAGTTGACATATGTCTTACTCCAAATAAAGTATTTAAAATCCTTGTGTTAGAAGTAAGTTTTTTCCAATTCTGTTTTGGCAACAGTGACATTGCCAGGGATGTTAATAACACTGGAGAGAAATCACATATTCAGCAGTGAGTTATGGACAAAAGCATCCAGATAAATACTTACAGAGGAGGTATTGATAGTGGCAGCATCGATTGCTGAGCCGAGCCCTGTCCCCATTTGGTCTGCTTCTTCCAGTCAGGCTTTTTTTTGTACCTTAAGGTATGACTGTTGTAACCCAGATTGGGCTGATGTTACCCTAAAAAGGCCTGTTTTGGTAGCTGATCTAAAAGTGGTTAATCTTCTTGGCTGACACTTCATCTAATTCATCCTCATCCCCCCCCCCATGTTGCTGAGACCTCATTGTCAAAAATGTTATTCCTCATTGCCATCAACCACTTGGAGTGTTTGAAATGCCTGGTCATGCGAACGTTATTTAGGCAATGGCCAACATTTGGCTTTATAGTGATGTCACATTACAAGACAGCTGTTTTATGTGTGTGTTTTATATTTTTAACATAACTATAACAATTTCAGTCATATTGCTATGATATCTGCAGTGTTGCCATTTATAGTGATATTTAGCACTGGGGTATTATGTCACAGACTTGAGGCATCATGTCCCACCCATTAATGTATCCTCATACCTGGCCGACCAGACCTTAAAACTAACCTCTTAATGCTGAGCCCCAAGTCAGGCAGCTGCTAGTACCATTTTTATACGTCTTTGATATGAATTAGGCAGCTTCAAACCATCAACCTCTCCACATCTGACACAGATACTCTAACCAGTTAGGCTAGCAAACATTTGTTGTAAGAGATCAGCTTATTGCTGACAATATTATTTGTTTGCTACACAACAATGAATAATTCCTGTCACATGGACCCATGCATGACATCACTGTAGTTGAAGTGGTTGAATCTAGTCCAGAAGCTGCTGATGTAAATGAATGCTGTGCATAACCCAGAACTATGACTTCTTCATCACTAACCATACCAGCACTAGATATGGCTGCATTATGTTTTCTCCTAGAATGTAGCTCTTTATCCATTTCTAATTGCTTACAATTTTCCAAAGTTTCATGCAAAAGTCTACCAGTCACACGAGGCTGGTTTTCAGGTTTCTTTGTAGACAGCTCAACATCTACCATTAAGGAATTTCTGGTACAGCCCTGGCTAGCACACTAAATTGATACAGGCCAGAATCATTGAAACTCTGTCCAGAATAAACTTAACAGATAGTAACTCAAGTCATATCTTCTTAAAGCTTAGTATTGATAAGGCAATGAAGACAATAAACACAAGGAAAAACGTTTTAACTGTGGAAGCATGTAAAAACATGAATGGAACATCACTTTGGTCTTGCATACTGACCAGTCATATGATCTGTGCATCACCTCATGGGGTCCCTTTCGGTATGGAAGTTTCAGTAAAATGGGCTTAGTTATGTTAACCCTACTCCTCATAGATCAGAACAGCTAAGCAGTAGCCTGTAATACTCAGCTGTCTGTTAGCACAATTTTGTTATGGCTACTCCTAAACTACTGGGATAATTTCCCATGAAATTTTAGACAAACATTCATCCCAAGGTCTGGTTGGTTCTAAATGAAAATGGTTCCCCATGGATGTCTAACATGACCATTATAGTAACCATCTTAAAAACTTATTATTATACTATACTCTTTTGACTGTTCTCATGAAGGAAAATGAACTACTTTTGATGAATTGAGTTTATTAAATGTAAAATTTATAGAAAATGTCGTATTTATGATGTTTTGCTTTCTAACCATCTTTTAGGAATCATTTCTCACTTTTTTTTCCACACTCAGTGACATTTCTGGTGGATAGGATATTTCCATATTTTTTGTAAGCTCTTTATCTGTGAAAGCAAATGTAGTCTGTACCTTAATGATGCTTAGTCCATTCCAGTTATGCAACATGGTGTCAGCTGGTTCAAAGTGTCCTGAAGTTTTGATAGATTTTAGATAATTTGGATATAATCCAATTAACACACGATTAAAAGTACGTCATAGCAGTATCTCAGTATCATAATAAAGTTGTTTGCATGTAACAAATGAGTAATACTTATCATGACATACTTAAAGGCATTATGCCCAAAGTTAATATCTTTATAAAATGGTTCACTTTGCATCTCCATGACATCAGTTTATCTCGACTATTTGCTGTATAGTTTATTTGTGTGTGATGTTTGTTTTAACATTTCCAAAATAATCTTTATTGCAATAGCAAATAAGCAGATGAAATTATGGGCAATAGGATGGATGTGACCATTGAATTACAGCTCATCCATCAATGTGACTCTCAATGGCTTGAAAAAATATTTGTTGTTTTATTTATCCATAATCACCAGTAAATTCATTTATGGCACATATAAAAATTAGAAGCTGGTTTCCTTTAATTTCAAGTTGTTTTTGTTGTTTAAATAAGTGTTAATATGTTTATAAAATATTTGTTTTGTGCATGTGAACATAATAAAATGGAGGATCTTACGTGAGTGCTCATGCCAAATGAAATTTATAAAGGTGTCAAAAAAACCTTTTGTGAGCCTTGGGGAGCAAAAGATCAAAATTATTCAACTAGTTTCATAAGTTTGATTTCAGATGAGCATAAATATAAGTTTTTGTTTGAAAAATAGTGATTTAATTTGACCAGACTGCAGAATAATATAGTGAAATTACTATGTAACATGTTTGATACCTTGGTCACTGCTTCTTCTTTGCATGTTTTGACATTATTTGTCATGCAATGTTATTACATATATACATTATTGAAAATTATGATATTGGTATATCATTGTAAGTAATACAATAATGTAATTAAAGAATTTTAATTGTAAGTTTCTTGACAATTTGAACTCATACCATCAATTTCTCTATTGAAGGGCATTTTACTTCTGTAAAGCTTGTCATGGAGCAGCAACTGATCCGAGAGCCATAAAAAAGTGCCGTTGTAGACCATGTAAGTTACTAGTTACCTAAATGTTTGGAACAGGTCAGTAAAACAAATGTCAGTCTCAACATATTCTTTAGCATCTTAGTATTTATCCTGAAAAGGTGGGATTAAAGTGGAAACCTTTTTGTCTCACTTGCAAAGCAGATACATGGATCACTTTTCAGATACATATATATATATATTGATAAATATTAAATGTTACCAGTAATTTTGTCATGTAAGTATGAAACCATAGTTAAAGTTTAAGCTTTTCTGAGAATCTTGGCAGAAGGTTTGGATTTTCATTGTGATGTGCATGATATTTTTGCAAATGTTTGCTTGAAGCATACCTGTCAACTCTCATGCCGGGAGGAAAAAAACTCCCGATTTTGGGGGTCAGTCCATTCCTACCTCCTGCTTACATAATATCTCTCAATTTTTGCACTGATTATTACATTATGTCTATCGATTTTCATTTCTCTTTTAAAAAATCCTACATAAATAGATATATCTTATGCAATCCACAGAAGCCATGATCTGTTTTATCACCCCTAGATATTACAGTAACTAAATAATTATCAAACATCAAAGAATTTTTTTTTTCAGTTAAAGAATTTTAAGTTTAAGCATTATTCACATAATTTTATGATTTATTTAATTCTACAACAATACTAACATCAGAAAATAAACCACAAAAAAAATAAACTGCAACAATTGTTAGCAATTAGTTTAAATGCCAAGAATGATCATTGTGAATGCTGTAGCATCTCCATTCCCACAAAAGAAATGTACATGAGTGAACACCTGGCATTACTATACCATCTATACAAACATTAATTACCACCTTACTATGCAGCTTATAGGCCCTCAAAAACCTAATTCAGAATAAATATGTTATTTAGTAAACAGTGTTAAATGCCTTTCAAATTAAGAATCAGGAAATTATATGAGATATAAAACATGGGAAAAATAGTTGCTACATGTTTGGTAGCTTGAGACCATGTATTTACAACAAAATAGGGCATCAATTATTTGTCAATCAATCAATAGTTACTGAATGACATCATCCACCACCATATTTGTGGTCGGCGGGCAGATTTCACATTGACTTTATATGGTATTTGAAAATTGAAATAAATTCAATGAATCTCAGTTACTTTTATGAAAATTACATACATAAACAGAACGCAATTCAAGCTTTCTGTTAGTATATATACAGTAAAACCTGTCATGAGCGACCTCTGCTATGAGCGACCACCTGTCATTTCCGACCACAATCGTAATGCACGGATCGATTTTACTATATAAACGCTCTGTTATGAACGACCACCTGCTGAACGCGACCAGCGACCGCGATTTCTTGGCAAAATATGCAATTTGACACTGCTATGAACGACCGCATCGCCAAAAAATCAAAACAGATTGACACCACTGACCTTAACTTAATCCTTTGTAAACACTAGAGCTCGGGATAAATGTAGTATGCAAACAAAGTGCACATTAAATAACACTATAGTTGAACAACCATATATCGGGATACATATATCGGGATAAACACCTCTAACCATCATTTAATCCTTTGTAACAAAGACTGCATAAATAGCAAAGATTGCTCTAATAAAGTATTTAAAAATAATTTGTCTTGCTACAGTACCAGTTTTGTGAAATTTACAACTCCAGCGTACGGTGTCATTTGTAAACTGCAGTAAACCAGACTAAAGTACATGTCACTAACCGCCATTGTAGTGCCGAAGTCATGTGAATAGCCAGTAAGAGTAAGATCAAAGGGAGTAATGATGGATATACGCAGTCAATTTAGAGGTTTGTATTTTTTCTTTATCTTTATGAAAACTCACAAAACGCTGTTAGTCCTTATGTCCAAGTGAGAAATCGTTTGAAAGGGCTTCAGTGTTGGTTTGAGTACGTCGTTTGCTTTCCAGTTAATCCATAATGCCTGGAGGGTGAATGAGCTCATTGTCTTTAATTCTAGTAAGTGAGAATCATTTCCGGATTTTTTTTAAATTATTTTTTATTTCTTTTGTTAGTGTTTCACCAAGCCACAATCTGTTTACGTGGGTGCAGATGGTTGGAACATTTGTTTATCGAGCTATAACGCTGTTGATTTAAACTTCGTCTCAGAATAAATGTATTGTTTCTTGATGAGTTAATTATGTCTTTTGGTTTCATTCATTGGTACATAATATATATTTATTCCACAATTCCCCAAAACCTGATCAAAACCGATAGTCTTTATAACGTCAACACTAATAACAACGGCAGAATCTCTGCTGAAAAAAAGAAAAATTTTAACACTGGAAGAAAGGATTAATGTCATTGAAAGAAATTAAAAAGGCGAGACCACTCGCAAAATAGCAGTCAGCTTAAGCGTCAGTAAAACGCAAGTTCAAAATGTAATCAAAGACAAGAAGTCCATTAGAAACGAATGGCAGAAAGGTGCACAAGCACAGAGGAAATATGCCACAGCACGACGGACAGTTTACGGAGATCTGAACGAGTGAGTATGGGAGTGGTTTTGTGTTGCAAGGAGTAAAAACATACCAGTAAGTGGAAAGTTGATTCAGGAAAAGGCAATAATTGAGATACATGTTCAGACCAAATAGCTGAGTAAAACATGTCAACAAAGAAGTATAATGGATTTCTTTTAAAAAAACAAGTGAATAAGTGTATAAAATAAGATATATACATCATATCTAACTGTTCATTTTTTGTACATATTAATGTGATGTTGAAATATAAATTTTATTCTCGTTGTTTGATAGATGTATATCTTTATTATATAAAGATATTTTGAGAGGAATGCATGCAATGTTTAACAAGATTCATGAATAAAGGATATGATACATGTACAGTGAGTATGGGTATTATTTATTTTTCAACAATGCTAACTCTTGACCCTGAAAACCAGTCCATTTTCACACACCTCTTATGAGAGACCACCTGTCTTGAGAGACCACTTTTGGTTGGCAGAAGGGGCGGTCTCTCATAACAGGTTTTACTGTATTTGTGATTTATAAGTTGACTTTGCTTCAGTGTATCTTGTTAAAATTGGTAAAAGTGGTAAAATTTGCATATAGGAGAAACTGCCAGGTTGGCCATCATCCAGGTAAAATGGGCAGAATATTGTCTGCTAGTGACCTTATCGTGAAGCAATACTGTTGCTGGTGCTCACATAACACACACTGTAGAACATGATTTCTTTGAGTCATGTTCTTTTCACAGGATAATTGCAATGATAATGATTAACTGTTAATTAATCATACTGGATTTCTTGCTTGTTTACTTAAAACTAACCTTTAGCTACTGTGCAGTTTGGCCACAGCTGACCAGAATATGAAAGTAGGGCACATCCTGGGGGAAAGTAAGGCACATCACAGGGAGAAGTGGCATGTCCTTTGAGAACTTCATGCAGTTGGTCAATATCTAGTGAAAACAAGGCTTAAAAAATGCAGCAAAAAACTTCCAAATTTTAGGTCCCAGTCTCCCTATTTTTTTATTCAATCTCCCTACTTGTCTTTTGAAAAGTTGATAGATATGTTGGAGTACCTTTTAAATTTCTTTTTGTTGTATAATTAATTATGGTAGTTTTTTAAAAAGGAAGAAATGCTTCATGAGACATATGGATGTTAAATATGGATCAAAATATTACCCCAAAATTAACCCGTAAAGTGCTTGTCCAGATAAGCAACAATGTATGCATTCTATTACTTCAACTAGCCATGACTGCTTGTAAAACTATATTTGATTGGTTTATAGAGGCCCAGAACAAGCATTCTGTTGTATTTTACTATGCATTTAGTGAAGAAGTTTTACAAATACTCACTTTTAAGCATGTTATGCCTGGAAAAAATTAAAATGGCTGAGGCTGAATACGATGGTGATTTCTTGCAACAAATACTGGCTTCTGATAGCAATGATGATAATGATTTTGAAGGATTTGAGGAGGATGAAATTATTGGAGCTGGCGAAGTATTGATGGAATTACCCATGAGTGATTTTGAGCCAGGAATTGACGTGGAACTGGAATCTGATGTACATGCTGGCTGGACGAAAAAGATGGCATGCCTGTCAACCCTGCATTCACTGGTAATTCAAAATTGAATGTTAAGATGGTGAATACTGAACCTATGGACTTTTTAGGACTTTTTTTTATGATGAGTTATTGCATCTGATAGTAGATCAAACAAATCGTTCATGGGGCAGACTTGAATGAGAACAGTCGCATGAAGAAATGGCAGCCTGTCACACCTGAGCAGCTAAAACTCTTTTTTGCATTGATTATAGCAATGGGTTTGGTACATAAATCTGATCTTGATTCCTACTGGGCTACTGATGATGTGATATCAACCCTATACTTCAGCAAAAACATGATTATGGGATTGATTTCCCACTATTCTAAGCAATTTACACCTGGCAGACAACAAGAACAATCAAGGTGACCCTTTACACAAGATCTGCCCAATGACTGAAAAAAATGAAGCATTTGCTGAGATTTATTCACCAGTTATGAACCTTAGTTTTGATATTAGAATAAATAACAAGTGAAAAATTTTCATGAACATTTGTTACTGACTCTGGGGGTCTAAACTTACCTCTGACATTCATGGAACGGATGTTTACAAAACTTTTACCTTTTCTTTACCTGTGATTTTCACAATTTAGATATAACATTGTGACAGACATTACATGTACATGGTTGAACTGCTAAAGAATATAATATTTCTTAGATATATTTGAACTTTTCCATTCAAAAAACAAACAAAAATACAGATGAAATACAATCATAACTTGTCATTTTACCTGTATTTGCACCTGTACTTGCAAATATATTAAATTTACACATGTGCCTTGACGCTAATCTTAAAGTTTAGACATTCACCATCATTTTTCAAATAGGGTTTGTGTATCTATTGTGTATATTTATTGAAATACATGCAGTTTAAAAAATGTGTAGTTTTCTTCTTTTTTTTCTCAAACAATTCAGCACTGAGGAATCTTGTACTGTAAAACAATACAGCACTTTAATGGTTAACAGGTCCTCTTAGATCTGAATGGCAATGATGTCTTGTTCATGATTGTGAGACAGAAATTCATGGAACAAAAAGCCATGGACATAAAAATCACAGGACAAAAAGTCACTGTTCTGATGTTCAGTTGTAAAAGAGGCACATCCTGGGGGGAAATAAGGTGCATCACAGGGAGAAATGGCACGTTCTTTGAGAATTTCATGCAGTTGGTCAATATTTAGTGAAAACGAGTCTTGAAGTCACAATTCTGATTTCACTGTTATGAAAGAGGTATAGGATAAAAAGGCACAGAACAAAAAGTCAGCTATTTTTATTGGAGTTATGAAAAAGACATAGGTCAATAAGTCAAAATATGACTTCTGTACTTTTGAAGTCTTATTACTAAATGAAGTCTGGCCATGATTTCACACTCCCTTTGATACTTTCATGCAGGAGGTTGAGGGCTCGATCCCAGACCAAGTCATACCAAAGACTTACAAAAATGGTAATAAGAACTGCTTCGCTTGGCGCTCAGCATTAAGAGGTTAGTGTTAGGACGGGTCGGCCTGGTGTCAGGATAATGTGACTGGGTGAAACATCATGCTACATGTCTGCGGCATGATGCCCCAGTGCTAGGCATCACTATCAACTGCCACACTGCAGACATCGTAGCGATATGACTGAATTTTTTTTAAAGCTACTTTAAAAATCCAAATTACACAGACACACACACACACTTTCATACTTTGCTTTTTTTCAGCAATTTTTAATGTTCAATTTGATTACATTTTTTGGCTAAAATGATAAATTTACATTTACTGATGCTATATTTGAAACATTTTGATTGCTTTTTTCATATTATTTGCAGTATGTTAGCATATAATTATTTATTTGTCCTATTAATTCTAAAATTTTTGTATAGTTTTATATTTTTACCTGCAAAATTCCGTTAAAACCACCCCTTCTTGTGTACAGTTCAATTTGATAGAGAGAGACTAGACATTTGCTTGTAGCATGCTTATCCTGTAAACTTGTTTTCACAGTATTTCAGAAAACAAACTATGACATCAATGGCTCCATTCTTGTCAATATCACCCCTTGTATAAGATACCTGCTCTAAGAAGCAAACCAAACTAATGTATTTCATGTTATTGTTTGTACCCTTTAATTTTTCGTACACCATCAAGCCATACAAAAAATAATTCATTCTTACATATTTTTCGTACACAAAATTAAATATTTTTTTTGTCATCCTATTATTTCTCGTACATAAAACAATCTACTGTGAAGATTTACTTTTGCCTAAGTGATAAAAAAAAGTACAACCCTTTAAATTTTACAGCTAAGAATAAGAGATAAAATCATTGTTTTAGTTGCATTTTTATTTATCTATTATTTTTATTTATTTCTGTTACAATTGAAGACAGGTTCCCATTTCAAACTGATTAAAAAATATAACCAAAGTTCGATCGAGGTACATCAAATGACCAGGGTATTGTTCTGCTAAGCAAGTTATGAGTAGTGACTAACTTTGGGCATGTTCTTAACTGAGGCATTGACTATTAAAACGGGAGATTAAGGATATATAACAATCATCATTTATAATCATGCATGTAGGTCATTGATAACTTCTTTCTTTTAATATTGTATTTCACTACATATTTATATGTTTTTATTTGCATTACTTTTCAAATGGCGTCAGAAAAAATGCTGATGTATCACTTAGATACACAAAACGACCAATTTATTCTTTGCTGAGTATATTTGGTATAAACCCATATAAGAAATATATAAATATTTGTTTCCTCAATGAAACACAAACCCGAATTATCTGTTATCTTCACCTAAATGTTTATCTGAGGCATCTAATAATGAAAAAGAAACAAAAACACTAAAGAAATATTCACCAGTATTATAAGTGTGTAGAAAGCCCCTTTGCTCTGCTTACTCAGAAAGGGCAACTGTTTTGTTAACTGAGAATCTATTCACATTAATTTTATTGCCCTTCTTCGTCTTTTGTATCAGCGAGAAAATATAATGATTGATGTATTTGTTCTGATGTTGTCATTAAAATATATACTGATATTCATTAACAGCTGGACAACGTCATTAATGAGCACTCTTTATTATGTCAGTCAGTGTAACAAAGAAATGCATGCATTTGAAAATGAGTTCAGAAGCCATTTGAGTTTATTTATCCAGTAAAAATAATATTTCAGTACAGAAAGACATGAAGACCACAGCAATTAATCTTATTGTCTCAGTATAGTAATGCAGTAAAAACTATAAAATCCCAGTTAGTTTTAATCATGAATGCAAAAGTCATTGACTCTGTGAGTTCAGTTTATATATAGTTAATATCTTCAAAGATCTTGGTCTGTTTGTGCTTGGGCATGTCTTCATTATTAAGTTTCTTCAAACACCTGCCAAAGGGAGAAACTTTTATCCCACCACTACCTAAATGCACTGAACCACCAAACAAAAGTCAGAAAATTGGACCAGGATGGCCCAGAAAAGACAAAGGTGAAGCCCGTCACCTGTGATTGTTACTTCAGTTACCGAGATTGCCAACGTAAAAGATGATGCTGAACTGTACAAATCAAATGTTGATGCAGCAGATAATGCCATCATACCAAAAGATACTATTGAAAAGGTGCCCATTATTGCTGAAAAATTTCCTGAACCTGCAGTAGACAAGTTGAACTACAGCAAAGATAAGAGGGATATAAGCCAGTTTCCTGGTACTGCAAAGTCACCAGTAAGAGGAAAGTGTTTGAAATGGGACATTAACAATAAAATAAGAATTGTTGAGGAGGCAAAACTATGTGGAATAAGGCCCATAGCTGCAAAGTACCACCTTACACTAAGTACTTTATCAGGCTGGATGAAAATGGATTTTTTGAAAAATATTCAAAGGAAAAAGAAAGGATCTATCCCAGGTGCTGGCTGACCCTTGATGTATTCGCATGAGAAGGAGCAGGAAATTTTATCCTGGTTACTCTGTATGTGGGACCATCACGTGCCTGTAACATTTGAGATGATACAGAATTATGCTACTGCAGTTATTCAGGAGGAAAATCTAAAGTTTCAGGGCTCAAGAGGATGGGTTGATGGATTTTTCAAGTGAAATGGACTTGCACTGAGATGTAGAACTTCAATATCTCAAAAACTACCTTGAGACCTATAGGAAAAAGTAGACTGCTTTACCAGATATATAAGAAGGCTGTGAGAGGATGAGGAATTTGATAAACATTTAATTGGAAATATGGACGAAACACCAGTGTATTTCAACTTGGTTCAAGGGAAGATAATTGATAAAGTTGGAATGAGAGAGGTGCATATTAGAGGTACAGGCAGTGACAAGCACCATTTAACTTGCGTATTGACATGCCTGGCATCTGGGGACTTGTTGCCACCCACGATAATCTTTTGAGGAAAAACAAACTTAAAAAATGCAAAAATCCCAGAGGGAGTTGTAGTGAAAGTTCAACAAAAAAGCATGGATGGATGAACACCTAATGTTGGATTATATTGATGAAGTTTGGAAAGTACACACGAAGCGCGCACCTTCTCTCCTAGTGTTGGATTCATTCCATGGCCATTTGACTAATGGAGTAAAAAAACTCCATGAAAAAATCCAGAACAACAATGGCATTAATCCCCGGTGGATGCACAAGTAAACTACAGCCACTGTATGTATATCTAAAAAAGCCTTTCAAGGGACTGCTGCAGAAAAAATGGTCAATGTACATGAGGGACCAAGCTTCCAAAAATATTGCAACCAGGAAAGCTAGTGAGGAGGCAACCGAAAAAATTCCAGCCCCTTCAAGGCAGCAGATGATTGACTGGATTTTTGAAGCCAGTGAAGAATTAAAGAAGAAAAAGGACATGATAATCAGTAGCTTCAAAGTTAATGGCCTTTCAAACGTAATAAATTGTAGAGAGGACCACTACATAGGGAGTGACAATGCAGCTCCATTGGAGAAGAATGAATGTTTGAGGGTCTTGAGCTGGAAGACTTGTAAAACTCTTGAAAATTATGAATGTTTCATTGCATTATGTTTTTACATTTGTTTTTTTGCATTCATCCAACACTGGATCATAAATTATATCCTTGAAAATAACATGTTGTGTTTATAATACAAAAATATTTTGTATACATGTTGCTTTGTTGTTCTCTCTCTCTCTCTCTTTAATTCATTTGCCATTTTTTTTTCCAACTGGCTTCAGAACAAGTATCAGTAGATTAATATTGTTCTTGACCTAATGGGCTTGTCATGCACATTTTCAATACCCCATGGGTAGCCTCATTTCCCTATGTAGAACCTCCTTAATTTGATGTGTAGAGGTGAATTTGGTCTTCAATCCAGTATTTACTGGAAAAGACCAAGCTAAAGGTCAAGCGTATTTAATAAGCACATATATTACATCTGTATAGCCATGTGGCACAGTGACAATGGATCTCATAATTGCAAACAAAACGGTTTATTTATTCAGGTTTTAATTGCCAATGGAATATAATAGTGCCCTTGTAGTGTTTACATAAGGAATAACACAACTGACAGGTAACTGAACAATAAAGATTATTCTCTCTCTCTCTCTCTCTCTCTCTCTCTCTCTCTCTCTCTCTCTCTCTCATAACAACAACCAGATTCTTGATTTGAGAGCAGAATGAGACCAGATTTGTACATATGTTTTGTATGTTAGGTTGTCGAGTGTCGTGTGTTCTGCAGGCCATGTCTGGGTATGATCCCTTTATTTTTGGTACACTGTCATTACCACAAAATGATAATTATTTATTTTACATATAATTTTTCGTACACTGAAATTAATAATTATTTTTTCGTGTATGAAAAATAACAGGAAATACGGTATCAGTTGCTAAATTCTTGTCAAACCACCACTTCCCATAAACACAACTGCTCCAAATCCTGTGTAATATTTTTTTCGTCATTAATAATGTTACTTTTTTATACCATTAAATGTTTAAAAGAGCAACATTTTGTCTTTTGACATTTTTTAATCCTACATGTTCATCATAATAAGACAAACAAATCTGAATTACAACTTTCTGACATTTTTTCTTGCGACTTTCTGTCTATTTACCCTTGTTCATAACCTCCTTATAACAATAGGCTTAAGTTTTCACATACCTATGTTAAGTTTTCTCATACCTAAGTTAAGATTTCACATACTCCTATTAAGTTTTCACATACTCACATTAAGTTTTCACTTAACCATGTTAAGTTTTCAACATAACCATGCAAATCCTGATTTGCAGTTGTAACACTAATAATAAGCACTCACCTTTCCCTTTTAGTGGCCTAAGTGGTTAAAGCATCCTCCTTTGATACAGGAGGTTGCTGGTTTGAAAACCCAGCCAAATCAAATTAGTGACTTATAAAAATGGTACTAGCAGCTGCATTTTTTTGGCACTCAGCATTAAAAGGTTATTGTTGGGACTGGTTGGCCTGGTGTCAGGATAATGGGACTGGGTGGGACATCATGCTACATATCTGTGGCATGATGTCCCAGTGCTTGACATCACTATTAACTGGCTCACTGCAGACATCATAACAATATGCTGAAAAATTGTTAAAGCTACATTTAAAATCAAAATCACACACACCTTTAGAGTGGCTCTCGGAACATTTGCAGGAAGCTAATCACAGTGTAACAAAGTTTATATTATATTACAGTGTCTATAAATATCTTTGTAAAAACAAATGCCATGCATAAAATATGTTACAGTGACTTTGTACTAGAATACAAGTGGGACCATGGTGAATTGGTGGTTAAGACATTGGACCTGTGATCAGAAGGGTGTGGGTTAGAGTCCTACTGTCATATGAATCCTGATTAGCTACTACTGTGGTGTGGGCTAGGCAGCGTAATCTGTTTGCCTTGGCATGACATAACCTTTAAAGTCTTACTGTGCCATAAAATGACCAAATGAAACTAAAACCAAACCTTATATAAAAGCTATCATTGCGGTATTTTGCATAGTGTCATGGTGTGTAAATGTTTACAAGAAAAAGATGGTCCAGCTTATCATTAGGAAAAGCCTACTTATTTAATAAATCTGCACAATTTTGTAACACTTGGGGATGGACTTAATATCAAGCATAGAATAATTATGGTACTTTGGTAGAAATTTTAATATCATCTTTCCATAGCATGAATACTTTTTACCTTGCTAACAACAAGTATGGAATTTGCAGAATTTGTAGGAATAACAGCAAAATATGTATGCCTTTGTGGTTGTAGAAAAACAACATACTTGAGGAATAATTATTATCTAATTATTACAATAGTATTGGAACTAATGATGATAAAGATATGCAAGTTTGAATTGATTTGCATGTTTGCAGTAACAATAATAGCAACATGAAGAGCTGCTTTTGTGAATTTTATATGTGAATGGGGTAAGACATGAATAAAATATGCAGTGCATATTGTATAACTAATACATGCTGAGTGTATTCTATAATATATGCAGTGTGTATTCTATAATATATGCAGTGTGTATTATGAAATATTTGCAGTGTGTATTCTATAAAAATGCAGTGTATTATATAATATATGCAGTGTGTATTCTATAATATATGCAGGGTGTATTGTATAATATATGCAGTGTGTATTCTATAAATATACAGTGTATTATATAATATATACAGTGTGTATTCTATAATATATGCGGTGTGTATTCTATAATATAATATATACAGTGTGTATTCTATAATATATGCAGTGTATATTCTATAATATATACAGTTGTCTTCTGTAGCTAATATATGCATTCTCTTTTGTCTAACTATGCAGTGTGTATTCTGTAACTAACGTGCATTGTGGGGTTTTCATTGGATAATTCTTTGCACCATATATACTCACTTTTAAGTTAGTCCAAATGCAAACTGCTTATACTCAGATCTGCCATTGCATAATGCACAGACCAATCTAGGTCTTTGCATTTTTTTCATGTAATCAGTAGAATAAATGACACATGGATCTGCTGACACATTATGCAATGGCAGATCAGGGTCTTTGTTGTTGTCTTATAAATGGATAAATATGGTAAACTGAGACTTCTATCACCATGTGTTTGCTTGAATCAATATGAAATAGAGATGTAAATATTCATTAATATGTATTGACATCACAGTATTTTCTGCATCAGTATACTGAAACAATATCTGTACTGCTGCTGTATATTCTTCAGTTCTGTGTGAGGAAAAACATGACAGATTGATGGAACTGTTGTTGGATAATTTATTAATAGCATCACATTATTCTCACCACTCTATAGAAAAGGCATTGGGAAAACAATATCTGTGTTAAATTCAGGAACTTTCACTTATTTCTCCCAGATTTCAAACAGCTAGTATAGTCCAGCCTCTCTTAACCGCTAGCCAAGGCACTGGAATTACTGTTGAGGAGATGATTAGTGAAGGGAGATAATATATAAATGGGAAAGGAAGAGGCAGCTATTGTGGGGTTGTTGCAGATTTGGGAGTTTGACTGGAGAATTGCATGAGCAATTTTAAGGTTCATGATTACAAAACTGCTTTGTAGTTTTTACACAGGCCATAAGGTATTATGTTATGATGTTGTCCATCTGTTTTAAATTTTGTTTCTGCACAATTTTGTTTGTAGCCCACCGTCTAAAATTACCAAACTTTTTGGATCATTTGCATTTTGGGGTAAGGAAAATCCTGACTCA
Source organism: Sinohyriopsis cumingii (assembly GCA_028554795.2). Classification (NCBI taxonomy): domain Eukaryota; kingdom Metazoa; phylum Mollusca; class Bivalvia; order Unionida; family Unionidae; genus Sinohyriopsis; species Sinohyriopsis cumingii. Next base: position 88,721,077 of record CM068826.1, on the reverse strand, counting down.
TTTCAGAGACAAAGATGAAGGTCACTGTAACTAAAAGAAAAAAATTGTTTCTGAACAGTAACTTGAGTTCTCAAGCATCTGCATTTACCAAACATCATGGATTGTTTGCACTTGTGATAAGAACACCATTGATTTTTAAATCCTAAGGTCAAAGATGGAGATCACTGTGACTGAAAGAAGTTCACCTCATCACACTGATTGTGAATGGATACTTTTCATGTTTGAATAAAATGGGCACATCACATTTATGGTTAGTACACTGAAACACAAATTCCACTTGACAAGATTTATTCAGTTTGTCTTTATTTCTTAAAGTGTTACCACCAGTAGGCATTAGCAACATTTTCATTGATTGATATTTCATTATTTATTGTTATTGACAGTGTGTTGAGGATTTGTTTTATAAAGTAAATTTTTTAAAATATATGACTTACCATAGAATTAGAAGTTGTACATTTCATATTGTAGATCAATGCCTGCATTATAAACAGATTCCCATTTCTCAAAGGTCAGATGTCACAGTCATGGTAAGTATAATCAAACAAGAATGGTTTCTGCACATTTAAATTTAGTTCAAGATTGCATATCTTTCCCAGAGGATGAAGCCATTGAGACCCATAGGTCAATAATCAACCATGCACTACAAGTGCCTACCACAGGGTGGGTGTAAAATGTGCCATTCATGGAACTCTGTTAATAACTTGATCTTATTTAAAAACTGTTTCCTCTTCCAATTTTAGTGGCCATGTTCAGAAAGGGAGCAACTGCTGTACTAGGTATTTTGATATCGTCTTCATTGTTTATAAATTGTAACCATTTGCTTTATGTGTTGTAACTGCATGTGTATAACTTATATCAGCATAAAGTGTAAATTTATACACCCATTTTTATAATTATTTTTTGGTTTTTATGCTTCTTTGGTTTCAGTTGTTTGTTTATTATTATTATTATTATTATTATTATTATCATAAAAGATAATATAATCATATTCAAACATACAGAAAAGAACAGTACATTATTTTCATCAATGAGACCGACATCATCAGCTGCATTTTTTGAATACATCTGGACCATAAAACATGTCTTAAAATGACATACCACCAAATAAGATGTTTACAAACTGTTCGCTAAAACACAATCTTTCATAGGAAGTTCCTTCTACAATCAAACATTGTCATTTAGGTGAGATTTTGATGTAAATATGAGTTTCAGAATAGTCCAAAATTACACATTTGACCTTTTCATTGATTTTTTTGTTGTTGGCATAAGCAATATCACTGAACAAATAATTTACTGTCTAATAGCAGCAACTTTTCCATGTATATAAATATAAAACTTACTCTCAGAGACCATTTCATTTTTAGCTCAACAGGCTGAATGGCCAAGTTGTTATTTCCCTGCATCTATTGTATGGTATGCATCCATCAGCAATTGCTATTTCCATGCATCTATTGTTTGGTATGCATCCATCAGCAATTGCTATTTCTGTGCATCTGTTGTATGGTATGCATCCATCAGCAATTGCTATTTCCATGCATCTATTGTATGGTATGCATCCATCAGCAATTGCTATTTTAAACATTATCAGAGAAATGACTGGACCAATTTTGGCACAGTTCATCTTGCCATGAATGGCTTTCCAATTTATCCAGAAGCTGTTGAACTGCCATCAGAAATGGCCAGTGTTACAGAAACTGTCAAAACCCTTTAAAATACTTCTTTCTGAACACAGTTAAAAAAAATTTAATCAGGTTTGACAGAAAAACATTGTGGCAGAAAGATCTTTCGAGTTTATACTTGTGACACCAATCTGTCTTCAAATATTACCTTTGTTACTAAAAATAGAAAAGCCACTGTTACTTAAATGCTGAATAAAATGTAAATGACTTCTATAAAACTGCTGAATATAATCTGACAAAACATTCTAGCATGACATTTCAAGTTTGTGCAGATGATAACGATCCATCATCAAATGTTGCCACCATTGCCACCATTGCAAAAGGTAGAAAAACCATAAAATGACTTTTCTGAAACTGTTGAATAGAATTTGACCTAACATGACAGAAAGCATCCTGGTATGAAGACCTATAAAATTTATACAAAAATTATGCCAATCTGCCATCAAATGTAACCACTGTTGCTAAAAATAGAAAAGTATTTAAACTATAAAAAACCACTCAACAGAATATAAACCAACTAGACAGATAACATTTTAGCATAAATGGCTTTCAGATTTTTGTAACTTATTCTGATCTGCAATCAAATTTGGTTGCTGTTCAAAAAAAACAACAGATAAAGCTTTCAATCTTGAAACAGTTGTTGCAACATGCAGTCAGTGGGAGAAATTTCAGCACAAAGCATCTTATTAACCTGGATCTCTAGGCCATATAATTGTGCATTTGGCTATTAGATAGAAGTCAGACAGGCGTGTGGCTTCATGCCTCCTTGAACAGTTTCTTTGTTCTTCCAAGCATTTTATGACACATATTTTCTTGTTTTTGATGCAATTAGTGTTGATCAGAAATGTTACAGTACTATGGCCAGGACAAACACTGAAAGCAAGATTTAATGAACATGGAAGACCAAGTTCAAGTTCATCTGAAGTATCACAGTATATCCTCAGTGTTTGCCCTGGTCATTCTGTAACTTGGAACTCATTAAAAATGTTACTTCTAGCACAAACCTTGTTTTAGCTTGGGGTAAAGAATTGATCTACATCCATGCACACAAACTGGCACTGAACTGGGACAGGGGCCATTACAACCTGCCTCACATCTGGGACAATCTGTTAATGTCATTCACTATTCCATGAAGTGATGTTAACAGTCGGTAGGGAATAAATCAGTCTGCTGATAAAGTCCTTGGTGTAGGACAAAAGCTTCAGGTTAGTTTTCTCTACACTGTTTGTGTATGTGATTGAACAATTAAAAAATTGTCAAGGTATACAAGTCTATCTACTTACCAACCTAGCTGGTTGGCCCTTTTAATCTAGTGGCATACATACCTGACTGCAAAAAAGAGACTGGTTTAATTCCCAAGGGCAACATTCATGCTTTGAACTCTGTCCTGTTTCAATTCACCTGACAGCCCAGTATTGTCTGTATAATAATTGATTGGTTATTGGAGTTTCAGAGGTTAGCATGGTGATTTGCAACCAGAAGAGTGTGGATTTGAATCCTACCTTTGGATCAGCCCAGTGTTGGCTACTGTGCTGTGTCCATGGATAAGACACTTTACTTCAGTTGCCTTGGCACTAAATAACTTGTCTTCTTGTGCCATAAAATATTAAACCGTAGAATAGTTACATTGGATGAGCAAGGAAGTTTGCATTTTTTTAGTGTACATTGGCATTTACAGTATTCACTACCTGTATGTCAGCTGTTTCTTATCATAGATAATGTAATGATCAGATGACAATGAATTGTATATGTTCCTCAGTAATGTAATACAATATGACCTGAAATGTTGACTTGAGTCATTAATACTTTTTCTTTTTATTTCAGTTATTGTTATGGTCATTATGTTACATATGTAAATGGTTGAAAGCTTAGTTCATTACTGTTGAGGATGATATTGCATAATTTTGTACACTGTTGGTTAGTGTTACATAAGTTAAATTTTATCACAGTATTATATGTCAGATTTAAATGAATGTATTTCTCAGTATCACTACTTACTGCAAATTTTATATCTAGTACAATAAAACATTTTAATTTTTTTCTTTCTTATAATCTTGATGTTATTCTTTGTTTCTGGTTATCCTAATTTTTAGATTAATTGTTTAAATATTTATTTATGTTGTAATGCATGCATATTAATTATATTTCTTTTGTTATATGCATGTGCATCATTTTGCATGTTGAGTTTTAATGCATGTGCTTATTTGTACAGAATCAAGCTTTGGTGGTCACCAATTGAGAGTGCATACTACCAGGTAAACATTAAATTTCATACCAGTAGTTATTTTCCACGAAAATGAACTTCATCTATTGCAGTTAAATTTGTAATGGGTTAGATTTGCATTATCAGTGCTTGGCTAGAATATATTGAATAATAATAATAATGTATCTGAAAATAGAAATTTTGAAATACAGTCAAGTATAAAAGATTACCAGTTTGAAAATAGAGCTTTGTATTATAGAATTCTGTTGGTAGTAGCAGTCATAGGAGAAATTTATTTACTCTTTATCATTGCTTTATTGTATTGATATACTTTACTGTATATCAAAATGAGCTCAGCTTAGACCTAGTCATGTAATGTGCCAAAAACATGTCAGGGCCTACAATGTTTACTTGTAATCTTAGAATGAATACTACAGACTCATATCTACTGTGCATAATATGTGGTATCTAAGTCACAACAGAACACAAGTTATACATCAATGTTGCAGCAAAATTGTGCAGTGAATTTGCTTGAATATTTGTAGTTATGTAGATATTTCATGAAAGTGGTTCATTCAGCAACCATTACAGGTATTTATAAAATTATTTGGAATATATCATATAATTTTTCCTTACTGATATAATTCACTTATCATTTATTCACTGTAGACTAAATAAACCAAGTAATTGAGGTAGTTTGTAAAGGAAAAAAAGTCTCATCTTTTTGAAGTAATAAATATAATTTCTTGAAACGTTGTCAGATATAAACATTGCAGTTTCTCTTTTACCTTTCAATAAATGAATAACGTTTAATTGTTACTACAGTAGTCCCTACTTGAATGACCAGTGGCCACCCACTTTTACCATCAGAATCCCTTTGCACTGATGAGTTTGTGTTAAAAGTATCTCTCAAGAACGGTCACCTCTCTAACTCAACCAGTGGCAAACATATAAGTACAAAAATGTAAAGTGTTCCCTTCACAAGTGGCCTCATTTTATTTTAAATATGTCCAGAACCAATAATTAATTTATATGTAAGGTAAGTAATCTGATTATCTCTCTTGGTTCAACATTGTTTGTCATTTTTTTTGTCACACACACACACTTGCATGCAAGTGGCCCCGAGTGATCGAGTGGTCTAAAGTGCTCACCGTTATGGTTCACTGCAATCTTACCTCTGTCGGCGTGGGTTCGAGTCTCAGATTCAGCTAATGTGGGTATGTGTAAAAGCTTGCCAGTAGCTTCTCATGGGTCAGTGGTTCTTTCCATGGTTTCCCAGGTTCTTCCTCCACCATTATACTGGCTACCATGTATAGCCTATCTTGGGCTGAAAAATGGTGTTAAACCCTACAACAACAACAACATGTGCATGCAAGTTTGGTCTAACTGCAAGCAACAAAGACCCGGATCCATTATCACAAACTGTGTTGGCAGATCAAAGTGTATATAATTTGTTCTACTGATTGCTCTGAACAAACTGCATACACCCAGATCTTTTGGCCCATTATGTGATGGCAGATCTGGGTTGGTGCAATTTGCAGTTGGATTTGTCTTTTGATAGGTTAAAAAGTTTTTAAGACTGTTGAAACAGTTCAACTTGTCTCATTTGCTGATAATTGCAGTTGCATCAGTTGATAAATGTAGGGAAGATTTCCATTGGTCAGAACATAACCATGTGATCAGACCCAGTTTCATTTTTTTTCTGTATATAATATATGGAGAACTACTTTATAATAACTTCTAAAAATAGAATCACATGCAAAGTAACTAGTGTAAACAATGAATCGGAAGGCATTCACACTGCATGCCTTTAAAACAAAATAAAAATGGTTGGTTTGTATTTTTTGTACAAAACTGAATAAATTGATTTGACAGAATCACATCTCTGTAGTGTTTCTGAAGATAAATAATTCTTTCTTTGACTAAATTTGAAGAAAAAAAGCTAAGCTAAAAATTTGCCACGAAGAACATTGGGGCAACAGCACTTTCATTGTGGCTAGTTACAAATGAATTTAAGATTATAGTTAAATGGATATAAGGCCTGGGAGGGTGTGGGATCAAAGACTAACATAACAGCAATGTAAGACTTGGACCCTGATAGTTATGATATTGGAGAGGAGATAGATATTGTTGCTGCCTCCATCATAACTGTCAAGGTAAATGTCTTGCATTTTTTGACTATTGGACCCCCATCACTATAACCGTTTACCAATAATCTTAATTTCATTGGTAAGTAGCCTCTGTAGGTAGTCTGCATTGTCAATGAACTTGAAAATAGATTTAAAGGAATGAATTATGTTTACTCATATGTCTAAAAAATAAGGATTCAGCAAGGTCACAATGAACTCATGGAAGCATCAGATCCAAGTCTTTTTTTTTGTGTCAAACAAAACAACACACCCTTTGCTTTTGATATTGAACTTTATTCAGATCACTATGTCAAATTAGGTAAAATATTAAGACCATGCTATGGAATGTTCAAAACCTTAGATTGCCTACCACTAATATAATTTGTTTGATGCTGATGTAGCTATTATGTTACAGGTGGAGAATCCCCTGTTCTGTAAATAGCTACTGGGTATGTAACAAACACCCTCAACAAGATTCCATATGCTTAAACAAGACTCTAAAACTGATAGGAAATGTCTTGAAAAAAAAACCAAAATAGAAATAAAAGAAGAAATAAAATTATAAAGAATTGCAGTTATAAGAGTTTAATGTTGTCTTTTTCTGAGTTGTCGTGGTATAAACTGTCAGTTGCCAACTCGCACAGCTTACAAACTGCCCTTTGAGGCATTATTTGCTGTATGAGTTGGCAACTGACAGTTTATACCATGATAAACTCAAAAAAAAGAGTAAGAAAGAAAATAAAAATTCTTAACAATATCAGCCATTGAGAAATTTACCAGTGAATGTTATATTTGTTCATGTCATTTCGTATTAAAATTTTCAGTACCTTTTTATCTGATACTGTTTTTCGCATCTAATGGTAGCTTTCTTTACATACAACAAGGTTGTTCTTCTAAAATATTTTCACTGACACCCAATAAATATTTTCTTTTATATTCTTTTAGTACCTGGTATGTTTCTTTTACTTGAAATTATATTGTGTTGTGTTAGAAAAGATATCTTAATTGAATATTGTATTCATTTACACTATAACCTGTCTTGTAAAACCATTGCAATGAAAGACACATTTTGAAAGACCACATGCTCAATACACTACTTATTTATTTGTTTTGTGCTTTTGGTCATGATTTCACTAAAATTTCTGAAAATTATCTTGCTGATAATACTTGAAACAATAACAATATTTCTGTCAATATAAAGAGAGCAAAAAAGATTCAAAATCACTTTTTAATTTTAAAATGTAATACGTAAAAAAAACATATCTTGTAAAAAAAAATCAAAGTATAATGTCATGACTAAAATGTAAATAAATATAAAAAGACCTCACCCATTATATATTTTCAGTGAATGACTCCTATTCATGATTTCTTTTCTTTCTAACTTCACATAACAGCGGTGATATAAATGGAGCTATTATATTGTGTTGCCATTCAAAATTTGATGGCAGTGAAAATATGTCTGTGTTTTGCAATTTTATTTTCTTGTCAGTGAAATTTAAACCATGATTTCACTAATAACTTCAATCTTCATTGTCCGCTATATTGCTAATATTAGAATCATATTGAAAACATTCTGAAATATAAAATATGATGCTGATTATCAGTGAATGGGGTCTCCATGTGCTTTACATTTCTGTAAATAAAAACAGTGCTTCGTCACATCATTGGCAATGATCTAGTTAACTAGAATTTTACCTTATCTGCATTTGAATGCAAAAAATGGTTTGAAAGTAGAGGCTACATTAGACTTTATTCATCCATGTGTTATTAGCTACATGGTTGTTTAGTACCCTGTATGGTTCAGGCAACTACACCAAACCCTGGTAAGTTTCCAACTGATTCAGTATCATTCCATTCCAAGTCTCTAGCAAAGCTATGTGAGAAATTTTCTCTAGCGATGAAGCTAGCTATATATTTCTATGTTATTAAGATGATTTTATATTTAAGTATGGTCTGGGTCAATTCTATTAGCTTCTATGCAGGGGTAGTTCAGGATAAATGCCATTCGCAGGTATGCAGTGGCAGATCTGGATTGGTGTTTTTGGCTTGCATGTAATAGCAAATCTAGGTCAGTGCTATTGACAGGTATTTAATGGCAGATCTGGATCGATGCTATTTGTGATGGCAGGTCTAGGTCTATGCTATTGGCTTGTATGTGATGGCAGGCCTGGACCAATGATGTTGGCAGGTATGTGATGGCAGGCCTGGGTCAATGCTATTGGCTTGTATGTGATGGCATGGCAGGGTCAATGCTGTTGGCAGGTATGTAATGGCATGTCAGGGTCAATGCTGTTGGCAGGTATGTAATGGCATGTCAGGGTCAATGTATTCGACTTGGGGTCTATGCTATTGGCAGGCATATGATGGCATGTCAGGGTCAATGCTATTAGTTTGTATGTGAATGCAGATATGGGTCTATTCTGTTGGTAATTATGCAGTGGCCGGTCATGGTCAATACTTTTGAATTTGTATATTATGACAGATCAGGGTCATTTGCCATTAGCAGTGGTAGCAGGTCAGGGTCAGTGTTGTTGGATTGTATCTGTGCTTTTGGCGGGTATGTGATGGGAGGCCTGGTCAACGTTGTTGGATTGTATCTGTGCTTTTGGCACATATGTGATGGCAGGTCTGTGTCAGTGATGTTGGCTTTTATGCGATGGCAGGGCAGGTCTGTGTTGTTGGCAGGTATGCAGTTACAGGTCAGGTTCAATGCTATTAGCTTGCATGGGATGGCAGATGAGGGCCAATGCTGTTGGCTGTATGTGATGGCAGATCTGGGTCTATACAAATGGAGGGTATGTAGTGGCTGATCTGGGTCTGTCTGTAGATGGCTGTAGAATATATACAAGCAAATGCATAGCTTATGAGTATAATTTTTTTAATGCTATAAACATTGTATATATAGTTTCATGCCTGTATGTTTGTATCCTACAATTTTACAGCTGCAACTCATCAAAGCACACAGAATCCATTCCATCTGAAGAACAAACAGGAAATGCAGGCTGTTAAAAAGGGAGGAGGGGCATCAGCATTGTAAGTTTTCCGGGCATTATTAACATTAAATGGGCATTGACACATTTGAGATGATCTTAAGTTGCATATATAATGTTGTGGTTTTACAGTAAATATGTCCATCTGTTAATTTTTCTTGTTTTGCCCATCACTTTGAAAGTCTTATAGAGATTTTGATGAAACTGTGCTCAGACATATATGAATACTAGACCACAGTCGAGCAACCTAGATATAGGTCCAAGTCACTGAAAGAAAAAGCAACATAGGGACCTGAATTCTTGACCAGGGTGTAACTTATGAAATACTGATGTTATTTCGGTGAAACTTGAGCTAGGTAGATATTATAGCTAGATGTCTGTACATTACATACAAGTTGCATTTTATGTCAGTTGTAAGTGGATTGGTTGCAGATTCAACAGAATTTGCATATGAAATGCAGGAGATGGAAAGAAAACTTACATGGTTGACTTTCTGAAAGATAAAATTATACTTTTTAATCTAACATTTGTAATGCTTATTCATTATACTAATTCATAGTTTCATTGTCAACCAGTTTCATCCCTTCATTCATGCAGGATTTTATAAATAACATCAGTGTTGCTAAACACTGATTTTCTTAAGTATATTTCTCCTGTCGATATTAACCCATTACCTCATGTAAACCCCTTTGGACTCCACTACCCTGTTCTTATGAAAGTGCTAGTGGACACCTCCAAATGACCATTATTTCAGATCTTTTGGTTAGTATTTAAGATCTAGTCATAATCTGCTATGTAAAATAACTGGATCAGATTCTCCACTCTCCAATATGGAGGTTGCAGATTTTGTTTGGAACTTTCTAGAATTTGGATGAATAGAATAATGACTGTGAAAGCTTCATTAAGTCAGAAAGAGGCTCTGATGTTGATGTAGGCAACATTGATTTTTGTATATTTATCAAATTCAGATGATTCAGTGATGTAGATGTAGATAAAAGATTTCAAGGTTGGAAAATGTCAGCTATGGTTGGTCACATGAATTCACTAGCTTGATGGTGAATGAGTTCTGTTAAGATTTTAAAGCACAAAATAATTATGCAATCATAAAGATCAGATTTTACTTTTAAATCTCTCTATTGATATTTGATGCATACCAGAAATTTAAAATGGTTACAATTACTGTTGTAAATTTAACAGGTAGGTCTATGCTTATCAAGTCAAGTACTAGTGACAGGTGTTCTATTTATAGCACTGTACTGTGTAGCTCAGGTACATGTATAGCAGAGATCGACCGACACTGTTAATTGCTAAAAATAGCATGCCTCTTTATAGCTCGCAGACTCAGCTACAGAATGTAGGACAAATAAACTGGCTTTTGTACTACAATATAAATGGCAGAACACACTGAAGAGATTGCATCTATCCATGAGAAGCAACAAAAATTGTAGTGCTTCAAGACATTGTTGCTTTGGACTTTGTAACAGCGATAGTAGATATTCAGATTGTGAACATATGACGTGTGTATTTTGTATTCCATTTCCAAAACCAAAAAAAATCTCGCAAACTGTGCGCATTAGGTGCATGCCTGTGGAAGGGAAACTTTTACTACTGACAAAATCACAAGATTGTCATATATCTGCTGTAAACATTTCGTAGGTGGGAATAGACCGACGACGGATCATCCCGACCCTATCCCAGCAAACTTACACCAAATTAGGTTCGTCATTTACATCTGTTTAGAAACTAGAACATGCTCGATTAACATCGGGCATGGGGGATGTTTTTAATCAATAGATGTGCTAGTAATGCAAAGCCTTTCAGTTCCATGTTAAAGGGGCAGATCCAAGAATGAAACAGAGGGCGTCTAGATAAATAAATAAATAAAAAAGTGCACAAGAGCTCAAACTTTAAAGTGTATATATATATATATATATATATATATATATATATATATATATATATATATACGCACACACATATGTATGTATATATATATACACACACACACAGACGAATATACAACAGAAATAAGAAAACACACTTAAGATTTATTGAACAGAGTAAATTTATTGCATAGTTTAGAATTGACCAGTTATATATATAGTCCTGCCTCCTCACTCATTTGTTTACTTCAGAATTATATACAGGCCTGCTCAGTGCAAGGGGGGAGGGGGGTTACTTAGGGTCCTGCCATCAATTCAGATATCAGAAGAAGAAAAAATATTTTAACAATAAATTTTCAAATGTTATCCTTGTCGGTGTCTAGATAATGGTAGGTTACTACAGGCTTGATATGCAAAACTGTACAAAGATGTTTATATACAAAAAAATAAACTAGTAGTGGGACCTATGGGGCATAATTTATGCATTACCAAAATTTGTAGTTTATATATTACATGGCAAGACAATAGTAATGTTCAAATCGCATATATTTATTTATTTATTCAGATATTTCTTTTTGAGGGTAAAAATAAAAACACGAGTAAACAAACTCATAAATCTCACACATTCAAAATTCAGCTGAAATATGTAACATATTTACTTACGTCTTCTGGTTCATTTTGTAGAGGCCATTATGTATAGAGCAACCCATGTATGTGATGCTAGGACACAAACTACCTAATATGGCAGTGATGTGGTTGCCAATAAAAATATACAGGAAACAATAATTCCAAAATGGTGAAAACTTCCTTAAAAAAAGACAAAAGTTGCATCACCAATAGATTTTATTTTGATATTCTATCTAAAAGTAAAATGATTCATGAATATTTCAGAATGGCATGTTATTTACTAAATGATAAACATTTCTACATTGTCATCAGTTTTAAAACATCTTGTGTGTACAAGTGTATTATCACTAAAGAATATACAACTTTATTATTTTGAAATGATACATGTAGATTAACTGTTCAAAATGTTCTAAAAACATGAATTAAAACTTTCTTCAATATAGACTAAATCAAAACAGAGAATCATGTCAATTACTTCATTTTATATATATATATATATATATATATATATATATATATATATATATATATATATATATATATATATATGTGTGTGTGTGTGTGTGTGTGTGTGTGTGTACACTATGGATATAAATTTTCCATTGTTGAAGGCTATAAGATAAAGCAGCAATGAAAATGTAGTTCCATACCATTGTTTTGTGTTTCCGTACACATGCTACATTATCAGCCACTGTGATTGTTTGTTCTACATTTTCACTTTTATGTATCAAGTGATACGCATTACACATTTACATGACGCGTCGCCAATCTCTGCTATATCAACTGCCTACATAGCAATCGACTTTATGAGGTAAAGGGTTAAGGCATTGTAGTCAAATCTCAAACACACAAATGCACACATACCATATTCAGTAATTACCTCCTTTGAATACACTCACATATTTTGTCAACATGGGCATATCACATGTCTTATACTGTGCTTTTCTTATCACTGTAGTAACAGTAATTGATATATGTTTATTTTCTAAAAGCAATCAATAAATTTTACCTAACTGGTTCCTTTATGATCATAGTGCAGTTGTACCATTACTCAAAAAATGGAAGATTTGCCTTTCTTTATCTTCTTCCATTATATGAATAAAATTATGCTTGAGAAAGAAATAGATCTTTTTACATATTTTACAATTATAAAATGGACATCAGGTGAGTGTGAAAAAAATGGTACATGTATTGAGTAATTTTCTTCTGTGAACTAACAGCATTGATTGCTAACATAAAAAAAACACCTGCACTGTGGAGTTGTACTGTACATTGAAGCAAAAATATTTAACTCCAAATTTAATAGGTAAAATCTGAATTTCAGTGAAGAAGAATCACCAGGCAGGAAAAGGTGGAAAAAAAGCGTTGCAAAGCTATCTCGCCTCGCAATGTAACTATGGCAGCAAATGTTTCTTGGCATGGGTTATTTTGAGAATTTTGATCCTGTAACCACCCTTGTCCCTTTGCCATACCCGTCTTGTGACTTATGGTGAATCATTGAAACTAACTTAGCAGAAACATCCAGGAGAAATCCCTCAGTGTTGAAATCATTTAGTTTTCTAGAGAGTAACTTTAAGTAATTTTAAATCTGATATTGCTTTATTCTTCTGAAGTGTCTTCCTAGAGACTGTCCCTTATCTTTTGTGTAATTGTTTATTCATTTCTCATAAGGCAGAGTATATTTTGTTATGATGTTTATCTGTCCATCTAAACTTTTGATCATCTACTATTACCAAATTTTGTATGTGTCTACTATTACCAAATTTTGTATGTGTCTTGCATTTCAGGCAAGGAAAATATCCAAATTGATTTTAGGCTCATAAAGTCAAATGTGAAATGTCATCAGGCTGAAGGAAAACTCTTTCTGCAAATTGAATTGACTTAAAAACCATGATCAAACTTTGTAATTAGCTTATATTTAAGATAACTAAGACAGTGTCGTATTGATTTTGGGTTCAACAGATAAAATGTCAAGCTCACTCAGACAGAAGAAGAAAAATGGTTTCCACATAATAACTTTAGTTATCCATCACAGACCTTGACTAAACTTTAGTTATACATCACAGACCTGGACTAAACTTTAGTTATACATCACAGGCCTGGACTAAACTTTAGTTATCCATCACAGACCTGGACTAAACTTTAGTTATCCATCACAGACCTGGACTAAACTTTAGTTATCCATCACAGACCTCAACTAAACTTTAGTTATACATTACAGACCTCGACTAACTTTAGTTATCCATCACAGACCTGGACTAAACTTTAGTTATCCATCACAGACCTCGACTAAACTTTAGTTATACATCGCAGACCTGGACTAAACTTTAGTTATCCATCACAGACCTGGACTAAACTTTAGTTATCCATCACAGACCTCAACTAAACTTTAGTTATACATTACAGACCTCAACTAACTTTAGTTATCCATCACAGACCTGGACTAAACTTTAGTTATCCATCACAGACCTCAACTAAAATTTAGTTATACATCACAGACCTGGACTAAACTTTAGTTATACATCACAGACCTGGACTAAACTTTAGTTATACATCACAGGCCTGGACTAAACTTTAGTTATCCATCACAGACCTGGACTAAACTTTAGTTATCCATCACAGACCTGGACTAAACTTTAGTTATCCATCACAGACCTCAACTAAACTTTAGTTATACATTACAGACCTCGACTAACTTTAGTTATCCATCACAGACCTGGACTAAACTTTAGTTATCCATCACAGACCTCGACTAAACTTTAGTTATACATCGCAGACCTGGACTAAACTTTAGTTATCCATCACAGACCTGGACTAAACTTTAGTTATCCATCACAGACCTCAACTAAACTTTAGTTATACATTACAGACCTCGACTAACTTTAGTTATCCATCACAGACCTGGACTAAACTTTAGTTATACATCGCAGACCTCAACTAAACTTTAGTTATACATCGCAGACCTGGACTAAACTTTAGTTATCCATCACAGACCTGGACTAAACTTTAGTTATCCATCACAGACCTGGACTAAACTTTAGTTATCCATCACAGACCTCAACTAAACTTTAGTTATACATTACAGACCTCGACTAACTTTAGTTATCCATCACAGACCTGGACTAAACTTTAGTTATCCATCACAGACCTGGACTAAACTTTAGTTATCCATCACAGACCTCAACTAAACTTTAGTTATACATTACAGACCTCAACTAACTTTAGTTATCCATCACAGACCTGGACTAAACTTTAGTTATACATCACAGACCTGGACTAAACTTTAGTTATCCATCACAGACCTCAACTAAACTTTAGTTATACATCACAGACCTCGACTAACTTTAGTTACCAGTATCCATCACAGACCTTGACTAAATTTTAGTTATACATCACAGACCTGGACTAAACTTTAGTTATCCATCACAGACCTGGACTAAACTTTAGTTATACATCACAGACCTCGACTAACTTTAGTTACCGGTATCCATCACAGACCTGGACTAAACTTTAGTTATCCATCACAGACCTGGACTAAACTTTAGTTATCCATCACAGACCTGGACTAAACTCTAGTTATACATGACAGACCTGGACTAAACTTTAGTTATCCATCACAGACCTGGACTAAACTTTGTGGATGGATGGCATTAAGGGTAAGGAAGATGTTAAAATATCAAAGGTGAAGGTCACCATGACTTAATGAAGAAAATTATTTTTTTCCACAAAACTTTGCTTCTAAATAACCTGGGGTACATTTGGTAAATCTCATGCAGTGTTATGCAAGTGCTAGGCCTTTGAATGGCATTAGATGGCAAAAGCTAACAGTCAATGGAAGTAGCTCTCTGCCAAAACTGCATTCAAATTTTGTTTCTTTCTCTGAAGAGCTTGCCAACTGAGAGTTGTAAACTGACTCAGGGAAATGAGATAAATGGTGAATTTACCTTGAACATTATAAACCGTATGCGTATTTATACTATTTATTCAATGTTGATCATATAATCATTTCCATAGGGACAAGTGATGTGTTTTATCAATCTTTGATGACCACAGTTTAAAATTAATTGCTTTGCCAACTTTATCCAACATATTGCAAGTTTATCTGAGTGGACATGTCATTCATAATTGATAGTTATTCTTCCATACTAACAGTGTACAATAGCATCATTACCAAATGTATCCCTGGACTAAACATTGTGGATGGCTCGCACTTAGAGTAAGGAAGAAGCCTGTTGATTTAGAGATCAAAAAGTTAAAAGTAAAGGTCATTGTGACTGAAGATGAAACTTTTCTGAACCAAAATTTTAGTTCTAGCCCATGTACCATCACCAGACATCATGCATGGCTTACCCTTTTAATAAGAAAAAGGTTGGTTGAGTTTGGGGTCAAAAGGTCAAAGTTCAAATTCACTGTGACTGATAGAAGAGAAAAGGCTTTTGCTTAACTTCAGTTCCAGACAATGTACCTTGATGCAAATGGAGTGCTTGCACTTAAGGTAAGAAGGAGGCCTTTTGATTTTGGGGTTAAAGGTTAGGATCATTCTTAATAAAAATGTGCTTTGCACATTAACATTTGCTCATGAAAAAGTTACTTCACCAAATTTTGTGAATAGCTTATACATAAGATAAGAAGGAGATTTCACTAAAAGACTTCTTATGTTGACTAGTTGGTTAAAAATTGTGACCATGGCAATCATCTTGAAAATCTTGTTATCCTATGGGGGTTTTAACCAGAAGACTTCTTATATTATCTAGTTGATCCCAAATCAAAATGGTGATACCCAGACATCCATTATGGCTGCCTGATTGACCCTCTTGAAATCTTGTTATTGCTACTGCTCCTGAATGGATGGTCACATCAACATTTACTTGTCACTGAAAGATTTCTATGATACCTAGATGGTCCCAATTAAAATGGTGCTCATCTAACATTCAATATGGATGCCATTGCAGACATCTTGAAAATCTTGTCATTGTGACTCCTTCTAAAAAGATGGTCATACTGACATGTTGTTTTCACCAGCAGATGTCATAAGATGTCTAGTGTGTGTGTACGTGATTTGGATTTTTAATGTAGCTTTAACAATTTTCCAGTCATATTGTTATATTGTATGCAGTGTGGCAGTTTATAGTGATGTCTACCAGTGGGGCATCATGCCACAGACATGTAGGATAATGTCCCACCAGTCACATTATCAGTACAAACCTACATCTGAGGTGGACACTCTAACCACTTAGGCCACCAGAGTGGTCCTGATGTCTAAGTCTTATCTGACAATAGTGCTGCTTGTACATGCATTACGATTACCAGGCCTCTGGATGGCAGAGTGGTATAAAACACTCACCTTTAATGATCACTGCCAGTCCACCTCTGTCTGTTTGGGTCGAGTCTCTGGCTCAACAAATGTGGGTATGTGAGAAAGCCTGCCAGGAGCTTTCCATGGGTTGGTGGTTTTTACTGGGATTGTCTCAGGTTCTTCCTCAACCATTTATACTGTGCATGTATAGCATATCTTTTGCTGAGAAATGATGTTAAACCCAAAACAATAACAACAATAACCATTATGGATGGTCCCCTCAACATGAGGTTTTTACTAAAAGACTTGTTATGATCTCTAATTGATCCTGAATTAAAATAGTGCCACTCAGAAATCCAGTATGGCCGTCATAGTGGTCACATTGAAAACCTTGTTCTCATTATTTCAGCTGATTGATTGATCAGCATGGGGTTTTACTGAAAGACTTCTTATAATGTCTAGTTGGTTGTAAATTGAAATGGTGCTAATCTGACTTCCAGCATGGCATCAGTAAAATACCATCATAGTCCTTCTCTTAGATGGCTGGTCATATCAACATTGTGCTTTTACCAGAAAACTTCACATGATTTCTAGCTGGTCACAAATGAAAATGGCATGCATCTGATACCCAATATGCCCACCTTAACAACCGTCATGAAAATTTTGTTACTGTTACTTTTCCAAAACAGAAAGTCATATCAACATGTTGTTTTCTTTTGAAGACTTTGTTTTGTTGGTCCTAAATTAAAATGGTGCTGGTCCAACATCTAATATGGGCACCATGATGGCCATCTGAAAATGTTCTTGCTACTTCTTTTAAATGCAAAGTTCTTATAGTGTCATGTTGCACTTAAATGAAAATGATGTAAATTGACCCATAATATGACCACTATGGTGTCATTTTGAAATGGGGATTTCATCAGAAGAGTTCTTATGGTGTCTTGTTGCACTTAAATAAAAATGACATAAATTGACCCATAATATGACTACCATGATGCCCATTTTCAAAATACACTGTAGTCTTATATCTGCTCATCCCGAATGGAGGTTTTTTTCCTTCAAAATGAGGTTTTCATCAGTAGACTTCATAAGTTACCTGGTGGGTCCCGAATGAAAATGGTGCTAATCATACTTCTACTATGACTGCTTGGATGGCTGTCTTGAAAATGGATAGAGGATATTTGCTTGAAATGAGTGAATAATGAAAATATTCCATTGAGGGTTTGAAAATACTTAACTTTCACCCATGAGATGAAATTGACTCATAGAAAAGCAAATTTTCTTATTTTTTGATGCTTGCCAGATGTACTTCTTTAACAGAAGGAACTAGCAGATCTTTTAGCAAATGTACCCAGTGTCAGCAGTTTATAATTTATTTTGTGCTCTATTTTGTGATTAATCACATAGAAAATATAAACAGTATCATAATTCTCCTTCCTAATTCAAATTAAAATAACACCTTAAGAAAAAAGCAAATGATAAGAGATGGTTTCAACAGTTAGTAGTTTAAAAGGAAGAAATGGTCTTATCTAATGAATTCCTGTAAATTCCTTTTGCCATTATCTTTGTTTTGTATGCCTCTTTTTGAGGCTTGGGCAACATCATTGCCTTTCATATGTTGTCCTAAGCTAGATATTTACTTTTAGTTTGGAGGGGTTTGCCTTTAGGGGAGTTTTAACCAGATGTTTGAATTTCCCATTTTAGCAAACTAGTTTTTGGTTAAGACAATGTAGCAAGGATTGTGTTCATGTGTTGTTATATACATTTATCAAAGACCAGAGGAGCACATGTAGCTGTCTGTTATCCACCCATTTTCCTTCAGCAGTTGCTTGTGATTATACTCAGTATAAACTACTTGGAAGATAGTCTTGAACCTTGAACAGTTTCATGATGAGGTGTGTGATGTGTGTGTGATTTGGATTTTTAACACTGCTTTAAAAAATTGTCAGTCATATCGCTACAGTGTCTGCAGTGTGACAGTTTATAGTGATGTCTAGCACTGGGGCATCATGCCACAGACATGTAGCAAGATGTCCCACCCAGTCATATTATTCTGACACCAGGCCGACCAGTCCTAGCATTAACCTCTTAATGCTGAGTGCCAAGCAAGGCAGCTGTGAGTACCATTTTTGTAAGTCTTTGATATGACTCAGCCAGGGATCAAACCCATGACCTCCTGCATCCAAGGTGGATGCTCTAACCACTAGGCAACCAGAGCAGTCACGATGAGGTCTAGTTGGTTCTTTATCAAAATGGTGCTCACTTCCTCTACCAACCACCACCCAACAGCCAATCTGGCCATCACTGCTGCCATCTTAACATTCTTATCACTTTTAGTTCATGACAAATGGTTATATTAGCATGCGGCTTTCTCTTAAAGACTTTTTAAGATATGTTGACAGTTCCAAATGAAAATGAAGCTGCTTTGACCTCCAATATGGTCAACTAGTGGCCATCCTTAAATATTTTTGTTACTTTGCTTGAACAAATAAATTTTCTACTAAATGATTTCATATGATCTGTAGATGGTTCTAAATATAAATTTGATGCATATTAGAACTCCAACATGGCTGCCTGCTTGAAAATCTTGATATCACTACTACACCTAAATGGATGGTCCTATTGACTTGGAATGTTTACTCAAGTACTTCTTATGACATCTGGTTGGTAATACTTTAATATGGTACTGATCTGAAAAGAATTTCAATGATATTTCATTGGTTCTAGATAAAAATGATGCTGATCTTGTCTCTACCTGTCTGTCATGGTGGATGTGTGGAAAATATTTATGTGGTTACTTATTTGGAACAGATGGTTGTATTGACATGGGTTTTCACTGAAACATTTCTTATGTAGTTTATTTCAAAATAAAAATGGTGCAGATCTGATCTTACAAAATTGCTGGCCATTTTAAACAAATCTCGTGAATGGATGCTTGTATCAACATGGAATTTTCAGTAAAAGACATTTTACTACCTGTATGTACTGTATTATTTGAAAATGTGTTGCTAAGACCTCAAACAATAATCACAAATTTGGCCATCTTGAAGATTTTATTATGACACTTCTCCTATATGGTAGGTTAATTCTGGCATGGAGTTCCCACAAAACTTTCTTAAAATATGTTTTATTCCTAAGTGAAAATGGTCCAGATCTTATTTCTCAGACTGGATGATACAGCAACCATAATTAAAATCTTATTTCAGCTTCTCCTGCTGAGCAAATTGTTGTATTTACATGGAATATTACCAAACAATTCCTGCAATATGTAGTGTTCGTAAATAAAATTGGTGCTGATAATTCTGCAACTAATTGACATGGAGTTTTCACTACCATCCTTCTTGCAGCATTTAGTTTGTTCTTTATTTAATTGATGACAGTCTTTTTGCCAAAATCATTTCCTTATTGACCTTGTTTGAAGATCCATTATTGGTTTCTTCTCCAAAACAGGTGGTAGTGTCACCATGAATTTTCATTTAAACACTATTTTAACAAAACATGTGTATAAATGGGGTACTTTTTTCAGAATATATTCCATTTCTTTGTAAATCAGTTATAAAATAATTTGTTGAACTATGTCTGCAAATGCTTGCTGCTCATATCTTGAAATCTCTAGATTGATTATTTGGCACATAAATTGTGAAGGTGAATGTGGACAGACATTTGCTGCAGATATTCTGCAAATTTCCTGGATATATTTTGCAAAGACTTAGTGGGTACATCCACTTGTAACCTTTGCACTCCCTTTGCTACAGAACCCATTGCAGTAATCTAAAAATATTCTGTAAAATTGTGCTGCACATATTTTGCACACACAGACTGTTTGGGTAAATAATACCCTATCATGTTAGTATGTGTGACAGGATACCACATCAAAGAAAGTTTACCAGTATGATAGAATTCATGCATAAACATGGCCATCAATGAAGTTCAGGACAAAAATAATCTCATGAACTTCCATTTAAATGACAATTTGTACATCAGTGTTGTAGGAAATAGTATGGCAGTTGCTTTGAATACCTCCATTACAACCATCTTGATCGATCAAAATCAAATTTGGTAGTTAAATAAAATAATAACCATACAAAATATCCATAAGTAATAAATAAAATGATCTTTTCAAACATATGTTGCTTGGGCAGAACCCATCATCAAACAGATGTCAGCAGTATGGTTTTCTTTCTGAATCTGGAGGTCATTTTGTATCCGTTTGTGAATGAATACTCTTCCTAAAATCTGTTGTCTTTGTGTGAATATTGGCATAGTTTGCCTTTATCAAATGGTGTTGGAAAGCACAAACAAGAAGACAGCATTAAAGTTTTCTTTAAATTAAGTTTTAAGCACAGCTAAGTCTAAATTGGGGCCCCGAGTGGCCGAGTGGTCTAAAGCGCTCACCGTTACGGATCACTGCCATCTCACCTCTGTCTGCGTGAGTTCGAGTCTCAGGCTCGGCTAACGTTGGTACATGAGAAAGCCTGTCAGTAGCTTCTCGTGGGTCGGTGGTTCTTCCCGGGGTTTTCCAGGGTTCTTCCTCCACCAATTATACTGACCGTCATGTATAGCCTATCTTGTGCTGAAAAATGGCGTTAAACCATACAACAACAACAACAACAACTAAGTCTAAATTACGATGTAGTGCAGCCACACAAATCAACTGGGCTTTGTAATTTCATACTCAAACATTTTCTCTATTCCAGTTTAAAACCATCCTGCAATCAGCTATCTTCATGTTTAATTTTATCTCAAACAATTAAAGTTTAAATTTGTATATTTTTTTCATTATGATGCAAGAGATGTACAATGAATGACTTATTAAAATGTCAGCTAGAAGGGACCAAAATGTTAACTATAGTGAAGCACATTATACCAAAATGTTAACTATAGTGAAGCACATTATACCAAAATGTTAACTACAGTAAAGCACATTATACCAAAATGTTAACTACAGTAAAGCACATTATACCAAAATGTTAACTACAGTGAAGTACATTATACCAAAATGTTAACTATAGTGAAGCACATTATACCAAAATGTTAACTATAGTGAAGTACATTAACAACAATGTTCATCTGGGTCTTAATTTTGGAGTATATGAATACATGATTCTCATATTTATTGATTTTATTGAGATATTCATACCTTGATAATGGTTTTCTCAGATGAAAATTTTATAGCATGACATATTTTTCCTTCAATCAGTTCCAATAATACTACAGTTTTTTGTTCACTTTTCTGTTAATTGGTTACACGCATAGTAGGTTAGAGAGATTACACAGAACCACATCAATGGTAGGCAAAAAAATTTGAAAGACAAATAATATAGTCTTTTGGTTTTCTTGTAAGGTGTATTCTCTAGGTAAATTTCATTAGTTTTAGTTTTCAAAATTTTAGTTGATATTTATTTTTTAAACACCTTTACTGTCACTTAGTGTTAATTGTTTCAATAGCCAGAATTCCATCAAACAAATTGAGGAGGTTATTACATGTTTGGTATTGTGCCGTAAGATGTATACATGTAGTTTGAAAATAAGTTTTCTTGTATGACTAGCCTGTTCAGAATGTTATATTATCAGACACGTGGATTTTGAAAATGTCAATAAATAGCAGCAATTTCTTATCCTACCGCTATTGTGTATCTAATCTATTTTCATTCCAAAAACTCACCATCCATTCAATGTGAATACATCTTCCCACAGGGTGGAGAAAAGTCACTATGAACTTTTCCACATCACTTTTTCTGTCACATTGTCATTCTCAGAAAGTTGATATTACCTCATTCTTTTTCATTGATTCCATACTGTGTGGATGTCTGCCAAAACTATCACCAGAGAGATTATGCCTGCACTGCAGATAAAAGCAGTTTTCTTCTGCAATTTTTAATTAGTCTCAGTGTTATAACTGTTTGTTCAATTTTATTAGAAACCATATCATAGCCTTTACTCCTTTAGAACTGAATATTTTAAAGGGCCTCCAAGTCTACCTTGTGTTCCATCTTTTAGTTGGACACACATTCCTTACATATATAAAAACACTGTGGTATAGGTAAGTCCTTTTGTTCTCAAGAAAATAAGAATACACCCTGCCTAACATTGAGGACATCTATTTTCCTCTGCCTTCAAGTTCACATTTCATACTTTTATTTATGCCCACACTATGCATTGACATTGCATATGTATTTGCATGTTGCTTTAATAAACAAAGTTCACAGGTGAATTATCTTATTTTTCAATAGCAAAAACTGTTGGTAATTCCATAAGGTTAACTCTTATTTACTTAAGCATACAGTGTTCCTACTGCATACACACCTGTGACACTGCATACAACCAGGTGAGTTTCACAGCAACATCATAGTGTTCATAGTACATACACAGGGATGAACATGGTATAATGCTACATACAACAATCTTGAGTTTCAAGGCATCAGGATGTGGTTTAAACATGACATTTGTTATTTCTTTATTACTGGTTATTGTTAGAGCAGTCTCCGACATTGTGGCCACAAAAAAGACTCTTGTGATACTCACATAGACTCATATCTGCCATGTGTCCCATTTTTCGTGCTTGTCCTATATTTTGGTCCTGAATACAGGTGTACATTTTTCTTTATAAAAATCCATTTTTTAAATTAAATTTTAAAACAAATCCTTGTAATTTTCTGTTTAGAACAGGCACCCAGTTCCATTATGAGAATAAAGGTAGCACATGTATATAGGGATATAGAGTCCTAAAATATGATTGATTCATTTGAAATTGAGGCTACCATGCCAGTTTTTAACCACCATATTGGACTGCATAAAGCAGTTGCCATCACAGTGGCTCATTACCAAAAAGAAAAAGAGTATCTGTCAATGACTAGTGGGTGGGGGGGGACAACCTGTAATAATATAACATTGCCATATATTGGACACCCCAGCCTTCTATTCATTGATGATACTCTTTTTTGTCACAAGGTGGAGACCACAGAGAGATTATATTAACCACAATTCCACTATGACTAAAGTTTTGCCACCATTTGCTTAGGGGGATGAATTAAGACAGATTCCTGGTGGGGGTTCCTTGCATGCACCCGATCCTAACTCCTATCTATATGCTGATTTTTCAGATTCTGGTTGGGGTGTTTATTTAGAGTCAGAGGGCATAAATCACAAAGGTTTTTGAACTCTGGCTGAATTGTCTCTCCACTTCAACAACCTAGAAATGAAAGTATTTCTAGCATTGCAAGGGTGTATCAACAGAACAAGGGGCTGATATGTTATGGCCTCCGCAGAAAACACATCCATTATAGCATATCTGTGACATCAAGGAGGCACACATGCCTCTTCTCTTGCATGGAGGTCTGGAACCTCTTCCTCTGGTCAGCCTCCAAGAATTTGTAATCTGAGTTCTTCACATTTCAGGCAAGATAAACATCCCTGTTCTACCTGGGGGAAGACCCCTAGTGGACCTGGCTGAACAGCAAATTTCCATTTTACATGTTTCCTGTCCCAGATCAGAGATCATTGGCAGTAGATGCACTCAGCTTCCAGTGGTGGTCACCTATTCACATATGCCTTCCCACCATTCTGACTGCTACCTCAAATTCTGCAAAAAGTCGGAACTTACATTGCTTAGGTCATCTTCATCGCTTGATTATGGTTCAGCAGTCTGCTAGACCTGTTGATTGATCAACCCAGGGATCCCTCCTCAGCAACAAACCATATGTAATACGTGTAGCAGGTATATGGGAGAAATAACAAAGTTATGTCTCCATGGGTTCTTGTACTTGAATCAGCTAGTTGATGACTAAATGAATCACCAGAAGAAGAAGAAGATGAAGAAGAAGAAACAGATCTACAACATATACACATGAAATATATAAATAAGTAACTGAATCTAACACACATGCACAATTCACAAAATGATAAGGCACGGAACTATTGTAAAACTATCACAATGTAATTACTAAACACTTACATGCTGCGGCATGTAGTAATCTGATGTTCAGTAGTTATTTTCATCGATACCATTTGCAAAGTATTGAGTAACTTATTGCGCTCAGAAATGTTGAAGTTGACTGCTGGAGAGTGGTTTGAAGAGTGAACAATCCCGATGGATAGATATGTCATCACTGATAGATTCCTTTAAGAGGCAAATTACATTAGTGCCTGTAATGTCCGGGCACTCCGTGTTAAAAGTATTATCCTGGATGACCAACATTGGAACATCTATAAATAATGTTGAACAGGTTGGGAATAAAACAGTACACTCAATATACCCTGTATGTTTTAGCATGGTGCCATCTGCAGTGGTCAGCTTAAGGCCTAATGTATCCAGTGTATGTAATTCCGGTCTGTTATGCAAGGAATTATATGCATTCTGAAATATGGTAGAAACCATGGATCTTGAATCTATGAGTGCTGTAAAATTAGTGTTATTTATAGTTACAGTGCCCTCAATCGATACACCAACCAATCGTTCAGCAAAGGTATGGCCATTATATTCATCAACCTCTATTTGACCCATAATAAAGCTGGTTAACCTTTTGATTGGTTTAACTGGTTGTTGCTGATGCAATCGATTATTGCCTCTTTTTAGAATTACAGGATGAGTCCCTGTAACCTCTGGATCTTTGACCATAGCTGAGGCATCATGACTGATTTGAGCCTCAGGCATTATTAGGCTGAGATTGGCCATCAGGCTGTTCCAGCAGCTGATCAAACTTATGATCAAGATTTTAAAACTTAGTCTCAAGCCTTAGTCTTCAAATGCTGTCCATATTCAGACAGGCCAGCATCAGCGCAGAAACCATGTTCTGCTTGACCTTGCCAGAAGGATTTGTTCCCGTAGCACCTTTAGAAGTAGAATTATTATTGGTAGCACCAAACGGGGATATTGAAAGTTCATGTTCTACCAACCGAACTTCATGAATGAGATCTTCATAGGATTGCACTGAATCATACTTGTGCCTGGTATGGCTGCTCACTTGGTTGGAATGGAGGGATATCCAGAACTTACTTCATAACATATTGTTACGAGTGTCATCACTCATTTGATGCTTGTCTACTGCATGTAACAATATGGCCTTTGGCCAACAAATAAATGCAGTGACACTCTCATCAGTTTGCTGATATGCATTAAAGAACCCTTGCATAATATTGTTCTTGGAAGCAATGGGTGCAAACTTGGAATCAGTCTTATTAAGCATGTGCTTAATAGGGGGTTTTCACCTTAGGGCATAACAACCTGCCACTGGGACCTCTAATGGACTGCCTAATAGCACGGACAAAGGCACTAGATGTAACATCATCTGAAAGTAGATACTTTACCTCAAATCGCCATTCTCAGTATGTGACTTCAGTCTTGGAACAAGGTTCCTCACCAGAAAAGAAAGGCAATTTGGGGATAATAGTAGGGGCAAGTGTGTACCGGACTGGGTAGGGCTCATCATCATCAGAGTCAAGACAAGCAGCCTCCTGCTTTTTACTAGGTGTGTGATAATATAACATGGCCATGCCTTTGTCCTTGGGAGTTGATGTCTTAGAAGGCTTTTGCATTCTGGGAAACAACTGCCCAGTATGAGGCTCCTCTATTTTGGGATCAAAACTATATACTTTATATTTACCTGAGGCTGTGAATCTTTTCACCAACTCTTCTTCTGAAAATAAAACTTTGCAATATTGCAAAAACTAGCTAGCTGTAGCATGCATAAATGCATGACAACCCTTTATACTTTAGAGATAAAAAATATCCAGTGCACAAACACAAATACAACATAAAAGATAAAAGTGGCAGATATGACCACAACTGAAATATAATACACATATTAGCAGTGAGTCTCTCCTGCTGCACAGTCTATGACTGGTCTGCTCCTATGAAATTTTATATATTGTATATATCAAGGCAATATAGCTGTCACTCTCACATGGCTTGAAATACAAATATGTCTAATATATCAATAAAATACACATATCAACTTTATCACTGTATCACCTGGAAGCCAGTTTCAGTACCTGCAAAACATGTAACACAAAACACTAATACACAAATAACACATAGCATTAACTCTAGAACACAGCTACCAATACTATGTTGATACAGTCAAGTATTTCATTCTCTATTAATGACAATAGGATAATGCTAGAAGTGTCACTCTTAGATATCTGGGGCAATTGGATAATCAAGTACCATAAATCAGTAATCACTTAAAATATAAAATAACAGTATTTGTCTACTGATCACATGACTATAACATTCTTCTACACAGAATGTCGTATGATGGTCAAAACACACTAGTGGACATACAACCATGCAAAATTTATCAAAGCAATAATAATTCGCCAGTAATAAAGCTTAATACCTCAAACAATATGTAAGATTTACCAAACTAATGTAGTTTTATTAATAAATCTACATGTACTTACATAATCCAGAAGCCATTAAAATCATTCATAATAAAATTGCATTGTCACACATGAAGAAAAAAAATCAAATCCTTGCACTGAACTAGTTCCATTTGCCACCAATTTTCCCATGAAATGATCCATTAAACTATTAATGTTTCCATGTGTTGAACTGAAAACAGTAGGATTTCCACCTGACAGAAAACAAACTGTCACAAATTAATTGAGCTTAAAAAATACACTGCACAAAATTCTGCCATTTTTGCATTGGCCAAGGTGTCCTTCAGTGTTCCATCCCTTCAATATCCATGGCTGCTGGTCTTCAATTAAATCAATGGTGGGTGCTTTTCATGTCCCACAGTGGGCCCCATTGTAATATGTATGGCAGGTATATGGGGGATATAACAAAGTTATGTCTCCATGGGTTTTTGTGCTTTAATATAGACTTGATGATGACTAAATGAATCACCAGAAGACTTACAACAAGAAATGTATCATTAATATAATTACAAGTAAATGAATCTAACACACACGGACAATTCACAAAGTGATAAGATGTGGTATTATTATAAAACTATCACATTTATATGTAATTACTAAAAACTTACCAGCACCATGTAGTAATCTGATCTACAATAGTTATTTTATTCTATACCATATTTAAAATATTGAGTAACTTATTGCACTCAGAAATGTTGAAGTTGACTCCTGGAGAATCATTGGAGGAGTGAATAATGGAACCGGGAAGTTGCTAATGTAATCAGTGGTTGAGTTTAGCACATGCAGTGCAAGCAACTCACATACTGCTCACTCACCATAAATACCACAGAACATGTATATGGACATTGGCCATCACTGTACTGAATCTGTAACACCAAAACAACAACAATAACAAACAGGATTATGTGTACATTCTCCAGCTTCATGCCTGGTTCATCTCAAGCGATCTCTCTGTCAGAACAAGTTTTCTGCAAGATGAAGTGAGATTCATGCCTTATATACTGACACTGGCTGTCTTTGATTTTAGTGGGTTGCACCCATTAAGGAGTTTGAGCACTGCAACATTGAGTTTCACCTTCCTGTTAGGGAGGGGGAGCACAGTGACAGCTGATTGAACCCTCCCATTAGGGAGGTGGAACACGACAACCCAGGGTTACTTCCTCAAATTATGATGGTTAATTACCGCAACAGCAGATTGCTCCATCCCATTAGAGTGCCATAATGATTCTCATGTTTTTGTTTCTATCTGGGCCTCATTCTTAGAGCACAACATCTATAGACAGACTTTCCCCCTTTATGGTGAGTACAGTTCATTTCTGTTTTAGTTCAGTTAGACAAGAACATCAGCCTACCCAACTAACTGACAAATTCAGCTATGCAATTGTAGCAGGATACGTAATTGCTGCAATTAAAGTGTAATTTTTTGGGGGGTAAAACTAATTTTGATATGCAATACTTACCTGCTGCTATTGACAAATTCCCTCCTCCCACTCTGCTCTGATGTCTTGCATGATCATCATCTGTGGAAAAGATGACAGGTATGTATTGTCTACCTTTTTCGCATGACCATGTGACCTATAGAGTGGTGTGCAAAGGTCATAAGGGTCATACTAACCTTTCTCCATTATATGTGAGGATATTCACATTGAAAGGATGGTGAGTTTTCAGCACAAAAATAGGTTAGCTATACAATAGCTGCAGGTAAGTATTGCATAATTAAAAATAGTTTTACCCTTCAAAAAACTATATGACTTTGTCTAGGGTCTGACTTGCCTGTTCAGAATGTCATATTATCAAACATGTGGATATCTGAAATGTCAGTAAACTATAGTCAAGGTTCTGACTTGCCAGTTCAGAATGTCCTATTTTTATCTGAAAAGTCAATACTATGTTTGCAAAATAACTGCTGTATAACATTTTTTTCAAAGTCCTTGTTTGCAAAACCCCTGCAAGTGTACTGTACATAACTCTAACTGAAATAACTATAAAAAAATTCTATAAACCTATTTTCAGAAAGCTTTGCAAAAGGAAAATGGATTGAAGATAGTGTTTGTAGACTGTTTGCACCTCAGTGGTGCAAAGTATTTGTAAATACTGTGTGAGTTGTTATTTTTAAAATATACTTTGCATATATTCTGCAGTAGATTACAAAGGGATAAATATGTATGTTAATGTTGCTGGCCCAGACCATCTGCATAACAACCATAGAGGCCATCTTAAAAATATTATCACTATTCCTCTATCATGATTGATGGCATTAAATTAGACTTTCACTAACAGATTTCTTGCCAGATGTTACTTGCCATGAATAAAAATGGTACAGATGTGACCACCAACATAATCTGATCTATTGTGGTCTAGTTTAAAAACCAGACATTCTTGACGATAGGATAAATTAAAAGGTCATTGTTTCCATTTTGGTTTGAGCTCATGACTTGTAGATAAATGGATTTGATGAGAATTTGCATTTAGTTGTTTTTCAATAAAGGCATTAACAGTCAGCATGCTGACGTTGATTTCACACTCCATTGTTTTGTTTTGTTGGTTTTAACAGCATTTTTAATACATTATTGGCTATATTGTGCTCAGGAAATGGGAGTAAAGTACCTTTCCTAAGAATACACAAAGGCAGTCAATCTGTATTGGATTGGTCTGGATGGGTATCGTACCTAAAACCCATGGATTATGAGTCTTATGCTCTACCAGCTGAGCTACCATATCTTCCTGATTTAAAAGTCAAAAGTCTATACTATGGATTTTATCTGTAATCCTCATGAGATGATAAAGAAACAAGTATTAATGTAAAATTTGTGGATATATCTCAAGAAAATCTTGAATAATGCCAATTCAGTAATTTAGGTTTCTGAGCTATAATGCACTGTGAATGAAGGTATTGAAAAATACTGGTTCTAGATTACCTAAAGTATATCCTGACAGTAAATGAGGATAATTCAGTGATCTGTATACAATATGAGATTTAAGATCAATGGCCACTACGAAGGATTTTTTTGTACTGTACTTTTCTCGTGAACAAGTTAACTCAAACATTTAAGAAAATATTTTTGTTCCCAAATTTGGTATGTTTTTATTTCTCAAGAATACTTGGGATGGTTTCAACAGTCAGCAGTAACAAGAATAAAGGAAGGGAAGAAATGGACGTATAGTGAATTCTGACTAATTCTTTTAGCCAATTGTGTTAGTTAGGTTGACTTTTTTATCTCTTAATTTTTGATAGGGATAATTTTGTATTCTGGTAAAGATCTTGCAGGGACATTGTACTTCAGAAACAGCAGAATGTTATGATTAATATATTTAACCTATACCTTCGGCACACAAAAGTATGAAATAGTGTTAGAATGAAAAACATCATCGTCTGTGGTAGATTATTGGTTTTTTTGTTCTTTTACTTCTGAAATAAAAAAATTTTTGGATCATTGTACTTTTAGACTGAATAGAGATGTTTTTTGCTTTTAAAATGGACTGACTCTTGAAAAATGAAACATTGCAGCTTCCACAAAATTTGCTATATTTTAAAACTGATTTTATTTTAATTCAAGCCATTATATCTGTGAAGAATTAAATAATAATAATGAATTTAGTGTTGGAACATTTTACCCTTGAAAATAATACAAAGAAAATCTTAATGCAGCTTTGCTGAAAGTGTTCTTGTCAGTATTTAGGATTTTTAAAACCTCTGCTGCTTCTTCATGATTTGTTGATACTGAATGTATTTAAATCCTGAATACATATTGGTCTGAATTTATGCTGAGGAACAACATGCACTGTGATAAATCTGATTTTAGTACTACACTACTGTATTCTTGAAGGAGCTGTAGCAGCTGAATTGGTGATCATGTCCTTCATGCACTTTGAAGCTATCTTCATATTAAGCCAATCATAAATTTGGTTTCATGCATTTGTTGAGCCAGTTGGAATCCTGGTTTCATGTACTATTTTATTTTTGTACATATACACCTTGAATTCTTCCACTAGTGTAAGTACAATATAGTGTTGGAAATTTGACAGTGATGATTGAACAGTGGAAAGGTTTATTTAGCCATGATTGGTTTCCAATGCAGCTGTATTAGATCCAAACATCATATATCATTAATACAGAGTCAGGACTTTCTTTTCAAATAAGCAGTGTGTTAGAAGTACTATTTTGTGTATCACTGGATCAACAACCAATAACCAACTGTTTTCCTCAATACAGAACCTTATTTATGCAGTTGCCAAAGGATTTCATCTTGGTCAACAGTTTAACTTAATTAACCTTTACACCCCCCCATCCCCTCCCCACCCTGATGTCTGCTTTTTTCAAAGTTTGCATTTTAGTAATTAAGCAATACATCCCTCAAGTTGATACAAAACTTGCAGCAGCTTGGGTATTGGACTAGTTTGCAGATAACCTGCTTGCTCTGTTTCATGTAAATGTTTGCAAAACATGGTTTCTGAATCCTATTGTAGGTTCGTAAGCCATGAACTATAAGCTTCTAATTACAGCATGGTTTTGGGTCTGCCTTAATTTACTTCACTTTGTTCTGGATTTCAATCCCAAATTGCTGTCCTTGGCCTTACATTGGATTCTTGTCCCAAAACACCTGCTTCCCAGAACCTATATTTGGCTTCACTTTTGGCTAGTTAAACCCTCCTACATATATGGCTTCAGTAATGTGTCCTGTTAAATGCATTTTGTTTGTCCCACTTTGATGAAAGTCACATGAAGGTAAGATGTAGTTGTCACAATGTCCAATGTCTTGTAACAGTTGTTTTTCTTCTCTTTTACTTCTTGATTATAATCATGCTTTGTCTCAGCTGCACCAAGAGCAATAAAGGTTTCATGGTCACACTTGGGAGCAGCAGATGTTTAAAGGGATAGGTACTATAATGCCTCTTTTTGGCCCAGATATTCACAAATTTTCCAATACATTCATGGTCTGATAATACCATGGACATAAATTTATCAACATTCGTAAAACATAAAATTGCAGTTGATTTTTAAAAATGTATCGGATATGATGTAAAAGGCACATGTTCATGATAACACAGACAGCTATAAAATAGCTATGTTGTTCTAAAATTTGAGCTGTTTTGAAACAATAAAGGTGGTCCACATGTGACAACCAAATTCATATCTTTACAGAATATATAGGTATGTGTGAATTACCTTTTAGAAAAATATTGTTTTGGTTCTTGCTTATGGACCATGTAAATAATGATGAAATTTAAGGGTGTCGGCATTCATTGGTACCTTGCATCTCTACAATGGTCAAGTATTAACTACATCTAAACTGATGTTCTGCTACAGTGGTCACATAAAATAAATTTGACATATACCAAAATTACTATATTAGAGTCCACTACAACATGTATATATATAGTATAGTGAAACATTCAAAAACTGGTGATTTCACCATATTTCTACATCTTCAAAAGACAACACCAACTACCAGCATATTTGAGAACATTTTATTATTTGAAGTACCTGGTAGACACTTTTTTAAAACCATCTAACATGTATGCAGATTTCAAATGTATTCTTGTTTGCACTCCTCTTTAATGACAAGACAAACCATGTTCATACCTCACCCCATCTGCCCCTTGACATACAGGCCATACAATTCAGGTACAAAGTATAACAAAATACCTTTTTCTCTCTTTATTTAAAAAAAAGAATAATTGACATTCAAATGTTGCCTGTCATTTTGTATTATTACTTTTCTTTTTTCTGATTATGTTTTGGGATATTTTGAACATTAAGCTGAGAGTAAGTTAAATATAGGAAAGGTGCATGAAGGAAGTTGTCCAACAACAAAAAGTAGCTTATGTTATTATCATACAAATGGGGTCGAAAACGTAATGGAATGGTGATAAAAACAACAGTGGGTCTTTCCCCATTGATGAATTATTTAGTACACAACTTCACAGTATTCTATGCTGAAGTCTATAGATTTTGGTTTCCAACTGACAATAAAATGAAAAAAACTAAATGATTATCATAGAACTATTTCTTGAAGAGAGGGAAATATTGCATTGTTATGAATTTTACTCTTACTACTTGCATTACAAAGACATGTACAAGTTATTTTTTATAAAGGGAAAACAAACTTGTTAGGACATAATTGATCCACTCTAAACAACCCTATAGGGCAACAAGCTCCTTGTATAATAATTTGCTTGTTATGATTTTAGAGAATCTAAGTGGTGTAGAAGTAAAATGCATGGCTGCTTCAAGATATCACTATATCATTTAGTCAGTAGTTCAAGCCTCCATAAAAGCAATATTATTTCTTTGGGGATTTATATGTATACACAAGTTTTCATTCAATTTTTTTTCATTCAGTGAAAAGTTTGTTCCTTTTGTATAATATTTTTCTTTCAAGATATCACTGAATCATTTAATCAACAGTTCAAGCCTCCATACACACACCTTTTAATGTATATGTATTCTTCTTATGCATGAATTTCATATTGATACACATATAAAACATTTTGGACATTTTTCACACATGAAATTTTGCCAATTTTCCTGTTAATTGCTAATTGTAACATTAATATAAAAGTGATGTACATATTTTCAAAAGATTTAGTTGTAAGTTTATATGCTTACAAGAAGACAACTGTTACTATGTCATCTTGAAATTCAATGCAA
Source organism: Sinohyriopsis cumingii (assembly GCA_028554795.2). Taxonomy (NCBI): domain Eukaryota; kingdom Metazoa; phylum Mollusca; class Bivalvia; order Unionida; family Unionidae; genus Sinohyriopsis; species Sinohyriopsis cumingii. The sequence goes on along the minus strand of CM068826.1, from coordinate 88,687,238 downwards.
TATGACCTTGTTTATTTCAAGTACAAGAGTTACGGAATACAAACTTTATAAAGATAACATTATATGGTATATAACTTTATATTTGTAGTTTACCAACCTTAATTTCCAAGTCATTTAATGTAAAATTTCAAACTTTCAAGGAATAAAGGCAATATAGTATGATTTTCTACAAAAACCAAATCTAGGTCATTTCCTGATTGTATTAACCACTGATTATACAGGAGCTTAAGGGATAAATTACATATGCCACAGTAATGATGTCACTGATAAGATCATGAGTAAGGGAAGCATTGCACTCTGGAACAAATACATTTGAGTTAAATCTGTTTTACTGTAATTTTTTGTTTTTTCATACCATCCATTCCGCAGACCCATTTAATATATACATGTAATAAGAAACTAGTGCCAGTTCCCTCATCAGCTTGATAATAAATATATCAAAACTGATGTGCTCTGTTGATGAAGTAATAAAAACATGCCATACATGTACATGTTGAATGAGTAACTCGCACAATATATAGTTTACAACTATTATACTCTTGTTCTTTCTCTCTCTCTCTCTCTCTCTCTCTCTCTCTCTCTCATATCATATAAAATTAGTAGAAATATATCAAAATAAGATAAGATAAGCTTTGCCTCTCCCCCTACAGATGGACAAACAAAACAGTTTTCATTGCTGGTATTCTGAACATTATTAATTATTCTCTATACACAGAATCAAAATTTGGCTATTATTAGTGTATGAAGTGTATTAACTACATTATTTGTGAAAAATTATCAACAAATATGTAAATGAAACTGAAAGTTGGTGTCAGACATAATCAACTGAACCCAATGGATATATATATATATATATATATATATATATATATATATATATATATATATATATATATATATATATATATATGTATGTATTGTTTCAAAACATAAATCAAGTTTGTTTTATAATTCTTATCATTGACTGTTATCCACATTGTGTTCAAATGCAAAATTTAGGATATATGCATGATAGCTTTTTAACCTTCATATCTGTAATTTATGAATATAGGTTTCACAATGGAGGAGAAAACCATAGGCAATTTAAATGTTAATTTCCTTTATTAAAATTGGTCCTAAAATCAGAATACTTAAGGAGAGAGGGGGACATATTTTATCCATATAAGATTTATCTGAGTCTGAGTACGGGCTAAAAATGACTCTCACTGTACCTATCCCTTTGAACCATTTTGAATTTTGTCTGCCATTCACCATAATGAATTGTCATCAGTCATTTCTTACAGATGAGCTGTGAGGCATGAAATATCTCGAAGAATTGAGGTCATAAGTTTAAAAATCCAGGTTAGAGGTGTCGTGTTTAGAGATTTTATAAGTGACAAGAATATTAATAATAATAAAGACTTTATTTAGAGAAGGTAGTTACATTTAGAGAAGGTAACTCAATTAGTTACAGAACTAATCTACCTTTGAGGTATACAGTACAGTATATACAACATGATGTGAAGAATCTGGCTTGACACTAAATAATTAAGTGATTTTAAAAATCAAAGTATCAAGCCTGGAACATATACACAGGCATCTGTGAACACATAAACATATATAAAATATAAAATATCATCCAGCATTGAAAAATTAAACTGAAAATGATTAAAAATTACAGAAAAGCAGGCAGTATTTATTGTACTAGAACTGTTCAATTGTCGAAAGATTTCATCCATTTGAGACATTGATTGTGAAAAGAAGAAATGCTAGGAGCCTGCATTATGTCACTGGGAATGTTATTCCATTTCCATGCCAGTGGACCAGTATAGTGAAAACTTTTTTTAAACAATTCCTTCTTTGGCCTTGGTATAATGTAATTTTTACTTCATATGAACCTTAAATTTGGAGTACCATCAGCATCTCATTGGTAAAAGAGATATTGCTTAGACAAGAATGGCTTTTCTGGATACTTTATACATCAATTTTGCCTTTCTAAGAAATATTCTTTCGTGTATTAAAATCTTTATATTATTCATTGCATCCTGGAAATTATGTATACACTGATCTAGAATTAAATGGCATGCCCTCTTTTGGAGTCTTAAAAGTGTTGTTTTATTTGAATTAGAGGTATTACCCCAAATTGCATTACAATAGTCCAGATATGGCTGAATATAACTTTTATAAAAGATGACCCTATACTGGAAAGGAAAGTATGTTTTGATTTTCTTCAGTAGCCAAAGAAAAGAATTAACCTTTTTTGAAACATGTTTATTGTGAATAGACCAAGTGAGATTGTTATCTATGAATACACCAAGAATTTTATCATGAGAGGTCATATTAAGGCTCACATTGTTAAATAGAACCTAGAGTTTGTTGCTATCTTGCCTTTCTTGTTTTTATTGTGTTGTTACTAGTAGGGCTTTCATTTTTTCTGTATTTATGATTATACTGTTTTCCTTGCACCATACTTGAAGTCTGTTGAGAGCATCTTGTCAGTTATTTTCAAGTACCATTTTGATTTTACCCATCTCAGACAGTCTAGTATCATCTGCATAGAGGTCAGTAGAAGAAATTGAAGTTCCATTCTTAAGAGGTAAGTCGTTGATAAATAGAATGAATAAACAGAGGTCCAGGGATAGAGCTCTGTGGTACTCCACAGTAAATATTTTTACTTTGAGAAAGTTGACCATTTAAAGATACTTTTTGCACTCTTTCTGTTAAGTAAGAAGTAAACCAGTTTAGGGAGTTTTCACTGCATTGATAGATTTTTAGTTTTTCAAGCAAAAGTTCATGGTCTACAAGTTCAAAAGCTTTACAAAAATTCAACCGTAACAGTGCCTATCATTTCTCCTCGATCTAATGCTTTCAGCCATTTATCAAAGATACAAGTGCAGTTTCACAGGAGTGATTCTGTTGAAAGCCAGACTGATTATCATGAATAAGATCATAAGTGTTTAAATAGTTGAGAAAAGAATCATGTACATGTTTTTCTAATAATTTGGAGAGACAAGGACTGATAGAGATGGGTCTGTAGTTAATTACATCATCTTTTGCTCACATTGACTTATATTATTGGGTTTAATGTTGACAGAATACTTGACATAATCGGGGGTTTAATGTTGACAGATACTCCAGATGTGCTCCTGTTAGTGAAGTGATTCATGTTTGGTTGCAACAGGCAAGACATAGTGGTCACAATGTATATCAGTTCTAACATCTGTTTACCTATCTATCCAGCATCAGCTGTTCATTGAAGTTATTTTTAGAAGACTATCTTATGTTTCTGTTTAGGAAAACATAGCAGAGCATTCATACTAGATACTGAGAGGACAATCATGATACATCTTTTGTGATTTTATCATTAGAGAGGCAAAATTTAAGGTCATTAATAGAGGGAAAGTGACTCAGTCTAATCGGGAACTAAAAATTTAGGGGTGAAATGCACCCCTCTCCCTTCATTAGGAGGAATTTACTAAAGAATTAACAGTAGGACTTGAAAAAATAATGCACATTTGGCATGATTTTTTTATATTCAATTTTTGTTTTGTGAAATTTGTAGCTCTACTGGTCATATTTTGGACCAGAAGAGATTATGGAATGGCATATTGTATGCTGTCTGACTGTCCATTAACACAAGTCTGTTATTGCTATTCCTCCTAAAATACTTGGAGAATTACCAAAACACTTTACAGGCACATTCATCCCATGGTCTGGTTAGTCCAAGATGAAAATGGTACCATTCTGACATCAGATATGTTTGTCATAGCAGACATCTTGAAAATCTTATTATCATTACACCACCTGAACAGATGGTCACATCTGCAAGGAGCTGTAACTAAATGACTTCACATGATGTCTGGTTGGTCATAAATAAAAGTTGGCCACTATGGCATTTAGTTTGTAAATCTTGTTGTTGCTATTCCTAAATGGAAAATCATGTTGATATGGGGTTTTCACCAGAAGTCTTCTTATTATATCTGGTTGGTTCTAAATAAAAATAGCACAGAGCTAAATAGCCTCCATGGCCTTGGGAGGGGGGTTAAAAATAAGCCGCAAAATTTTAATGTACTGAATAAGTTTTTCAATCCTGGCATGCCCCACCGACTAGAATTGGATACTAAAATCTGCCTAGAACATTGTGATTATTATGGAATGTACTACTATACTATGACTGTCTGATATCTTTTTACCACTTAATTTAGTGGTTACATCAGTCTCAGAAATGTAAATTGTACTTGCTTTATTCCCTGTGTCCTCATTGGGAAATTTAGTGCACCTCCAAACTGGAGAGCTCCCAACACTGACAGTCGGAATTAAACTCTTCCAATATGTACATATATGTGATGTTTATAACATCATGAATGGACACTTATTATAATAAACTCAAGCCTCAGAAATTATCCAAATAATAGTATCTTAAGTGCACAGTGCGTGAATTACATTGAATATGGTATATTTGTACAAACATATTCACCACTACTAAGTGTGATTCAACAATTAAGATTTACATGTGATACAAAAACATATTTCATAGGCATTTTATTTCTTTTAGTGAAAAGAATTGTTTTCAGCAGCAACATTTTTGTATTTTCTTTGTAATTGTGCTAAGATATATGATCTCCAAGAAAACTGCAGGTAGCCAGAACTTGTTCATACACACTTAAACTATTTTGCCATGGTAGTTATTTTAAATCTTATTTCCTTGCCTACATTATTGTGGACCATGCTGTTGGTGCAGTGGGGGGGTATGGTTGTAGCATCATCTGTCTACAGACATGGTGGTTTGGTATAATTTTATGGCTACTATGTCATGGTCACTGGAGCTGAAATGTGATTTTTCTTTCCCTTGACCTAGTTTTACAAAATTTATAGGTAAACTACACCTGGCCAGGGCTAACATCCTATTTATTCTGCATCTGAAAGGTGAATTTAATATCAGGGTTACTGGAATTGACAGGTTATGTTTTGGGTTCCTGTTCAGTCTCATGTTTCCTGGATCCAGTTTTTATAAGACTTCATGGTTACTAGTCAACACCTGGCCAGAGGTACCTCACTGTTGATTAATCTTGACCCAAGGTCATGGTCAGAAGAGCTAGAATGTTTTCCTTTGGGTTACTTGCATTACATTTAAGGAAGGATAGCTCTCTTCTAAGTTTGCCTTCAGTAAATCAGAGGTCAAAACATGAGATTGCAAAATTGTTTAATTTTACATTTGTAATGTCTAGTTTTCTTTGGTCATCACCATTCAAGTCTGATACTTAATTTTCAAAGCTTGCATCATGCTAGTAGAACTAGAAAGTGTTGTGTCAGTTTTGAAAATCCATCAAAGGTATCTTTAGTGATGGAATTATGTCTGAGGCACATGCATGAGAACAGAAAAAAAACAACAAATGGTACCTATAAATACAGAAAAATCTGCAAAGATGAGATTTGGAATAGAAAACTAAAAATATTGTGCAGTTGGTGAAAATCTACACATCAGTCTGCATCCACTATGACTTGTATTGCTGTATTTCCACAGGTCTATTTCATGTAAAGATGTAAACATTTATGTACTTCTCTTTGTAGGCCAAAAAGTCCACCTGCAGGTAAATTGCCTCCCATAGAGAAAGATCCTGCATCTGTGCCGGTAAATCTGGCACTAGACTCAGCCAGTGGTGGTGAACCTCGCAAGTTTGACTCTACAGGCATGTTTCATTGGTGCCCATCCCAACATTTAGAAGATGTGATAATGGTAAGGCATCCAGAAAGTAAAAAATGCAATCATTTTATGCTTCATATTTATCTACTACCAGCATAACATGTATCTGTTCTTGTGTAATATATTGTATAATGAGAGTTAGGAGGAGGGGAATAGAGTTAAAGGGACCAGGTCATTTATTGGCACAACAGGTCCGAATTTCAGCAAAACATAGAAAATTAAAAATCAAAGCTAAAGTCATTTGAATGTTATTAAGATTTAATTGGTGTAAATTTTCACTCAGTTATCCCTTTACCTCATAGAGCATAGTTACAAAGTGCAGCGCACTATAAATAGAACACCTGTTACCTAGTTGATCCCATATGCATAGGCCTGCCTGTGAACTGTTAAGCAATGTATTGTATGTTACATTTAACAGCAATTTTAACCATTTTACATTTTTGGTACACATCTATTATATGTGGAAAAATTTAAGAGTAAAGTCCGATTGTTATATCTGTGTAATTATTTATCACGGAAGAATTTTTTATGTGCTTTAAAATCTTGAGAGAACTCGTTCACCATCATGTCAGTGAGGCCGCGTGACCAACCATAGCTGCCATTTCTCATACTCAAAATTTACGTTTTTCGTCTGCGTCTACATCTGATTTACTAAGTTATCTGAATTTGATAATTTATAAATACTAATTGCTGCCTAAATCAATATCAGAGCTTTTACCTAGGTTATTGAATCTTTCATAGTTGTGATTCTAATCATGAAAACTTCATAAGTACTGAATGAAATCTGCGACCGCCATTTTGGAGAGTGGAGATTACGACCCAGTTACTTTAAATAGCTGATATCGACCAGTGCATAAGCAGTGACCACATGATCTGACATAATTGTCATTTGCAGAAATGAATGTAGTATCTAATAGGGGGTTTCCCCCGAAGGTGGCACTACAAAAACCAGCTTAAAATGGCTGATGTTTACAGCCAACATCAAAAGACGCTTCCTTGCGACTTGAGTAGAGGCATCAAAAGGCACTTCCATGCAAATGGTGTAGAGGCATCCAAAGATGCTTGCATGAGGTAAAGGGTTATACTCTTGGTGAAACATAAACAAGATAAGCTGTACTGAAAACTTTGTAGACTGTTATGTTGCAATTAATCAGTTTCCGGTGTTTTTACAGCCATTGGGGGAGGGGGGTGGTAAGAACCTATTTAAAAAAATGTATCAACCCTTATTTTTAAACATGTTTACAGTAAGGGCCCTGAGCTAGTTATAGTAGAAGTAAATAAATGTGTATAGTTTTATTCATGAGCTGTAAGGTGGAGTATTTTGCTTCGATACTGTCTGTTCATCTGACTGTTGTGTTTTCTGCATGATAACATTAGCTCTTGATCAGAAACCTTGATAAAAGTTGATGGATATCTTCCACTTTGGGTAAGGAAGAATCCTATTGAACTAGGGGGTAAAAATGGCTACGGTCAAGGTCACTGTTAGTAGGAAAGGAAAAACAGTAACCACAGGTTACCTTTTGTTCTTAATTTCTAATCTTCTGCAAATTTTATGGATAGCTTGCACTTGCAACAAGGAAGATGTGTATTGATTTTGGGCTCAGAGTTAATGCTCCATGTAACTGAAAGCTGAAAATGGTTTCTGTACAAGAACTGAATAAATTCTAGACTCAGTATCTGGATCTAAATTTATGCATAGATTGCACTTGGAGTAAGAAACAAGCTTATTGATTTTGTGGTCAAAATGTCTAAGGTCAAAGTTACTTTGGCTGAAAACTTAAACTTATATTCCTCACAAAAACATTATTGCTAGACCATGTGCCTTAACCAGATTTTATGCATGTTTACACTTTGTGTAAATAAAAGAACCTAATTATTTTGTGTGAAAAAGTGAAGGGCAACATCACTTTGAAATCAAGATGAAAAATGACTTCCACATAATAACTTTATTTGTTGACCATGTACCTGGACTTAGGCTTGTGGATGGCTTGCACAAAAAGTAAGGTGAAAAGTACTGGCTTTAGAGTCCAAAGGTCAAAGGTCGTTGTGACTCAAAGAAAATGGTTTTAGTGCATTAACTTTTAAGAATAAGTTGCATGACTAAACTTTGTGCATTGCATGGGTAAGGAAGAAACCATCAGCTTTTGAAATCAATGGTAAATGTTTAAGGTCATGATAATCTAATAAGAAATTGGTTTCTTCTGAATAAGTTTATGTTGACCAAACTTGTAGTTGATTTTTACATATGCCCAGAAAAAAACCTGTCAAGTTCACTGTGACACAAAAATGGAGGAGGGTTTCTGTATAATCACTTTAACTCCACACAATACCATGGTACCAAATTTTGAAGAGTGCTTGCTAAAGTTGGAAGGAAGCATGTTGAAGAGTTTGGGTTATGAAGGTGAAAGATCAAGGGGTAATGAGCAATGCAGCTAATGTGAGGTAGTTTTCTACACTATCTTCCAATAAAATTGAAAGATGATTTGCTTTTCTTAATGAAGAAGACACTTATTAACTTCCCAGGAAATGAGAACTTACAAAATGCCTATGTCATCACTTCCCAGGAAATGAGAACTTCAAAATGCCTGGGTCATCCATGGAATAATTTGTAAACTTTTTATCATGTTCAAGGACAAGTTGGACATTTTATATGGAACCAAGTGGCTAGACAATGTCCATGCATATGTTCCACATGTATAAAGCTGTACTGATTTTAAGTCAGCACTTGTACAGGTTATTATGTTCATTTACATTGTAAATATACTTGTGTTATATAAACATGGATAAAAAATTTGTATCAATGCAGTTTTAGACCCCTTTATTCTAGCAGATGCCCTTTTGTTCATTAATTATAGTTTTCAACCACTTAAAAGAATTTACAGAAGTGCATTATTTCAAGATTGAATTGCCAATACTTGTTGCTGCATTACACATCTTCATAAAGGTAAAAGAACTTACCAGAATTTATGACCTAGCTTTAAGTGTAATACATTGTGACCCCACTATAATATGATTTTCTCATATATTTTTCTTGTACATGAAAATATGCTTTTTATTCTTAAAAGTGCAAAAAATAACATGTAAAAAGCTTAATATCATTTTGGGGAAGAGATCACACATGAATTCAAATATAAGATGATTGTGGCTCCTTATACATAATTTAAGTACATTGCTAATTATCAATGTCATTTGCAGAGCTAAAACATGTTCACATTATGGGGCAACAATTCATACAACATCAACAAATGAAGGCTGCCAAAATGTCCTCATGTTGTTAAACACAGTCACTTTACCGGTGAATAATGTCATCCATTCCCTATAAAAAATGACCCCACTGGTAACAGACAGTTTTTCTTGCTGTAGTCTTTCAAACAAATAGGCGTAAAACCATAAATTAGTGGACATTTTCAATGGATAATGGTACATGTACATGGAAATGTAAAGCTTTTACTGTTAAAGAGAAGATTAAAACCCTGGACAGGATTAAGTTCAGTGTTAAACAATCACAATTAGCTATGATCAAATTCTTCATTGACTTTGCCAAGAGCAAATGTGACAGTAACAGAAAGCAGCTAAAAATCAATAAGGCTTTCAAAAAACTAAATTTATTATGATTTGAGATGAGAAAATTTGAGCAATATGAAATTTATACAGAAACAGTGTATTGACCATGGGAGATACTGAACCCTAAATGTGCTTCATCTTTCATACATAATTTTTCTTTTTTTCCCTCCATTGAATTTAGACATATAATGATGTCTGACAAAATTATTGAATATTTTAAATCTCGTATGTTCATCTTTTCAATGGAATTGCATGTATTGTGGATTCACCACATGTGGCATGATCAGCATGTGAGAGACAGTTTTAATTCTCTTTTCATACTATACATTAGACATATATGTATAAACAGTATACAGTTATATGTGCCAATGCTTGGTTCGCTGAATAAAGTAAAATGTTATATATGTAATCTCTGTTTTCACTAAATATGTATTTCTCATTTAATATTCGTTGATTTAAGATTGTAACTGCAAATGAAGCACATATTTTTGTGCCTGCTTTTATTGCCCACCCACCTGCATCAATTTGTTTGGCACATGCATCATTTTCTTTAGTTAACTGACTTGATTAGTTATAAAACAGTTTGGTACATACCATGATGAGGTTCTATGGGCCCATAACCATCGTGTTATTACAGGGTCACACTTTGGTGCATAACATGACGAGGTTCTATGGGTCCATGACCATTGTGTTATTGCAGGGTCACACTTTGGTACATACCCTGAAGAGGTTCTATGGGCTCACGACCATCGTGTTATTGCAGGGTCACACTTTGGTACATACCATGATGAGGTTCTATGGGCCCATGACCATCGTGTTATTGCAGGATCACACATTGGTACATACCATGATGAGGTTCAATGGGCCCATGACCATCGTGTTATTGCAGGGTCACACTTTATCTTTAAATCTTTCAAGGTACTTTCCTTTAAAAATGAATTCATGTGTTTCTGTCATACTCTCTTCTCAGTGAAGTCATCAGTTGGAAAGAAAATGCCTGATATTTCCTCAACTGTTACAATTGAATTGATTGGATGGGATAGGTCACATGACTTTTGCACTGCTATATCTTGTGTATGGTCCCAGACAATTGCTTATAATGGGATCATTATTTATATGGCTTTTCTCATCCTCAGGAAATAATGAAGTTGGAACCTTGATAATAATAAAGTGTATACATTCATTCCATTTTCCATGCTACTAACCCATATTCCATAAACAATGTTAATGCTATATTCCATGGGTTAAGTCCCTGTTATCACGGTTAGCATGGACATGTTCTTGGGTTCCAGTCTTTTCCATGCTTAAATCCATATTTTTATTGATGATCAAATATGCCTATGGAAAATGTATGGCTGCAATTAGCCAATACAGTCAACTATGCATTACTAGTGCCTCATATAAGACTAGTAAATAGTGCTGTATTAGTGCCTTCATACAGGACTACTACTAAATCATGCTGAACGAGTACCTTCATCTAAGCTGTTAAACCATTCCATACTGGTGCATGACTTAAACCATGCTGTACTAATGCCTTCATATAGGACTATTATACCATGTCTTACTAGTGCCTTCATATAGGACTATTAAACCATGCCTTACTAGTGCCTTCATATAGGACTATTAAACCATGCTGTACTTGTGCCTTCATATAGGACTATTAAACCATGCCTTACTAGTAACTTCACAGAGGACTAATAAACCATGATATAATTAAACCATGCCATATTAGTGCCTGACTATTAAACCATGCTGTACTAGTGCCATCATATCGGACTATTTAACCATGCCTTACTGGTGCCTGACTATTAAACCATGCTGTACTATTGCCTTCATATATGACTATTGAACCATGCCATACTTAAAGTGTCTTCATATAAGAATATTAAACCATACCATATTAGTGCCTGACTATTAAACCATGCTGTACTACTGCCTTCATATAGGACTAGAAAATTATGCCATGCTAGTGCCTGACTATTAAACCATGCTGTACTAGTGCCATCATATAGGACTGTTAAACCACGCCTCACTGGTGCCTGACTATTAAACCATTCTGTACTAATGCCTTCATATAGGACTATTAAACCATGCTGTACTAGTGTCTTCATATAGGACTATTAAACCATGCCTTACTAGTGTGTTCATATAAGACTATTAAACCATGGCATGCTAATGCCTTCATATAGGACTATTGAACCATTATGTACTAATGCCTTCATATAGGACTATTTAACCATGCTGTACTAGTACCTTCATATAGGACTATTAAACCATGCCATACTAGTACCTTCAAAAACGACTGTTAAACCATGCCTTACTAGTGCCTTCATATAGGACTATTAAACCATGCTGTACTTGTGCCTTCATATAGGACTATTAAATAATGGAGGACATATCATATGCAATTCATTATATTATTGTTTGAGTAAATAGCATACATTACATTTGACAATATTATTCACAGTTGGTGACTCTGCAGCATGCTGTAGCATTTTTGACTGCTTTGAAAAATGTGCATATATTTAAAACAGAATTGTTACAGACAGTATACTCGTATCTAATGGTCTATTCTGCATCATCATCATCATCTTCATTCATTGTTGTCATCTTGTGATGAATTTTAATCTTTTTAGGATCGTAATAAAGCTGCCATGACAGTGTTATGTAATCATGTGGTAGTGTGCCTGTTTGCCGATGCCAACTCGCCACTGATTGGGATTCGAAATCTTGTGATGCCACTTCGAGCCAGCAACTTTCACTTTGGTGAACTGAAACATGTGGTCATTGTTGGAAATCTAGATTACCTCAGGAGGGAGTGGAAAACTCTGCAGAATTTTCCAAAAGTTTTGATTTTACCAGTAAGTATGGTTAGCTCACATAAAGATGCCAATAAAATAAGAGGAGAATACCATATGGTTATGATGATAACTCTGTCATTATAATACATATGTGTGATATATTTAGCTCTACTTGTCATAAGCGATCAGGAGATCATTTTGGATAATCTGTTGACTGTTGGCCAGCTATCTCCTGGTACAAGTTTGTTATCATTACTTATAAACTACTAGGAGGATTACCTTGACAGCCCTGTCAACTCCTATGATTTTGCTGTAAGTCTTACAAAAATTACCCTTAAAATACGGACTTATTGCATACTAGCAAAAACTATGTAAATATGATTGTAAATATGATTGTTGCCAAAAAATCAGGATAATTGGTTCATCCATGTTTTATTTGGATCCAGGTTTCATCTTAGAATTAGTGAAATTAGTCAGGGAACCAGACTAACTTTACAGCAGCACCCCAGATCTTTTAAGCTGCACCTATTTGTTCATGTGAAGCATCTGCATGATCAAAACTGTTGATTATAAAAGTTTTAAAAATGGCATCCAGAAATCAATGCATGTTGAAGACAAAAAAGAAAAATAGGCTTCTAGAAAAGTGTTAATAATCAACACAGAAGAATAAAAAGGAGTTCATATTCTTGTGAATAAAAGCTGGAAAGGACACAATTAAGTTTATTGGACATCAGGTTCCACTTTGAGTATTCTCATGGCAGGAGATATGATTGCCATCGTCATGTGAAATGGAAAATAATTTACAAGAATTATGTCAAGTTTAGAGATAGCAACAAGCCATTGAGCTGGATAGGGTTTGGAACTAGAGTTCGTGCAACTGTACTTGTGGTGGATAAAGTCTACGCGTACTTTACAAATGTTTCAGTTTAACATAATGTTTATGGTCAATGCATCAAACTCTTTATTTCGTTTTCCAGCTTTACAATAGCAATTATTGATATTTTGTTACACTTACTGAAAACTGGTCAATTTTACAGAAAAAAATTCACTGCCTTACTGAGACAGACTCGTCAGGGTTAGCAGGTCTGCCTTGAAACCTTACACACACATTCATCCCATGGTGTAGTTGGTCCTAAATGAAAAGAATGCTGATCAGAAATCCAATATGGCTGCCATGTTCACCCTGTGAAAATCTTGTTATTATTACTCTTCCTGCATTGAGAGTCATATCAGCTTGCAGTTTTCACTAAAAGACTTGTGTTGGTGTCTGGTTGGTTCTAAATTAAAATGATGCCAATCTGACATCCAATATGGCCACCAAGTGTCTTTCTTGAAAATGTTATAAGCACTCCAGAAGAATAGATAGTCATATCAACATTTGGTTTTCACTAAAAGACTTCTCTTGATGTCTGGTTGGTCCTCTATTAAATGAGTGCCAATCTGACCTCCAGTATGGCTACCATGGCAGCCATCTTGAAAACATTATTGCAACTTCTCCAGATATGAATGGTCATATCAGCATTGGGTTTTCACTAAAAGACTTCTTATGAATTCTAGCTTGTCCTAAATAAAATGATGTCAGTCTGACTTTCAATATGACAGCTATCTTAAAAATCTTGTTATCACAATACTAATATAACAAAACATTATAACAATATGGTATTTTCACCAGAAGACTTCATTTGATGTTTAGTTGGTCTTAAATGAAAATGGTTCCAATCTGATGTCAATATGGTTTACACAGCAGCCATTTTGAATTTTTTTATATTGAATATCCCATATGTAAAATCATATTTTAAAACTATTGTTATCTATACTCCTGTCCATGTCAATGGCTATATCAACATAGGGTTTTCACCAATAAGCTTTTATGAGACCTGATTGGTCTGAACTGAAAATGGTGCCAGTTGTACATCCAGTATGGCCTCCATGATGACTGTCTTAAAAAACTCTTCGTGTCACTACTCTGGATGATCATAATGACATGATGGTTTTCATCAAAAGACTTCTAATGATGTTCTCTTTGTCCTTAGTGAAAATGGTGTCAAGCTGACATTCAGTATGTGTACCACAGCAACTAATTTGAAATTTTCTTAATTGATGAAGACTATCAGAGATGGTTTCAACACCTGACATTTAAAAGGAAGAACTGGTCTTATCTTGAATTCATTGAAATTATTTTCACCCAGTAAAGCCTCAGTCCCTTTGAGGGACCCTTGTTTTAATAAATTAAATGTAACTGATCAAATAACTGAAAGTTAATTTGTGTAAAGGTCATTATAATTTTCATGAGTCAGTAACATAATCGCGGTGTAACATGAACAAGCATACTTAAGGAATTATTTTTTAAGATTGTTTCAATTGAATAAAGTGATTCCGATAATTTTGTTTGAAATATTTTGATCTACAAATACAGTTGAATTAACCTTAAATTACCTTTATGTGACAGTAATCTGGTCTCAGAATCCATTCCCAAACTTTCTCAAATACACACATTGCTTGAACCGAGAATCAATAATGTGTAAAATTGGGTGCATTTGACAAATTTTTCACCTGGGACCCCTAACAGGCATTTAATCATTAGGTTACACTTCTTAATTCAAGATTAGATAATTCATTATAGTCAATGCTTCATATGCGATATTCTGTTTCTTCAGCTATCTTTAGGGAAAACTATGCCAAATTCTGCAAGAATACAGAACTGGGGAGGAAATCGCAATCAAACACAACAGAACTTCAGTATCTTAGCTCATAAACCTCAGGATCAAAACACATTGGTATTGTTGCACTGTTTAATTAATTCTTCAAGATAGAAATTTTAAAAGACACTGCTTGTTCATCAGTAACACATGGAAATGACCGCAGCATGTTGTACTATCCCAGATAACTATGTCCAGGTAATAACAGATGAAAAAATATTGACCAAAAAGAAAGAGAAAAGTCAGAAGTATGTACATTTGATTAGAATTTTTAAACTATTTTCAAATGCATCAGTGCAAATAAAAGAACAATATCCAAAGGCATAAACTTGGGAGGTTTCTAAAGTGGGTGATTTTAACAAGAAATAATGCTGATCTTAAAGTGATATTGGAACGTTTCATATACATTAGTTGTATGGATACAAGTAGTCATTAACTAGTTTCATATACAGTAATTGTATGGATACAAGTAGTCATTAACTAGTTTCATATACAGTAATTGTATGGATACAAGTAGTCATTAACTAGTTTCATATACAGTAATTGTATGGATACAAGTAGTCATTAACTAGTTTCATATACAGTAATTGTATGGATACAAGTAGTCATTAACTAGTTTCATATACAGTAATTGTATGGATACAAGTAGTCATTAACTAGTTTCATCATGTTGAAGGACCATTAAGTTGTCAGAATAAAGCTAGATAAGCTACTGAGAAAGCATTTACACTGGTTCTTGCCATAATGCCCTCAGGCTTAAACAAGACAGTTAACTATCTTTTTTCTATATTATCATGAATCAACATTTATTCTGTATTATTAAAGTATTTATTAAGAAATTTTTGGTCAGGTAAATCTTTAAAAATATTTAATTTCTTATTCAGATTTGCAAAATTACTGATCACAATTTCAATATTCTGCACACTGACTGCCATTTCTGATGACAAAATGAGAGCTGTATCATCCTTTCATTAACCAATTTCAGTCTCACATTTTGTTTTGTTAAACAGTAGAAGTCTGTTTTTGGTCTTTTCTATAAGCCCAAAAAAAATGGGAGCCACACTTGTCATTACATTATTAGGTGGTTCACAAGTTATCTAGGTGTGTGAAAACATGGGAGTGGTGTACATAAGCAATAGACAGAGGCTTGAAGCAATCTTTGAATGAAACCCTTATCCATCAGAATTTATGTACGATACATTTATATGTCAAATTGTCAGAATTGAAATGTGTGCTAGTTGCCTGAAATATTAATTACAAATAATAATAATAATAATAAATGTAGTAATAATAATAATAATAATAATAGTAATAATAATATGATGGTATTTGTTCAAGAACCAAGTTTGAAAGGTGAATCTGCATTCAGAGATGGCTTGTTTACAAAGCCAGTTTGGCCTTTTCCCATGGGTGGCTGCTTAAGATAGTTATGAGTGTAAATTTCAAGCATCCTTCCTATAGTCAAGAATGCTTTGGGAAAATTTAAACCATAAAAAAAACATTCCTGTATTTGAGGTAATTACTCCAGATATTTCTTTTATGAAAAATTTCATATGCAGGTAATGCATCAACATTCATCAAAGCCGATGGATTTTATTTTGTCACTAATCATAAAAAATTAAAAAGAATAATGAACTGACAGTGTGAGATTTGCATTCTGGTAACTTTCTACCTAAGGTTTAATTGATATGGCATTTTGATAAATCCATCACAGCTTGTTAACCTTCTTTACAACCTTGGAAATTGTTATACCCCATTTGGGTTCGTGGTTGTAGAACAGCGCCTCATAAGTGGCAACTAATGAGGAAAACTTGTATGCTGTAGTATACATCCAATGATAATAATTCAGGTATGAAGGTCCTAAACTTTTTAATATAGTATGAGATATACAGAACAAACTGACCTCATATTTTAAAGGCTTTATTCTTTTTTGCCCTTGTCTTTGATTTTTATGCTTTTTGTAGGAGTTTTGCAACATCTTTATATTTCATCTTTTTTCTCACTGTGTGCATTAACTTTTGATCACTTTATCTTCTGAGGATTTTTGCAAGGTTTTAATCTTAATATAGCTTTTGTACAGCATTATATAGCAGGATTGTGCTGATGTGCCGTTCAACCCATTACATACATACATATGTACATACATACATATATACATACATACATGTATGCATACACACACACATCCATCCATCCATACATACATACATACACACACATCCATCCATACAGACATACATACATACATACATGTATCCATGCATGCATGCATGCATACATACATACATGCATCCATGCATGCATGCATGCATACATACATACATACATACATACATACATACACACACACACACACACATCTATCCATCCATCCATACACACACACACACACACATCCATCCATCCATCCATGCATGCATACATACATACACACACACATCCATCCATCTAGCTTCTCGTGGGTCGGTGGTTCTTTCCGGGGTTTTCCGGGTTCTTCCTCCACCATTAATACTGGCCGCCATGTATAGCCTATCGTGCTGAAAAATGGCGTTAAACCCCACAACAACAACAACATCCATCCATCCATCCATCCATCCATACGTGCATGCATGCATGCATGCATACATACATACATATCATGCATGCATGCATGCATACATACATACATACATACATACATACATACAGCCATACATGCATACATACATACATACATACATACATACATACACACATACATGCATGTATACATACATACATACATACATTTGTATATAATATCTTCTCAAGGGTTCTCCACTCAATCGTGCCAATCTACGTGCTGTTAACATAAACCTGTGTGATATGTGCGTCATTCTTTCGGCCAAGGATAAGAACCTAGATGATCCACATCTGGTTGATAAAGAGGCCATCTTGTGCTCACTCAATATCAAAGCTATGACTTTTGATGACAGTATTGGTCTGATGCAAGCTTCTTCTCCACCAGGGACTGGACAAGTGCCAGGTATAAACTTTATTGTCAAGCCCACATTAACGGGTAGTGAAACATAGCCATCAATTTTCCTCCAGCAGCAACATGTCATCTAGAATTTATTATAGTTTTGGTTACAGTTTATATCTCTACTAATCATAGACAAGAAGAGTTTATGGAGTGGCATGTTGCCCATTTTCTGTCAATCTGTTAGCACAAGTTTGTTATCACTACTCAACCTAAACTACTTTGACGATTGCCATGAAATGTTTTTGCACATGCATTCATCTGAAGGTTTAGTTGGTCCTAAATGAAACTAATGATGCTTAGACATCCAATATGGTGATCAGAGTGGTCATTTAAAAAACTTTATTTGCTATTTCTTTTGAACAGATAGTCATGTGAACATGGAATTTTCACTGAAATACTTTAAGACCCAGCTGGTTCTAAATGAACATGGTTTATGATCTGACATCCAATATGGTTGCCAACAGCAGCATTCATGAAAATCTTGTTATCGCTACTCCTACTTTACTGAAAGTCATGTCAGTGTAAGTTTTTCACCAGAAGATTTCTCATGATGTCTACTGGTAGTTTAAATGGAAATGGTGCCACTTTTGCATCCAACATCACCATCATGGCAGCCATCTTGAAAAAGTTATTGCCACTCCTGGTCATAGGGCTGTCACCAAAAGATTTTTTATGTTGTCAAGTTTGTTTATAGATGAAAATGATGCTGATGGGGCAATCTTGAAACTCTTGTTATCCTAAACTACAGTTGACGTGATTTTTTTTGAAAGAAAGTGGTGCTAATCCAAAATCAAATATGGCTGCCATGGAGGCCATTATGAAAATCTTGTTATTGATTCTTCTAGATGGATAGTTATAATGACATGGGATTTTCATCAAAAGACTTCTAATGATATCTCTGTGGTTCTAATGAAAATCATGCTGAACTGAGAATATCTCTTTATGGCTACTCCTCATAAACAGAATGTCATATTGACAAGTGGATTATACTCAAGACTTCTAATTATGGCTACTTCATGTGATTTCTAGTTGGTCCTAAATAAAAGCAATGGTGATCTAGCATCTATTATAGCAACTGTGTTAGCGATCTTGAAAATCTTGTCATCATTGTCCCTCCCTAATGGAAGGTCATATCAGCCTGGGATTTTTACCAAAAAGCTTGTGATATCCACTTGGTCCTAAACGCAAATAGTACCAGTCTTACACCAAATAAGACTACTATGATGACCATCTTGGATATTGATATTGACATAAGCTTTTCACCAAAAGACTTTATAACATCTCCAGTTGGACCTAAATGAGGAAGGTGTTGATCACATCCAATATGGTTGCCACTGTGACTAATTTGAAATCCTTGCTCTCACTTCAGAATATAATATATGTTTTCAGCACTGAGCAGTTAAAATAAAGAAACAGTCATAGAATGCTGGAAATTCTTTTCAGTCAGTATAACTTCAGTGACATTTGATTATTTGCTTATAATTCCTAAACTCATTGATTGATTCTTATCATATAGCCGTAGACAGTTTGCATTAGAGATTTGGTCAGTTTTATGATTTAATTTTCTAAACCTTTTGATGGATTTTTGTCATCTTTGGACAAATCATTACGAAGCTAAGACTATTTAATTAGCAACATACCTGATTGCCCATTTGACCTTAGTGTCAAGGTCACAGTCATAGAAATTGTTTACATTAAGGTTTTCATTAAAGTTGGAATTTTCACTGAAATACTTTAAGACCTAGCTGGTTCTAAATGAACATGGTTTATGATCTGACATCCAATATATATTTTGGTTGAATCATTCTTTCTGCAACTTGCTTGATTAACCATGTCACCTTGGGCTCAAGGTCAAGTGTATTACAGCAATGCTTTGATTAGGGGCTTGGCATTCAAGTCCTGGCCTTGTATGTTCACGGTCAAATTCATCTTTAATTTTCTATTTTATCACACAAAGTAATTTATACCATGCTTTATTAGCAAATTGTTGATATAATATTTTGTACCGTCACACCATGTCACACAAGGAATAACCATAATATTCAAGACAGTAAATTAGTAAAAATTTTATTGCTGCTAATTTTTCTAATATATATTATGATAACTAGAATCATTCATTTGTGATCTTTTAATGTCAAATTTTTAAGTTTTTAAAGAGATTTAGTTATTTTTACAAATCCCACTGCTCCTCAGTGTACTGTGTCCTGAAACTTTTTATTATGTCAAAGCCATATATGGTAAACAGCAAAAAGAACAAAGAGTTAAATGATTACATCTATAATGAGCTGATTTATATTCATGTACATGTATCTACTAAGAACCAAGACTAACCATTGGCTGCCTGCATTCCAGAATTATTTTTTATTTGGAATGTTGTAGCTGATTTCCAAGTTCTGACATTTTTTTTTATAGATTTTACTGAAATTGTGATAATAAAAATTGTATTTTATAGAAAGCAGTCAGTACCTTTGTTTCTCAATATGTTTTCAGGGTTTCTGCCACCAGGCTTTATGCAGATAAGCAGTCCAGCCAATATAAACAGGCGGGGCTCTGTCTGTGGCTCAAATGTTCCACTTATTACAGAGTTAGGTAAGGTCATGGACAGTTTCTAGATAATTCTTGTTAAGTACAGAACTGCCAAAGAGATGACCTCTATGCTAAAGCCACCTTTTTGAAGTGTCCAGGTTTAAAATTTAATTTTGATATTTATCAGTTCATTTTTTTCAGTGTAATCAACAGGATACAACATTGTGCTTGTCATTATCTGATGAATTTATACGTATTTTAAAGAGGTATAAATGATAATAAGACAGAGCAGAACTAAATTATTTATTGATTTTTAAAAACAAATATATCATTTGTAACATTTCTATCTAATTAAAATTAATAATCCCTTAACAACTGCAAAGTCTTTTTATTCTATAAATAATAGTATAGTTGACAAAATACACAAATGATTTGCAGAAAAAATGTTTACCATGCCCAACACTTATGGTACATGAAAAATTTATATAATTTCAAGTCCCAACTTGTATAGGTCATAAAAATGTATTTTTTAAAATAATGAAGGGTATCCTGAGACTTAAATTGACCCAAGACTTACCATCATTATAGTAATGGAACATACCAGACCATACAATCTTTACAGTAATGGTACATACCATATCGTACAATCTTTACAGTAATGGTACATACCAGATCATACTATCTTTACAGTCATGGTACACCAGATCTTGCCATCATTACCATAATAGTACATACCAGATCTTGCCATCATTAACATAATAGTACATACTGGATCTTACCGTCTTTACAGTAAAGGTACATACCCGATCTTGCCATCATTAACATAATAGTACATACCAGATCTTGCCATCTTTACAGTAATGGTACATACCAGATATCACCATCTTTACAGTAATGGTACATACCAGATCTTACCATTTTTACAGTATTGGTACATACCAGATCTTGCCATCATTACCATTATAATAGTACAGACCAGATCTTCATTAGTTATCTAATTTATCTCATATGACATTTTTTGCAGTTGCCCACAGATATTTAATCTTTATGTAACGATTTTTGTCCAAGATTTGATGGACAAATGTTGATAGAACATAAAAAGGAGACAAAAGCTCAAACACATCTGATAGTAAGAACATGGTGGAAACAGGGTTTCCGTGTTACACAACTTAGAGTGATATATTAGTCAGTCTGTTGACACATTCTCTAACATTTCACTAGTTCAAAAATCAAAACAGTGAGAAAATTAATTAATTTGTAATCTTTATAAACTTTATGCTATTATCATTTCAGCCAATGACTCAAATGTGCAATTTTTGGATCAGGATGATGAAGATGACCCTGACACAGAGTTATACATGACCCAGCCATTTGCCTGTGGAACAGCATTTGCTGTCAGTGTGCTGGATTCACTCATGAGCACAGTAAGCCATACAGTAAAATGTGTCTTAATAGACCACCTCATCTGATCTACTAAGTCAGGTGGTACCTCTTAACAGGTTCCTTAAAGGACAGTTTTCAAGGCCAAATTTCAACCTCATTTATAAAGGAACAATGCCCACAGTAAATGTACATGTATCATAATCTTTATTTTTAGTATTGTTAAAAAGTTACAGGCATTCATTTCAAAATAAATTTGTATAGTAATAAAAATACATTGATCATAAACATTTACATTTTTTTTTTCAATTCACATCAGCATATTAATTAAGTTATTTGGGTAACACTTATTTACCTGTCCATACATTGTGAAGATAACTATGAGAACTCCTGTTGTACATACTCATGTACAAGTCAAGTCCAACTCTTAACAGCTTAGACCCTGATCTGCCATTTCATAATGCACTGACAGGTCAAGGCCTGCATTGTTTGTTCTATTGATTACTCCTAACAAACTGCAATGACCCAGAACTGCCATTGCATTATGCAGTACCATGTCAGGGTCTCTGCAGTTTGTAGTTGAACTCTACTGATAAATTAGTACATATGGCACTAAGGGATCCTGAATTTGCTGTATTTTGCAGGACTTGACCTACACATGAAATGTCTGGTACATAAAGTGAGCAATTGGACACGGATCATAGGATGTTTCAAATGTACTTTTCTTAAATTGTCTTTGATTTGTTTGTCCACTAAAGTGTACATTAAACTGCTTGATGAAGTATACCACAGCACAAAGAATGTGAAAATCTCCAACCTGTATATGATTGTTGCTGTAATGTTCAGCAGATGAAGGATGTTTATGATAAGTAAATGTGTCTTGTATTTTAAATTTCTTGAAGGAAGTTAACATTTATACCAAAATATAGCTTTTGTATAACCTGTTTTGCTTCAGTATTATTAACCAACATGTCTACTGTCAGTCACACTATATGTATTTCATCATCTAATTACTCTTTATAAAAACCATTTTCATTACCCATTGATTGGGAACTTTCATATATTATCCTCACCATCTCATTGTTTTGTTTTTGTTGTTTTACTACCCATAGACCATGAGCCAATTTTCATGTATGATTCGTATGTCATGTCACCTTTTTGTCATGCTATCTAGCCTTGCATGGCAGGTGCACCATACAATCCCAGTCAAACCAACAGGCTTTAATGAGGTAAGATTCAAAGGTGACTAGGTTTACATGCTGTTTCTTTGTGAGACACTCAGTGCAGTTGTTGCTGACTAAGCTTGCTACTACTTAAGGACTAATAAAAGTCACATTCAGCTAGTTAAACAGAGGTAGAGAAGGCCAACTTGATTCCTTTGTAAAGAGAAGGCCAGCATGGTTCCTCAGTAGTGCAGGAAATTTTAGGATTATATTCTCACTAAAGATATTCATTTGCTAATCACCATCAGCCTTGCAAATAACACTTTTTTATAACTGTATGATTACTTTGGGGTCTGTATTATATAGACGTTACAATAATCAGTCACTCACATCATGTTTTTGTTTTTACAGTGTGGTGATGCATCAGTGCAGATCAGACCTTTACAATATAATATATGTAGGCTATGCCCTAGTCATGTAGGAAACGAATATAAAAAAGAACAACAAACATTTATTATCATCCTCCAGTACATGTTTGAGAACCTGAACAAATAAAACTGCACAGTAGAATGGTCAAAATGCAATTATTGTTTGAAATTCTGTTGTATAGTTTTCTAAAAACCATTTTTATAAATAAAAATAATTTGGTTGCAGAATATTCTAGTATGGAGGATGATACTTACACCGAAACAGCAGCAAATCCATAACCAAAATTACACATTTTCTGGTACATTTAATAGTCGAGTATGTTAATGTTTTTGTGGTTGTTAACAACTTTTTATACTCCCTAAGACTTCTTTTATAATAATTTTCAAAAATGTTAACTTGCACATTAATCTTTAGGGAAAAAAGGTCTGACAGGTGCCATCAGAATATTAAGATCCCTGCAACTGATCAATGCATCTTTTTAGAGACAAAAGGCAAAATCTATGTCACACCTCTTTTCACACCTAGCTTTTAGTGTTTGATGTTTACTTTGATACTGACTGTGAACTGGCTTGAGTAAAGTAAAACCATTTAGCTGCCAATTTAAAGCAGCATAAAGTAAATAACATCCCTTTGATTCTGTCAGTAGGGTCAGCTGGCTTCAGTGTTTGAAGTTTGTCAGCATGGATAATATTACGTGTGATCAGAAGAAATTCTGAAAGAATGAAAAATGGTAATTGATTATGGTTGGATTACTAATGAACTTAAGGGGCATCAAAACTGTAGTCAGTTTGACTTGTGTTGAAATTGTCAAGATGTCTAAGTGTGCATTATCTCCAGTGCTGAATGGCTAAAATCTAAGCAACTAAAATGTCTTGTGAAATTCAGTGATGGCTGGAAATGGGAATTTCAGTGATTAGAAGTACAAAGAGTCCTGTCTGAACAAGCATCTTAGGTATTATTCTGAGTCCAAGGCAAGTTGCATAGGTTTGAAAAATTAACAACAGACATAATATTTAAAATTTTATGCTAAGATACTGCCTCTTCTTTCCGTTAAAGTTAATATTTGGGTCCTTAGTAATGCATATGTTTATTGGAAGAGTATGTATGCACTACAGTAAATATATGCTGAAACTTAACAAAATCTACTGCAAACAGTTTTACTATGGGTGAATTGGGGAGAAACAGTCTTAAATGAGTATGAATTCTGAAGCCAGTAAAATATAGTTGAAAATACTCCAAATAACCAACAGCAGATTTCCAAGAATTTGTTTAAAAATGCAACTACTATGGTTGCAATCATTCAGTTGTAAGATATGGGCTCATGAAATCAAATATATACTCATTTTTTATGGTCTTGGAGAGGCTTGGTACAACCAAAGTGTAGGAGATGAACTAACAATTATTAAATTCATTTTAGCATGGAACGCTACTCTGTGATTTATGTAATGTAAATAAAATGTGCTTATAAAGATTAATTAAAGGTTAGTAGTGGTTGTATCTCATTTTGCATTTAGTATGGGTCACTCACAAAAGTGCATTTATATCGTAAAATGAAATCAAGCATGATAATTTTCATCATACATGATGCGAGGTCACTCATAGTTGAGGTCACTAAAATCAGATTTAACTGTATTACGTGTTGTAGAATTAGAATCCAACAAATTTGTGAATTTAACATGAGGATTTACATTCCACACAAAGACCCACAATAAATGTTCATACCATTTTTATATTATACAGCTCCTTATGCTGCCAAGTCACCCAGTGTGAAATTTTAAATTAATTCTTCAGAACATTTTCTACAATGAACACCACTCCCTCATTTCAGTCTGTTAAGGTAACCTGTGAACCCACTTATAATGTGGGGATAGAACCCATTTTTCATATAGGCCCTTATTTACTGAATGTGAATGTGAATAAAATCATGACAAAATTGGTAAATCTTAATAGCTCATTTCTTGGTCAAAAATGGCAGATTATTTTCATCAAAATGGTAGTGGCAGGCATTCTAAAAATTAGATAATTACATCTTTTGTAATAAATGAAGTAATTGGGGTAAAACATGAAAGTTAATTGATCTACCTGCCCAAGAGTTGATGGCCATGTTGCAGGTGAATTAATCTCATTTGACCATTCAAACAGTGTTTTAAATTTAATTATGTAAGAACCATCTTTATAGTATCTAACATTAATCAATGATGTATTCAAATCATTCACATGTGTGATGTGATTTGGATTTTTAACATAGCTTTAAGATTTTTTCAGTCATATTGCTATGATGTCTGCAGTGTGGCAGTTTATAGTGATGTCTAGCCCCAGTCATCATGCTGCAGACATATAGCATGATGTCCCACCCAGTCACATTATCCTGACACCAGGCCAACCAGTCCTAACACTAACCTCTTAATTCTGAGCACCAAGCGAAGCAGCTGTTAGTACCATTGTTAGAAGTCTTTGTTATGACTAGGCCAGGGATCAAATCCATGACATCCCACATCCAAGGTAGATGCTCTAACCATTAGGCCACCAGAGTGGTCCATTTACTTGTGTGATCAAGGATAGCAAGGGAACCAAGCAAAAGGCATACTTGGTGCATGAAAAGCTTAGGCTCATAGATTGGGTTAATTATGGAGAAGTGAGAGCTTATTGTTTGTAAATTGGCACTCTAGAGGTTTGCTCAAGATGAGCAGAATTTTCAGTTACTTGTAAATAATTCACAGCTTCAGTATTTTACATAAAAAACTATAAAAATGTTGAGTTTATATGTTGTTTTTGAAATAAATGACCATCAATTTCGAAACAAAAGGTTCTAGTTCTGTTCTGGATCAACAGAAGCACAAGAATGTATCAGATTCACATGCAAAAGCAATAATATAATGCACAATGTTTTCACAGGTACACATGATGTATATTGATATATCTTAGAGTAATGTTTTTAATGATCTTTTTATGACTGGTTATCTTGACAATAAATGTAATTTTTACAGAACAGTTAACAACTTCATTAGAATAAAGCTGTTGATTGAAAGTTATTCCCAACAAATGAGTGTTCAACAGTTTAAGACACAAACACCCCACTCTCTTCCATTACTAAGTTTAATTTTTCAGAGGAAATCCTGTAATTCACCATCTCACTTGTGCAGGAGTCAGTGTTTTTGAACCCCATTGTGTGTTAGTGGTAGTTAAACTGAGATAACAGTCTTGCAGGATATGATAATGTCAATAGTGGTTTTAAGTTTGTGTGCTGCTTTTTCTGTAGTTAATGTGTTGGTAAAACTTCATGTTTGACAGTAAATATATATGTCTTTTATATAGTATACACTATAGTTTGACAGTAAATCCATAATTGATGTCTTTTATGTAGTACTCACTATACTCCATGTTTGACAGTAAATCCATCATTGATGTCTTTTATACAGTACTCACTATACTCCATGTTTGACAGTAAATCCATCATTGATGTTTTTATATAGTACTCACTATAATATATGTTTGACAGTAAATCCATCATTGATGTCTTTTATATAGTACTCACTATACTCCATGTTTGACAGTAAATCCATCATTGATGTTTTTTATATAGTACTCACTATAATATATGTTTGACAGTAAATCCATCATTGATGACTTTTATATAGTACTCACTATACTCCATGTTTGACAGTAAATCCATCATTGATGTCTTTTATATAGTACTCACTATAATATATGTTTGACAGTAAATCCGTCATTGACATCTTAATGATGGACTACTTAATATGTGATGTCATCTTATATTAATGTATTTTACGCATAATAATACTATGCAATAGGATCCATGAATATACCTACCTTATAAAAGGACTACTTTATACTGAGGTACCTTATGTTGAGAGAGCGCTTCATAATCATTCACAAACGTTTTTGCATATATATTAGGATTACAAGATTAAGTTTTGACCAGTTAAACTTGTATTGAGGAATTGGAGGTATGTGTTTTGTGGGTTTGGTATTAGTTCTATTAATCAGTGTGTATATATATATATATATATATATATATATATATATATATATATATATATGTTGGTATTGCAGACTTATAAGTCACTTGTTGCATTTAACAATACTTTAAATTTGGTTGTCTTTCCATCTATGTCCTACATATATGGTATAGATTGTTCCTCACATTATGTTTTGTACTACAGAGCTATTTCAATGACAATGCCCTGACGCTCATAAGGACACTGATCACGGGTGGTGCTACCCCAGAATTGGAGCAGATTCTGGCAGAGGGTGCAGGTGTGAGGGGAGGATACTGCACACCATCTGTCCTTGCTAACCGAGACCGCTGTCGAGTGGCCCAACTCTCACTCTTTTCTGGACCACTCTGTCAGTTTGGGGTAAGAGCCTTTACAATAGCGAACATTACACCCCCACCTCTTATGTAGAGGTAAGAGTACATAAAAATCCTAATGTCTCTCTATCTGTACCTCCAATTGTGGATCCTACCATCTGTGACACAATCTTGAGAACACAGCTTTACAAATCCTTGTATTTTAGTTGCTGTCTTGTAAACTCGTTGAATTTTGAAAAAGTTAGTTTCGTCCTTGAAAAGTCCTTTAATTTGTTGAAATTGTTCCCAAAACTCATCAGATTTATTTGAGGAAATGCCAAAGTTTAGAACTGAAGTAAGGAAATATACTCCTTGAAAACTGTTGGAAGTTCTTGAATAGTCCTTGAAAAACAACTCACTGGGGCTGTACAAAGGTGAACTAGTCTTACAGATTTTAATGGATTACCATTGAAATTGGTAAAATATTATAGTCATTATATGAAGATGCAAATGTCAGCTAATAATTCTGGTCCCACCATTTTTGTACATGTTCTGACCTTTTGACTTGCAACAGAATGCAGTGTATGACAGAATCTTATGAACACAACTTGTCCCACAGTTTTCAGTCAGTGACTTTGAAACATTCTAACATTACAGTTATCATCTTAACCCTTTACCTCGTATAGCAAAGTTACCCAGTGTAGCAAGCTATAAATAGAACACCTGTTACCTATTCGACTCCATATGCATAGGCCTGCGTGTTAACTGTTAAGCAGTGTAGTGTATGTTACGTTTAACAGCAATTTTAACCATTTTACATTTTTGGTACACATCTATTATGTGAGGAAAAATTTAAGAGTAAAGTCCAGTTGTTATAGCTGTGTAATTATTTTTCACGGAAGAATTTTTGTATGTGCTTTAAAATCTTGAGAGAACTCGTTCACCGTCCACATCTACATCACTAAGTCATCTGAATTTGATAATTTATAAAAACTAATTGCTGCCTACATCAATATCAGAGCCTTTACCTAAGTTATTGAATCTTTCATAGTTGTGATTCAAATTGTGAAAACTTTGTAAGTACTGAATGAAATCTGAAACCTCCATTTTGGAGAGTGGAGATTATGAACCAGTTACTTTAAATAGCAGATATCGACCAGAGCATAAACAGTGACCACGTGATCTGACATAATTGTCATTCGCAGAAATGAATGTATTTAATTGGGGGTCTTCCCCGAAGGTGGCGCTCCAAAAACCAGCTTAAAATGGCTGATGTTTACAGCACACGTCAAAAGGTGCTTACATGCGAATGGAGTAGAGATGTCAAAAGGTGCTTCCATGCAAATGGAGTAGAAGTATCCAAAGGTACTTGCATGAGGTAAAGGATTAAGGTTTGTATTTCAACCAGTCATTTTGCTCCTGCAGTTTTTATTAGGGTTATTGCTCTTTTTATATCTTATTTTTAGGGTATCACTGAAAATTGTGAGTGTCTCAAGTCACATAATATTTTTTGTGATTGCTGTGAAACTTTATACAATTTATGGTCATCATCTCAAGATGGACATGTCAACAGATCACTGTGATGCTCTGATTTTTGTAAGAGTTAGTGCCCTTTTTGAATTGCTGGATGTAGTGAATGGCAGAAGTTGGTGAATGCAATTCATCTCGCATATTGTAGTGGATCACCTTAAAACTTGGAAATGTGAGGTCATTGTCTAAAGATGTACTTATAGATAAACCACTGCGATTTTTTTGTGTTATCATCTTTTTGACTTGGCATCTGATGTTAGGCATGTCAGGATCTTGTGAACACAACTAGTCTTTCAATTTTCAGTGGATTGCCAAAAAAATTTGTACATTTGCATTGTCCTCCAGCAACTTTGACAGAATTTTGTGAATGAAGCTAATCAGTTTTCAGTGAATTGCCATGAAACTTTGTATGTAGTTTGGTCATCATCATTAGATATGCATGTAGACAAATCATTGTGCTCTTGCACTTTAAAGAGTTATTGCCCTATTTCTCTGTTGGTGAATGCATTGTAAGACGGAATTCTGCTAGTGCTGTTTTTAATGTATCACTATGAAACTTGGTACAGATAGCCATTGTTGAAAGATGCTCACTTTGAAAAGTCTCTGCTTCTGGATTTTGCTACAGGATACTACATGTGACAGAATTTTGTGAATGTTACTTCTCTTGCAGTTTATAGCAGATGGTTGTGAAACTTGGTACATTTTATGTTTATCCTAATAAGTATGTTGACTAATAATTCAGCTTCATAAAATCAGATGTTGAGGAAAAACATGACAATATTTCTGATATTATTTGATAAATGATTGAGTGAGATTATGATATGTAATTTTTAACAGTACAAAATTTGGGGATATAATAATTGCAAAGCCTCTAAAAGTGGGAGAATGTGATTAAACCAATTAGTGAAGCATGGTCGATTATATATTATAGATAAATTATAGGTACACCCAGTGTGTATTTAAAGACATCTGTGTATGGGGTATAAACAATTGTTTTTCTACACCACCAAAAGGCAGGCATATATTGTTATGGCATCTTTCCATGCACCGGTGTGCATCTATCAGATAGTTACCTTTTTCATTCTGCTCAAAAACAATTCCACTATCTACATGTACCAAACTTTGTTGATAGTTTGCACTTGGAGGAAGAAGCCTTGAGTTTGTCATTAATAGGCCTAAGTTTAAGGTCACTGAGATTGAAAGAAAACACTGAGTCCACCCAGTAACATTAATTCTAGATCACAGACCTGGGAAAAACTATGTGAATGACATGTGCTTGGAGTAAGGAAAGACCTTTTGATTTGGGGGTCGAAAGATCAAAGTTTAAGGTCATTGTGACTGAAAGAATACAAATATATTTTTTTGAAATAAGTTTTCTTTAGACCATTTACCTTGATCAGAATTTATGGAGGGCTTGCACTTAAGGCAAGGAAGAAACCTATTGATTTTGGGATCAAAAGGTCAAAGGACAAGGTCATTGTGGCCCAACCAATCCTGGCTTTGCACAACAACTTTTGTACTAGAGTTCTTGACCAAACTTTGGATGGCTAGCACTTGGGATATGAATAACTCTGTAGATCAAGGATTCTACAGGTCAAAGGTCATGATCATGGTAAGTCTGCACATTAAGTTTTGTTCAAGACCACATTCATTGATCTTTGGTCAATCGTATTGAGACCTGTTAGTCAGTAATTCAAAGGTCATCATGTTGTGCTAATGCCTACATACAGAACTATTAAACACTGGGTGGGCATATAATGTCCCATTTGTGATACTCTTGTTTTTAAGTGTATTCGATCATATGCAGATTTACATGTTGTCATATATGTCAAATTTATTACTGGCCAGAAAAAAACAAAATAGTTTAATACACTTTTGTAAACTTGTATTTCAGAAGAATGGAACCTATGGTGAGCTGTTCATTTTTGCCCTGAGACAGCATGGAATTTTATGTATTGGTTTATATAGATTCCGAGACACAACCGCTGTTAAGGCAGGACCATCATCAAAACGCTATGTGATAACCAATCCACCCAGTGATTTCAAGCTGCTGGCGTCTGATCAGGTACATCAGCTTTGCAAGAAGTTTTTATGTTTACAGAAATGGTGACATAATATTGTCATAATCCATCTTGAGATCCAAATATTGATTGAAAAATGACCAAAGTTTAAAATGTAACTTAGACATGCAAATAAGTCTAGTGGTAGAAGACATTTTTTCCCCAAAAAATTTTTAACAAAGTTCAGTACTCTCACAAATTCTCATATTGTAATAACAAAAGCAAAATGTAATAAACTGTATTCCTTTTTAATAAATGTTTTGGTATGTGTTCTTGAGGTTTGACTAATGTTAGATTTCCTCCTAAAATCATGCAGTGAGTGCAGTGCTGTTGTTGTGAATGCAAATGATGCATGCTAGACCTCAAAATCAATGAGACCTTTACCATGAAATGGCCATAAAGCCAAGGGAGCTTGAGGTATGGTCTTGCATCCATCATGCATTGTGTCCCTTGTTCAGCAATAATTACAGTTCTCAAGTTCTTTCAGTAACCACTAATTTAAAAGCAGTTTAAACCAAAATAGGCAGGGAGCATTCAGGCATTTACAGATGATACTGATACACCACCAAAAATAGCCATCTTCATTAGAGAAAGAAAAACAACAACTTTTCAAAACCACTCTGCAAATATTGACCCAATTTAATAAAAAGCATTCTGGCATAGAGGGCTTTCAGGGTTGGAAAAATCATTCTCATGTGTCATCCAAAATGGCTGCTTTTGCTATAAAAAAAAACAACCTTTAAATAGATTCTTCTCAAACAATTTGGCCAAATTTGATAGAAATCATTCTGGCAAAAAGGACTTTCAAATTTTATACAGATGTTGCAGAATTTCCATAAAATATGGCAGCTGTTACTAAAATAAAAAAATACTTCCTCCAACCTACTTAACAAACTTGATATAAAGCATCATGCAATGAAGGCCTCAGAATTTTGTACAAATAGGTTAGAAATCAAATATGCATACTATTGCTGAAAATACAAAACCTTTTAAATACCTTTCCAAAAACCACAGAACAGAATTTGACTAAGTTTGGTAGAAAGCATCCAGACATAAGGTCCTTTTAAGTTTATACAAAATTACCCAGTCTGCCATCAAATATAGCTAATTTTGCTTCAAACATAAAAACCTTTAAATCACTTTTTCTCAAAAACGGATGAACTGAATTTCATCAAATTTGGCAAAATACATTCTGCATTAAATTCATGAAGATAATGCCAATCTACCTTCATATATGACAGCCATTACTTACAGAAGAAAAAAGTACATTAAACAACTTCTTCCCAAATATCAATGAACATAATAAAACCGGATGAGAGATTCAGGTCCAATTGGGACCTCGTTATTGTTATTTAATTAATAAAGGCAGTACTTTGAATCAAATAAGATTCCACTCTTACAGTTATACATTTTCAAAGTTGTACTCCTTTCATTGAAATGATAGGAGAATGTTTGCCAGACAGATTTCAGATATATTCTTCACATATCTGTAATTGTATTAATTTTTTGTTTCCATTAGTTATTATTATTATTATTATTAACGTAATGATGTCTTTTTTGTTACATGACACCTTTAGTTTTCTAAAGTCAGCTTTGTTTGTCAGAGCTATTGTATTTACCATATTTACCATATATATTGGGACACCATATTTTTGGGCACACACTAAATTAATTTTTAAAGTAATTTTTTGCGCACTGTAAATTATGGAACATGTCTTTTTTTGATTTGTAATGTGTGGGACATTTTTTAAAATCATTCAAAAATTACATGTCAGAAAATGCACTCAAACTTATATTTTATTAAAAAATATTAAAGTGTGTACTTGAGACAAAACTCTTTAACCCACTGAAGCATCTTCTCATCAACCCTACCCGTCTCCTGCACATTTATGATTTTTCCTTTTGATGCATATTTTTTAGCTTCCTCTTGCAGTGAAAAATTATCATTAGTCATAACACATCTCTTGAAGCAGAAAATGCAAGGACCAAAGTAAGATTTTTTCATCTCTACCAGTCATGCAAATTCTCACACTTTTAACCAACTTCTTATTGACAGTCCATCCATGAATGAGAGCAAAGTACACCACAGTTTCATCCATGTTTATGATCATATTATCAGCAAAATCATCTTCTTCTCTTCTGGCCTTCACAAATTCATCGAATGAGTTTTTATTTTCTCCTCCAAATCTTCTGAGAAATGATGGGTCATTGATGCCTGTGCATGAAGCACTAGATTGTGTTGTTTCAAAAACTGTCAATTTATTTTTAAATTCCCATGAATATTGGTACACAGGAACCAAAGTTGGCTTCCGTATGTCCACCAACTTGGTATTTAAAACAAATCAGCACACTTAAAAGAATCCAAAATCTTCTTCTGAGGTCAGTTTGGTTTGTAATAAAATAACTTTATGTATGATTTCCTGTCGGCAAGTTCAGACAGTGAGTTCATTGCATCTCTGCCAATTATGTTTATTCACCACCCAGGCTTCTTTTTCTTGTCACTGTTAATCATAACTTATACATTGATGTTTACAGGGTAAATATTATACACAGCAATAATTTGCTTTAATAATATTATTTTGTAACCCATGCTAGCGATCATGTACGATCCATACTTTTGGTTGCATGAATATGTTTTTTTAGCTTTCACATGCCATGAAAACTTATCATTAGAGACAACACATCTCCTGAAGCAGAAACTGCAAGGACTAAAGTAAGATTTTTTTTTATCTGCACCAGTCATGCAAATTCTGACACTATTAACCCTCTTCTTATTGACAGTCTGCCCAGGAATGAAAGCAAAGTACACCAGAGTTTCTGCATGTTACTGATCATACTGTTGCCAAAATCATCTTCTCTTCTGGCCATCACAAATTCATCAAATGTTTTTTTTTCTTCTCCTCCAAATCTTCTGAAAAGCTCTGGACCAACGATGTCTCTACACAAAGTACTAAATTGTGTCACTTTAAAAATTGTTCCATTGTGTTAATTTATTTTCAAAATTTTCCATGAATACTGGTAAAAAGGAACCAAAGTTAGCTTCCCTATGTCAGCTGACTTGGTATTTTTTAAAATAATTGTCCCTCTTAAAAGAATCCAAAGTTGTCTTCTGAGGTTGGCTTGATTTGTAAACAGTGAGTTTATTGCATCTATGTCAGTTGTTTTTATTTACCACCCAAGCTTTTATTTGCTTGCCATCAGTAATCATAATTGATACAAACAGGCATTAATGTCTCGAAGGTAAATAGTATACACAGCAATAACTTGCTTTAATAATACTTTTTTGCAACCCATGCTAGCAAAAGGATTGTCATTTGCATTTGCAGTGAATGTATTTTCAATTAATAATTTTTATTTTTGTGAGATACTGTCATATAGTTAACCTGGGTATAATACAGTCCTGTTTATTTTGTACCTTACACCCTGTCATGCATGAATAGCAGGTTCCTCGAGCAATCGGTTGATCTCTTTCTCTCTCTTATTTGCGATTTTATGGATCCAGTTTTCAGACTTATAACATATCAAACCTTGGAGTACAACCAAACATGATTCATTTCTCTGTATTTACATCAATGAATAATGTGTCCTGTATTATCTGATAAAAGTGATATGCTGCATTATGGATGCATATGCAACATATACAGAGTTTGGGAATATATTTTTTTTTTTAACAAAGTTCTCAAAATGAACAAAGAGGAATATATGATCACAATGTAAGGTTAGTTTCTTTCATTTTATTATCAAATAAGCATTTTGTTTATCTGTTATTGCAACATGCAGTGGTGGTAGGGGCACAAATTTATTTTGTTTTTGTCTTGGGACACATGACCTAGGTGAAAAGAAGTTTCACCATATGTTCTGGGACAGGACAAAAAACATTTGATCATGTCCCAATATATATGGTCAATAAGGTACATCTTGTTTACAATTTGTCAATTGATGGATCTATATTTATTATTCATGTAACCTCACTGTGTTATCATTTGAAACATTTTACATATTTTTTTATCAGCTAAGGTTTTAATATTTCTGATGTTTCTTCCAGTATGCACCCTTTCATTGAAAGTAATATCTTCCAGGAATTTTATTTTAACTAATCAGTTTCATTCATTCAGGTGTGCATTTCCTATGGTTTACACTGCCTTAAAATTGCTACATATATTCATCCAGTGAGTTCACAACCAAGTACCAATCTAAATTATATATATATGGGATACTGAAATTCAGATGGCTCTTGCCATAAAAAATTTTCTTAAAAATCAACATGATGGCCATATATTTCGAAATTTAATATAAAATCATTTAAAGGATATATAATAATTTCTGACCAAAGTGAAAACATTGATATACCTAATAATTATATGTCAGACAATGTCATTTTTGGTTCTAGATTTGCTGCTGTTTTAGTATTAGTATTACCTTGCCATGATTT
Source organism: Sinohyriopsis cumingii (assembly GCA_028554795.2). NCBI lineage: Eukaryota > Metazoa > Mollusca > Bivalvia > Unionida > Unionidae > Sinohyriopsis > Sinohyriopsis cumingii. The sequence continues at coordinate 88,651,658 of CM068826.1, read as the reverse complement.
ACTGATTTCCTCACAAACAAATTACTTGTATAAATTATTGCTTCTTTTTTAAAAAAACTATGCTAATTATATATCAGCCAATTAATGAGCATTTCCACAAAAAAGTCAGATATGAAATTTTATTTGATGAGATTCCCACAAAAAACTTAGAGAATGATTAAAAAAAGTTGTTGTTGATACTATTTTTGTTCTTAAATTTGGGCCTTGTCTTTATTGCCTTGTGCTTTGTGGCTATAGTGTTTAAATAAATGATAAACATAATAACCAAATACTGACATTTGTGAACCTCTTGGATGGGAGTGTTGAATGGTGTCTCCTGTTCTTCCTGTCACAAACTGAAATCTCCCACATATGAAAATTTATGTTTAAAAATTTGATTTGTTCCATCTGACTGATAACTGGCTAGACAGTTTAGTTGCTAATTTCAAGCAGCATGACAGATTAACATCTTTTGATTCTGTCAGTTGACTTTAGTGTTTGAAGTTTGTTCTGGTGGATTATTTTATATGTGAGCAAAAGTAATTCTGAAAGGATTTAAGAGAGTTGATTGTGGTTAGGTTACTAAAGAGCTCAATCAGCATAAAACAATTAACATTACTTTGATTCTATCCTGAGGGTATGTTCTCCTTCTGTGTGTGTTATCCCCCAATGCTAAAATGCCAAAATAAAAACAACAGAAAGATCCCATGAAATTCACTGAGAATGTGAATGGAATTTTAGCAGTTGGAATCAAGCCATATTTTAAAATCTGTTACAGTGGCAAGACTGACATCATGTGTCATGCAAATCCCCATCTCATAAAAGCATATTAACCATGACAACACATAAGCCATCACTGAAATCCATGTTCACATAATCTGCATCAAATGTGAATAAAGTTGAACATGCCAAGACTACTATTTGCCAACTTTATAGACAAAAATAATCATCATTTTTTATTGCAGATCATTTTCCAGATCTAGTCAAAAGAATAATTGGTTCACTGACTCAGAAATAAAACCTTCTCATGCAAATGGAAACTACTTACTTAGTTACTATTTTATCGTTCATAAGAAATTATAATCTTAATAGAATAATAATAATAATAATAATAATAATAATAATAATAAAAATGATAATAATAATAATTTTATTACATAATTTCACTGTTATGACTGACCTGCAGAATGTGACCAGCAACCATGACTCTTAGGCAAAATATGCATTTGACACTAATATGAACAACTGTATTGCAAAAATTGATATCAGCACCACTCACCTTGATTTAATCCTTTGTAAAAAAATATAAATGTAAACCAGACCAGACTACATGTCACTAACTGCCATTGTTATCTGTAATGACTGGGATGAATGAATGAAGTCATTGTCTTTGTTTATAATTCTAGCAAGTGATAGCCATTTTTCAGATTTGATAAAAAGTGTTGATAGTAATGATAATTATGAAAACAAAGGTGACTGCAAATCAGGCTTAAAATTACAAAGGGTGTGATGGTTTAATGTATGTGTTTGTGCTTCATGTGGAGAATCTTACTGACATTAAAACAACATTAGACCCAGACAGTACCAACCTAGAGCAGTTCTGGCAGGCAATCAGTAATCTGAATCTACATACAGGCAGGAAACAGTTTAAACTTATTGGTTGACTCGGTAGAGCTGTACTAATATTTGACACTTTACCATGCAGACAATGAAAGGACAGTTTGAATCAAAGAACAGTGTGTATAATACTCTCTTGACAGCCCAGCTACTTCATGCAAATTGTGGTCTCTGCTCATTTTTTCTGATCCTAAATTTATTATTTTCTTTTCATTTGGTTTCCTAGAAGTAAATCCATGTTTCTTCATCTGTGACAATCTCATTCAAATGTCTTTGGTCACTCCATTTATATTTGGAGTATGGCTTTTTGGACTGTGGCTTTTTGGTGATTCAGCTTGAGCATGTTTATATCAGCCATCAACAGAACTCATCTTGTGCAAATGGCTGTCAATTTATTTGTTTCATTTATGTATGGACCATCATGATGGTAAACTTATAAAACTGGTTCATTTAAGAATAATGTATTTAAAAAGAAAATGCTTTAAAAAAACTAACTTTATTTTTCCATCCATTTTTTGTCTAGAAGTATATATACTCACTTCTAAGTCGAGCCCAACTGAAATTACATAGACCCTGATCTGCACATGCATAATGCACTGGCAAAACAGGTTCTGTGTTGTTTGTTCTGTTCTACTAATTACTCCTGTCATACTGCATAGACACAGATCTATGACAGATTTGGGATTGTTTAGTTTGCAGTTGGACTTATCAGCGACTATATATGGAAGGCAGGTAAAATTACTGCTTGGTAGCATTCATGCCCAGTCTTATTAATTGCACATGATTTCTCTCTTATGCTGTAATGTTGATTTAAAATATTCTTTGCCATTTATATTTAAAATGATTTGCTTTAATATAAGAAGTAAAGTCAAGCAATAATGAAAATTAATCGTATGAAATGGTCCCAAGGTATTTGATCATTGAGATTTGTGGGACATTGTTGTTGTTGTTGTTGTTTGGTTTAACGCCATTTTTCAGCACGATAGGCTATACATGGTGGCCAGTATTAATGGTGGAGGAAGAACCCGGAAAGAACCACCGACCCACGAGAAGCTACTGGCAAGCTTTCTCACATGCCCACATTGGCTGAATCTTAGACTCGAACCGCCGCAGACAGAGGTGAGATGGCAGTGATCCATAACGAAGGCCGCTTTAGACCACTCGGCCACTCGGGGCCCCTTTGTGGGACATTGAACACAAAACATGTAGTATAATAAGCTGAATGTAGCTGGTTGTATTAATTTTATTTTCAATAATTGAAAGAAGAACAAAACACAAGAAAATGTGCAAAAATTCTGATACAGCTCTTACGTCTTTATGAGTACTACCGGTATATATTTCCTGTATTTTGATGTAAAATTTGTATGTTTCTTTTTTTTTTGTGCATAAATATCATCTTGATACCCAGTAAAAATTTGCAAACAGCTAAACTTTCCCAACTACTGCTGTTATCTGAAAATGTATCCTTCATCTAATCTAGCTGTGTATATAAGAGAAGGTGCTTAACACCAAGTAAAATGTGTTCAGTATGTCATTTGCACACTTTTTGAACTTGTGGATGAGTATATTTAGCAGAACTTCTGTGATTATAGCCAGAGATTTATACTGTCAGGACAGTTATAATAGCCCTCAAGTCAGGAATTTCATGTACCAGTTTAATAAATGGTTTAAATCAGATTTTGATTAACACTTTTTTGTACAGTACATGTATTAAATTTTAAAGCGGTTTACTTAATTGAAAACCATACAATTACTTATCTAATTTATGATCTTTAAATACCCTAGTTGATCAGCAATTCAGCAGGTTGTATAAATATTTCTAAAATTACTTGTAGTTATAGTGGGACAGAAGTGACCTGGTGGTATAACTTTCCATTGGAATATTCATTTACGGCCCATAACCCACTTGACAAATTGGTATTGTTGTGTATGCATTTTATATGTTTGATTTGAGCAAATGATCTAGTTCCCATCAAGCATGTTTAATGTTTGCAGAAAACCATATCTACATTATATTTTTGGTGATTAGGCTGTAAATAATCTTTTGATTAAAGATCAAATGGTAAGGTCACTTTGGTTGAGCTACAGAGAGATTATATAAGAGTTATCAATGTGACTTTAAAAATATGACATTGTACAAGCAGTTCTCTGAAATAGTTTAGACTAAATTATTTTTTCAATATATGAACCTTAAAGTTTTATTCCATTCCCTTTGCCAGGTTTTCTGCCTTGCTCCTTGTAACTTTTCTCACAGTTCAACCTCTCCTTCCAAAGCCAATGATAAAAGTAAGAGCTCTGCTTCTACTACTTCTTGTGCACCATTATAACACTGTAGATGTGCATGTTGCTTTTTGTGTGTGACACCATTGCATATGCAATACTTTACATATGTATTTTTCAGCAGTTTCATGAATTATTCATTAGACACTCTTCTTTTAGTAAAGTAGCCAATTTTAGAACCCTTGGAAGAGGAAGAGGAAAGTTGATCATGGTGGTGTAAGTGAAGGTTGTGTTGGTAATTGTGGTGATCTGATGATAATTATGTTGATGTTGATTGTATACTAAAGTGTTGTAAACTGTGTTGGTGATATTAAGTGTTGATGGTAGTAATTATGATACTGGTTGTGGTATAGCAATATTTGTTGTGGTATTAGTGATGTTACTGTTTAATATTGAAATCTATAGAGTTCATCTGATTAATATTGACAGAAAATAATGCTTCAGCTTTTATAATCTTTCAAATACTAAATTAGGTTAAGCATTAACATTATAGCTCAGTATACATGCCATATTTAGTTAAATTGAGACCCCTTCCACATAGAATTCAAGATTTTTCTCCAAAATTAATCACATTGCATGATAGAGAGTTTGACCAGCATATTATTAGCTCTGTTGGTCAAAGACCAGAAGAGTTTATGAGATGGTCTGTTGTCCTTCATCCATCGTCTGTTATCCACTATCCATCTGTCCATTAGCACAAGTTTGTTATTGACACTCATAAAGTACTTGGATGATTCTCTTGAAATTTCACCTTCATTCATTCATGATCAAGTTGTTGATCATTGTCCTTCAAGTACCACAATAACCATGACTGATTTGATATCTGTGAGTACATCAGTGGCTTATCAGGCCAATTTGTGTTCTAAACTGTCTGTGGCACATTTGACAGAAAATGCCCCTTTTGTTCACTTGATCAATAGAGGATGTGCTGCTTTTCTGAGATTTATGCTGCTCATGCTTCTGCAGTGCCACTGCAGTTCTCTTCAGTTCAAGATCTGTAGCTCCAGTATGGATGAGACTGTGCCTTGTGGAGTGATCCTGTGTGAGATCTTCCCAAGACTCTGTTAATATTTAAATATTTCAAGGATGACTTGAGGGAATCCTTGAAGCATTTCTTTAGATCAGACACCCTGATATTGCTTTCCATCCTTCAGGTCTAGTTGGTCCCAATGTTACTACTGTATGGTCTTAAACTAAGAACAAATAAATTAATCATGTTAGAGTCTGTGATGGAAGAAAACATAAATTTGATGAAGCTTTTGAGAAAAGTGATGAAAAGTCATTGTATAATATTGCGCAGGAAAATAGCCACCTAGTGGAGATATTAAAATGATTAGTGAATACAGTGTTGACATTGAAATGAGTAGTGAAAACAGTGAAGACAGCAAAGATTAGTTAGATGTTCAGAGCATTCTAATATAACAGTAACTGCACTCAACTTCTGTTACAAAATGCTGTACAACACTGTAGAAGTGGAGCAGAGCAAGCATTGGGAGAACTTCTCAGAAGCTATTGCTAAAAACAATGAAGCAAAAACCAGAATGGAAATATAAATTTTTTTTATTATGTTTGATGTTACTGCCTATTAAAGGGCTTCAATAAGTGCAGTACTCTATACAGAGGTCTCACCAGGATTTTAAAACATGGAGTCCAAGACTCCCATTTTGGTAAAACTAGGAGTCCCACCAGCAAAAGCTGCAGTCCCCTGCCAGAAAAGATAGAACTTTGCAGATTAGAAGAATTGTTGGTTACCATGAGTTTAATTAACACATTCTTTATAACACTGACAGATAGCTCTTGTTGGCCATCAGAGCAAGACTGAATAATATCAATCCAAGAAAAGGTCTTATTCCAAACACTGCCACCCGCCTATTACATGCATGTGGAGGACTAGCACCTATGTGATTTTCTATGTCTCAGATAAAAAATTGGCATCGAGATACACATGATTAAGCATTTCCAAGACCTCTGATAACTAGTCATTTGAGCTCATATGGGCAGACGCCATGATTTGATTTAAGCTTCCAAACCAATTTCATGACCGCAGAAAGAACAAACCTGTTTATTTGCAAAGCACTGATTTACCAGTTCCTATCATTGTAAAACAGCACCATGATTGGTTGCTTGATGGATTCCATACAGTTCTAGTGAGATTGTATTGTCCTGATTCAAATGTTGCCACATGCCTATGAGGAGATAAAACAGCAACAACTGGAAAAATTAACGAATTAGATAACACTGTGTGTATACAGGAAGCTTGACGGCAGTGGGATGCAATCATTGGCATGATGTATGGGGTGGCCAATCCAAAAACATTAAAATGGCTAAAGGAGTTGGGCATGATATGTATGTGGAATGTCTTCATTAGCAAAACATATACACAGATGCATCTAATCTGAACAGGATTAAAAAGCATTAGATGGATGTATACCAATGTACTTAAGCAAGTTTGACCCCATTGGATACCAAACAATAAATTTTCTCACATGGCATCACTACTTTAGACTATGTGAATATCTTGAACCCTTTACCTCAAGATTTCTATGTAATTTTTTCCATGAACAGAGAGCATCTGATGAACTTGAACCCCAGCTATTACACAAACGTGACATTCCACTAATACCATTTTTCCCCAATCCAAGAAACTCTTATTGAGAGACAGACGGGATTTTTCCCAGCTGTGAAAGATGTTGTCAAGTGAAGAATTAAAGAGGCAGAATTTGTTAAGAAACAGCAACAGAGAGGTGTATCTATACCCTAGCCTACACCTGAACCAATGAGTAGAGAAAAATTGGACATGTTATGAAAAGCAGCTAAATTCATCAGGAGTTGGGAAATGTAACAAAACCAAAAGAAAGGAGTACCCCCACCTTAATCCTTGTGTGAATAAAACCCCAAACTCAACTAATTTGCCAGGATTATGGAATAACAAGAAATGACAAAAGTAGAAGGCCTTAGAGACTGTGTGACCCAACAACCATGTATATTGGCTGGAAACATTGGGGTGGGGGGCAGTTCAGATGGGAAACATTGTACCAGAAGTCACTAACAAGGCCACATAGATTTGTCAACATTTGCTCACTAACGGCTTCATGGATCCAGGAATATTTCGCACCTTGATGCAAAAACTTATTGAAGACATTGATATGTATTTGCTGAACTCACACACAGATGATAAACTCTGAAGCAGTTCTTCATAAAATCATGACTGTGATGCAGCATGTCATTACAACCCCTAGCATTACCAACTTGATTACAACTGTATCAACAAAACCAGAATTTTATGCAACATTTTATACACCAATCACTGTGGGGCATCCTACACACTAAACATCTCACTAGCATTGTTACATGTTTTGCAGTTGGTCTACTTTGGGGATATTCATGCAAATAACTCATTTTTGGTGGATGATGGACACAACCTGGGGTATTAACTCTTCATTAGTGTGTACTATGGGAAATCAATAAATGATGAGATTCGTTTGAGGATTTTGTTAAAGACTTCTGGTAAAAACTCTAAGCTTTTCATCCTGTCTTCTCATTTAAATCTGCACCATACATGGTTAACACACAGTCTTCAGTAAGAACAATTCTCAGTTGGTCTGAAGATATAAGTGAGATTTCCCCCAAATGATCAAATTCTGCACATAGGGCTCAGTTGGTCTGAAGATATAAGTGAGATTTCCCCAAATGATCAAATTCTGCACATAGGGCTCAGACCAAGATTTCCCCAAATGATCAAATTCTGCACATAGGGCTCAGTTGGTCTGAAGATACAAGTAAGATTTCCCCAAATGAACAAATTCTGCACATAGGGCTCAGTTGGTCTGAATATATAAGTGAGATTTCCCCAAATGACCAAATTCTGCACATAGGGCCTCGGGGGCATGGATACCATATATCATGCCAGACATTGACAGGATTACCTCAATAATGCAGATCGATTTAACCTGTGATACAATTAGTGGCAGTTACAGAAGTGGAACATCCAGGGGTTGCAAGTGGTCTAATGAATTTGATATCAGCTATAACAATTATTGACTCAGCCACCACCAAAATAGTTACAGTTCTATGGACAGCAACAGTGCCCTCTCTGTTTGATAAAATCTCTCAGCAACAGCTGATTCAGTGATTGCAAATCTGATAATATGAAGCAGATTAGGGTTGTCTCACAAAAGGTATTAGTTGAAACCAATAATTTATAAGTAAAAACATTTGCAAAATTCTGAGATACACCCAGTACTGCATGGAACATGGATGCCCCTGAGATGGTAGATTGCAGCACCAAAGATTTTCAGTACAGTATTATTCATACAGGATAGGGATCTGAAACCATTAATAATAGAATTACAAGTGCAGGACACATCTAGGTTTTTTCTTCTGTGTGAGACCTTCATAGAAATTGATGGAAAACTTATAAAGGCAAACAATAACCCATATCCTGCTGATGCTAATTTTGGATTTGTTAATGGTATCATGGCATTGTTGAATAGCAAGGTCAGCTGACCTGTTTATGTTGTTTCAGAAGGACTTGAACAAAGAAGGTGACCATAGCCCATCTATCCATCATGAATTTGAATAGGGTGCTTTCCTAAAACCACACTGCAGCTAATCTTCCTATCCTACCAGACTGGTGTTGGTGATTCCTGTATGCAGTGAACAAACCCACATTTTAACCTTGGTTTTGCACAGCATCAATTTCAACTTCATGGAGTTCAGTTGTTTTTGTATGCAATTCTCAATCACATATTCGGGTTTTTCAGAGATGTTCAGAAGATTATTTTGGGAGCCAAAAACACAGACATGTCAGCCCATAAGGGTAACTACAATGATGCAATTTGGCATGATGCTGGCATTGATCCTGGCTAGATTGTTTTGTCATTATTGACAATGTGGATGCCTGCACTAATCCCTTTACAGAACACAGAATCATGTTTGCTGTCATTTATGCTTTCTGGAACCATGTATAAACTGTCAATTCTTTAAGCCTTGTTCAATGACAGTTTGCATGGCAAATAAATTATCAACATTATCTTAGCACAGCAAAAACTGTGTTTGTGACATTTCAAGATTCAACTTGAGCTAACAATAAAAAAAACCACACTGAAATGATATTTGATAAGTTGGCTTGTCTGAAGTTTTTCCAACATTCAACTGCACTTTCAAGCAAATTGTGACTTTCAACTCATTAGCCCATCAGCAAATTTTTAATAACAGGATTCAGCCAAAAATTACTTAGAGTTAAATCGGGGCTGTGTGGAGAAAATGTAGCAATTAAAGTCTGGTTGCTGTTCTTATTCTAGAAGTCTGTCATGATGGCAGATATATGTGCTGGTGTATTGTCATGGAGTAGATGGATACAGTGTATTATGTATATTTAATTTAATTGTTTGTCTGTTAGTTTTAAATTTCTTTTTTATTCCATTACATGCTAATGTAATGTAACATTGTTTACTGGACTTGAGTTTGTCCAGAATTGAGTTCAGTTCTGTTTGACCTGATTGACTTTATTTTTTTATTTTGTTGATGTAAACAAATAATAATAGCTTAAATATCCTCTATGGGAAATGAAACATTGTATCTAGTGGCTGACCTTTTTCCTAAATCAGTGACAGTTTTGGTAAACAACTTTTTAAAAATATTTTTTATATCTTTCTCAGAGTAAGAATCATGAAGTTGAGTCAAGGTATTACCTGGGCTATGTGATATTATATCACGTACCAGTTGATAACAAACTTCTATTTTTTTCAAGAAGGGTGAAATTTTGACCCTCATCTGGGAATCTGTTTTGCGTCTTAGTTAGTCATATAACTGTTTTGATAAAAGCTAATCATTTGGGCTTAAAACATTACCAGTTGGGCTGAATTTTAGTTTTCTTCAAATTACTGAATTCAAGTGATTGTTTTCACTGGATATACATAAGTGCTCTGATAATTCTTGGACAAAGATATTCATGGGAATTTATACTGAATTCAAAACAGGGATAATATTTTCTGTGATTCAACAAGAGACTGTTGACACATCTGCACATTGTTGGTTATTACAGAATTCATCGCCTTTCATCATGAATTTCATCGGGATTTGAACTGAGATTCACTTAGAACTTTTCATTGATAGGACTTGTGTTTTAATTCATGGATTATTTTTTGGATTTAATTTGCATTATTGTAAGTTCTTTTTTTTCTTATTTTTCACTTTGTGTTCTAGTAAAATAAATTGTTCAATTTTACAAAGCTTGTTTTCTTTACTCTTTCCTGTTACTTATTTTAAGAGCATACACTCATAACAAATGAAACCACCTCTAGAGATATGACAGAGATTTACATCCATAAATTTTATCAAAGCCAGCCTTTATGTCAATAGGAGATTATCCCAAAGGCACCCAGATTTTAAAGTGTGCTTTTTGCACCGTAGCAGAATTGTCCTCGTTGACATTTTTGGTCATCATCATTTAACAGGATTCTTATGGTCTTTGAAGGTATTTGACAGTTTGGGATAAATGAGGTATCATTTTCAAGGCCTTGAGAGTTTGGGAAAATCAAGCAGATTACGCCAAGATCTTTAAAAGTCTTTGAAAATTGAAATAAACCCAAACATTTTAATTTCTTTCCATAATCACAAATAAAATTGTCCAAATTTGTTAGATTTGGATGTAGTTTAGTTTTCCTGGTTTCTTTCTTTTGATTAATTATAGTTTGTCATCATTAAACAATACTGTAGTATTTTGCATTTGTTATTTTTTCATATAACATAACTTGTATGTAAAATGTTAGCGAAACTAGGTCTTGGAAATCTACATTTGTGGTCTTTGAAAGTTTGGAAAAAGTGTTTGAATTTATCATTCAGAATTCAGTATGAACGCTGTTTACATTACATTTAACATATATCAGCAGGTGTCTGATGTGTTGTGCATGCAGCAGCAGATCATTTTGAAGAACATTGTTTTGTCTATCAGTAAGTTTTAAATTTATTGACAGGTTCAAAGAAAGAGAACAGTTATAATGTTATATTCAAAAGTTTGGAAATACCCCGTGTGCAAGAGAATTTAAGTTCAATGATCATTAGTCATGTCAGGTTCAGGGTCAAGGGTTGTAACAAATTATTTTTAAACTGCGCTTTTTCTTACTTGAATCAAGTGAAATGTAAAAGAATATTTTTGTTACTAAATGTATGCTGGAGTTTCTCCAGAAAAATAGAAGAAATGGATTGGTCATGGAGTAGTATGCTTTCTCTTAGACGAATAGAGCACAAGTCCTATTGAGGGTCTAATGTTTAAACATTGAGTAAGTTGAATCCATGTTTAATTGATTAGTCAGTCCATAAAACTTTATTTTATAGACATTTGAAACAAATTTTACTTTCCACACTGTCATTTGGAATTCATGTTGGTGGATAAATATACAAAGTACCTTTATATAAAAGATACTCGTTCTGTTTGCTTTCTGATTATGTTTATGCCCTTTATCATTTGATTTGTGTTTCAAAGACCACAGGGTACAATGATACTTCAGAACTGCTTGCATCAAGTGACCCTATATATATTTGTAAGACTGCTCCAGGTGCCTAAGTGGTTATAGCATCTGCCTCAGATGTGGGCGAGGGCTAGGCTTTGAACCCTGGCCAAATACTTGTAAAAATAGTGCTAACAGCTGCCACGGTTGGCACTAGGCATTAAGAAGTTAGTGTTAGGACTGGTCAACCTGGCATAAGGATAATGGCACTGGGCAGTACATGGCTTCAGCATGATGCCCCAGTACTAGACATCACTATAAACTGCCACACTGCAGACATCATAGTAATATACATTAAAAATTGTTAAACCTACGTTAAAAATCCATATCACATACACATATATATTTGTATAGTGATCATTGAAGGAATTGGCATTAATTGTAGCTTGTTCTTGAAGTCAAAGGCTCCTTCAACTGTTACAGGCTTTTATCACTGGTATCATTTCTTTGATTAAAGCTTGTAATAGTATCATAGGGAGCAAGATTATTTGGCAGAACCTTTAAACAGCAAGAAGTAAAGCTATGCATGTCACGTGTGAAAACTCTCATGGACACTGATGGATTAAACACTTGATTTGGTTTGAAAGCAAAAAAGAGTTATTTGGTTCTGAGGTAAATCAAGTTAAGTGCCCTGCTCAAAAGTGCACACCAAGGTAGTCTGTCTGGGCTGCTCCAATGATGGATGTTGTTGGAAGATTAGAATAGCCTATTATAATGCATATACACGTTATACAAATTCATATGGTCAGGGAATGGGCAGCTTATGGTCAATTGTTACACTTTGTCAAATTAGAAGCACATAATAAGAAAGTTATATTTTATTTAACTTAATGAGTCCATTTTTAACCATTTCTATTCCAAATAACTTAAGAAAAATTATGGAGCATATATATATAATATACAACATTATATAGGTTACTGTTTTTTTTTTTTCCAGAGAACTGAAGAATAAAGAGTCCTGAGTTTTTTTTTAGGGAGACATGTTTTGTAGAGGGCATACAAGTTTTGTAGAAGACACATCAGTTTTGTAGGGAGATCCAAGTTTTGTCAAAAGACAAAAATTTTGTACAGAGCCACAAGTTTTGTCGAGAGACACAAGTTTTGTAGGGAGACACAAGTTTTGGGTTTATAAGATGTAGTGATGTTTTATTGGACCTAGTTTGATTTGAGTGGCAGAATGATAAAATGTATTTGGGTTAATTACATATATATCCAAACTAGAGACATTTGTATCTCCTCAGAAAGTGTATTGTATGTACCAATGTATGTATGGGGTTAATGACCAAGTGACATAATCCTGGCTATTCAGCACCAGGTAAAAATTACTGAGTAAAAATGCTGTAGGAAACAATACTACCAAAATCTTTTGGAAAAAAAAACCTTCTAAATTAAAGGTAATGGGTACACTAATGCAACAACGATGGTTACAAAGACAGTGTGGTATTCTTTAAGAAGAAAAGAAAAAAGATAAAGGTAAAAGGTAATGTTCTTAGAATGGTTCAGAACTGCAGTCTTTGCCAAAATTCAAAGTTTTCTTTTGTATTTCATCATCATAAAGATTTTTAATCATGTTACCTTGAACAAAAACATTATAAACTAAATTTATTTCTTGCAATAACTTTCAGATAATATTTGGAAACATAATTCTGTCTAAGACTTAAGTGGTTGAGAAAATTAATTCAGTTAAAATTGTCTTGATAGTACCAGTTCTTGTAACAAAACCATTTTTGTAAACTGAATTATAAATGAAAAATTGAATGTGGTAAAAGAATAGTCATAAGAAACTAAACACAAAATTCCAGATGTTTCACAGTTCAGAAAGTTTGATTTAGTCATTACATTCTTTTGGAGCATTTAAGTCCCTACAAGTCCCTTCATTACAGCATGGTTCCTGCTTTAAGGCAAGTATAGAAATGAACCCCATTTCATTTCATGGCATCAAATTTATATGTATCATGTACATAAATACAAAGTGTAGTTATTAAAGGTGATATACCCAGTGGCTTACAGGGACACCATTATAATGAGGGAGTACTGTAGTAGTACTATAGTCTTAGCTAATTAGCCACTGGCTACCAGTACTTAATTGGTATTGGAATATTTCATAGGAAGGAGATCTAATCATTTTTTACTTAAATTTATGCAAATGAAAAACTGTACATAATATGTCCATTAGGATTTGAAAACATTTAATGGCTCATTATCTTTCTAATTTATTGGTGGGGGTCTTAAAGAACTGCACAGCTTCATGCTCCTTTATCATCCAAATTGCCATGAATCATAATTTTAATTGGTTATGTATGGATAAGCTACAAATGTCAGTAACTTCTTCCTCTATTGTGATTTAAGACTTTACTTGCAATATATATATATATATATATAAACTGACAACGAACATTTAAAGGTTTAATTCCTATAGAAACAGCCATGTAAAGTTTTGCAAACACAACGTTTTTTTGTGTTCAGACCAAAATGGGGTATCATCTCCGTGGTGATGCCTGTCTGGGCTTTCTTTTTTCCACGTTTTCTGATTGCTGGAAAGGCTGGAGACAGAAAACCTGCCAAAGAAACAAGGTGTCCAATAAATATTATATATATACTAAAATTTGTCATATCTTGTGCTGTGTGTGTATATATATATATATATATATATATATATATATATATATATATATATATATATATATATATATATATATATATATATATATATATATATATATATATATATATATATATATATATATATATATATATATATATATACACACACAGCACAAGATATGACAAATTTTAGTATATATATAATATTTATTGGACACCTTGTTTCTTTGGCAGGTTTTCTGTCTCCAGCCTTTCAGCAATCAGAAAAGTGGAAAAAAGAAAGCCCAGACAGGCAATCACCACGGAGATGATACCCATTTTGGTCTGAAACACGAAAGTGATTTCCTCATTAGCCCAAAGCATCAGAGTGACCTCCGCTTCAGCCCAAAGCATCACACTGACCACATGTTCAGCCCCAAGCATCACGATAGTGATGCCTGATTGATATTTTATGCAGAAAAGAAATATGTGCAACAGACTTGAATGCAGCACATCAGCCGAGATAAATTTGTTGTGAACTTCAGTTGAAAATTATCATTCTTAACATTCTTTTTCTGGTTTTAAAGCAGTCAGAAAATCTAAGAAATAAATGTATGGCCCAAGTCAGAGTGATGCCTGATTGGAACAAATTTCAACAAATTTCCTTCAATGAAAATTCTAATTTAATACAGCATTTCAGTTGTGAGAATTGCCTCACCAGTTTTGATGTGGGTTCCACTTTTCATTGGGCCTAAGACATTTTTTAAATGGTGTCATCAGGCTCTTTATGGTGCAGAGGGAATTCCATACTTTGGTTAAGGGCCACCATTGTTACCCTAGTAATCCCAGTTCTGATGTTCTGATGGTCTTATTGTTTTCCCATCAATCCTAAACATCAGAACACAATTGGAGCAGATTAGTTCTTTGCTTTATGAAAAACCGGTTCAAATAAGTTGAAATAAACCAAAGACTTTTATCAAGAGTTAGTCTTGAATCTGATGAGAGGTGGAATCAAAACGTTTTTATAAAACATACCGTGCATATATGCAGCATATTTTAAGTTTGGATGGGCCTTGATATGTGTCATGGTATGTAATTAGTGGCACTTGTATAATTTGGCTTTGTAAATAAATGTGTAAAGTGATCCCTCTTTATAATGTCGTTTATGGAAGCCAGAAATGTATACTTTTTGGCATGGCTTCTTTATTCTGATGGAGATTTTAGGCTATATTGTAATCAAGTATAAAGTATTCAAAAGTTCATATAGATAGGTATAATATAACTTATGCAAAACCATGTCATACTGGTTTATTTTCAGTCAAATATTACAGTGAATAAAGTAAACTAACAAATATGACCAAATCTAGAGCTGTCTTGATGGCTCATCAATACCAATGCCAATGCTTTGTATTACATCTACTTCTCCACCACTGGACATTGAGGGGCCTCAAGTGGCTGAGTGGTCTAAAGCGCTCTCCATCACGGATCACTGCCATCTCACCTCTGCCTGCATGGGTTCAAGTCTTGGGCTCGGCCAATGTGGATATGTGAGAAAGCTTGCCAGTAACTTCTCGTTGGTCAGTGGTTCTTTCTGGGGTTTTCCAGGGTTCTTCCTCCACCATTAATATTGGCCGCCATGTATAGCCTATCTGTGCTGAAGAATTGCGTTAAACCCTATAACAACAACAACAACAACTGGACACTGAAAAGTGATCAGACTCAGATATCTTGACAAAATGTGTGTCCTCCTGGTATGATTGCTTATACAAAGTTTGGTCAAAAATCATTTCAAAATGTGACTGAAATTGAAATTATTGGACATCTGACCTTCGACTCCTTCCAGAAACTGCATTGATGAAGACAAAATATAAGAACGTTGTTGGATACCTATTTAGTCTTGCATGATTAATCTGGTGTTTGATAAAAATATTCAATTTATATTTCCTTTTGAAGATTAGAATTATTTAGTTGGGTTTTTTTCAATGGCTTCTATGAATCAATATTCTTAGATGAACCAAATTGAAGTTTATAGTCCCAGTTTATTTTGAATAATTCCATTAATTCTGCATGGCAGTTATGAAATCTTAATAGAGAGGTATATACAAAAACAAAACTACATTCATATTTTGTTTTAAGAAAAGGTAAAAACTAATTCTGTGTGGTTTATGAATACTGTGGATTCACTATTTTGTGTGGGTAACAATTTTCATGGATTTTGTGGCTGATAAATCAGTGAATTTAAAGATCCAAAGGACATTGAAACATCTATGTAAACAATAGGAATTCCTCCATAATCCATGAATTTAAAGATCCAAAGAATAATTAACCCTCACTGGAAGCAGTAGGACTTTTCCAAAATCCATGAATTTATGTACCAGAGTAAAAATTTCATTTTTTTTAAAGACCACAATAACTTATACCCACAAAATTAAATGAATTCAGTTTGTCTCAGCCTGACAGAGTTGATGTATCACTACACCACATCAGATTCGCACTGTTTCTTGGCCATATGGCCTCAGTGTATCCCTGTACTGCTTAAAACTCAGTCTTTCCACCTACTTGAAAGAAAACATTTGTGTAGTATTGTGTATTTATGTTTACTATACTGGGGCAAGATTACTACAAAGATTTATATGTTGTTCTGCATTTGTATGGGAAAATATGAACAAGTTTGTCTGCAGAATATTGCAGGACCTTGCAGAGTGAAGTATTTTGCAGAAAAACAAGTTCATATTTTCCCATACAAATGCAGTAACCATCTTATTATATGCTCATTTTGTTTAACCACCTAAGGCTTAGCAATGAAATACATTACAAGAAACAATGTAATTAAATTATGATTTATTCCAAAATAAATTCACAATCTTAGATTGATCAATACACAGTAACAGTATTCATGCACACATAATTCTGCCCAGTGATTTTTTAACTTAGTCATGTGCTCTACATCAGTCTAAAAAAGAACTGTTGTTTTGGTCTACTTAAAATTGAAACTAAAGTAATATTGTGAATGAATATGCATGGATTTTTTCCTGTGTTGATCCAACTCAGTTCTACTTGTCTTATTATGAGGGGCTGGATTATTGGGTCAATTCAGTAAATAAGGTGAATGGGTTGCAGCTGGAAATGTAGGCTACTCAAAATTCCAGTACAGCTTCTGTTTGTATCAGGTTTTGCAGGATATGTCTGTCCATTTGGAAGAACTAAGAAAGTACAATTTGAGGAAATTCAAGATGCATAAATGTAAGTATATTTATTACCTTCTTATTACCAGCTAAAGAAAACAAGCTTATGCCCCATCACTTGCATCTTGCTGTTGGAGAGACCCCAGCATTGACCAGTATCATAGTGTATCATCTATTGCTAGCCTAACATTGTATCAAAATAGTTACACTGGGAAAATTGAAAAGCAGCTGTTGTGTGACACTCCATTTACCCAGCAAAAATAATACTTTTTTGTCGTCCTGGATTATTGGTTATAAAGCTCTAAGTTTCCTACCAAAACCTTCACTTGTATTTTTTTCTAGTATTTTGACAGACTTGTAAAATGGTTTGTCTCTGATAGATATGTGATAGCCCTTGACCTCAATATGCTTTTCTATGCTATATATTTTTAGACCCTAGAGAGCAATCATCATAGTCTTTATCATTCTGTTTGCGAAAAGATATCAATATTCTCCTAAATAGCTGTTTCAATGATCAGAACGGTATTTTCAATTACTGTGTCTCTCACATTTGTTGTTGATATTGCAAATATCACGTTCATTCATTTACTTCTCTGAAAGTTTCGTTTCTGACTAGTGAACTCATCCACATTGTTAACTTTATTGTCTGTACTTTCAAATGGATGAAACAGCTTCTTTAGTTCATTGACAAACAAATTTATCAACCAAAACCTTAAGCATCTACTGTATGAGAGTATGTGGTTTATTAACAAATTAGTTCCTAATACACTATACTATCTTTAGGCACACATGTTGTGCACGTGCATGCAATATGAAGTTGTTCAAGATCATAAAATACTGCATGATTCTGACAATGTAAAGTTTAAGGAGACAAAAATGAGCATATAATAATGATAAATTTACAACATGTGATATAGAAGATAGGGACTGACAGACAAACAGACTGAGGGTGATTAGATCTGTGACCATACTGGTTTTGTCTCCATCCATGTGAGTTTGTGTCTCAGCTAGAGCAACAAGGGTATGTGAGAAAGCCAGCTATTGGATTTACTGTGGATGATTGGTTCTTCCAGAGTTCTTTCTCCATCAAAAATACTGGCTGCTATGTGTAGCCTATAAAGTGTTGGCATAAAACCCAACAAAATCAAACTGGTTTTACATAAGGGACCATGCTCTTCCAGTGCATATTACAAGGAGGGACCGCTGTACATTTTTACAATAGTCAAATTTTACATGAGCAAAAAGGAAGTCTTTATGCACCATTGTATGTCTGCAGATTTCTGGCTACATTTTTGCAGTGTCAAGAGAAATGATGTACCTTAGTACATGTTTCACGCAAATGACTTTTGGTGAGTCAGCATCAGGTCATAGCTAATAATTTTGACACACTGGGTATGTATCACCAGCAGCAATTTGTGAAAGTCTCAGGCAGAAATTTGTGCAAGTCATATGCAGTGTTATATGATTTATTAGTGGGCCCGTCTTATAATGAAATGGGGGGAAATGCGCTTACCAGATATAAATGGACAAGACATTTTAATAGTTGGGAATGGACTTACAATCAAGCTATGACTTATAATGGAGAAATACAGTAGCATTCTTTGTGTCACTGCAGATGAGTAACTGTTCTGCAGACACACTATTTATTTGTTTGTAACCAGAATAGCTGTGATAAAATGACTGTTTCAAAATCCATTTTGTTATTGTTTAGCAACTATAAATAAGACATTTGTTTTCTCTACTATAATGTGTATTTACCTTTGGTGTGATTTGCCGAAATTGTCACTTATGATATATTGTGACACTTGAGAGTGAATGATTTATACTCTGTATATATTGGTTATGTGAAAGTGTATATTCTTTTTTAGATGTAAATTTGATAATTTCACCTTCAAAAACCAGTTGTTGTTTTTTTAAATGAAATTGATTTCTTGATATTATAATTGAATCAATTTTTAGTAATTTTTGCAATTAATACAATTCCTATAGTTAACATTAAATGCAGGCAGTTTTAAAAGATATATTTTTCTGTAGTTAATATCACTGATTATATTGCACATGTAGTAAGAGTCAATGCACATTTCTTTATGCCACCACTTTGGTAGCAGAGGAGGCCTATTGCTTTGCTTCTGTCAGTCCAAACATCAGAAAGTCCGTCTGTTCATCCTGAAAAACTGCTTGAGATGGACAAATCAAGTCTGATAGGCATATTTGTATTAATTCACCTTTTGTCCATTGTCTGGTGTTGGTTTAACATCCATTGGCACAAAAGTTTTGTCACTACTTCTAAGCTATTAGGATGATTACCACAAAACACCATAAGCACAATAATCCAAAGATTTTATTGGGCATAAATGTAAATAAATGGTACCCCTTGGACATCCAGTATTACCATTATGGTTGCCACCTTGACATTTTTTCTGTTGCTACTACTCCTGAATGAATGATATATCAACCTGTGGTTTTCACTAAACTACTTATGATGATATCTGGTTGGTCTTAATACATTTACATAATGGTGCATGCCAAACATGCACTCATACATCCAGACCAATATGGCCACCACATTAGTGATCTTGAAAATGTACCACTGCTTATCCTGCATGGCTGTATTGGCATGGTGTACTTAACAGGGGCCCCAAGTGGCCGAGTGGTCTAAAGCACTCTCCATTATGGATCACTGCCATCTCAACTCTGTTTGCATGGGTTCAAGCCTCGGATTCGGCCAATGTGGGTATGTGAGAAAGCTTGCCAGTAGCTTTTCTAGGGTCAGTGGTTCTTTCCAGGGATTTCCTTGGTTCTTCCTCCACCATTAATACTGGCCGCCATGTATAGCCTATCGTGTGCTGAAAAATGGCGTTAAACCCTACAACAACAACAACTCACTTAACAAAAACTGATGTGATGTCTAGTTGGTCCTCACTGGAAATGATACTGGCCTTACATCCAGTATGGCCGTCTTGAAAATCTTATTATCATTAATCCTCCTGAACAGATGGTTGTATTGACATGGCGTTTTCACTGAGACTGATGAAGTTTAGTTGGTCCTAAATAAAAATAGTACCTGGGGACAGCCAGTATTTCTTGAAAATCATGTTATTGCTACATCTTCTAAATCGATGACCATTGCTACATGGTCTTAGTGAAAATGATTCTTCTCAGTCACATAATATGATCAGTATGTTTGCCATTTTTGCATATTATTATGGTTACTTTTTCTAAATAAATGGGGTCCCTAAGTGGTCTAAAGTGCTCACCGTTCTGAATCACTGCCATCTCACCTCTGTCTGCGTGGGTTTGAGTCTCAGGCTTGACTAACGTTTGTATATAAGAAAGCTTGCCAGTAGCTTCTCATGGGTCATTTGTTCTTCCTGGGGTTTTCCAGGGTTCATCCTCCACCAGTTATACTGACTGCCATGTATTGCCTATCTTGTGCTGAAAAATGGCATTAAACCCTACAACAACAACTCTGAATAAATGGCCACAGCAACATGCTATTTTTTTTTCACAAGAGGCTTCTTAAGGGATCTTCTAATCATGATATGAGACTGAAGAGTAAAGGCCATGACAGAATTTTGTGCAGCACTTATGGGTATCAGGTGAACATGTTTATACAATCATAGGAAAATAGTTATGTTACTATTGGGTATGTTGGAGTTTCTCAAGAATGTCAGAGATGGTTCCATTACTCAGCAATTAAAACTAACTTACCTGGAATGGAATCCAGAAAATTTATTTCAATCACTTGAGCGACAGACCCTTTAACAGGGTCTTATTACACATCTTTGAATATTTTGGACTGCAGATTTTTTTACTTTGAATTTGTTAGCACAGTTAGACAAAAACAGTTTGAAGTAGACACATGAAAATTAATAGGTGTCTTTGTATTCATATGTAGATGAGCTGAATTGATTTTTAAGGCATTACAGCAATATTTTAATCCTTACACATTTATAAACTTATGTACTTGGATTTTTTTTTACTGAAACCTTGTTAGGTCAATTAAGCAAAGACCACTTGAGGTAAATTTTTGGACTTCATGTTAGACAGTTTATGAAAAATCATACAAGGTAGACAAAAACTTTGGTATGCATATTTGTATGTAGAAATAGATTACCCAGTTCATGCCATTATAGAAAAAAAATTCTTTTCAGTTTTGAATTTGTTGAATATTTTTAATCTGCAGTGGGGCATACCTCTTTAACAAATGCAAATCTAGTTTTTGTGTGCATCGAGCCATGATTGCAAGAGCCAAGTGCCATTGATTCACTTTGTTCCACATCAACCTCTTGCATATATAACAACCAAAAACTGTGTTTGGAATAAGTGTCTTCTAATGAATGCATTGACCAATGAAAGAGCTCATTCGATTATATGTTAGGTTTTGAATATCGTGACTCACATGATGTCCACATTCCTTGATTTGAAAGAAAAAGTTATGTGAAAAGTTTAAATTGGAGAAACTTGCATGTGACTTATCTTTGTCTATGGCAGTGGTAGTAATCATTCTCAACTTTCTACAAAGTAATTATAATGAGCAATGTGATGTGATGTGATGTGATTTGGATTTTTAACGTAGCTTTAACAATTTTTCAGTCATAACGCTACGATATCTGCAGTGTGTCAATTTATAGTGATGTCTAGCACTTGGGCATCATGCCACAGACATGTTGCATGATGTCCCACCCAGTCACATTATCCTGACACCAGGCTGACCAGTCCTAACACTAACCTCTTAATGCTGAGTGCCAAGCGAGGCAGCTGTTAGTACCATTTTTGTAAGTCTTTGGTATAACTCGGCCAGGGATCAAACCCATGACCTTCTGCATTTGAGGCAGATGCTCTAACCAATAGGTCACCAGAGCAGTCATAATGAGCAGTCTGAATGGATCAGTTTCTTTCAGCAGTAGTCTTTTTTCTCTAGTTATATATGCCAATGGATGGTGTGGTATGAAGTGGATTAAGGACTGTTGGCCAGAAAAGATGGCATTAAATATGCCCCAGTATGTTTTTACCTGCTCACCTGACAATAAGACCAACTGAGCTTATGGTAATGGTCCTTAATCCATTGTCCATTCACGATTACTTTATTCTCAAACACTGCTGAACAAAATATTGCCAAGTTTTACTGAAAGTCTTTGGCATGAAGTGCTTTTTCAGATGTGTTCAAATGACACTAATATTCCATCAGATATGGCAACTGTTACTAAAAATAAAATCCTTTAAAGGACTTCTCAAAAACTGCAGTGCAGAATTTGATCCTGGCATAAATGTCTTCCAGATATTTTTTCAAAAGATGATGATTTGCTGTCAAATATGAGCACCATTAATACAAATAGATATACCGTGAAACAACTTCTCAAAAATGGCTTGACTGATTTTGACCAGATTGAACAGAAATCATTCTGGTACGAAAGTCTTTCAGCCTTGTTTCCAATCCACCATCAATTATGGCCACTTCTGTTAGACATAGAAAAAATATTTAATGACTTCTCAAAATCTGAAATTCAACTAAATTTGACAAAGTGTCCTGGCATAGAATGCTTTCAGTTTTATACAAATGATGTTTATCCCTTTCAAATATGGCCACATTTACTAAAATTGAATAATACTGAAATGATCATATCTAGTTAGCCCTACATGAAAATGGTGCCAGCTGTCTTGAAAATCTTTATGTCACTACTGAATGGATGATCATAGTGATATGGGATTTTCACCAAAACACTTTTAATGATGTCTTCTTATGAAAAAAATTGCCAATTGGATATCCAGTGTGTGGACTACAGCAGCTGATTTGTAATCTTGTTATCACTAAAGAATTTCAGAAATAGTTTCAATAGTTGCAGTTAAAAATAATAAATGATCTTGTCTTGCATTCATGGAAATTCATTTCACCCAGTAGTGTCAGTCACTTAAAGGTACTGTTGCTTTGATGTTGATATTGGTCCCAAATGACAATGGTGCCAATTTGACATATAATTTGGCCACCAAGGCAGCCGTTCTGAAAATATTTTGGCCACTCCTCATGAACAGAAAGACCTTTCGCCGCAAGTTTTTCACCAGAATAATTCTTATAATGTCGAGTTGGTCCCAAATGAAAATGGCATCAGTGTGACCTCCAGTATGGTTGTCATGGTGGTCATTTTGAAAAATTTGTTATCACTACTCCTTATGCATGGCATTGACATGGAGTTTTCACCAAAACACTTCATGCAATATTTAATATTTTATTGGTTCTGAATGAATTGTGCTTATCTGACCACCAAGTCAGAGGTCATTGCTTGCCTTTTTGTACTTCATTGAACTTTTGAACACAGTGACTTGTACAAATAACAATGAATTGCATGCCTTTTTGTACTCATTGAACTTTTGAACACAGTGACTGGAACAAATAACAATGAATTTTGCCCAGACATGGAATTTATTCAGTGAACAAGTCAGAGTCATCATTCTGATATTGATTTGTAGATCAGAAGTCTTGCCAAAGGCTTTTAGCTGTACTGGATTTGCATGATAACACCATCAATTATGGATTGATTTTTTATCGAATTCAGTTAGCAGATATATCTGATAAATACAATTCATACCACTTAAATTGTGCATGGGGCTCTTTTAAAGGTACTAATGATAGATATAACCAGATTTAGTACATATGTGTATCATGACATTATGCAAGACAATTTGAATGATTTTTATTCATGATGTCAGGATCATGGTCAGTGGCCATGGCAAAGAATTTTGTTCTGCACTTACAGGTATCATGTAAACATGTTATTTCAGACTTGTAAGAAAATATTTTTATTACAGATGCTTTTTATTTACACAAACATTCACTGGTGGTTTATAACCATGCTGTTACTCAGACTGTCAGCATATGTTTGAGTAAGTAAAGAGCATTTGTTATAATGCTTTAAATTCATATTGATTCCATGGTTCATAGCCTTAAGCAAGCCTTGTTAACAGCTCTGAAAGAAAATTTCAAAATTTGCATTGATGTAGGTAGAAATATATGTGTGTCATGTCCTTATTGTGACAAAGGATGTTGGCCCTGATCTTGGATTCTTGACAATTATTTTTTGTCAAACCCTTTGAGAAACTCTTTTTTTGTATGAATAAAACTGCTAAAATGTATAATTGAGGGAGGATTTTCATCATGGAAGCTTGTGCCTGTCATTGGAGTATTATATGTTAATGTACATTTGAAGGTGCTCATTGCGATATTTTCACTGCTATGTGCGTTTTCTGCATGTGTTGCAAAAAGTAAAACCATCTAAACATCATATATGGAAAATGTTGACACGTGGTGATCGATATACAGCTTGTGTTGGAACAACTCAAAATCATATGGAATCTAATCCTAGTCTTTATAATTTATTGATATTTGGCAACACCAATCATTTATTGGTGATATCTGGCAACAGTTACTTATTGGGGATATTTGGCAGCATAGATCATTTATTGGTGATATTTGGCAACAGATAATTTATTGATGAAATTTGGCAACACATGTTGAATTCTACTACCAAATATTAAGATACAATGATAAATGCAATACATGTCTAACAAGGCCTCCTTAACAACTGAGGATATGAACAGGTAGATTAGGAGCATTTGGCTGACATTATTGGGTTTACTGAGTAAGTATAATTCATTGTGCCCTCCGTAGGGAATGGACTTGTTTTCATAATATGATGTAGTAAAGGTGGCATGATCAGTCTAATGTCAGTTGATTCATAGTAAAGGTGGCATGATCAGTCTAATGTCAGTTGATTCATAGTAAAGGTGGCATAATCAGTCTAATATCAGTTGATTCATAGTAAAGGTGGCATGATCAGTCTAATGTCAGTTGATTCATAGTAAAGGTGGCATGATCAGTCTAATATCAGTTGATTCATAGTAAAGGTGGCATGATCAGTCTAATGTCAGTTGATTCATAGTAAAGGTGACATGATCAGTCTAATGTCAGTTGATTCATAGTAAAGGTGACATGATCAGTCTAATATCAGTTGATTCATAGTAAAGGTGGCATGATCAGTCTAATGTCAGTTGATTCATAGTAAAGGTGACATGATCAGTCTAATATCAGTTGATTCATAGTAAAGGTGGCATAATCAGTCTAATATCAGTTGATTCATCTCCTGTGACACTGTTAAATAAGCTGTCATTCTCAGTGTTCCTGGCATTTAATTTCTCACACTTATGGCATTTTATGCATAAAATCCCCAAGTCTAGCCTTTTATATTCATATTTTTTTCTTCCCACTCGGGTTTATTTTAAATAACTTGCAGCTTTTTGTAGTATTCAGCACTTATTAGTCTCTATTATTTACATATAGTCAGGTGTCTTGTTTTTGTTTTTTTTACAGAAACCTAACCTCATTATTGTCTTCATTGTTTGCTCATCGGACTTTTCTTACCTCATGATATGTGGAACTTTTGAATGTATGTGTGTATATCAAGATGGTTTGCAGTATAAAAATGTCATAAACCTCTCAAAATAGTTTCTTTTATTTGCATGCAGTAGTGTTTAATACATTGACATGTTACAGTTTTCACCAATTTCTTACATGTGATTCTTCATTTGTAAAGATGTTCTACCTTTAAACATATACTGAAAGTTTTGGGTTAATTGATAGAATTATCCAAATATCATTATGTTTGGAGGTTTACCTTTCAGTTTTAATTAGTATATAAACTTGATATGTTTTCAGATTTAATAATAAGATAGACTAAATTTGCCACAACTAGCTTCTACTAGTAAAAGAATAGTTTGATGTCACTGAATATGTAACCAAGATATGAAAAATTAAAAACTCACTACAAATTTTGTTTTATAGTATTGTAGTCTTTTATTTCTTTTTTTAATTTTAGATAAGACAGAAAAACAAGATCAACTTCTCAATGTTTTTGCATATTACAAACTACTTGTTCCAGATTTGTTATAAAAAAGTGTCTTTATTCAGAAATAATTATTCTTTAAGCATGGAATGCAGTATCTTAAGGTAATTTGCTTAAAATGATTGCTTATATTGTGTGTATGTCTATAAACCAATATTTTGGTGAAAGCGGCTGGAAAAACACATAGTAAGCTCACAGGCAATGAGGCAACACTTATGTCATCAATGCTCTTAGTCACAACATGTAAACATTATGGAGTAAATAAAGTGTTCCAAAACTAAGCAGGAAAAGATTTGTTCAAAACTACAGTGTAATCATGTGTAACAATATGTGCTAGAGTTTTTAATAAAAACTTTAATACACTGAAACCTTTCAGTAACACACACATGCCACACACCTCTCACTTCTTTTGAGAAACGGTTTATGGGCCTTTTTGTACACAGGTGACCTTAGTATGCAGGTTCATCTTTCAAACTTGGGTCATTGAACAAATACCATTCACACGGAACTGTTGTTTTTGTTATTATTATTATTATTATTATTATTCTCTCAAAAAGTTAGCTTAGTGTACTATTCAACAAAGTAATAAAATAAACATATATGTTGTTCTCGTACAAAGTTATGTTCCACAAACTGTATCCTGCTCACTTAAAATCACAAATGACTGACTTATAAAAAAATTGTTGATTTTAATTTGTTTTGTACACCACAACAAAACTCTAAATTAACTATTGATTTACTTTTACATCTGACTCTGCAATAGATAATTAGGCTCAGAAACAGCTGTTCACACTTCAGACAATATCTGGATTAACAACTTGCTCTACTATTAGAAAAGAAAAGCCAATGGGCCTATGTCATGGACCTGTGATGAATAAGGAATAAAAAGAAGCTTAATGTGACTAGTTATTTGGTTAATAACTTATGAACTGAAATTTCACCAATCTTTACATACAAGCTTTGCAAATCTTGAATGACTCCTAATCCTAATAAAATATCATGTAACTCTCCTTAGAGATTAACTTTTTCTTCACAGGTGGCTCTAATTCAGAGACACTTGTTTCTGTCAGAAACATTGGTAGAAGGTGGATGGTAATTATCAGTATGGGTAGTTTCATTTTTTTGACAGAAACATGAGCCTGTGTTATAATTGGATGAATGGGGTTTCAAAACTAACATGAGCTGTACTGTATAATTGGTTATCTTAGAACAACAATTGACAAATTCATGCTGTTAAATAGGAAAAGTCAGGAAAATAGATTTAAAATAATAGCATATATGGTAGAATACCTGTGAAAAAAAAGATGAAAGTATCAAACTATATCTGTCAACTTCCATTTCTGCAAATGAGTTAGCTTGACTATTTTTTCAACTATCCTGCAAAATAAATGCTTTGACGCTATCCTTAAAAGACAAAAGTACTTCACCTTTGAATTGGTGCTGTTGACATTTTTTGAGCTCCATTCATTGTAAATGGAAGTACAGGGAGTACACACAAGAATAGAAATATTTACACAACAATTCACACAACATGCCATTATCTAAACAATGCCTTCTTCATGAAAAAAAGTTTAATTTGCATAAAGTGAGTTGTTACTATTGATACACTCCAGTAACCATTTAAATCAGTGAGAATCCATTATTTATGTAAGAAATGTGGTTGCTTTCCACAGAAAGCAGGTGACTCTTATACATGTGACATTGATATAGAATATTTGCTAGGTTGAAATTAGAATGACTGTTAAGATCAGGTGATGCTTGTATAAAGGTGACTGTCTGAACAGGTTTCATGTAATTAAAATGAAACCACGTAGGAATTAGCTATTAAATTTGACAGGTTTGAAGAAGAATTTACTGAAACAAAGTTATTATACTTGTAATAAGCAAAACATTTTTTTTGAGAAGAGTCTTTGTGTTACCCCAGAAATGTCATTTGGTATGAAATATGTATCATGCTTGAGTTGTATTAATTCATTTTACCGTCTATTTATCTAGATATATGTATAAGAAGGACTTTCCACTTTGTTATATTTTTTTTTGAATTTTCGAGTTTAAGTATACTTGCAGACTCAGTTCATGCTGTTATGTAATTTTGGGAATTATATGCATTCTGTTCAATGAAGTTATATTTTTCATGATTGGTGACAGGGTCAGGAAATTCAAACAAGCCATGTAGAAATTTCTCTATATATATGCTTTATGCTCTGTAGGATAGACAATTTATAAACTTTCTTTTTTACCTTGTTGATAATCCTAATTGATGTTTGTCTTAACACATTCTCCTTTATTTGGTACTTTGAGCTCAGTACTGTTTATTTTTAAATGCTATGGTGCAATTTTATACACTGGACAGCTGGGATCTGATTGTCATTTATTTATTTGTTTGTAAAGATTGAATATAGCACTGATAATTTTATACATTCAAATATTAGTTCAATATAGGCTTTTGTTTAAATTCTTCTAAAATGGCTCAACTGACTCTTTAAAGTGGTGAATTTTTGCTGGATTCATTAGGTGACTTCAAAGATATTGAGCAAAACTTCAGAAAAATTTACTTGTCAGCAGTACAGTACTGAACATTTGGAAAAAAGGAAGAGAAGGTAAGTTAATAAAATATTTCATGTAGCTTCAAAGGCCAAGATTCTCTTCTCCTTTTCACTCCCCATCCAGTCAGACAACCCCATACACAATACAGTAGTCTTCCAGATATTCAGTAAATTTATTGTTAGAACTAAAAGATCAAAATGTTTACATTTATTTCTGTACAAAATCTTCCATTCACCACCATTTACATTTACCAAACTCTTAGGATGACATGCACATGGGATAAGAAAGAATCCTGTTGATTTTTAGGTCAAAAGGTAAATGGTCAAGGGTCATTGGGATTAAAAGAAGATATCTGGGTTCTACTTAATAGAGTTCTCCACCTTAAACAGTTGCCAAACTTTGAGAATGGTTGCACTTTGGATAAATAGGAAAAACATTATCAGTTTTTTTAGTCAAAGGATCAAAGGTCAAGGTCACTACGACTGAAAGGAGAAAAGTGGTTTCTGCATACAAATTTAAGTTATCTACAATGAGGATTATTAAACATGGGGATGGTATTTATTGCACTTTTACTTGTACTCTTGTTGTTAATATTGACTTGTTTTTCCATTCATTTAAAATATATACCTTATGTATTACTAATTGAAGGGCATGATTAAGTCAGATATGTTTAAAATAAGAGACGATACCTATTCTATGACATTCATGTTTTTTTATTGTTTTTTTTATACATTTTAGCTGGATTGTTCTCTTCATCCTCTTTGTTTATATTGTGATATTAAATGTCTTTTGTATACATCTTCTCTTGACTTTGATAACTGGAGAGGTGGAGAAGTCAGATTCATTAGATATAGTAATCAAGGAATTCCATACACAAGATTAACAGAGAACATGCATCAGTCTAAAGGACTTTTGGATCAGTCTTGGAAAGCGCACCACAGTGACCCCACTTTATCTGTGCATGGCACACATTAATCCTATTAATAATAACAGAGTAGCTCAAATAAAATATAAATATATCTAGCTTCCTTTCAAGCTCTCAACCAATCTGTTTTCTATGTACAAGAAATTTCAAGTGCAGGAACAGAAGGTTACATAATACTGAGGTATGTCAAATCTAGGTCTTGTGCATTAGGGTGGTCCACTTTTGTGAAATCAACCAGTTGCTCAAAATAAAATAGTAATTATGTTATTGGTATGACTTCACTTTTTAATAAGGTGTCTTGTAGCACTATGAGCTTAGAGTTAAAAGGTACAAATGACATGATTTTCATTCAGCCTCTTATTAACCCTGGTAGTGCGAAAAGCAATATATTTATGGATGATGTCACCTAGCTTTGTGTGCGGATACCATATTTTTATGGCACAGGACAGTGACGTCTACAGATGTCCAATCATTAATCGTGTGCTAATAATGACAGGGAGATAGCATATGTAATTGTCTCGAAGATCATGGTTCTGCATCACTGTAACAGAACATCACTGAAACAAATATTCATACCGACTTATTTGCCCAGGAAAGTCTGTTGTCAACAGTGGACATTGATGTAAACAAGGTAGTTGCAGTCTCGCAGCTGTCCCATGTCCATTTGGCGCTGATTGCTGTACATGTATGAGATAGTCCAAATTATAATAAAGTTTGTTAGGGCCATGTGTGGAGAAATAAATAGCAATGCGCTGAGTTTTCCAAATTTGAGAATTTTCTGCAGGAATATACATGTGTTGATAGTGTCAGATAAGTACTATAACATGGCCATCCCATTCAGTAACAACTTAAAAGTTCCACTAAATCAAGCTTAAACTATATAGTAGCTAAGTTTATCAACGAGTCTGTCATGCGCAGAGCCTTTTCTTATGTTGGGTGATACATTGTATCGTAAAGAGTGAGAACTACTAGCTTGAAAGGGACCAACTATTTATGTTGGGGTGGGGGTGGGGTGAGTGTCGACTCCAACATATTCCTTCCTTGCCTATCTTTAAAAAATATATATATATATATATATATTTATATCGCAATATAAAGTTCATTTTGTTCTGCTTCTCTGTCTCTGTCTCTCTCTCTCTCAACAATCAAGTTGAAAAAGAAATGGACGAGAGAGAGAGAGAGAGATTCACGTCTTAATTTAACCCACTCTTATGACAGCAATGTGAAATGTAAGTGACTTTGGAATCTAATAATCAAGACCTTCACCCAACATCTGAACTCGTCAGTTCGATTTGTTTCGTTTTACCAGAGCTAGTTTCCGAGGCAGGCTAATGAACATAAAAAGCTTGATCTCATATTTTTCCCCTCAAATGTTTGACAACGTAGAGGTTAAGATATGTTTTGATTGTTGTTGAGAAAATTAATTTCAAATATTTTTTGGCAAGTTTCATTTATTAATTATCATTGAAAACCTCACAACTCTTGCGCTGTAATTTATAATCAATGAGAAATATTTGTTAATTTTCGGTAATAATGACTTTCATACCTCTCAAATGTACAGTTCCACTCGAAAGAATACCAGATAACCAATATCCTATCATGCATGTGTACCGGACACAAGAGCCCCCAGTGTTTTAAAACTGCATATCAGTGTTTAAACTGTTGTTTATTTCTGCCTCACTTGGCAGTAAAGATCAAAGAGCTAACTTGGTAGCACATTGGCATTTTTTGGCTGTTTCATTACCAAATATAACCGAAAATTGGTACACTACTCTATTGTGTCGTGAGAAGACCCAGACTAATGGCTGTGATAATATGGCTCTATCTGGTGATATTGCATTCAAATCATTCAGATGTAGACACTAGAATGTAAAAGAATTAAATATGTCTATTTGATAGGCCACTGACAGTTGTGGAAATGAATATTTTAAATTAAAAAAAAGAGGATCCCGAAAGGACCCAAAACATACAATAAAAAAATACATATTAGAGAAAGCGCTTAGGCACAACCCATAAAAATTGCCCCCCAAAAATACTTAATTAAGGAAAACAAACATATATACAGTATGAGAAAGCGTACAGGCACAACCCGTACAAGCTACACCAAAAATACTTAAAGAAAACAAACAAAAAATTAAAATATGTAACGAATAGCATTCACCTTGGACAAGTACATTAAGCCTACAGGTACAACTACAGTTAGGAAGGTGGGCCAAACTCTAATGGTCTGAAAAGATCAGGACAGGGCCCCCCCCCCCCCAAAAAAAAATAATAAAAAACAGCTGAACATTGTAAGATGTATTAAAAATGAGAAATTAAAACAACTTGAGTTGTAAAGCAAGTTATTCAAAAACTATATTTACTGTCATATATTAAAGAATGCATTAATTATAAAAGCTATTTAAGAGATCAAATTCAGTCTGCATGTTAATAGATAGTAAAGGAATGTCCTGATGTACATAAGATTTAGTAACGAAGCTAGCAAAAGAAAAGTTTATGTAGTCTGAGTCTAAAAATAACCCTAAAAGTCGTTAATTCTGTGTGTGAAATCCTAACTTTTTTAACATGATTTTTTTTTTGGAAAGAAAAATTTATATTTGTTCCATTAACATGAGGTGATGAAATAACAGAGTCCACTGCAGTCGATAACAAACCTGCATGTGGATTTTGTGTAAATTATTACATTTGTCACACATATAGAGAGATACCTGTATTCATCAAATTTATTCTTGCAGCCAACAGTAATTGCTTACAGAGATGTTTACATAAAAATCTGTAAGACATCTGCCTTTCAACAATTTTCAGATGAGATAACTAGTTTTCCGTTAGTTTGACTTCATTGCATCAACATTATTCTCTTCACCCTAAAACATGACAAATATAATTGTTCTACATTATGATAATTACTATTTTACCTTCATAATTAAAACAGCTTGATAATACTGAGTTCTTTGAACAATGAATGCTGTATTTAGCTGGATAAAAGATTATGCCAACAATATTATTTTAAACAGTCTTTTAAACCTTTCAAACACTAGCATTACTTTTTGGTTACTATGGCAACCAAAGTAAATTTATAATTATTTATCATTTTCAGTATGATTAGTATTTGTTCCTTATCAATGAACTATACAAGTCAATAGAATTATGTTTTATGTGGAGAAATTTGTGAATAATAACTACATAAATATTGCACCATCTAAATATTATACCATACTGAAATGTAGAGATATGTTTGAAGGTAAAGTTTGAATTATCTAGCATAGGCCTAAAGTAATGAACTGAGGATATGCAATATGTAGAAACAAATGAACTGTCCATGTACACATTCAGAATAACTATAATTGATGGAAAAGTTAACACTAGTTTTGATTTTTGGGGGGTCAAAAATTACTTTTCTGTTGATTTTCTCTTTTTAGATGCTCTGGTAGCCATGAACACACATCAGTCTCACTTACATTTTTAGTGTTCTCAATCCGCATGCATATATGCATCACTTTGTGCAATTTCACAGCAATAGCAGCAGAGGAGGCAAACAGACCACTTGCTGGATGGTCCATTTTTGAAAACTAAGGCTTCCTACGAAAATGAAAGTCAGTAACGTCAAACTGTCGTTTACACGTCTGGACACTTATTTGTGGTCGCCCCTCCTCTGCTGCTATAAATATCAACCAAATATTTTATCAAGGCCTATACGATATCGCAATCGAGGATCATGTAAATTTATTGTTATAAATCCATGTGGGGTAGCTTGTGCTTTTGAAAAGAAGTTTCTAAATCTGATTATGTCCATATCTCGCTACACCAAGTCTGATGAATATTTCTTAAGGTATGTGTATCAACTCTGTTAAATACAACTAAAATGTTACAGTTATCTCAGATCACTTTTGATATTTGTGTATATCGTTGAGTGACCTAAATTATATCCGTATTTTTATGTCTGCCTCTGGAAAATATTCTAGCTGGATTTGATTGTTTATCCAGCATCACATCATCGTTTACTACGAGATTATTAATAAATCCATCTAATTCTTTAACACTCAGCGCTTCATCAGTATTGGTTATAAAATTAATAATGTCGTCACCATCTTCATTTAACAATTTTGCATTTTCAGTAAAATCTTTAAGTACATCATCACATCTATGATCATCGACTGATGATGCAGCTAAATACATCTTGTCCCTCTTTAACCATCTCATTATAAGATTAAGCAGTAATTCCGTTTTACCAGACCCAGATGGACCTATTATAACCATTCTGATGGAATTTGGTAATGCTGAAATATATTTTACTGGCTCTTGCTTTCGTGTCACTGAGAAGTTAATTACATCTATATTATAAATATACATGAATCTATATTGTTTACGTTGTATAGTTAAAACTCCAACCACTGATTTAGTCATGGTTACAACAACAAAAATTTTGGAAAAATAGCATGTGGTAAATAATGTGCAGTATGTAGCAGAATTTGTTTTCGTTATTACCTAAAATTCAACGTAAAGACGGTGGTGATATTGCTACATTAATGTCAAAATTTCCAGGAACTCCATGGGCTAAATACCCAGGAGAAAAAGATCTTCCAGGATACAATTATTGTGGTCCTGGAACCCGACTTGATATCCGACTTGATAACCAAGATCAACCAAAACCTGGTGAATATTCAATAAATAAAATTGATAGAGCGTGTCATATTCATGATGTTGCATGTAAAAGTAATGATTCACAAAAGAGACATATTGCAGATGTGGAATTAATTCATGCATTAAATTCCATAAAAGATTTATCTTTTAAAGAGAAATTAGCTAGATTGATAATAAAATCTGCAATGAAAGGTAAACTAGTATTTGGAGCCAGTAATTAATCAACCAATTATTGAAATAATGGAATCAATTTATTATAGCCCAAGGGGATATTAAAAAGGTAGAACAGCAATTAGTAAGCTTGCTGATGCAGCAGGTGTCGAATGTTCTACTGCCGCAAATTGGTTAGCACGACAGGCAATATGACAAATGTACCTACCACCACCTAAATGAATTCAGCATATACGTTTTGATGTCAGCACTCCTAATGAAGTTCATCGAGCAGATATTCTATTTTTACCACACAATACTATTAAAATTGGTAGACTTAAAATAACATACAAATACACGTTGACTGTCGTTGATGTTGCAAGTAGGTATAAAAAAGCAGAGCCACTACCAACTAAAACAGCTCCTGAAGTTTTATCTGCTTTTGAGCGAATTTAACAACGAGGACCCTTACGATGGCCACAAATATTAAAGTTGATTGTGGCAAAGAATTTGTTGGTGCAGTATCATCTCTGATGAAAAACCATAACTTCGAAATTAGATGAGGACATAATGCAATGCATCGTGATCAGGCAATTGTTGAACGATTTAATCGAACACTTGCTGAGCGGTTATTTGGATATCAGTATGTGAAGGAAATAATTCAAGAGACGAGATCTCGCGAATGGGTTACAAGATTACCAAATGTGATAGCTGCATTAAATAATGAAATTACTCGCACAACTTCTATGCAACCTATTAATGCAATTACAAAAACATATACCAATAAAACGAAATGATTTTTCAAAATAACCAGTATTGGGTAATGTTATTGTCAGGTATTCATATGAGCCCGATGAACTTGAAGGCGGTAAAAAAAGAGAGCCACTGATCCTATTTGGAGTGTAACAACACATAAAATATCTAGCATGGTAAGATCTACTGGTAGACCTGCAAACTACATATTAGATTCAACTGCTCCTCAACGTGGATTTGTACGCGAACAATTACAAGTAATTCCTGAAGACAACGCAATTACCACCGTTTTCACTGGACTAGCACCTTGACGTCGATTACACTCGAGACAGGTCAGCATTACATTTTCGCGTGTTACCAAACTTACTATTAATTCTGTCTACAGTAAATTGTCTTGGATCATTACTCGAGTATCGCCACAACATTACTGTATTACAGCTCACACAATGATTATTTTGCTGTTGTTTTAGCATCATTATAAATTCAGCATCAAGATCAAAGTCGCATTCTTTTGTTGTCACGCTGTTTATAGCCAACTATTTTTTTTCTTATTACATCACTGTCAACAACATCGCCAGTTGCTTCTGTAAAATCTATAATAACCCTCCGAAACTGAGATATTTTTCTAACTCTAGACACTGCGAGATAAACTAAATTTGACCATTCGATATGATCATCGACGATCCAAACTCGCGTATCCTTTGAGATGAATGAATTGTCATCGCGCATCCTAGCGTCCATGGAGATTTGTCAGTAGATAACGCGCTCTCAGCAATATTGACATCAACTAAAACAATATCATTTAACATAAGATTTTGTTTCTCTGACAATCCTGGTATATCAACGTCAATATTCTGCCGTCGCGTATCAACCAGTCGATAACACAATTGTACGGGTAGATTCGAAAACTTTTCCTTATGTAACATAAATAATTGTTGTTGAAGTGTATCACGAACTATCTTTCTACTTGCAACTATCAAATCATCTTGTCTCCATAAATTCTAAAAGTTGCAAATAGGAGTTTCTGAAATTCTATCACGCATTACTTCACACTGATTTTTATTCGGTTGTAGTCTGATTAATTTCTTAAACTCCCTTAGTTCTGAATCAAGTGCTCTATGATCATCAGTTATTTCTTCATAATAATCCACGAAATTCTTTAACCATTCGTGTGGAGACAATCCGACAAAAGGTGGTGGTTGAACATGATTGCCGCACATTATTACAGCATTATTTTTTGTTAATAGCCAATCAAGAAATGTTTTTAATGTTTCTAACGACTCTGTACATATTTCATCCCAAACAATAATCCTTGGAATATATTTCTCTCCCATTTGATCCGGAGTCCATGCTTCTCCTTTCCATCGAAAAAAAACAAAACAAACGTGATAAGTGCACGATTTATTATTTTTTTCTCTCATTTCTCTTGGCGAGTCTGTGTGTAGGGGTTTAAACGATCATATCAAAATTCCTAAAGAGTTCAATCACGCGAGTTGTTTTACTAGAACCTTCTGGTCCATTAAGATAAACTGTGTTATGACTAGCTACGGGATCATACACTGACGGTGCAGATGATAGCTTTAATGTCTAATATTTTCTGCAATAAATATCTCTGATTTCAACATCAACTGATTCAGAATAATCGAGTATATTTTCTCGTTTTATTTTCAGTTCGCCCCATGATACATAAGTGCCGAAGTTCAATTTTTCCAGTAATCCTGAATATATTTTATTGATATCAAACAAATCCGTAGCTACTCTGACAGCAAACTTAAAACCTCTGTTTATCATCGGTTGTAGTCTGATTGATTTATTGAAACGTACGTGAGCATTGAGGATTTTAAATGAGTAAATTGTAGTGACTCACCGTCTATATAACTCACAATTGTACCTAATTTAGTTCCACTTGGCATGAAAGCTATTTCTCGACTTATAAACATATTTTTCTTCGTTCTATCAGCGATTATAAAATCTAACATCATCGTCTATAAAAAATATTGTACAATGTCGTTTATGATCGTATGCCCCTCCTTGTGTGAATTTACCGATTATTTTTCTACCGAGATCTTTTGCGATTTTATTTTCGTAATCGGTTGTATCAGGATTCTCATCATCAGACTATTTCTTTCTGCGGACGAAATGATATAATTGCTTCACTTACTGTCAAAGATATCAGTATTTTTACGTCGAGCATATATCGTAATAATACTGTTGGTGCCCACATTTTTCTGAAAAATGTTTGCCAAACCAAACATAACAAATATGATGAAGACCTTTAGCAAACTCGAATGACTCTATAAAAGCGAATCCAGTCAAGTCAAAATCTGGCAAAGGTCCATTTATCGAATATGGTTATTTCGTGTGTCGGATGACCGAATTTTTAAAAATATACAGAACAATCTCCCATTCAAGAAAACTTCCCGGATAACATGCAACCATATCAACTGAGCTAAACATCTGTGTGACCGTATTTACTATTCCACAATCCACCGTGTCCGTATTCGACACAACTCAATATTATATCATTAATAAAATCAAACCGAGTTGGTTTCCACGATCTTTTCTCTCTTGCAAAATGATCTGCAACTGACGGAACAGACAAAACAATTACTGAGTAATTGTTCAGTATCATCGGTATATTTTAATACAAGATTTATCATTTTTGTATGAAGAGAATCTGTTCAATAAATGAAGCCATTAGGTCATACAAACTGAGCAAATTTACTTTTTTCTCGATACAGATATTTCCATCTCGTCTAATCAATTCATCATTGTTTTCAGAACTCTGAAATAACCGTACGGATACAGGATCGTCTTCACTTATTTCATTAATAAAATAAAATATATCTGCTTGGTAAAATTTAACGGTTCGATTTCGTGGGAATATTGTTACTGCATTAGTCTACACATCTGCATTATGATCAATAATTTCGATCAAAGCTCCTTTTGATTTATGTTTTGATTCGTACAAAATCTCTCGAGTTATCGTTTTCACTATTATTGGGAATTTTAATTTCTTTCTTTGCTCAGCGACTTCTTTGATAGAGCTCCGGTGTCTTTAACATTTTCTCCCCACTTGTTTATTATTTTATGTCTTTTACCTGTTAGACCGTTTCTACGAGTCGAAACGGTAAAATATTCCGTTACTCGTTCGGCTACACAATTCAATCTTGACAATTTCATCGGTCTTATATTATCAACGGTGGCTTTTTCATTTATCGGATAAATTCCATAAATAACTGCTGTTACAGGATACGCTCTTTCATAATACGGTTTGTCAATACCAGTCAACATTCCTGGTTTGGAATTTCTACTCAGTATGGCAATTTTGTAGGACAGGATCATATTTGTCACGGATAATCCAATTCTCTGTTTCTGCAAAAAGATATTTTTGATTTTCGAGAAAATTAATGATAGTTGCTGCTCGTATGTCGTTCATCGTAGCATCGACACTATCGGTGATTTTGAATGTTGATCAGACATGAGATGCGCCATCTTTGATAAATTCCTTCTTGGCGTCGTGAATTTTATTAAGCAAGGTTTTATTCTTTGGAGCTTTTATTGATAAGTTAGGGGATAATCTACCAATATTTAATTTATATTTAGAAGGCTTGATCTTCGATAATCTTTCGAAGTCGTTCATATTATAATTAAGACAAACATTTAAATTGAAATATTATATATATATATATATATATATATATATATATATATATATATATATATATATATATATATATATATATATATATATATATATATATATATAATGATTCAGGGGCCCCGAGTGGCCGAGTGGTCTAAAGCGCTCTCCGTTACGGATCACTGCCATCTCACCTCTGTCTGCGTAGGTTCGAGTCTCGGATTCGGCCAATGTGGGTATGGGAGAAAGCTTGCCAGTAGCTTCTCGAGGGTAGGTGGTTCTTTCCGTGGATTTCTCGGGTTCTCGGGTTCTTCCTCCACCATTAATACTGGCCGCCATGTATAGCCTAAAATGGCGTTAAACCCTACAACAACAGCAACAACAACAACATAATGATTCAAACAAAGGACAAATGCCGATGGCTAATGATAGGTTCCACGACTTGTAACAAAGCCTGCGTAAACGAATTCTGCGGACATCATTTGCAAAGCGTCCGTAACGGAAGTCTAGGAACATAACCGTGTTTCAAATACGGTGTTGGAGTTAGAGGAAAAACGCAGTTGTGTATGCAATGTGGTGGTAAAAATACAGAGACTTAAAAAGATACTATTATTGTAAAAGAAATGACAGTGACAAGGTTATAAAAAGCGTAGAAGATTTGCAAAGTAATGATTTAAGAAAATTATTATTTAAACAAATGATATTATATATAAATGGAACAAAATATTGCTAACCCCCTAAGCCAAGAATCATAGCTAATTATGAAGCAAATCATGATGGTGTAATTAGACACTCTCCACTAAAAAAACAGTTGATACTGTCACTAATACTTGTTGTCTCCAAATTAATACTAAGGGAAATAACATTATTTCAGTCATAGGTTCGTATTCAAATGTTTCAATGGATTAATCGAAGATGGTCTTGTGATCGATCATATCGACGGTAGAAAATCGATAATAATTTAATCAATTTACGAGCTGTCACACAAAGACAGAATTCTGCATGTGGCAATACTGGCAAATATTCAAAAATTGCAAAGAGGGGGATTAAGTCTAGAAATACAGAGACTGGCGAAGAAATAACATTTCAATTGATATATTCAGCTGGGAGATATTTTGATAATCACCCGAGTTCGGAACAATATGTCGCAAAAAATATAACCAGATATGTTCTCTCTAAGAAATATAAACAAAAAATTATTTTCAATTATTATTAAGAGAGATAACTCTGTCTCTCTCCGGTAAAGGTATTAAGTACCTGTGCTACTTGTATTTACTAAACTATTTATCTAATTTCTCTTTTTCCTTTGTTTGCATCATCATAACCATTGTTAAAATGATTATGATACGATTATTTTCCCATTTCAAGACTTCTTCTATCGGTGGTGAGGAAACATATATATATATATATATATATATATATATATATATATATATATATATATATATATATATATATATATATATATATATATATATATATATATATATATATATATATATATATATATATATGTGTGTGTGTGTGTGTGTTTCCTCACTCACTAAACATGTAAGATAGAATAATTATCTTTTTCCGATATATTAATGAAATTTCAATATTACTAGGGGAGATAAGTCTCCTCTCCTTGACAGAGTAATTCAGCGGTTATCTCCCTTCTTAAGGTCAATGTCCTGAAGGGATGGGAGATAAGTTTGTAGTACATGGTTGTCCGTAAATCGCAATTCATGATGTCATGGTATTAATTAACAATATATGTGTAATAATTAATATCAGGGAAGTAACATAATTGTATAATAGTTCAAATTAGTCAAAGGATAAATTAGGTTTCTAACTTGCAACCGAAATCAAGACAAAAAAATCACGCGTACACGTTTGTTAAAGGAAAATTTAGGTTCCTAACTTGCAAGCGACATCTTAGAAGTACAACTTTATGTTTAGCTCAAAAAATAACCTTTCTCACATTTCTACAAAATCCAAAGATATGAGATAGTTGAATTGTACATGAAAAAGCTTCTTCATCATTCAACATTGATCGACGTGTGGCAAAGCCTAAGTTGTGACTTTCGTTCATCGATGCAACTGAGTCCCCAGCTGCATTCATTATTATGTTTGCATGTTCAGGTTGATTAGCTGTATCTTTAGCAAATATCATTGATGGGCCGGCTGATTTTGTATAATCATCTGAATATCTTGCGAAAACTATTATCGTTGTATCAACATCGACATCCTTCTGAACTGATTAAATATTTCTTCCATCAATCATATATGTGGCGCTGTCAAACAACGCCATAATACCATTGTTAACAAAACCAGGAAAATCACAGAGTGCAACTGCTGCATCATCATCCTGCAGCATTCTACCTTCTACTTCAATAAATGCTTCCGCGGGTAAGAAATGCCTACTTGTATCTTGAACATGTAATTCGATTCGACCACTCTGATTTGGCACACGTGAATCATAAGAATAAAATTGATAATCACGTATCGATTCACCTTTGAGAACTGGTGCGTCTATATCGAACGCTGGATCGGATACATGTTTAAACATTTTATTATAATTGTTATCGTCTAACACGAAGACCATTTCCCGCTATCAAACTAGCAATTATTTCTTTTTCTTTTTCTTTGTCTGATATGGGAACACCAGCCAGATCTGATAGTTTTTGATTTGCGGCCTGATTTATTATTTTACTGACATTTGCAGGCATTTTATTAACAGCCAACTCTGATAGTTTTTTTTTTACTATCAGCTTGATTTATTATTTTACTGACATTTACAAGCATTTTATAAACAGACTATTTTGTTAGTTTTTCATCTGCAACCTGATTTATTGCTTTAGCGACATTTACAGACATAACTTCAGTACTAGGTAATTTTACTGGTGGTTGAGGATTTTTCGTACTAATTGAGCTAGTTATCCTTGACTGTCGAGAACGCTTTACCGGCAAGATTACCAATAAAGTCGATGCCTTTATCACGAACAGCATCAATAGCCTTCATCCCTAATTGTTTCACAATCGGTATTGCCTTTGCAGCCATCCTTTTGAAAAATCCCATAACAGTATCACCGAGTCCATCTGCGTAAATCGCTTTGTAAGTTGGCAATCGTGAGTTTACTACCCTGACCATTACAGGTCCACTTTGTGCATTTTGTACAATAATTTTTTAATTACATACTGATTAATTAATTGTTTAGTCGCTGTGATAATCATCATCAATTACATCAATGAAAGAATGATAAATGTTGCGATCCATAATACCGCCAGTAAATAATCGTCGACAAATATCAGATATTTCATTAATAATTTCCGGCGAATTATTTCCAGCACGTTTTCCTCCAATCAGAACTTCTAATCTATCTACGTCGGTAAGAATACTGTCAGGACAGATTCCTTGAGTAACAAAACTACTTCCAGTTGTTTCATCTACATGTTTCTTACCTGGCGAAGAAGTAATTCTCACATTTGCCCAGTGTTCTCAAAATTCCGGGTCTTTTCCTTTTTTTCTCTCGTTTAGCTTCTTCCTTTTGTTTTCCTTTTTGTTCAGCTTCTTCATCACTTATTGTTGGAGATGGAAGCACCTATAATTCTAATAGTTGTTGTGATTATAGCCTTCGTAATTTTTTCAATATATTTACTTATTTCAGTAATAAAATAACTATATGTCACATCTTTTCTTTTATCGATCCAATCAAGGTTATGACGGATTTTATTAGCCCAATCGTAACAGGTTTCATCTTTTACATATTTATTGGAGTACACAGGCTTCAGAAACGCTTCTTTACTGTAATAACTATCCACCGCAAATATAGGTAAATTTACCTGTTTAATATTTCTTATATGGGAAATATCATCATCGCTAAATTTATCAATTGCATAAACTTTTTCTTGTTCTGATGTATCACTCTTTTCAATACGAACTTGTTCAATATCTTCAAGTATTTCTTCATCTATGTCAACAGGCTGAGTATCATCATCGATGTCAGCAGACTGAGCAGCATCTACTTCATCTGAAATATCTTTTAAAATATCTCTTGTTTGTTAATTCTTCTTGGTATTTTTTAGTTTGCTTCGCAGTTTCCTTTACTGCTGGAAGAAGACCTTCAGTTGCTTCTGCAGCTTTTTCAGTAACCTTTGTAATGGGTTTAAATAATTTGTCTGTCCCTCTGCAAATTCTACTTGTGCTTCCTGACGTTCTTGAACAGAAAAACACTTTTTGATTGCTTCCAATTTTTCTCTAGCTAATCTAGCTGTATAAGATTCCGTACACGGTGTCATTATTGATATATAAATAATGATCTAATTATAGCAGCATGGGAGGCGCGACCTCAAATAAGTGTCCAGGCGTGTAAACGACAGTTTGACGTTATTGACTTTCGTTTTCGTAGGAAGCCTTAGTTTTCAAAAATAAACATTCCAGCAGTGATATCTTCACCCTTTTTAATTTTTCGTAGGAAGCCTTAGTTTTCAAAAATGGACCTTCCAGCAAGTGGTCTGTTCGCCTCCTATGCTGCAATAATCTAATTATAAATACTAGTTTTGTAGTTGTTATATGGATTTAGCCCAAAAGTCTTATTGTTCTAAAACAATTCCTCATACACAGAGAGGGCAGTTAGAAACAAATCAGCACTGGTTTCAAGGTCATCCCAATACAACACAGCACTACCAGGGTTAATGAGGACCTCGTTTTATATGTTGACATAGAAGTTTGTGAGGCATGTACAACTAAGGACTATGGAAACAGAAAAATTATTAAACAGTTTTACAGCCCTGTGAAAGAAAATGATAGTCGGCGAAGTTATAAAATCATGAAAAATTACACAAGACTTTGCAAATCATTAGCAATTTGCAACAGGGTGTCCATGGTAAGTGTTGATTCTGACAGTGACAGTGGCTAGAAGACTATGGAAACTTGTCAGTCAACAATAATAAAGTCTTGATTTTTTATAATACAGTATGTGAAACAATACAGAAAAGACAAAACATGATAATTTTATTTCAAGATTTTTGTTGTGGTTGAATTTGTCCTCGGTAATATTGACCAGCAGGGTTACAAATTATGAACACCAGTGAACAAAATAGAACATCTTTTGAAACGCATTTTACACACAACCAGTCTCGTCTTCCTTCTCTTTGTATTAGAGTCATCCACTTTGTAAATATTACAAACAATGAGACTGTTATAGTCCAAGGTGAATTGATAAAGATCTTCATTCGTTGTAGTGGCATCAGCTGATTTAACCATCCATTCCAGTCCTAAGGATCCTAGTGAAGTTGGACAGGTATTTTGTGTGTTGGCTCTGGGGCAAAGCAATTTAGAAAAATGTGTTTCCTATCTTCAGCTTGGGATTGGCATAGGGTGCAGGTTGGGGATACAGAGTGTTGTTTAAGTTTAGGTGATATGATTATAAGGTGTATTTATCAGTAAGGAATCTTGCCTCAATCATTGCTGCATCCACTTCTCTGGTGTTATTCGCCACTGAAGATAGGTGTGGATTCCTAAGTGGGAGTGGAGTGTGTCATTTGCGATGAGTATATAATTAAGATTAGGGCTGGCCGCCATTTTTGTGAGTTTATAGCATGTAATGGGAAATTAACATTAGGCCACCATATTTTTGTGGCATTATGTCAAAAATGAAAATTTAACAGCATGCTGCCATCTCTGTGGTTTTATAGTGACAAGGGGAAATACAATATTATAAAATGTATAGATTGATATTTCTATGGTTTAAGGTCAATTTAAAATGGGAATGGCACTATCGGTCTCTAATGGAAATTTAACTTGGTGGGGCTCTC
Organism: Sinohyriopsis cumingii; assembly: GCA_028554795.2. Lineage (NCBI taxonomy): Eukaryota > Metazoa > Mollusca > Bivalvia > Unionida > Unionidae > Sinohyriopsis > Sinohyriopsis cumingii. The sequence goes on along the minus strand of CM068826.1, from coordinate 88,607,148 downwards.
TGGCCTTAATGGAAAATGTAACGTTAGAAATGTTCATAGGTTTAACATATAATTTTATCTGACCAATACATAGTGTGCTGCTTATTCATCACCAAGTTATGTACTATCAACACACATGTCTGCTATACAGTTCGCCATTTTCTATATGTATACCCTACTAATTTCTTTATGATTCCTTTACAAACAAAGCAAAATCCTTTCCATATCTACAAGTTCCCTACCATACCCACTTTTAAAAGAAAATTACAATTCCCTTATTACATATTCTCATAATTTTTATGACCCTAGCAATACTATCACACAAGAAGTGAAAGAAGAATAAGATTGGTTTTCTTTAGACATTAAAAACAATGTAAAGAAGAATGAACACATACAATAAGTACAGAGAACTGGCTTACTTTTTACAGACAGACATATATTCTTTAGAACTATTTAATATTCTTGTTAATAGCTGCTACCTATGTTACAGGCAGTAAATTTGCAAAACCAGCCACTATCAAGTCTGAAAAATTAGATTTTTTCAGGGGGGGGGGCAGTGTTTCACAGTTCCAACCTTAGCAATGGCTAGCCTCAAAATTTTCCAATGTCAGACGAACTCGCAATTTGGCATGTGTTACGGCTCTATGGTCTTAAAGTAAGTAGCAGAACGGAGTGAAAACTTAAAAGTTTAATAAAATTCAACAAATAATTTATTTCCCTAGAAAACAAAGTGGAAATTAAAAAATAATTTATGGTATTATGAATTAAATCCCATATAGTCCTACAAGTTTTATCACTAGTCCAAACATATAGAGAATTCCAAATGAATTACAGTGAGGTTCTGAATGAATTACAATTTTGAATTTGTTGATGTACCTATAGCCTGGAATTTGGCAATGTGTTGACAGTCCTGATGTTTCACACTGATATAATCTAAAGTGCCATTGAATACATTCACAGTATTACTAAAATAGTAATAAAGTCCAAGAAGTATTAATATGCACTTGGTAATTCTAGTGAATAATTTTTAAAAATTAATCCTATCAAAAAAATTAAAACATCATTAAGACTGGTTCCACTTCGGATGTTAATGTTTGAATGAGTAGTTCTGAAGCAAATAACATTTATATCAAAACTTAAGGCACAATAACAAACATGATGATTGTCATTTTCCCATCAAATTCTTAAACGTCTTTCTTCTAGAACATTCTTAATTTCTAAATAAAGTTAGGCCTTGAACTCAACAACAGTAAACATGCTTACCTCCAATTAATAATGATCTTACAATATAACCTAAAACCAGTGACAAGTAGTAGCTATGTAACATTGTACTGATTTCTTCTGTATCTTAATTCGATGCTTTTTTTTAAGTATCCCCGTATTAAGAATGGGATGGCCCAGTTATGAATTGACTCGTCGGGTAATGTGATAGTTTACGCGGTACCAGTGGATTGAAAGGAAGGTGAGCATATTCTGGATTCCAGACCATCAGGCCTGGTAACAAAAGGTGACACAGGTTGCAAAAATCTCACTTTTAGACATAACTCCATATACCATTGCACCGAGTTTTTATTTCAATTTAGCTTCAAAATTACCAAGAGCAACACTATAGCATATCAGTTAAGCAAATAAACTTAATACTTACCACCTGGAGCCATTCAACCACAACTCTTTCTCTGACACCTTCACCACCCTTGCCTGAGCGGGACATACAGTTACAAGCATGCAGTGTATGCAGTCAAGTGTTGAATGAGGGAATGCTATTTCCAACTTGAGGAGTAAATTAACATTGTGCTGTGCGCACATCTAAATCCACAAAATGAGTGTCCTTAAACTCAGATTAAGGGTAGAATCTTGAGGGCTTGTGACTTTATTCCCACCCCTCAAGCTTAGAGCTTCTAAAGAGTATGCGCTATACAAAGTCCTCATTATTATTATTATTACATGGCCGCACACGTCTCAATTTTAAGATAAGTAAATATTCGGGATTTTTTGTGCGTATCGTCCGCAGAGAAAAAAGGCTATAGAGAAGTAATAAAGCAAGAACATAATCTTCATGTAATTGTAATAAATTGACTAGAGGTGAAGTGACAGAAGAAAACCTTCCACAACTCTAACGATATTAAGATCGATAAACTGAATAATTGTTTCTTATTCACATAGGCAAACACCAGGTTTCATGAAGATTTATCCTGCACTGATACCAATCTTTTAATAAAAACCGAGTACGAACAGCAAGAGAGAAGGTTCACTACCTAAGTTGTATATATTCCTTTATGAACACACCCTTACATGTCACAATATGTAGCTGACCAAAATAAAACACAAAAGATGAGAGCATGATCAAGTAGGCCATGAACTCAATTACTGAGTTTGTTACAAAAAATATTAAATGTCAAGAGTGCCAGATTGTTGGCTTTTACTTCAGGCAGTTTGTTAAATATATTGCCAAACCTAGATTTCACACACTGGTTGACTTACTCAATGTCTTTTCGTTTTGTTAACAAAGATTGTTTATCACCAAATGAGTTAAAATATGATCTAGATACTGTATTAAAACTAGCACAATGTCAGAATTTGGAGTGAAGGTAAGATTTATTGTAAAGTTTTTCTTTTCTGCTAAAAATGTCAGAATTTAGTGTGAAGAAAAGATTTTCCATAATGTCAGGATGTAATATTTTTCTATTCAAACTGAAAATTTGGCATACTGGAGTTATCCTTTTTATAATAACTTTGCATCATTTTTTTGTTCAAGTTCTAGAATCCTTACAAAGAAAAGGGACATTTGTACCTCCTTGACGATGCATATACGCTACAATGGACGTGTTGCCTTAGGAGACCATGATACGTTGACTCGATGCACCCTTGCAAAGATATAAACATTTATTCATTTTTAGATTGTTGATGTGGAGGGACGATTCATCAAGAGTCCAATGAAACTGGAGGATTGAGCCCTCTGATTCTAAATGAGTGCCCCTAACCAGAATCTGACCCATTGGCGAACATATATGAGTGGGCTTTGGGTTAATGCATGAGAACAGTAGACATGTAACCTATTCTGATTCATCCACCAACACAAGCGGTGACGAAAGTCTGGTCTTAACGGAATCAAAACTGAAATCTCTGTAGCTTCCACCTTGTGAGAAGGAGAAATTGTAGAGGGCGCATATAGAGGTATCCTAAGGAAACTTGTTCTGCAGCAACCTTAATGATTTGCCATAGGGAGATATAAAGGCAAGCAGACCATTATGTATGTTTTGTAACACCTCTAGAAGTGTTAGCATTCATTCTATCCGATCCCTTGGGATTATGACTATGTTCTTGTTCCTGTGGAAATGCATCCCCACATAAACCGAATCCTGAAACAGAATGACCTCGGACTTCTCAATGTTGGGTAAAAGGCCCAGTCAAGTTATTAACTACCAGAAGTGGATCAGATACTGACGGAGGGTCTGTACCTGAACGATGTGAATCATCCAGTCGTCGAAGTACTAGAAAATCAAAATTTCAGCAATTGGAGATAAGCAGCTATTACTCCTATAATTAGGGTAAAATTTCTTAGTGTGGAAGCTATTCCGAATGATACATCCCGGAATTAAAAAAGTATTGGTCCAAGCAAAACTAAAGGTATTTGGGAAAAGTGATAAATATCAGGATGTGCAGGTAGGAATCCCAAAGGTCGATAAAGGCTCTCAATCTAAGTAATGCATTGCATTCCGGATTGAGGATTTGGTTGTCATCTGGAAAGATTATTCCAGAATTAACCGGTTTAATGGAGAAAAATCGATTATGAGACGAAACTTCACGCTTTATTTGATGGCCAGGAATATTGGAGACTAGAATGTGGGGACTTCCCTTTCTGTGAAATAGTGTACACTTGTTCTTTTACTTAAGCCAAATTTGATTAGTGAGAAAATTATATAAAAAGGCAGTCCTATGCAGACTGGGTTTCCGATTCTGTAGTAGGTGACCGTCACTCACAAAAGAAAGAACGCACCCATCGTTCGTGATGTTTGACTAAGTTTCTTTTAAAAGGCCTAGGCGAGGAACATTCAGAAGAGGAACATTTCGCGACCAGAAGGTTTATATTAAGGTTGATTAGCCCTTGCGGCTGGTTCACATAATCATGCTTTCTTGGCTGAATGCGATAGGTTCGGAACGAATGTACTGAATCTGTGCTGATGATACTTCAGACGGTAGAAAGTGACTCTATGAATAGTCCTTCAAAGAGGGTCTCTCCTTCCAAAGGAGCAGGCTTGCGAAGATCTTTACTATGGTTTAGTAAGATCTTCAAGGTGTCCAAGGAATCATCAACCCGGATGTGCAGATGATGCGCTGATGAAGCCATCGACACAGAAAATGCATGTCGAATGGTTTCAACTGTCAGCTCTGTGCAATGTGTCTGGGCTTTAGTGAGGCCTCCTTTAGTATACTAAACGAATTAGCCGAGATGAGAGCGACATGAGAAACTGTGATAGCTAACTTCTTGTTGAATAACTTCGATTTTTTTTAATATAAGACGAGCACAGGCTCTGGTAGAAATACCTCTTGAGATGATCCGGCATCAAATTGGGGGGTTTAATAGGCTACTTTGGGGAATGTACCCAGAATCTCAAGGCACAGGCCATAGGTCTCAAAGTCGAGGGAGGAACGAACAACCGTCTATGTTCCTGAGCAATTGTTTGGTCTGTAGAAAACCTCTCCGATATTAACTCACGAATGAGGTAGTGACATGTGATCAGGTTAAATTTTGGGTTTCTGTGATCTTTTCCATACCTTGGCCAAAAATACGTGTGTAAGCGATGGACACATCGTTTACCGCCTTATCAAACGACCAGATCTAACTGAGAGGAGGTTGTGGGCCTGATAGGAGGCATCATTGGAACTTCTTCCAGATCGAACTCATTGGAGTCGATGAGGATTGACAGAATCGACATCGTCTAGTACAATTCTGTACAGGGGAACGGCTAGGCTTCGCTATATCCATCACTATTTCGAAGGTGACATAGGATCACTTGGCGCTACTGCGTGTAACTTCACGTGCTATACTAGGATCTCTATTGGGAAGACGGGATTGCTGATCTTTTCTGGATATTATAGATGATGACACGCATGTAGCCTCCCTGATTGATATCACCTGACGAAGGGATGATGGCAGTTCACGAGCTACAGAACCAGCCCTTTTCTAGGTCAAAGGTCCAGTAGTCCATGGTAGCATAAAGGACTAATTCACGTGAAGTTGATGGCCCAAAATCTCATAAGGATTCGTAGCGATAATAGGAAAGGGGGATACCGATCCAATCTCCTTTCCTAGTCTGAACTCTGTGGACACAGTCCCATTCCTTCATAGGATGTGATGGTATAGTGGGGAGGTGATGATCAGTCAAAACCCTATTCCAATACATAGAGCCCTCTGTACAATGACTGGTGAACAGCGATCGGCGGTCAACAGGGGATGACCAGTGGTTGGTGACCGGCACGATCTAACAGGTCAATGGGACAAACTGAATGGTGACAGGTCAATAATGGGTTAGGTTATATAGATATATCAGAATCTTGTTCATCCAATTCATCACTGTGATGGGTGCGACGCAGCTCATCCCACTGGATAGGGCGCCATACGCTACCCAGGATTTGATGGGTGCGGTGAGGCTACTCCCTCGACGGGAGGTGTGCGACATGTTACCCAATACGGTACGTATGGGGTGTTTCTCTTCCCACACGTAATGGTGTGACATGCTTGTTATAGATATTACCTCTCGGTAGGACTGAGATACAAAGGTACTTATTGTATTCTTTGTTCGTACCAAAGTTGGAATTGAATTCATCCTTTGTGCCGAACTAACGTTAATTTTTGTCCTTCAATAAGAGCTAAGGGTACAAATGTGATGACCTTCAAGGAACTTATCTTCTTCTGCATCGTCTGATCACTCCTCGTAAAAGAGGTCAATCAATAGGAAATAACAAAGGAACAGCCATTTTTAAAGACAATCTATCAGCTGGGTAGAAATCCTCCTTGTTGAATGATCATTAACTGATTGACATTTTCTTTATTCGCCAATTGGCGAACAATCTGATGAGGTCGCCTTAATCACTTTTGTGTGTCTTAGTTAAAGGAACCGTTCTTTTTAACGTTCAAACAACATTCACAGTCTGTATCATCGATTTCTTTGGGTGACCTTTTGATGATTTGTTTTTGCATCAAGGCAGTGACTTTGGTACATAGCATAGAACATAACAATATCTGAATAATCGAGAACAGAGACACCTTTTTATTTTTTGCGCGATCTCTTTGGACGAATGTGTGAACCTTGGGACATTTTTGTTCAATTGAAAAATGAAGTGGATCTTGCTCATCGCATCTTTTATTATACTGGAATTCGTCTCCATTGATTTTAAGAATCAATTTGACTTTAGGTACTACTATATCTTTCAAGTTATTGTTCAGATAAATCCAGAGCAATTTTTAACACACCTGTTCTTTCTTTTGTTTTTGTCAAAAGTGATGTCACTATGTTATGTGCACCAGCCGTGTTTTATTCGTGGTGTAACAAATGCACATTTCAATAAATAATGTTCATCTTTTCTTGCTTTCATGATACAAAAATGTATTTACAAGTTTTTAAAAAGTTCATTGTTTTCTTTCAAGGTAAAGAAAACCAATTATATTTCAAACAGAATTCAAGTTTCTTCGTCCTTCTTGGTAAAAAGCATACTACATTTACGAAAAACCAAAAGTTCATGTCTTCTTCATGGTGCAGGAAATGTATATTTCGAAAAACACAGAATATATGTTTGTTTCCTAATCTTTTCATTTCACTTGAATCTGCACAAAGTCTGTGAATGCATTCTCGCATATCAGGAAGTGAAATACAAAATCCTTTCGTCTTCTAAAGTATCCACGAGGACTAATCCCTGAAACACCATATTAGTAACACCAGTGAGGCCATTTCGAATATTCAAGAAAATCATATTCTTTATATTCCCATATGTGAAGTTTCACATTACAACTGAAATTCTTTGTTTTATCTTCTTCCCCCAAGTAGACAAATCCTGATTTGGCTAAAGACATGGGACTGGGTCCTTTCAAATGATTAAGCAATTTCCATTTGAACGTCTTGAATCATCTGGCAAAAGTACACTAACCAGGCAAAGCCTTAGGAAGGTCATACTGAGTCCCTGATGTCACGGGGTACAGCATCACTCTGGTCAGCTGGCACGTCATCTAAATCAACTTCATTGAGCTTGGAGTCGTTGGGTCCATCCGATGATTTCTGAGTGGAATTCATCTTTCTCCTGTAAACGTCTATACTCACAATGATATTTCTGTATTGGGACTGCCATGAAATTTTGTTTTTACAAGGTTAGATCTGTCGATCATCAGAATATTTTCTTTATTTAGCTCATGCAACGTATTTATCAAAATTTCTTCCACTTTTAATCGTCTTTCCTCACAGTCACTTACAGGACCGTATTTACTAATTACATCAAAACCTCCGATCACGTATCTCAGTTGAGGGCCTCTCATTCATGAACCTCTTGCAAAGTTGTCACTTTTTTCAGTTAAACCGGGTGAATCTAAAATTAATGTTTTAATTTGAGCAATTATATTTAATACTCTTGCTTCCTCAACACTTTCTGGATATCGCTGATCAATATCAGCTATTTCGATCTCAGTTTTCGGGTTTAGTATAATATTATAAAACTCTTTTGCGATTCTGATCGATGGAGGATCAACATACGTTGTTGACTCGTTGAAATATAAACATCCGTCACGCTATATCATTTGACCCTTGTAATTGCCAGTTATAAAATACATCCGACATTACCGTTTAGTCGAGCTCGTAGTTGAAATTTCTATATCGCAAAAGCCTCTAGACACTTTATTTTACTCCAAAAGTGAAATGTTTCTCCGTCTGTGACCCACTCAAACCCGTCAGTTAGAAGGCTGTTAAACTAAAATGCATAATCTGGCTTATTTTCTGAATAATAAGTTGATGCGCTTGCAAGAAAACGCCAGAGATTATTTATAGCATCAGCAAGATGTGGAATATGACCAACGATATTCTTAGCTCGTTTTGTACTACCACCAATCGCAAGCGATTGGGTAACACGATCAACGTACTGTTTTCTGGTAAGATAGGATGCAGAAACAGGTACATACATAAAAGTTAATTTGTTATCAACCATATCCATCGCACTTGTAACTGTGCCTCCGGAATTTTTAAGATAATTGGCGTATGCAGAAGTAATTGTACTAGCTGAAGCTGCACTTATTTCAGCGTCCACGTACAGTTTATTTTTCAGATCAAACAGGGCAACTGGATTATAAGTCATTAATATTTTATTCGAGCCCATGTTTAAAAAACCTGTCATCGTATCACCGGATCTCGCTACTCGTGATTTAATATTCCTTGCTATAGTATCATCGACGTAATTTTTATTTGTTAAATCTGATGTTGCTGATGGAATTGCCGTACTTGTTGTCAATCCCATGTCCAGATTTCACATCACAGTGTCGCCGGATTTTATCACAAAATTGTCCTAGACAAAGTATACATTTGTTACAAAATCGTTATTGGTTAAAGCTGTATTATCAAGCTGAGTATTAAATATTAATTTCCCACCAATATCTATATTTCCAGATATCGACTCACCAGCAAGTTGCAACTTGTTATTATCGACCGTGCTAAGTTTTGCGTAATTTACCGCTGGTGAATTATTTATATTAAAAGGAGGGTCTTCAGTCTCAAGATTTCCTTTTTTTAACTCATGTTGACATTTCCAGTCATCTTTCCACCTGACAATGATACCTTACTATTATTGACCGTGCTATGTTGGTCAAAACTTACAGCTTGTGTGTTATCTACATTGAGAGGTGGATATGTTGTTTCAAGGTCTAACACTCGCTGACATGAATTATTTAAATTATCTGTCACTGTATCTCCAGATTTATAAAAAAAATGTAATTTGTTAAATTTGCGCCAACCGTAGTGGCTGTAGTTGGTGCTGTTTTACCTGTTGAGCTCTCAATGAACAAACCAAATTTTGTGTAAGCACTCATTCTTATTCTTACTTGAGAGGTAAAATTTAACTTTGACAGTTTGATCAAATTTAACCTTGCACTCTTGATAAAATTTTGTGAATAATAATAATAATAATAATAATAATAATAACGATAATAATAATTATCATTAATAATAATAATAATAATAATAATAATAATAATAATAATAATAACAAGGACTTTGTATAACGCCTAATCTTTAGAAGCTCTAAGCGCTTTACAACATTAGACAACACCTATAAGATAAAACAACATATAATGATATGATTACAAAAACAAACAACATGAAATTAGAAAGCATAAAAAAAACGATTGCTGAGAATATTTAAGGTAGGAAACATTATTAGGTCTTTTAAGTTTGTTCTTGCAGTCGAAATAAGTGAGTTTTGAGAGCACTCTTGAATGGGATCACTGTGTCTTTGTGTCTAAGTTCAGTGGGCAATTCATTCCACGTTGCTGGGCCCTGGTATGCAAAAGAACGTTGTCCATATGACTTTGTTTTCATAGTGGGAATAATGAGTATACGATTGTCAGAAGACGACCGTAAGTATCTTGCTGGTGTGTACACATGGGTGAGGTCAGATAGGTATGTTGGACTAGAGTCCGACAATGAAACGTAGCACAGGAAACAAATTTTGTATTTGATTCTGGATCGAATGGATAGCCAGTGTAGGGTACAGAGCAGCGGGGAGGTGTGCTCTGATCGTGGTACTTTAAGTATGATCCGAGCAGCTGTGTTTTGAACTTTTTGAAGTTTCTGGAGCAGATATTGAGATGAACCAGACAGAACTGAGTTAAAATAGTCCAGTCTTGAAAGTAAAAGTATTCATGAACATACAAGTGTCTTAGTGGCATCAACTGAAAGATATTTGCGAATGGAACTGATGCGTCTCAGCTCAAGATATGCAGCCTTGCATATGTTCATGACATGTTGGTGCAATGTGAGAACACTGTCCAGAGTAACACCTAGGTTTCGTACTGATTGTGTGAATTTAATGATGGCGTTGCTGATATTTATTGTTTGATGTAAAGGATGTGAATGAGAAAGTCTTTGTGATGTGATCAGAATGGCCTCAGTTTTATCATCATTCATCTGCAGCATGTTACATGTCATCCATGATTTCACATCAGAAATGCACCTCTCTACACCTTGGATGGTAGCATCAACTTCAGTTGGGTGGCTAGATTTGTATATTTGGGTGTTGTCAGCGCACAATTGGTGAGACACTGGATGATGATCTATGACACTTGAGAGCAGCTGAGTGTATAGAATGAATAGAACAGGTCCAAGAACAGACCAATGGGGAACACCACAAGACAGATCAACTGGGCTGGAGTGTATTCCATTTGCAGATACAATTTGTGTCCTGTTAACCAAGTAGAACTTGAACCACAGTAAGGCTGCGTCATGAAAGCGAAATACATGCTGGAGACAGTGAAGTAATATATCATGGTCTGTTGTGTCAAATGCTGCAGACAAATCATGGAGGGTGAGGACTGTAATCTTTCCGCTATCCAAAGCAGAGAGAATGTCATTAACTACTTTTAGAAGAGTAGTTTCAGTACTGTGGTAAGGGCGATATGCAGATTGTACATTGCTAAAAAGACTGTTTGAATTCAGATGAGATACAAGCTGGGATAGGACAACCTTTTGTAAGTTTTTCTTTATATGAATGAGAGATTGGAAACTGGGCGGTAGTTCTTTAAATCTTATGATCTAGTGTTGGATTCTTCAGCAGAGGCTTTACAATGGCAGTTTTCAAAAATGATGGGAATTGCCCGGATGAGAGAGAGGTATTAATAACATCAGTTAGTGAAAGCAATACTGGATCTAAGCACTCAAGCAGCAGTGATGTTGGAATTGGATCAAGTTCACATGACTTTGGTGCACTCTTCATCAAGATTGTACGTACGAACTCCATAGAGACAGTTTCAAATGTTGCTAATGGTTGCCGCTCAAATTATGTATCGCAACTGAATGGTGACGATGAGTCAATTGAAATTGTGGTGTCAAGCTTATCTCTAATGGTTTGTACTTTGTCACGGAAGAAATTTGCAAATTTGTCCGGAAGGTCGAATGGAGAGAAGGTAGTTCAAAGGAAGTGGTGTACATTTGTTCCTTGACATTAGCTTGTTAGTAATCTCGAAGAGCTCTTTGCAGCTGAAATTTTTCATGATCTTAGTAGTGTAGTGGGCTGATTTCGCTGCATGGACTATATTCGTGACATTCTTCTTAGCGGCTTAATAGATTTGCTTATGAATAATGAGTCTGGTGGAAAGCCAAAGCCTCTCAGCTTTACGGCGGTCTCTTTTAGCAGTGCGAAGCTGGTCCCTAACACTGCTATACCATGGAGAACACATTTGAATTGATACTCTGCACTTGGTAGCTGGGGCATGTTTGTCGAGCAATGAACGCAGGCAGTTATCGAGTTGTTCTGCTGTAGGAGGTAAGCAAGTTGTTAGGTTTGCTTGGATGTCGTGCACTTGTTTGGTTAAATTTATTATACAGAGGTTTCTCTTAGTAGCAAATAAAGGTGGAGGGTTAGGGACTGATACGTCAATATGGCATATGATGCAGAGGTGATCTCATGCAAGGTCATGGGATACCAGGGAGGACCGTATAATGTTATCATCAGGTCTATGAAGAATCCAGTCTAAAATGTGACCATGTTTATGGGTGGGTTGGTTAACTGACTTTTTGAGGCCCAAGGAATAATCAGGTTGCCACCTATCGAATTTCCATACTCCAGGAGATTCGGAAACTGCTTCAAAAAGAGAGATTCAGCCAGCTTGTTTTTTCTACTAGGAGGAGGGCGGTATAGGCAGAAAAATAGACTGACCTTTGCTCCAGTGTGAGTGTGATTTGGACTCGTTCAAACGATGTGTGGTCGAAATTGAATGTTGTGGTGTGGTTAAGACGTTTGATCATGGAGTTCTTTGTGATGACAGCAATTCCACCTCCGCGAGAGTTACGGGTGAACGACTTGATGGAGTAACCAGTGGGTGTTAGATCCGCACACTTAGGTTCATCGCCCTATGCTTTTAGCCATGTTTCTGTCAGGAAAAAGACATCAATATTCTGGTCGTTGATAAAATTAACTATTTCTGTGCGCTTTTGCGGTGGTCCTACTGATTGAGCATTGAATAATGCAATACGCAGAGGTATCTCCTGGATAATTGACACAAAGGTTGACGAATTAATAGGGATTTGAATTAAGTTATCTAAATTAACGGTCGCATTTTTTTAAAATTGTTGAGCCGAAATAAGGAAGATAAACATTTTCTTTTTCCTGTTCTACGCCGGCCAGCTTTGAAACAACGTTTCTTTTTTCGCTTCTGTTTACATTTAGGTAATGATGAATGTAGTCCCAGTTCGTTTAGTATTGTGGAGAGCGAAGGAGTGATCATTTAAAGCAATTAATGAGGGTCCATCATAGCATAAACGGGTTGACTGGCGAGTATCACGTGATGGCGGTATGTTCAAAAACAGTGGAGCAAGACAGCTGCGAAAAAGTCTAATTGTTCTCATTTCTAAAATAAGGAGATGAAGAAACACATACGAAGTGAACAGCCAATACATAATGAATGTAATAACGTAGATGAAGACAGGCAACAAGCACAAATATCATGAAAACGGCACTAAAAAACGGAACAGCTGCTTCAAGCCGGTTCAGCTATAGCGGCCATCTTGTTTCCACAATACCTATTATAGAATCAGCATAATCAACTTTGACACGGGGCAAATAATCCAGCATGAACATAACCACGAACTACCAGATTGTTATTATCTGATAGTAGGACGAACTGAATCAGGTTAGACTAACCTTACCCTTCTGATGAGTGTGTTTCTTAACCACCTCTGAAACTACCATCGAGTTTATACCTACACGATCATTCCACAGCACAATAAATACGACCTGCTAAGCGACTAAAATGAAAAACTAAAGCATTAACTTGACGTAGGTGGTGATATAAATGTATCATAAACAACCTGAAGCTTTAATTCCAGTTGCCGAGCTAGATTCTGACGAGCATACAATAATTGTCTTCGACGACATTCCGCTCAGCAACGTCGAAATCGATAAGCTAAAATTGCATTTTTCATTGTCGCTCAACAGAAAATGTAATACAGTCTATCTGGTACAAGGCTTCTACAATATTTATCGGTTTATCAGGTGAAATACAGGTCGCCTTATACTATTTTCTGGAAGAGACAATATTGACGTACTAAACATAGCCTTAGAACAGTCCAGAGATGTAGTGAAAGATAAATTTGCTGAGCTTTATCATGACGCTACTGGTAATGGCAGACAACCTTTCTTGTTTGTTAAGCTAGCACGAGATTGAAATGGCGCAAATCAATAAAATGCAACTGCGCAATCCATTTATCTAAAATTTATCAGAAGCACAAGTTACTGCAATGTCTCGAAGTAAAGAACTAAGCGGAGGATTTCTGGGACCTGCACTAGCAATTATTGCAAAAACGGTACTACAAAATTATTACCAGCACTAGGCACGCTGTGAATGGCTGCTGCCACGGGGGCGATATCCGGGAAGACAAAAATGCTTTGTCCGGTGACGGTATCAAACAGTTAGTAATCTATTTTTTTTTAAATTTATTATATCTAACAGTAATATAAAGTGCCTGGAAAACATCACACAGCAGCGAAACGTAAAACTAAACAAAAGAGAATCTCAAAGACGAACCGGAAAGCAGTCCAAGGTGGATTCATCGGGCCATTGCTAGCAGGAATAGCTGGAAGTCTACTTCCCAATCTGCTGGGGATATGACGTTGGGGAGGACTGATGCTACCCGGTCCCATGAGGTAGCTTCGTTAAGCAACTTTGAAATTAATAATAAACTTAAATGTCAACGGATTTCAGAAAGTATTTTCAAAAGATCAGTTAAGACGGCTAGCGGTCCAATCACGACCTGGAGAGCGAAATCAAAATTGTGTTATAAGTATTCAAAATTTCAACGACGGATAAGGCACGCATTAAATAGCGCTTTATAAAAACATATTTTGATTCGTTTGGGCTGCCACCAACTGACGTTATCAAACAGTACATGCTATCGTGCAAGAACAAAAAACAAAAAAAAAAAATTTCGTCTAATCAACTTCAGCCAGTTGGAATTTCAGCTTGTGGATATTACTGCGTTATTTTTATCAAACAAATATCCCAGTCCTTTGGACTGGGTGCAAAGCACTCAGATGGTGATTTTCTGAACATCATATTTCAATTTACACCTAAACCAAGAATGGAAAACGACAAAATTGCAATTTTATCTAACAAACAAACATAAAAATTACTACGTATTGCCTGAAGTGCAGAAGTAAAACGGAAAATACAGAAGAAACCATGAAAATAAGAAATACCAGACTAATGTTGTAAAGTGTCTGTGCTGCTTATGGCAGGAAAAAGAGCATGTTTCTCAAACTTGACTCACTATTGCATGGAGAGCATGAAATGCCAAAAATTCCTGATATTATTTTAGTCGATGATTAAATGATAACAAAAATGCAAAGCCAATTTACAAGCAAATCGTGTGAATGAAATAGTTACTTATTGTCGATGTTATAATCAACGAGCTGTAATCGGATCCAGTTTAGATATTCACAAGTAATTGGCAAATTACCGAAACCAAGCAAAGGATGGACCCTGCCACGTTATCGTTATACGGGGCCTTGGATTCCGCTAGATAAAAAACTAGGTCGATGAAATCGCAATGTGTCATGACATCTGTTCCCGTGACAACGAAAATGATAAATCTAGCTGCGACCGATTTATGCTTTATGTGCTAAGTGATATGAAACTAACAGAAATAAGAGAGCTAATTGATCAAGAACTAGTACACGGTATCATGGGAGCGAAATATAAACTCGAGCTCGGAAAGTCCAGACTTGGAAATGTAATTTATATTTAAGAAAACGTTTCCTCAACGAAGGTTTGTCGCAAATTCAATTGATGATATATGGGCAATAGATCTAGCTGATATGTAAAACATTGCTAAGTACAATGACAACAAACGGTACCTGATGAATATAGCTGTTATTTTCAGTAATACGCGTTTAGTGTGCCTGCGAGATATTATAATCAGCACAGAAAAAAAAAAGCCTAATAAAGTATGGACCGATCACGGAGTGAAGTGTTTTAATAAGCAATATGAGCAATTTCTGGGAAAAAATAACATCAAATACATCACCGGAAATGAAGGGAAAAGTCTCATCGTAAAGATACTATATTATATTTAATCGCACGCTAAAAGAAAAGATCTACAAACAACTCACAGCCAGAAACACTAACAGGTATGATAATTATCCCAATTCTCTAATTGAAATTTTCGTATCGTACTATTAGACAAATATATAAAAAAAGTAGATATAAGATGCCGAAACTTACCGATATCACAAAGAAAGCTTTTTCTCGACAGAATTATAATAATCACGACAAAAAAATGTAAATGCATTTGCTGGGTTTGATAGCAGCTGGAGATTTGATAATAAGCTATTGCTAACAAATTTCCTGTCACAAACTTATTTCATCTGCTTTGGCCAGCAGTTAAACCCGAGCTTACCACGCACAAGGGTCTAAAGATTATAGTGCAGTTTTATATTCAGTTTTCTAAGCTAAATATATCTCGGGGATCTCAACAGAAAGCTGAGGATAGGCTTGTCAATCAAATGCCTACGCCAGGGCAGCCTGCTGCTCAGCAATGATAGGAGTTTACCGATCATTATATTACATCTAAACCTCGTCGAATTCTAACAGGGACAGATATTACTGTCAGATGAAATATTTCAGGAAATATGAAAAAAAATAGATGAGTACACAGCATTAGGATCGGGATGGAAATTTGATAAAATAACAGAAATACTGCTTCACACTATGAAATATAATCCACCGCGAGGTAGCTTGTATGTCGAGCGGCTAACAAAAAAACTCGAAATGTTGTATAAATGCTGGAAAAGTGACAAATTATGTTTCTAATGGGCAGTATTATCAGCGTTATTTATATGCTCCATCACTCCAAACAGAACCTTCTGAAAAGGATACATTCTACGCTGACCTGCGTAGACTTCTAAAGAGTGTGCCAGGGAGCGACAAAATATTCATCCTCAGAGAGTTCAGTGCCAGAGTGGGCAGTGACTCAGAAGCCTGGATAGCTTCTTGAATTTTGCGCATAATTACAGCTCACCATCAAAAACACCATATTACAGCAAAAAGACAGCCTGAAAACGTCTTTTAAGTCCCTCTAGAGTACTATGATGTAATCGATTTGGTGCCAATGTTTTGATCTAAGATGCATCCTAGATCAGAACACTGGCACATAATCGATTACATCATAGTACGCCAGAAGGACTTAAAAGACGTCCTTCATACCAGAGTGATGTCCAGTGCGGAGTGCAACACAGATCATCGTCTTGTCCAATACAAGCTCGACTTCCACTTCAAGCCTAGACCCAGATAACTAGGAGGTACCCCGAAAAGGAAGCTCTAGATCAATAACCTTTTGTGTGCAGACGTAAAGGCAGAATTTCAAGAGAGCATGCAGTCTAGGCTTGAAGAACCTCAGTTTTGGCCAGATCTACCTCCGGAAGAGACGTGGAATCAGATCAAGACTGCCATTCTGCAAAAACTCAGAAGAAATCCTTGGATTCCCCACTAAGAAAAACAAAGAATGGTTTAATGAAAACAACAAAGAAATCCAAGAGCTGTTTATCAAAAAGAGATCAGCGTACCAAGCCCACCTCGCTTAACCAACCTGTCCACAGAAGAAAGTATCCTTCTGACTTATCTGCAGCTCCCTCCAGTGCAGGCTCCGAGACATACAAAATGATTGGTGGACAAAGCTTGCAGAAAGAACCCTGCTGTATGCTGGAACTGGTGACTACAAGGGGTTCTGTGAAGCGTTGAAAGCAGTGTATGATCCTTCCTTCCACATACAAAGCCCCCTATGGAGTACAGATGGCCAAGAGCTACTCATTGACAGGGAATCTATCCTAAACCGCAGGTGAGGGCACTTCCACACCCTCCTCAAGAACATATTCCTTGCGCAGTAGCGTATAAAGTTGTTTGTGCTGCTGATGAACGTCTATCAAAATCGACAAAGATTTATCGTGGCGAAAATCCTGCTGTCTGGTTTCTAAGAAACCTTAATAACGAAATTGATTTTATCCTGATGTTACTCGCTAAGACAACAAAAATGAAACTACTAATAGTTAAACAAGAAGCTGATTTTAATACAGCAGAAATATGCTATATTTGTGAGGGGTGGGGCCACTTTTGCCTCAAAATCGAGTAAAAGATCACTGTCATATAACTGTAAGGTATCGCGGTCCAACACGTGATAAATGTAATTTGAAATATACCTCACCGGATTTAGTTCCTGTTGTCTTTCACAATTTCAGAGGGTATGATTCTCATATCATCGTTCAAGTGTTCAGTAATAAAGATATAACAAATAGTCTGAAAATTAATAACAACGATAAAATAAAGTGCATCGCAAATAACATTGAAAAGTAAATGTCAAAGACACTAGGTAAGATAAGATTTATTGATAGTCTTCAGTTTATAGCTAGACGAGCTAGTCAAAGGCTGCGGTAAGTTTGATAATTTGACTAAACATTTCGGTGAAACTGCTAGCAGTTTATTAACACGAAGAAGTATCTTTCCCTACGAATATCTTGATGATTGGAGCAGATTTGATGAAACGTGTTTACCTGACAAAGATACATTTTATCCTAGGTTAAATCTTGAGAGTGTTAGTGATGCTGATTATGATTATGCTCGATCGATATCGGACTCGTTTGGCTGTAAAACTTCGGTGATTATCATGATTTGTATCTGATCATAGACGTACTGTTGCTGGCAGATATATCTGAAATTTTCAGAGATGTCAGCGCTGATAACTAGGGACTTGACCTAGCTTGGTATTATTTAGCACCCGGGCAAAGTTGGGATGCATTACTAAATACATAGGAAAATAAAACTTGAGTTGTCAACTGAACCAGATATATTTAACTTTATAGAACGTGGAATCCGATGTAGAATAAGTGTCATAACAAAAAATATGCCAAGGTTAATAATAAGTATTTACACTACTACGAAAAGACAGCTCCATCAAGTTGTATAGCCTATCTGTATGCCAATAACGTATGAATATTCCATGCCAGTTGGTTGGTTAAGGTGAATCAGAGAAAAACTGTGTTTTGATGAAACTAATAAAACTACACCAGATGATATCATTTATTTTATTGAAGTTGATCCTGACTATCCTTTTGAGCTGCATGTTGGGCATCATGATTATCCATTTTGTCCAGAATCAATGCTGATCGACTACATTTTAATTATCTGATGAACTGAAAAATTATTCGCAGGGTAAATCTGTTGCAAACAACTCATTTGTTTACAAACTAGTCCCTAATCTGCTTGACAAACGGAGATACGTTGTGCATTATAAAAATTGTAAACAGGCACTTGATCATGGTCTGGTATTAAGAAAAGTTCATCGAGTGCTAAAATGTAATCAGTCATGTTAGATGAAAGGTTATGTCGACATTAATACTAGCCGAAGAGCAGTTGCAAAAACTGAATTCGAAGAAGAAAAAAAACTTTTTCACGCTCATGAATAACAGCGTTTTTGGCAAGACTATGGAAAATATGAGAAAGCGAGTCAATATTGAGATCGTCAATAACGTGGAACGTCGTAATAAACGTGTAGCACCTGATGATTTTGTTGGTATGAAAATATATAATAAAAATATTGAATAAGTTCAATAAGCTAGCTTACGTTGGTATGGCAGCACTTGAAATATAAAAATAGATAATGTACCAATTTTATTAGATTTTGTCAAGTTCAAGTGGCCTGATGCAGAGTTGTTATTTACAGTTAGTGACTCGCTAATGTACAAGATAAAATCTGATGATATTTATCAAGAATTTTACGATAACCGAGAGCTGTTTGATCTTTCACATTATCCAATAAACAGCTGATTTTAATGCGATGACAATACAAAAGTAATAGGAAAATTTAAAGATGATACAGACTTTGTTTCTATCGTAGAAATCATCGCATTGCGTAGTAAAATGTACTGTCTAAAATTGTCAGATAACAAAGTTAAGAAACGAGGTAAGTGAATAAAACGAACTGTCGTTGGTAAGGTGATAGGATTCGATAATTATAAGAATGCGCTAGACGGGTTTTCTAGTTATATAGAGATTATGTCAATAAGATCAAATTGTCATAAAATTGAGATCGATGTTATTATAAAATCTTGTCTTTGTAATCTTGATGATAAAATAACTGCTCTGATGGGATCAATACATTTGCATTAGGATACAGAATGTCTGATAGTATTGATTTTAGCAAGGTGGATTTTTGTAGATCGGTTATTACAGTAAATTTTATGTGAATTTTAGGTATAGTGGAGTGCAACGCACTCTAATTTTGTGTGAATATAAATATAAAATAGGCAGCGATTTTGAATAACTTGGATTTATACCATTAAGAAGTCTATCTCCATAAAAATACTGAAATTTGGATACACAGGTTTATGTGTTAATTGTGACCTCATGGAACAACTCAATCAGCCACCTGAAATGGACTTTAATTCCCACCATCTAGCAGAAACTTGGAGGAGGTGGAAGCAGACTAAGCAGTTTTGCTTAGATGTTGCGCTTTCAGATAAAGACAACGATAAATTCATTGCTTTCCTATATAGTATTGGTCAAGATGGTAGAGACATTTACACCACATTTACATTTGAGGCCAATGAAGCTGAAAAACTTGATCACCGATCAAAAAGTTTCAGGATTATTGCAGTCAGAAGCAGAACATTGTAGTTGAAAGGCACATATTCAATACAAGAATCCCACAAAAGAACGAAACCGTTGACCAATATGTAACTGAACTTAAATTGATTGCAAAGAACTGCAAATCTGAAAATCTACAGGATGAAATTATTAGAGATAGAATTGTCTGTGGGACTAATTATGTGGGATTAATTCTGAAAAAAGCAAAAGAAAGACTTTTACGAGAAGATCAGCTGACATTACAAAAAACACTGGCTATCTGCAGAGCAGACGAAGAATCCTAAAAGCAGACTCAAAGTATGCGAAATGAAGAAGCTGCTTCAGGAGTCCATGGTGTGATAATGAAGAAAGAAAAAAAAAGAAAAGAAAATGGCACAACCAAAGAAAGTGGAAATGTTATATATGAAATCAGACTCCAGATTATTCAACTGTGGTAAATGTGGCAAATTACATAAAAAGGTAGGTGTCCAGCCTATGAAAAAACTTGCTACAGGTGTCGAAAACAGAATCATTTTCTGAAATGCTGCAAAACTAAACGGATGCATGGTATGCAAGAATACCCAAGTGAGGAGTAAGAAGCATCTTTTGTAGGAACAGTGGCAAAGGCAAACACTGAAATCAATGACAAAGAATGCTACGTCACTCTGACTCTGCATGGTACTGATGACAAATTTAAAGTTGATACTGGAGGCCTGAAACAAAAATATCATATTGCAATTGACAACAATGTGAAACCTGTCATTAATTCACCAATGACGGTTCATACAGATTTACGAGACCCACTTAAATCAACTTTGGAAGAGATGGAACGGAAATATGTAATACGGAAAGTAGATGAACCAACATAATGGGTCAGTTCATTAGTAGTTGGTGAAAACCCCAAGTCGGGAAAACTGCGAATTTGTCTAGCTCCGAGAAAGTTGAATCAAGCTATCAAGCGAGAGCATTATCAATATCCTACACAGATGAAGATATAACCACAAGGATAGCTGGAGCTAAGGTTTTCTCCAAACTAGATTCCAATCATGGTTACTGGCAAATACTCCTAGATGATGAAAGCCAGTTATTGACAGCATTTAACACCACGTTTGGTAGATATTGCTACCTGAGAATGTCTTTTGGCATTAAATCTGCTCAAGAAGTGTTCCAGAAACGTATGGCATAGTGTTTTGAGGACCTGCCTGGGGTGGAGACTGATATAATTGTTTGGGCAACTTCAAAGGAAGATCATGATAGAAAACTTAAAGTTTTTTAAAAAAAAATACATGCCAGGAAATAAATCTGACAATGAATTTGGAAAAAATGCAAATTTGGATTAACAGAAGTGTGTTACGTGGGATACATGTTGACATCATCAGGTATTAAACCTGACCCAGAAAAAGTAGTAGCAATTACATAAATGCCCGCTGCGATGGACAAGAAAGGAATTGAAAGATTATTGGGTAGAGTCAACTACTTAGCGAAATTTAACCCAGATATGTCTACAGTGACAGAGCCAATCAGAGCACTTTTGAACAGTGACACTGAATTTGTTTGAAACATGCATTTGAAGAGATCAAACAGCTTCTAAGCAAAGAACCTGTGTTGAAATACTTCGATGTTAAGAAGCCTGTCGTTGTTAGTTGTGATGCATCAAAATCAGGACTTGGAGCAGTGTTAATGCAGTCATGCAAACCCATAGCATTTTGATCAAGGTCTTTGACATATCCAGAAACAAGGTATGCACAGATCGAAAAAGAACTGCTTGCTGTATTACTTTGTCTTGAAAGATTTAATCAATATATATATATATATATATATATATATATATATATATATATATATATATATATATATATGGTCGTCAAGTACAAGTTGAATCGGATCATAAATTTCTGGAATCAATCCTCAAGAAACCTCTATCTGCCTGCACCGCCTGGACTTCAGAGAATGCTTATAAGACAGCAGAAGTACAGTTTTGACATAACGTATTGTCCAGGAAAAGAGTTAATTGTAGCAGATACACAGTCGATAGCATACAAACAGACGAGCACATCTGAGATAGTGGATAGTGAAATTGAGTACTATGTGTACATGATCATGTCAAATATATAGATTGCAGATACATAGTTAGAAGCAAAAATAAGTGGAACTAAACGTGAAAATAAAATGACCAACTTACGAGAAATGATTCAAAATAGATGGCCAAATGATAACTACCTTTTGAAATCAGAAATTTCTGTAATTGCAGAGATGAACTTAGAAATGGACGGATTACTTCTAAAAGGAGAGAAGATTGTAATACCAAATGCTCTTCAGACAATATACTAAAAGAGTTGCACAAAAGTCATATGGGAATTGAGAAGACAAAGCAAAGAGCAAGGGACATTATGTATTGGCCTGGCATGAATGCACAGATTGCAGACACATTATTGAATTGTTCTACTTGCCCGGAATACAGAAAGTCCAATCAAAAGGAACCATTGTTGTCTATACAACCTAATGTACCATTGGAAATGGTTGGAACATATTTATGTAGAATAATTACAACTATGTCTTGATAGTAGACTATTGCGCCAGATATTTTGAAGTTGCCAAGTTAGAAAATACACGAACAAGTACATTAATCACACACACAAAGTTAATATTTGCAAGACATGGAATACCACGAGAAATAAGTGATAATGGACCAAAGTTCTCAAAAAAACTTGAGGAATCAAACACTACGTCAAGTCCCAAGTATCAACAGTCTAAAGGTTTAGCAGAAAGAATCATTCAAACTGTCAAAAGAATTCTCAATAAGGCAAAGAGAGATGGAAAAAAGCCATATTTATCGATATTGGAGTATCGAAATACACCAATTTATGATATAGGATCTCTGTCACAAATACCGAGGAGTCGAAGAGCAGCAGGGAAGGCGAACAGATCACTTGGTTGAAATATAATTTGCTTAAAACAAAACATCATACGAAAATAAAATAAGGCCACTGGTTATTCTTATTCTGTACTTTGTTTACATATATGAGGTCGCGCCTTCCCTGCTGCTGTTAATTTATCCAAATATTTTATCAAGTCAGATTCGATATCGTGTTCGAGAATCATGTAAATTTATTGTTATAAATCCATGCGGAGTAGCTTGCGCTCGTGAAAAAAAGTTTCTAAATTTATTTATATCCATGTCACCGCCACACCAAGTTTGATGAATATTTCGCAACGTATGTGTATCAACTCCATTAAACACAACTAAAATATTACAGTTGTCTCTGATCGCCTTTGGTATTTGTGTGTATCGCTGAGTAACATAAATCACATCAGTGTATTTATGTCTACCACGTGAAAAAATCCTAGCAGGATTTGATTGTTTATCCAGCATCACATCATCATATACAACCAAATTATTAATAAATCCATCAATAGAATCAACAGACGGTGCTTCATCAATATCGGTTATAAACTCGATAACGTCGTTATCTTTGTCCAATAATCTTACGTTTTCATTAAAATCTTTAAGCACATCATAACATCGTTGATCATCTACAGACGGGGATACTAAACACAACTTATCCCATTTTAGCCATCTCATTATAAGATTAAGTAACAACTGTGTCTTTCCACTTCCAGATGGTCCTATTATTTTCATCCTAATCGAGTTCGGTAACGCAGGATGGTGTTTGACAGGTTCTTGTTCTCGAGTCGCTGAGAAATCAATTATATCCATATTATATACACATACGAATCTATATTGTTTACGCTGTAGAACTAAAACCCCAACTAATGATATATCCACGGTTACAACAAAATATGCGAGAATAGCATATGGTGGAAAATGTGCAGTATGTAACAGAAAAAAAGTTTTCTTTTTTACCAAAAAAAGATGGTGGTGATATTGCTAAATTAATGTAAAAGTTCCCAGGAACTCCGTGGGCTAAATACTCTGGAGAGAAACATCTACCAGGATATAATTATTGCGGTCCTGGTACTCGACTTGATATCAGGCTTGATAATCAGGATCAACCAAAACCAGGCGAGGAACCAATAAACGCTATTCATAAAGCGTGTCATGTTCATGATGTAGCTTATAAAAACAAAAACCTACAAGACAGACATATTGCAGATGTGAACTTGATTCATTCATTAAATTCTATAAAAAATAAAAATATAAAAGAATCCTTAGCTAATTGGTTAGTAAGATCCGCGATGAAAGGTAAATTAGCGCTAGGGGCTGGTAATGTATAAATGGAATAGATTTATTATTCTCCAAAAGGATACTGGAGGGGTAAAACAGCAATTAGTAAACTCGCTAATGCAGCAAAAGTTAAGTATTCTACTGCTAAAGCGTGGTTATCCAAACAAGCAATATGGCAAATTTATCTACCGCCACCTAAGCAAATTCGATTTCTACATTTCGATGTTAGTGTTCCTAATGAAGTTCATCAGGCTGATATATTATTTTTACCACATGATACCGTTAAAATTGGTCGACGTCAAATAACATACAAATACGCGCTAACTGTTATTGATGTTGCAAGTAGATACAAAGATGCAGAACCATTATCAACTAAAACATCATGTGAAGTAGCCGATGCGTTTGAACGAATTTATCAACGAGGTGGTTTACGATGGCCACAATTATTACAGGTTGATCCTGGCAAGGAATTTCTTGGTCCAGTAGCATCGTTGATGAAACAACATAATGTCAAAATACGACGAGGACATACTGCAATTCATCGTGATCAGGCAATTGTTGAACGATTTAATCGAACACTCGCTGAGCGGTTATTTGGATATCAATACGCGAAAGAATTTATTCAGGATACGAGATCTCGCGAATGGGTGACAAGATTACCAAATGTGATAACTGCATCAAATAATGAGATTACTCAAACAACCAACATGAAACCCATTAATGCAATTACAAAAGCGCATATACCTATACAACGACGTGATTTTTCAACACAACCAGTATTAGGTAATACCACTGTCAGGTATTTATATGAACCCGGTGAACCTGAAGGTGGTAAAAAAAGAGCGACTGATCCTATTTGGAGTATTACGACGCACAAGATATCTAGCGTAACAAGATCCACTGGTAGACCCGCAATCTACAGACTGGATTCAACTGCTCCTCAGCGTGGATTTGTACGTGAACAATTACAAATAATTCCAGAGGACACACAATTACCACCCAAATCACTCAACTAGTATAGCATCTCTACGTCGATTACACTCAAGACAGGTCAACATAGTATTTTCTCGTGTATGACCAAGATTGTTATTTTTCTATCTACGGTAAATTGTCTTGGATCATTTTTCAGATACCGCCACAGCATGATACAATTACAACTTGCACAATGATTATTCTGCTGCTGTTTCTGTGTGTTAATAAATTGAACATCAAGATCAAAATCGCGTTTATTTTTTTGTCACTTTTGTTTATAACCAGACAATTTTTTTCTTATTATATCATTATCGAGGTCATCATTGATCACTAACGAATCCATGACGATTCTCCGCAGCTGAGATATTTTTCTAACTCGAGATACTGCAAGATAAACTAAGTTCGACCATTCGATACGATCATCAACGATCCAAACAACTGTATCAGTAATAGGTAATCCCTGAGATGAATGAATCGTCATCGCGTATCCAAGCGTCCACGGTGATTTAACAGCACGTAGAGCATCCTCAACAACATCAACATCAACTGCGACAATATCATTCAACACAAGATTCTGTTTCCCCTATCCTGGTATATCAACGTCAATATTTTGCCGTCGCGCATCTGCTGGTCGATAACATAACGGAGCTGGCAACGTTGGAAACTTTTCTCGTTATAACTGAAACAACTCCCGTTGAAGTGTATCACGAACTATTTTTCTACTTGCAACTATCAAATCGTTTGGTCTCCACGTTTGTAAAAAGTCGTTCATGGGTGTTTCTGAAATTATCTCGCGCATAATTTCACATTGAATTTTATTCGGTTGTAGTCTGGTTAATTTTTTTTTAATTCTCTTAATTCTGCATCAAGTACTCTATTATCATCAGTTATTTCTTCGTAATAATCAACAAAATTCTTCAACCATTCATGTGGAGATGCTCCGTCTATAGGTGGTGGTTGACCGTGAACGCCGCACATTATCACAGCAGTATTTCTTGTTAATAACCAATCTAGAAATGTTTTAATACTTCCAACGACACAGTACATATTTCATCCCAGATTATAATCCGTGGAATACATTTTTCTCCCATTCGATCAGGAGTCCATGCGTCACCTTTGTACCTAATAAAGCTGTGATAAGTACATGATTATACTCCTCGTTGTTTCATTTCTCGCGCGAGTCTGTGTGTAGGTGTTAGCACGATCATATCTGAATTTTGAAATAGTTCGATCGCTCGAGTGGTTTTACCAGAACATCCAGGTCCATTTAGATAAACCGTTTCACTTCTGGTTATTGGATCTTATATCGATGGTGCAGACGATAGTTTTAATGTTTGATTATTTTTGCCTGATTTTATCAGGTACATATCTTTATCCGCAACATCAGCTGATTCGGAATAATTAAGTATATTTTCCTTTTTTATTCTCCACGAACCCCACGATGCACAGGTGTCTATATTTAATTTTTCCAATAATCCTGAATATTTTTTATTGATATAAAACGAATCCTTAGCGACTCTGACAGCAAACTCAGAAATTTTATTTATCATCGATAATATATTTATCGAAACGTACGCTAACATTGATGATCTTAAATGAGTATATTGAGGTGACGCACCGTCCATAAAGCTCACAAGTGTACCTAATTTAGTTCCATTTGGTAAGAAAGCTATTTCTCGACTTATAAACGTGTTTCTATTCGTTGTATCAGCGATTATAAAATCTAACTCAGCATCGTCCATGATAAATCTTGTACAATATCGTTTATGATCATATGATCCTCCTTGGATGAACTTGTCAATTATTTTTCTGCCAAGATCTTTTGCGATTTTATTCTCGTAATCAGTTTTGTTGGGGTTTTCATCATCGGAATATTCCTTTTGTTGTGGTAACCAGACTTCGGTTTGTTTCCGATATGATATAATTGCTTCACCTACAATGAACCATACAAATATCGCACAATCAAGCACATACCTTAATAGTACTATTGGTGCCCACATTTTTTCTGAAAAATGCCTACCGAGCCAAACATAACAAATCGTATGAAGATCTTTAGCAAACTCGAAAGATTCGACACAAGCAAATCCAGTCAGGTCAAAATCCGGTAATGGTCCATTTATCTATACTCGCGTCATTTCGTGTGTCGGATGACCGAATCATTTAAAATATACAGAACAATCTCCGTATCGGAGAAATCTTCCTGGATAACATGCAACCATATCAACTGAAATAACATCTTTATGATCGTATTTAGTATTCCATAGTCCACCGTGCCCGTATTCGACACAATTCGATATTATACCATTGAGAAAATCAAATCTAGTTGGTTTCCACGAATTTTTCTTTCTAGCAAAATGAGCCGCAACTGACGGAACAGTAAAACAGTTGCTCAATAGTTCGTCAGTATCATCAGTATATCGCAGTGGAAGATTTTTCATTTTCTCATGAAGAAGATCTGTTCGATAAATAACACCATTCAGTCTTACAAACTGATCAAATTTACTTTTTTCTTCCATATCTGATTCGTCGTTTTCAGAACTTTGAAACAACCATAGTGACACAGGATCGTTTTTACTTATTTCGTTAATAAAATCAAACATATCTCCGCGGTAAACTTTAACAGTTCGATTTCGTGGAAACACTGTTACTGCGCTAGTCCATGTGTGTGCGTTATGATCAATAATTTTAATCGAAGCTCCTTTTGATTTATATTTTGATTCATATAATATTTCTCCTGTCATCGTCGCTACGGTTATTGGGAATTTTAATTTTTTTCCTAACTCGGCGACATCCTTAATAGACGCCCCGGTATCTTTAACCATTTCTCCCCACTCGTTTATTATTTTACGTCTTTTATCCGTTAGACCGTTTCCACGAGTTGAAACGGTACAATGTTCTGTTACTCGTTCAGCATCACAGTTTATTTTTGAAAATTTCATCGGCTTCAGATTATCAACGCTGGGTTTTTCATTTATAGGATAGATTCCATAAATAACCGCGGTCACAGGATATGCTCGTTCATAATACGGTTTTTCAATACCAGTTAATAGACCTGGTTTGGAATCTATACTTAATACGACAGTTTTTTTTTTAGCATGAACAGGATCATATTTGTCACGGATAATCCAATCATCTGTTTCTGTTAGCACGACAAATTTTATTCTGAAAAGATATTTTCGATTATCAAGGTAGTTAATGATAGTTACCGCTCGTCTTTCATCGCAGCGTCGATGATATCTTTGTTGCGTATAATCTTGACCGTTGACCAGACATGAGATGCGCCATCGGCGTGAAATTCTTTCTTGGCGTCGTGAATTTTATTAATCAAACTTATATTTTTCGGATCAACCAGATCTCGCTTCGGTAGGTCAGGAGATATTCTGTCGAGAATAAATTTATTTGCTTTCCAAGGCTTGATTCTCGATAATCTATCGAACTCGTTCATATTATATTTCAAACAAATATTTAAATTAAAATATTATATATACAATGCCTAGATGCAAATGGCTCATGATCGGTTCATTGACCCCATGTAATAAATCCTGTAAAAAAGGAATTCTGCGGACAACACTTGCAGAGCGTTCGTAGAGGTTGTTTAGGACCAATACCATGTCTGCGATGTGGTGTCGGAGTACGAGTAAAAACACAATTATGCGCAAATTGTGGTGTAAAAAATATCGCGAGCTTAAAAGATACTATGATATAAAAAAACAGTAACATCGCTATAAAATCCGTGGAGGATTATCTAAGTTTTCAGACAAATTATGATTTAAACAAATAATATTATCATAATGAATGGAGAATTTGTGAAGCATCCTATAATAACAAACTAAGAATCAAATCGTGATGGTATGATTAGAAATTGCAGGTTGAAGAGACCAGTTGGTTTTGTTATTAAAACTGGTTATCTAATGTTTGGTGATGGGAAGAAAAAGTATTTCTGTCATCGTTTCATATACGACTGTCACAAGGGGTTGATCAAATATGGTCTTGTGATAGATCACATCAACAGTGTAAAAACCGATAATAATTTATCCAATCTTCAGGCTATTACACAACGTGAGAATTCTACACGAGGAGGGACTGGTAAGTGAAAAAAGTTTCCTAGGGCGATTAAATCCTTCAATACAGATACTAGCAGGAGAGAGTTTTTCAATCAATCAATTCAGCTGGCAAATATTTTGATGTTAAGTAGCCAGAACGTTTCTCTAATTATTTTCGGGTACATATATTATCCCGAAAATATCTAATTTTATAAATCTGACTTGTTAAACAGAAGTACGTTTATATCATGTATTTCTGCTAAATTTATGTGTTCAGAACTAAAATTCAGTTGTATTTTAGGAGAAAATAGTAAATACTGATGTCTTTAGTGATGGTTAAACTATATAATAATTTCTGAAACATATAGAAGCAGATTAGAGCCATTAGCGCACTGCTAGTGCGGCTGATTCTTGTGCTGGAGACAGCGGTTCGAATCTGGTAACGGGCACATTCATGCACACCTACCCCCAGGACAAGCCACGTGGCGAATACGTTTTGCATTCGCCCCGGGGTTTATCCTGGGGGGGGGGGGAGGTGTGCATGAATGAAGTGCATAGACAATCTTCTGAACATTCTAACATTTCGTTTCGGTTAGAAAATTCGCTGGAGATATGTTTATGAAAGAAACTGTGATCCCCAAAATAAACAGTAGCGTGGATGTGTACGCTTTAAATCTCATTGAGGGTACCCCACAAAAAACATTCAGAAAGAATGTGGCCAAAAAGAAACGATCATACGGTGCCGAGAAGACCATAAGAAAGATCTCTAAGAAAGGACCCCATGGAGACACACAGACCCTAAAGGGGCCCCTAGGAAAGATAACAGCTCATCATGCTACTGTTTATTTTTGTTACAATTTATTTTATATATATATATATATATATATATATATATATATATATATATATATATATATATATATATATATATATATATATATATATATATATATATATATATATATATATACTAAACCATTAAAATATCAATGGTGTAATTGTTGCTATTAAAAAATTAGAAAAAGACGGTATTAATATATCTGATGAACTGAATCCTGAAAAGATTATTTCTGATTTTGAATTTTTAGAACAACGTAAAATTGATGGTGGTTGAACACTGTCGTCTGAATACAAGTTTATAAAACGAATTGAGGCGGCGATGTTCCAGTTACTAGCTGCAGTGAAAGATGATCAGGTCAAGGAATTCATCCTTCTCTCTGCTGCAGTAGAAAAAATTAGATTGGAGTTATCTCGTGAATACGAGGCAAAGAAAACAATTAATGCTCGTGTAAGACAATTAAGAAAAATTATGTCAGCGAGTAACTTCGTTACTGATGAAACGACCGAACATGAGCACTTGTAATATTTTATTATTATTCTGAAATATTTTATTTATTGTGAAATATTTTATATTTTATTATTCTCAAATATTTTTCCCATAGAATCTGATCGATTTGTATAATTTTGAGTACCAACCACCCCATCAGAATTAACAAGCCGATCGATTTGTATAATTTTAGTACAACCACTCCATCAATTTCAGAACAATAATGAAATGTTTCTGATAAAATAAAATATTTTTGATAAAATAAAATATTTCTGATAAAATAAAAAAATATTTCAGAATAATAATAAGATATTTTTGTGTAGTATTTTTTGCAAAATTGATCGATTTGTTAATTCTGAGTACCAACCACCCCATCAGAATTACAAAATTGATTGATTTTGTTAATTTTGAATACCAACCACCCATCAATTTCAGAATTAAAAAAAATATATTTCAGAATAAATAAAATATTTCAGAATAAATAAAATATTTCAGAATAATAATAAGATATTTTTTGTAGTATTTTTTGCAAAACTGATCGATTTACATGATTTTGACTACCTAACTACATATCAGAATTAACAAACTGATCGATTTACATGATTTTGACTACCTAACTACATATCAGAATTAACAGACTGATCGATTTACATGATTTGAGTATCAACCACCCCATCGATTTCAGAATAAATAAAATATTTCAGAATAAATAAAATATTTCTGATAAAAATAAAATATTTCAGAATAAATAAAATATTTCTGATCAAAGATCATTACGATAAAAATCAAACGACTTTACATACAGATTCACAATTACTTCCTCTCCCCGTAGGTCAATTAAGCGTTCAAGGTGGTCAGTGAGTTTAAAATTTATTCGTGTTAACATATTAGTATGACACGGGAGATAAACAGGATTAGTTGGTTCTTGGACGATTAAACTTCCAGGGGGAACTTGTGGTGTGAACGTGTATAAGATAAATCCTTGTTGAGCCTGATTCGACTTTCCAAGATCTATTTGATAGCTACCATCGATCACATCACAAACTAGATTAACCGCGATTGTCGATGTTATATTAACTATTCCGGGGGATACAGGTCTACCGACTCCGTATGGATCATTATTGTATCTAAGAACAGCTGCTGGTGGTAATGTTTCTTTGTACCGTGTAAGTATATCAGTAAAGTTTTCATCGATGATTTTGGTGGTATATTTTTTAGTTCGTTTGCGTTATACCCGGCAAATTGAAAATTTACCAGTGTAGCTTCTGTCAACGAATATGCATTTAAAAACTGTTGTTTAGACCTAAATTGATCGTCGTCAATATGATTAAGTATTGCCCGAATTAATCGCTGGTTAATATATTCCATGTTGGACGCGAGCTGATTTAATATTTCAATATTTTTTATGATTTCGCTGCGTGAATTTGCTATATCAAAAATATGTTCTTGGAAACTTTGTCGCGGCAGCTGTAGATGTATTTTATGTTTTTTATTAATTTCTTTAAAATATTCAATAATTTGACTTAAGTAAACATCTATTTTTCTTTTTCCCTTTCCTCTTTTCCTCTTCCAGGGACTAATTCAATAGCAAAATTCCACTGAATAATATTCTTGCTGAAAAATAAAAATTGGATATCCACCGATGCATTGTTTATATCAGGTAAATGTTGTTTGTATGATGGGGTAATTTCGTGGAATGATTGCTTGTCCGTGACATGATCAGACTTTTTTGGTTCTGGTAACGGTGGTGGTATCGGTGGTGGGATTAAAGGCCATCCTAACACCGTTCGGATCGAAGATTGATACATATCTACGACATAATCAGGAGAGTTTATTTCGATTGCAGAAGACAATGTTGGTTCATGAACGTTAATTGTTATTTTTTTATTCTTTTCCGGTGATATTTTTCATTCTGCGCTGAAATTCATCGTTGATTTGTTGAATCTGATAACTACCAGTTGGTATTCCAATAACGTTCCAGTCAGGTGTTCCATCTGGTTTGTTTTTATTAGCAAACACCAGCGAATTATTTGCTGGTGTACCATTAAATGATTTTGATCTAATATTTGGCCAACTATGATATACTCGTAATTGTGCTAGTGCAATTTCTTTTACTGGAATTGCAGTTGGAAAATTAATACTGAATTCAGGATTAGTCGAACATACTGAGATCATCGTGGTCTTGTGCGGGGTTGTGTTTGTCACGATCTGGTGGAGTAGCTCTACTGATGTCATTATTAATACTCGTACCTTTAATACCAGCGCAGTTGTATATTTTAATCATCTCTGAAAACTCGAAATCAGATATAATTCCATCACTGAGACTCGCTGATAACAACGAAGATAACTTCGAGTATGCGACCGTCGCCTTATGTAATTTTATCATGTAATCGGATAATTTTTCATTCATGCAGGTGCATATTTTTTTGGCAATAATATTAAGAAGACCTGCAATCGTTGTTGTAGCTGAAATACAGATTGTCACGGCTACTGGTGCCATCATTGTCATTGCTGATAATAATACGCCTGTTCCAGCAACAACAGCTGATACTGAATAAACAATCACGTCAACGATAACTAGTCGTCGTCGATATTTTTTTATTTTTATCGTGTATTTTTCGATGATATTTTTCAGCGATCTTTGCCATTCGCGTGCTTGATTGTACCTGTATTGAGATGCATCGTCGATTAAGGCACTCATTATTATTTTATGCAGTAAATAATTGAGGTGTTTCAGCTACAAATTCCAAACACCACCAGTAAGATGCTGCGTTTAATGTCTTATCAGCTGCTTCAAGCATAAATTCTTCTTCGGTTCCCTTATTTAATACAACAGACACAACCCCGGAAAACCTATCGGTGGAATGTCGCGTTTGTTACTTTGTAAATATCTCAAATTTTGCAGCACTGAACACAGACAGCCTGTACACACCAGTGACTGTTGCGGTATATTTGATAGTTTTATTCTGCACTGACCATGTTGCGAATCCCGATGATACTATGTACACGATGTTGGTAATATGCCCGGGAGTAACTCCGAGTGGAATTTTAATCAAACTGGTTTTATTAATGATCTCAGGAATCCCCGCTACGATATCTTCTTGTGTTTTTTTAATCGTGTCGATGTTCGTCTTGATATCAACGAGTTTTGCGTCAACGGTCAACGGATTACCAAAAAAATGCATCTGCGGTTTCGTTAAGTTTTCTAAAATTTCTACGGAGATTTGTAAACGTGCTTACGTGAACGTCATACTCGGCCCGCAACGTTGATAGTTTACCATCTACGGTGTTGTAGTTAACGTCAACATATTTTTTCGTTGCGGCATCTTCGTCGGATGTTGGATCTCTTAAAACTACTATTTTATTCCCGTCCATGCTGAATTCTCCCGTCATTGTGTCACCGGTATTTTTCACGCGATTAGCAACACTTTTGCAATTTCATCTCTGATAGTTGCAAACGATATACTTGAATCCCTGATTTTTCCGCTGTAAGTAAACACAGGGATGTTGTACCGTGATCGCACCGAGTACTCGTCGATCTATATCATTCCACCTGATATTGCTAGTTTTTAGTTTACCATATCGATCCTGAAAAATAACAACCTCATCTGGGTCAACTCCAGCAAGATTCATAATATCAGCGAGTTCATCTTTAGTCGCGTACTTCGAGAGATCAATGTCATCTTTCTTTTTTTAACGCCGGTAGAACAAGGTCCTCTTCCGTAAATATCAACCATTATATAAGATCTAAGATCTGTTTAAAATGAATCGGTTGCTTGTATAATCATGCACGACTTTATGTGGCGGTTTGGATGATTTTGATATAGCATTAAGTACATTAATTACTTCACGGCCGCATTTTGGTGGATCCGTTATTGTTTGTGTGGGTAGCGTTGAATACCAAACTTGAGCGTGAAGTGGTGCAACATACTTGATAAACTCACTCAGTGGAGCTAACCAGTATGAATCAAAATAAACGATTCCACGTGGATTTGATACCCAATGAGTACCGGGTCCTGAATTCGAGTCGAGATTAATAATACCTGTTTCGAGTTCGTTAGGTTGTTTCGGTAATTGATCTCGCATAAAAACACCTCTGAAGTTTTTTATTTTTAGTTGTTTAGCAGCATCAAGTAAATCAAAATTTGACATCGGTGTGAAGTTTAGGTTCCTGGAATCCTCAGACCTTTTTCTAGATAGGTTCCTGGTAATCTTAGGCCTCTCCCTAGGTAAGTTCCTAGTAATCTTAGACCCCTTCCCTTTTTTATATCCTTTTCCTGTTGCTTTCTTTAGAGCCATTTCAGCAGCTGTTCCAACAGCACATAACGCAGCTGCTTTTGCTACGGCTGGAGCGGCATCAGCTATTAACGCTGGTATTGCTGCAAGAAGTGGAAAAATACCACCTGTTTTAACCATGTCCTTGATGGCACTCGGAGAAAGAACAAGTTGAACTCCAATTTTTTATTTCAGTGCTTTATTGAAGTGTTTAATTTGATTTTTGGTTAGTGACAGTTTATTTGGACCACCACTAGAAATCTGATCTTGTTTCAACATTATTTTTGTTCCGCAGTTTTTTGTTGAATTTGATTGAAGTTTTTTCACCTGACCGGGAGTCAGAGTGACATTAAAGTGATTGTATGGCATTTTATGATAAATACTTGCCACACTCCAAATAATGTTTATAGATTTTCCACTGGTGCATCAACGATTCTCATTCGACCGCCACCACCCTCAAATAACATTGCTTTGTCACTAAGTATAACCACGATTACTCTGTAATCAACACCACCACCTGTAGTCACGCTGGCTTTAAAGTGTATATCAACAACAGATTGCTTCGATAAATCAAGATGCTCCAGCGAAAAATAATAAATCGAATACAGAGTTCTAAAATCATGTTGTAATATTTGCAAACCGGTATCCACATTTTGATCACGCCCCATGACTGTCATCAAACGATGATATACACGTGCTATACGATTTTGTTCATAATTTAGTAGTTTATTTTCCGTTGGTTCTTGTTGTCTGTTTATCCGCAAAGAAACCTCTCTAACATCTAGTTGATCAAATATCATATGAGAGTAAGTTTGTTAGTTTAATCGATTATAATTTTTTGCGCAATAAAAATATGTCGCGGTGCAGAAACACCTTGCTGTGATGCTATATGCCATGCAAACTGACAGTTAGTATTACTTTGTATACTATCAGTGGTTGTTGTTAACCACGACAACAGAGACTTACCACCTGTATCCATGAAATAAATCAATTTTTGTTCTTCTGCGATCATTGGAGTCATTACCGGCATCCACAACGATAGTTTTTTTAGTACTACTTTACCAGCATCACCAGCAGGTCTCCAGAAAGCATCGTTATCATCACTTTTTCTCACAAGAGTAACCGTGTGTTTAGCTCCAAAGATAACGTTTCTAACATTTCTACAAAATCCGAAGATGTGTGATAATTTAATAGCACACGAAAAATTTCTCCTCCCTGTATTCAACATTTATCGGCGTGTTGCAAATCCCAAGTTGAAATTTGGGTTAGCACCATGAACCACTGGCCACACATCAGCATCATTGTTATTGGCATTGTTTCTTGGTCGTCTTATATTATACGGATCGCTTTCAGGGTGATCAGAATTATCTTTTCCAAACATCATCTTGGGACCTACTGAACTTATATAATCATCATAGTTATCTTGCCAACCCTATTATTGTTCTAGCAACATCAGCATCTTTCTGAATCGATTCAATATTTTTTCCATCAATCATAAGTAGTGCAGTGGGCCACCCTAGCGTCAAGGGGAATTAGCATTACTGAACCCCCTTGGGCCACTCTAGCGTCAAGGGAAATTTAACATGGGGAAAACTCATGGACCACTCTAGCGTCAAGGGAAATTGAACATGGGGAAAACTCATGGGCCACTCTAGCGTCAAGTGGAATTTAACATGGAAGAAAAAAATATCCATTCTAGGGACAAGAGAAATTTAACATGGAGAAAAATCGTGGGACTGTATAGGGACAATGGGGTCGGGACCCTATTTTAATATGGTCCCGACCTGATGGGTCTATGGAAAGGAAACAGGCAAAAAATTTAAACAGGTAGGGGGTCTCTATGTTTTTTTAAATTAAAAAATATTAAAAAAGGGGTAGGCAATTGAAAGTCTATCTCTTTTCGAGAGATTGGAGTGGCCCTGAAAAGGGCCTTTGGTTTTCTTCTTCTTCTAATTTCTTCTATTTCTCCACCAGCTTCTTATTTTCTGTCCTACAATTTTTCTCTTCTTTTCTTTCTTTCTTCCTCCTTTTTCTTCTTTTTCTCTTCTTTCTGCTTCTCCTCCTTTTCTTTCTTCCTCTTCTCATTTTCTTCTTCTTTTTCAATTTTTTCGTTCCATTCTCTCATCCTTAACCTTTCCTCTTCATCCTCCTTCTCCTCCTTTATTTCTTTCATCAGAGCATTGATCATGTCCTTTACTTTTCTTAAATTGTTGATCTCCATCTTCACTCGATGGGGACTATAAGAATAGTGATCCTCGTTTAGCCTCACTAACATTTGCTCCATCATACCCAAATTGTCCAGGACGTCTTGCAATGTTTTCATTTTATCAAGTTGGTTTGAAGCCATCTTCTTTTTTGTTCTCTGTAGAATGGTTTGAACGACGAATACTGTGGGTTTTTATACGAAAAGCGCGGACGTGATGGAAAACATCCCCCTAAAGC
The DNA here is from genome assembly GCA_028554795.2 of Sinohyriopsis cumingii. Lineage (NCBI taxonomy): Eukaryota > Metazoa > Mollusca > Bivalvia > Unionida > Unionidae > Sinohyriopsis > Sinohyriopsis cumingii. The sequence continues at coordinate 88,570,063 of CM068826.1, read as the reverse complement.
CCAAAAGTTATATTACCTAGATCATCACTTAAAACGTGCGGACGTGAAGGAAAACATCCCCTATTTTCTCATTTCATATGATCTATTATCCACATAAGTGAAGTAGCAATTAACAAACCCAAAATCTACTATCCACACACGCAAAGCATTATAATTAAACCCAATAATCTACTAACCACACAAACGTACGTGAGCGCTTACAAACACACACACACACACACACACACACACATAAAAAAGAGTCAGTGTTTATATTCACACTACTCTACATACACACATTGGCAAATCGATTATTATATCTTTTCTAGAGATTGGGGTAGCCCTGAAAAGGGCTGTTTGTTTTTTGAACTCCATGACACCTGGTTAATGATGGCACCTTCCAGGCCTGGCACCACACACACATCTTCTTCCCCAGTCTCTTTTCACTCTTTGTTGGGGGAGAGCAGAGGCGGGATAAGTGGCTTCAGAATTCCAATTTTCTGTCTCTGGGATTCTGAAATTTCCTCTCTCATTTTCCTCCTCTTCTTTTTTTCTTCTTTCCTCCACCTCTTTTATCCTACCCTCTTCGACAATGGCCTCCGCGGCCAGTTCATTTAGTATGCGCCTGGCATATTCCAGGTGCATCTGGAGTTCTAGAAGCTTTACAATTCTGGTGTTCATTCTCTTGATCAATCAACAAGGGTAGCTAGACTGCCGAGCGATTTTCAATTTATAATAAAAGCGCGGACGTGAAGGAAAACATCCCCTAAAACAAAATTGTTCTTACCTAGATCATGACCAAACAACGCGCGGACTTAAAAGAAACACTCACAGACTATATTATACTACCCATCACTATTCTAAACAATTTTCATTTAATCAATAATATACTATCCACATACGCAAAGCAATCCAATCAAACCCCAAATCTACTCTCCCACACGTTAAACAGCAAAAAATATGATCTTAATCTATTATCCACACAAACGTACGTGAGCACTTACAAACACACAATCATATACACAAACACATACACTCACACTATAAAAAAAAGTCAGTGTTTATATTCACACTACTCTACCTACACACATTTGGCAAATGGATTGTTATTTCTTTTCTAGAGTATTGGGTAGCCCTGAAAAGGGCTGTTTTTTTTGTTTCGCTATGGCAATCTTTTAGTTTCTAAGAATGCGACGTCCTCTGAGGATAGACTTTCTGACGATAGGTCTGCTTCTTCGGAAAGAGAAGAAGAACTCTTTGGTGTCGATACGACAATCGACAAAGCCTCTGTCAGGTTCAGGTTTCTGCTGTTGCTGTTGTTGCTGCTGTTGCTGCTCTCTCTGCTGTTTCTGAAGTCTGTACTTCTCTGTCCATTCTTCTTTCTCCCTGTTCACTTCTTCTCTGAAGAGCTCTTCTATCAGGTCTTCAGTGACTTTTAGCATTCTCACATTCTCTATCTCTTCTGGCTTCGGTATCAGACTGTGTCTGACCCTATGCAAATTCACGTAGGCTTCGTTTAGCTTAGCTACTTTGGAGCACATCTTCGTAGGAGGATGAGTCGACAGTGGATGGTTAGACTGGAGGCTACCCCGGTTTAAAGTCAAAGCGCGGACGTGAAGGAAAACATCCCTCCACGGTTTTCGAGCCGGAACGTTCAATGAGTGCCATGAGAGGGATAGTAAGAAGTCAAAGAGCATGAATCAAAATTCTTATAGCCAAACAAAAGACAAAGGCATTTTTTTCACTCTACTTTAAACAAGGCTGACAACGTTGTGAATGAAATTGTGATTTCCACTGTTGGAAGTCATTAGGCCATTGATGGACACTACGTTTCCTAGCTTGAGACAAAAGATAAGCATAATGGTCACAAAACCATTGATCTACTTTCATATCATTTCTAGAAGAAGAACGAGGATCAAAATGAGTCACTAAATGTTCTAAGGAATAGCCCAGGCTGCGATGATGCAGAAAATACACACAATATTGTCCACACACCAAGGAATCTGTGCCTTGTAATTTCACATTATTGAATCGGGTGGTCTGAGCATTTCTTCTCATGAAGTCAATGATATCGTCTTCCAAAGGGGGCAATCCGTACGAAATATTCCACACATCCTTCTTGAGGAAAGTAGACCGCTTCCCAGTGCGTTCCTGGGAGATGACTGTCGTCCGTGTTGATCACATAAGCTAGATGGTCTTGAGGTGTGCGATGAGGGAGTTCATTTTTAGCACAGACGACAGGATTCCAAGAAGCCGTGTACGAGCTGTGGTTCAAAAGGTAATAACGTTCCCAGGTATCCATTGATTTGTGTGGTTTTCTTCTTCACAGGTAATGATAAGTGATGAATTCGATCCTGACTTTTTGCTTGAAAATGTCTGACAAGTAAAAGGCGTTTAGATCCGTCTTCTTACTCTGGTCCAAGAGAGATTCGATGCGCCTGCACTCCAGAGACGTTAATGGAGGAGAAGAATGTTTATCCAAGCCTTTATACCACTCGTTCAACACGAATTCTATTTCGATGTGATCCCAAGCTTTGTCAGATATTCGTCCAATTTTTCTTCTTGACTTAACATCAGACATTTGTCGTGTTGAATTTGACTGGGATGATCGTTGTGACATCCATAGCACTCTTCCTTGATCAACTCTTTCATTATATCTGCCAGGACTGTAGCAAAACAGGAGACTAAATGGGCTTCTTGTTCTGGCCATCTTGACTTCATCATGATAACTTCTTCGTCTTGGGATTCTTCTTCTTCTTCCACGGTCTCCTTACATTCCATCTTAAAAGTTTCTCCAATAGGTAAAGAGGGATAACAGTCTTCTATAGCTTCTAATAGTCTAGAATGACTTCTCTCAAACTGTTGATTTATATGGTATTGTCAAATTCTGCATACAGGAGGACGTTCACTGTGTAATCTGGAGGTGGATTTGCAAACTGAAGTTCCACACGAATCTGACCCGATTTTATAGGATGGAAATGTCCCTCGTCGCTGCCTTGGTCTGGAGTGAAATCAAAACCCCACAAAGCATAGCCTCCTGCATAATCGTCGTACGAAATACTGTGACTGGTGTTGGTTCCTAACTGTCCCGTGGCTTCGTACAGGGACAAGTACGATCTCAAATAATTCTTCGCGACACCAAAGTTGGGTTGAAAGGGTCGGGTACACAAGGTCTTGCCGTCGCGACTGACTTCGATCTTGGACACATTGTAATGTTGAAACTCAAAAGGATTTTGATCGTGGGTTCCGTTGAAGGCTGAATTCCTGACGATACCAACAAGCAAACGCTTGGGTAACTGTCCTTGGAACAGATGATGTTCGATCATAGATCGCTGTCCAGCTGGAATGGTGAACGTTTTCACTTCTACGCGTCGTATCGGATACTTGGCGGTCGTTCTGCTCAACGTCTGACTGACGTCGTTTCCCACTTTAGGTAACACTTCCACACGACGCGCGTAAAGTCGGGCTTCTTGAATGATAGTTTTGTATTCATTGGCATGGGCCATCAAATGGAAAGCGGCACTGCTACGATTCAGTCTCAGACGTTTATCCACCCCGTTCGGCAAATACTTTTCTTGTAATCACATGTCCAAATGCAAACGATCCATCACTTCTAAACTTCGCCCTTGCAGAATTTTCTTACGACGGTCGTTAAACCCCACATTGTGAGGATTGTCATCTTCTGTCAGGACTGTGTCGCTAAACGTGCCTACACCTGCCGTGTCAGGTTTCCATACCACGCAAGCATCCAGATGAGCATTCTTGTCTTCTTTTCAGTACGTCAAGAGATTTTCCAGGTAGGCACGATATGGGTAAGTATCCATGCTGCTGCTGACCAGTTTGTTATTCAAGTACAAGTCCACTTCGCTGAACAAGGAATGCATGAAATTGTTGACAGGAGCTACTCTAGCATCGCCTCCTGGATTGGTGTTGTCCGTTTTGATTACTTTCACTTTCAAATACAGGTAACTGCTATTCAGATCGAAAACGTCTAAGTCTCGAACGGTTCTTCTTTTCTGTGCCTTTCTATCTTTAGACGTGTGAAGTCTGGTGAAAGGGTATTTTCTTCGTCGTCTCCTTCTGCCTTGTCCTTGCTGAATGCTTGACTCGGTAGCGTGCAGGGCATTTATAGGTGTGTCTCGTCGGCCCAAAAGGTCTTTGCCCGTTTGCAGCAAGACATTTTTCCCTGCCCTCATGAAGGCTAATTTAGGATTTTGTTCGTCGATGATGACATTTTGGAGAAATTCTTTGCCTTGCGTCAGTGCCGCATCTTTCAAGGCGTGCAATCCGCGTGTCACCATCGGTTTCAACACCGGGGCCACCGAACGAAAGGCCGATTTTAACATATCTCCTAAACCGTGTCCTCGCTGTCGAGCAACCCCTCGGTACACTGGATACATGACTTACGAATCGTGAGAGAACCGTTTTCGAAAATGGAGTTTCACCGTGACTTTTCCTTTGGTGAATGGAATATTTTGTCCCAGATCTCCTTTTATAGCAATGTTGACCGTGTCCAAATACGACTTGCTGACAGGCAAATATTGAGGATGTACAAATTCGCGGTGAACGTGGTAAGTGTTTCCACCTTCCACGTCAGTGATCGTGGCAGAATCCACTTTGAAAGGAATGACACGCAGTAACGGCACAGAGGTGTGTCCCACCACGTTATACTCCACCACATCGCAGTACACAAACATCAAATTCAGTCCTTGGTTCAGTTCTACCGGGGCACGAAATAACTTGCTAAAAGACTCGTTGTCGTAAATGACTGCCAATTCGATTTTCTTCATCATCGCCTTTCTCGTGTCCATGTCTCCGCCCAACATGTCAAACAATTCAGGACAAAATAAAATGGACACGATTTTACTCCAGTCAAATTTCATCAAGAAGCGACGAGCTGCTTTGTGGTATTCCATGGTGACACTTTTTTTGACACTTTCCAAAGATTTCAGAAACATGCCATTAAACCTGGAGGCTATGGTGCTCACCAAATGTTGACCACTAAAATAATAGCCTGGGGGAACGAACAAGTGATAGGTGGTGTACTTTTGATTTTTTGTGCCAGAGGTTTTCTTGTCATATTTGCCATGGGTATCTAAGTACTATTGCAATTGTTCGTCATGAACTTCCACATCAAAAAAATTTTGATTGGGAAGGACATTGAGGACTTGGGTCGGGTGAATGATTTCTACTAAAGCCACTTCCCAGTGGGCTTCGTGATCTAATGGGATGGTCTGAGGTAATTTGGCCGTGTAACAGCACAACGTGTTCTTGGGAAACACCTCCATGAAACTGTCACTGGGTAAGGTTAAGTAAAATTGGTTTTGGTGACTCATAATTTATGTGGCTGTCCGTGTCCGAGGGGTTACTGGACGTCAGAGGCGTGTCTCCGCTCAAAATGGGGTTATTGTTGTTGTTGGAGTGGTGACTGGCACTGGCACTGGACACAAGGTTCCCGTGGTTCCCGTTCGAGGAGAATTTCAGGGAGGGATTGGGAAGCAGGTAAGCGATGCAACTGCTCAATAAAATGGTCCATAATTGTTTGTCTCCTTGTTGCAAACTCAAATTGGCAATGGCATCCCCGATGACACAATACACCACGAAGATTTGGCAGAAAAAGACGATTTGCGGTTTAGGCACACGTTCTCCACACCAAACCCACAAGGGTTGTTTTTGTAAATCTTGCAGAGAAGAACTAAGTGAAGGAGTGGTCGACGTAGCTGCGTCTGTGTGAAAGGGCATGATGGCCACTTCTTTTTATAGTCGATGACTTGCGAAGCGTCGATCCAAGAATCAAAACTGGGTGGATATCCTTTCCAACGTACTCTGACTTCTTTGACACGTCGTTTGCCCACTTTACGGGTTCTGCGTTCGAGAATGCTTTTGATGTCGTACACGTCGTCTTCTTTTTTGGTGACACTTTGTAACTCGGGTAAGTAAAAGGTTCCTTTGAGAACTTCTCCGTTCATATCTTCCAATTTATAGACGGCAGGATGACGGCCATGCACTCGTCCAGTGACACGAAACAATTTGGTCGTCCAGTTAGGTAAGTAACCTTTGTCGAAAGTACGTTTGGTTTTGCCAATGCGTACCCAATCTCCTACGGTCAACACTCCACTTTTCTTGGGGGAAGCCCTCGTCGGGGACGTAACAAACAGGCGCTCAAACACCAGCACTTCGTTTTCGGGAGTCACTTCTTACGCGGCACGTCCTATGCTTCGATGGTAAGATTGGCTGTACGCTTGCACCAGGTGCGGTAAGATGTCGATGTACTTCAGAGTGTGGTGATGCGTAAAATATTTCCACATACGTTCTTTCAAAGTGCGTTGAAAACGTTCCACGATGCTGGCTTTGGTTTCGGGATTCTCGGTGGTAAAAAAATGAATGTCACGTTTCTTTAATTCTTTTTGGAAAGCTTGGTTCAGAAATTCGGTGCCTTTGTCCGTTTGCCATCGAAGAGGGTGACGACCACTTTGTTTCAACACTCGTTGCAGGGCTCGCACTAACTCGCTGCTCGATTTGGAAGTCAAGGGTACGACCCAGGCAAATTTGGAAAAAACGTCGATGACACAAAACAAATATTTGTGGCCACGATTGTAGCTGGCCAAATGAGAGACATCGGCTAAATCGGCTTGCCATTGATGATCGATGCCTTCCACTTGGGTGCGACTTCTGGAAAACTTGCGTCGAATGGGTTTGTGTAAAGTGTAGGTAGCTTGTTCTTGTAACCATCGTTGCACTTGAGGTAAACGGAGACTTTTCAGTCGCATTTTGGCAGCACGATACAATTTTTGAACTCGTGCGTAACCTGCAGGATGCGAGGGATCGTAGTAAATGCTGGATAACACTTTTTCCATTTTGTGTTTGTGTGTTAATAAGGCACCCACTCTTGGAAGATGCTACTCTTTTTCTCTTGGGGTACTTTCTTGGATTGCAATGCTTTGCGTGTGCGACCAGCAATAGGTGTCGCAGAGGAGGATGTCGGAACAGGGGATATCGGTTCTTGTTTCACTTCTGTCTTCACTTCTGTCTTCACTTTCTTTTTCTCTTGTGATGAAGAAGGGGTGGTCATCTTCTTTTTAATCCATCCAATTCTGGAAGTCGCTGATGTTGTTAACTTGCGTACTTTTTCTGGTGGAGTTTGAAACCCTTCTTCTTCTTCTTTTTCTGTCTTGGTCACTGGTAGTGGTGGTGGTGTTACTGGTGATGGTGCTGAACTTTTCATCAAGGTCTTAAAATCTTTCAGAGTGGGTTGAGCTGTTTCGTCTAAAGCTTTCTGGTGAAAGAGTTGTAGTCGTTGCAAGAGTTGACAATACTTTTGCGATTTTTCTGTTTCGGACAAATCTTGGCGATCCATCAAGGACTGCAATTCGTGTTGTAACTGGGACATTTCGCTCAAATGTGGATTGGGAGGTAAATGCGGGGTGTGTTGTTCTTGCCAACGATGGTATTCCATCCATCGTTTTTAAGGTACTAAAGCTAGTTTTCGTCCTTCCATGGGGTTGTCAAGGGTCGATTCTGAGATCTTGGGACTTCAGAGGGCCTTTTTATCTTGCTCCCACCAGTCCTCCCAACATGGTTCCCAAGACTCCTTTCAACAAGGGGCCTAACAAGAGGGGTAAAATGCCTCCACGTTGGACCAACATCTTCTTCTTTTGACGAAAAGGGGGATTTTCTTTTGAACCATTTTGCGAAGAACGTGACGATGTTTGCCTAAGCATTGTTTTTGGTGTTTGGACAAAGGGATCGTACCTTTCAAGACGTTCAAACAACATTCGCACACGGTATCGATGACCTCTTTGGAGGCTGTTTGAATGAGTTTTTTTCGTAGGGGCGGAGAAGCTTTGGACAGGACAGATAACATGTCCCCATGTTTGACTAAACGTGGAGGCAGTCCTTTCCTTTTGTTTCCTTGGGGTTGTTTAGAAGAGGGATGTTTTCTGGAGGGTGACATCTTCAGGAGCACCAAAAACACTGATACCCCTACTTGGTCACAGACCTTTTTTATACTGGAACGCGTCGCCACTGATTGTCTTTACGTCGTATCAACTTCAGGACAGGCATGACACGTCGTGCAGGGGTACGCAACGGACTAAATCGAGCCAGTTCTTGCTTGGACAAATCCAGTAAACTTTGTAACATGCCCGATCTTTCTTGCACTTTGATTTTGGGAGAATGTACTTTGTGAGCAGCAGCCACTGCCACTAAATTGGAGGGTCCTGCCACTGGGGAAGTTCTTGGGGTCATCAACGGAGAAGTTCTTGGTGTGATCAACGTCTCCAAGTACTCTTCAGTTCTTGGTGTCATCAACGGAGAAGTGGATGAACTTGAGGCTGCCGGAGTCGCGGTCACCGCCGTGGCAGGTCGTGGTTTGCGAGTGTAAGGTTGCGTCCTGGCCAAAGTGCCTCTCTTGCGACTAGTTTTCTTCTGTGGACTTTTCTTTTTCTGGGGACTTTTCTCTGTTTCTTTTTCTGGGGGCTTCTTTTCTATTTCCGGGGTGGTGTCTGGTAAGAGGAGGGTCCCGCCACTGGAGAAGTTCTCCTTGGGGACCTGGTCTTTTTCTTCTTCTTGGAGCTTCGTTTGACTTTTTTCTTGGGGAGAACTTTGGGGGCATTAGGATCCCATCTTAAGAGAGAGCGAATGATGACCCCTCCTAGAGTACCGCTCCCTCCAGGTTTCAAAATGATTTGTTTTTTGGTTTGAGTGTCGATGCGGGGATCGGCCAGTTGGGTCAAAGCTACTTTGTTTCGATCAAAAAAGCATTTGGTTTGATGAGGAATCTGAATGATCCCTTGGAGTAATTGACGTGCCGTCACCGTGAACCATCGTAAGACTTCTTTGAGACTAGCTTCTAAGACACGAGCTCGTGTTTGTGGATTTTTTTCTCGACTGATGCCATACAAGGCACGAATCAATTTGGCGGGAAGATGCGACTGAAGGGACGTCATGTTGACGTTGCGTGAGACAGACGAAAAGGGTCTGAGGTTTTTATAAATTTTTTTGTGGAATGAAGTTAAGTCGAGGACGGAGACGTGTACAGGACAGGCCCTCCGTCTTGGCACCAGTGGTGAAACAATTGGGAATGAAATCGCAAATCATCGGGGGTCGTAGGTTTCAAATCGACGAGTAAATAGGCGTGTGGAGTTTCAGTGGCATCGTCGTACGCCTGAGTCATCCAAGGCGTTCCTAACTGTTTGGCTAAGACTTGCACTTGCGATTTATCTCGAGGGCTTTTAAACAAGACCACGTAATGCGCATTGAGACTGATGGTGCGATGGGCTTTACTTTGTTGAAACAAATTTTGAGTGATGTAAACGACACTGGCATTACGATGATGCCCTTTGCGCGTGAACCACAGTTTAATTTCTTCTCCGTCTTCTCGTAACATGTCGTCGAAAATGACCAAATGGGTTTTGACGGGAGTCAGAGACGATGCCGTCGTCTTCTTTAGGAATGCCTTCCACAAACACGACGGAATCGCCTTGACTTTCTCGCAAGAGGCTGTACGCCGATTGCCACTCTTTGTAACACCACACGATGCGCTGAGGTGGTCGATCGATCAGATAATGTTTATGTTCGATCAAGCGTTTGACGAATTTGGTTTTGCCTGAACCGCTAGGTCCAGCAATGAGCATGTTAAAGGGATGGCGAAGATACAAAGCCTCCCAACTGGCACGATCTAAGTGTTCGTGGATGACTTTGACAGTAGAGGAAGAGGGAGCAGAGACAGCAGAGGTAGCCATAGTGTTAGGAATGTCACTTGTGACACGAAAACAGACCAGAGAAGAGTTTATATACTTTTTTCAGGACACGTTTATTGAATGTTTTAAACATGAACACGAAAGACAAAAATACATAAAAGCCAAAGGCTTAAGTACAACGAATAAAGGCACATGATAACCATCAACGTGGAATAAACACAAGTGTCTGTACAACATGTTTTGGGTAATGTTCTGACCAGTTCTATAGTGGGTAAAGTCACATAAGTGTCCTTCCGAAAGGGTCTTTAAGATTTGTGCACAACAGTCCTGTCCTGGGTGACGGGTTCTTCTGGTACTGTCACTAACACAGGTTGAAAAGTCGCAAGGCTCACAATCGCATTCCACTTCAGAAGCCCCAAACTTGAATTCTGCCTGTCTGAACTTGTTTTGTGTTTCTCTGAAAGTATTCATCTTGTTCACTTGGTCTTGGTAGTCACAATGAACTATCGATCTTGCCTAGGGTTCCTTTTTATATACAGACCAATACCGGCGTGTCCATACGGCAAGGTGAAATGATTGGGAAGTCGCACTCGCTTCTGGTACACGATTTGACAGACTTTTTCCAAGGGTCGACTGACGATGTGGTGAGTGGGTAAACGTACAATCTTGTTTGGTTGATAGGTGGTCACTTTAAAGTGTTCATCCTCTCCTGATTGCAAGGCTTCTTTCAATACCCCAAAGTTGACCACTTGACTGGTACGATAATTCAGAGTCAATCCTTTCACTTTACACTTCGTGTGCACTTCTCCTTGTGGGTCCCGGTATTCGTAGCCGCAATATTTTGGACCGCCACTGACGAAACTTAGAATCTTGTCGTCGGGATGCTCGTCTGTCCAGGCTCCTAAACGGTCTCCTTCGATGTCAGGGTGCTGTTGACTCGGGTGATGGATGTAAATGCAACTGTCCGTGTCAAAGTACAGGACGCGTTCCCCTAACAGTTCTAAAGCTTCGTATAATTTTAGGCGAGCATGGGCTGTCACGTAAGCCGCAATGATGACATTTCCAAAAGGGTCGTCTTGTACAAAGTCCAGATCTTCTTCGTAATTGACCAAGATCAAATCCTCGCGAACGACGTCCACGTGTTTCATGAATTTGGTTTTGTCGTGAATCATCTGAAAGTAGCGGGAAGGTTCGGTCAAATATTCCGTCTTGGGTAAACACGGTCGTTGTGCCATTTTGCCCCACAAGCAATTTAACATCACTTTGGCAAACGATCGCCTGCCTTCGTCTTTCTCGATGTGATATAAAGTAATGCCTTCTTGTGCCCAGTATTTCTCTTTGAATGTCTTTTGGTCTTCGGGAGTGTGACACCAGGAAGGATAGCCACTGGCTTCTTGTTTCAGTTTCAAAAAGGCATCCACGTAGTCGGCGAAAATGCCTTTCTGCGTGGGGTCACCCTTGTGGTATTGTTGTGTCTTGGGAAAGTGACAAATTTCGTACACTTCTAACAGTTGATATCCCATGTCCAGAGCTTTGAACAATTCTACGCTGACCCAGGTTCCCATCAAGGCACGTTCTTCCTGGGTGTGCTGACAAGGTTGGTCTTGGTTGCACGTTTCGGCACAAGTACGGCACAAAGGAAACATCAGTTTGCCTTGGCAATGGTGAGGTAAGACGGGATGGTACAAGTCCTTGGGAGGCAAAACTTTGCACTTGATTAAGCCTTCGTATTGTCGAATGTGTTTCAGGTCGATGTGTTCGGTGAACAATTGTAGGTGCCCTGCAGGAAAGTGACAATATTTGCACACGTAAGGATACAGCGAACACACGTCCAAGTATTTGATTTCTTCTCCTTTCTCTTCGTCAGCTTGGTACAGCAAACAGGTGGCATTGGTCCTTCCTCCGTACAAACTATCCCTCGGGTTCAGCGGGTCCATGAACTGATAACTTTCCACGAGGCGTTTAAACTCGGGATCGGTTTTCAAACGGTGATCGTACTCGTGTTCCCACATTTCCACCACTTGGTATCCTTCCTGTTCAAACTTTAGGCGTCGCTGACAAGTGGCCTGGTACAAGTCTTCCATGGTTCGTTGTAAAAACTGATTTTTAGTGCCACGGTCAGGGTAACAGACGGGACATCCGTGAAATAAGCAACCGTTAAACTCGTACACGATCTTGGGGTTTTCTAAGTCCCAGCCATCGACCGAATGCGTTCCGATGGTCTTTTCGCCTCCTCCGTTGCGGGCATGCTGAATCCATTTGTCTTCCTTGTCGCACAAGTAATGTAACCAGCGTAGGGCTTTGACCGAGTATTGACGTTTGACATAGTTGGTCGTTTGAGGATTGATGACAGCCACGGTGTTTTCAGGCATGAATCGTTGCCGGTACACTAAGGAACACGCTTTGGCAATGGTGCAAGCTTCTTTCAAAGGATCGACCCCTCCGTGTTCCATGAACAGTTCTCGAAATTTTCCACAGCAACGTCGTAAAATGTCCACGTCGGAACGACAATACTTTAACATTTCTTCCTGAAAGTCGAAAGGGTCCGAGGCGTGAGCCTGGTACCAAGCGTAGAAAGCTTCTCGTTGTTCGGTACTCATGTTGTCAGGGTCGTAATAGTGAGCCTCAGGTAAATGGGGTAGAACGGCGTGTTGATTGGCTTCCGTATTGAAAAAGTGTGGAAAGTACCCTTTAGCCATTTCTGTCATTCCAAATGTTTTAGGCATTCGACTCAAAGGCATGGCTAAGTAACTCATCGAATCTTTAAACTGCACTTGTCCCACTTGCATGAAAATGATTTTGGCTCCGTTCAAAGTGACTTTAGGACGTTCGGTGCCTTGTTCCGTATAGTATCTCAAAAGAAACTGTCCATCGTATCCGGAGAAATTGTGAGCCATCACCGTGGCATGACGATGACAATCTCCGTAATGTTCGATGTCCTCTTGGCTCCACGTCTTGTCGATGGGGTTTAAGACCCATTGGGCAGAATCGGCTAGCGTGTTCGGTCCCCGAAAGATTATTTCACGCCCTCCGGGAATCTTGCTGCAGTGAGGGCAATGACTGAAGATAGGTTCTTGAATGCACTTCTCGCACGCTCGATGAGCCACGCAGAAATTAGGAATGTGAATGCCAGTCTCTTGCATGCATTCGAAATCGAAAAAGATGAAATTGCTTTTCTTCTTGTGTCCATCCTCTTTCTCTGGTGGGAGTTGGTATTTTTGCACGTAGCATTCGTGTTCCAAGTCCACGATTCGGTGACAAATGTGACATTTTTTCTTTCCTGAACATACGTGTGCCTTGGCACTGTTGGTACGTATGCCTTGTAAACACGTAGGGCACAATCTCAGCAGTTGACAAGCACATTTCTGCTGTGAACCTTGCGTCTTCAAATGTTGTTGGTAACAGGCAGGGCTGACAAACGTGCGCAGACAAGTTGAACAATGCACTGGTCCTTCGCTCAGACAGGGTGGAGAGGCCAAACATCCTGAGCATTTCGATCCGCAATGCTTGTGTTGCTCTCGATTTTTATAGCCATAGTCACATTTCTCACAGTAATAACTGTATACCAGGAATGCAGTGATACTGGTAATGGTATCAAAATGGTCATCGTGATGATAAAGGTGAATGTATTTTCCATCCTTAAAGTCTTTCTCTCGAAACATCAAAGGCCCGCGCACTTCTTGAGGTGCACTTTCAAGGTGTAGAATGGAGCTAGGGCATCTTGCAATTTTTGCATTTCAGGAATGCCACAGGGTTTGTCTTTGGGCAAGCCAGCTTGTTGTAACAGGAGTTCTGCTTCGTTTCGTTGTTTGGTTCGGTCCGATTGTCGAATAGTTTTCCAGGCTCTTTTCCATTCTACCGTGTCGTTCTTGTTGACATAGGTTCGTCCCACCACGATGGCCCTGGCTAAACACATCTGGTCTTGAGGGTTGTGAATTCGGACGAGACTTGTTTTGGTGCTGCGAAGCTCGTCCACCAATAACATCTTTTTGCGTCCAGTCCCTTGAGGAGGAGGGACGTGGGTCATGTCCAGTGTGGCTTTACCATCGGTGATGTCAAACTGGTCATTGGATTGTTGTACGTGTTGAATTTTGTCCATGACTTTGGAAGCAGTCAATTATGCAGGGGTGCTAAACTCGATCCAAACAGGGGATTTCAAACCGTCGTGTTGTATGGAAAGTCTCAAGCGATCGTCTTCTTTGGGTTGACATTGTCGCTTGAGTGTGGTGAGCAAAGAATCCCACACCCCGGTGATGAACCCTTCTGCTTTCTCTAACGGTACTTCGGACTTGAAATCTTTAAACTTCACCGTGTATCTGTAAGCCGTGGTTCTAAATTTTCTAGAGGAGCGCTTTTCTGTCTCTCGAATGGAATAGTACTTTTCAGTGTTAACTAAGGGTGGTGAACATGTTTAGAGGGTTCGGATTCTGGTTCACTCATGTCCTCTTCAAAATCACTGGCATGAATTTGTGCCAAGACTTCAGCTCTGGTTCGAGGCGATAGATCACGTTTCTGCCTCTTACTTTCTTCTTCTTTCTTCTCAAATGAATTGGATCGTTTCATCTTGAGTGAAAAAAGTCAAATGACTAAAATTTAAACACCATGGACTAATTTATAGTCCTAGCAGACCAGTGTATATAAAAGGTATGTGTCTTGTCCTTTCACTATTCATTTCACTCTCAAACCGAGCACAACGATGGAAGAGACTACCCAGATGGAACGTTTCATCAGAGCGTTGCGAGGGGTCATTAGAAAATTTTTTCAGACCAGCCGACGGACTACTCCCCTTCCTTTCGAGATAAAAGTGAAGATACTTGCTATATCTGTCAGAAGAAAGGGCATTGGTCTTCAGAGTGTCCAGACCGTCAAAAAAGAAAAACAGGGGTTAGAAGAGACAAAAGTCAAGATACCTGTTATTATTGTCAAGAAAAAGGACATTGGTCTCCAGATTGCCCAAAAAAGAAACAAGAGGAGTCAGAAGAAGAGAGGGATTCTTCAGAGGAAGAAGAGGAGGAAGATAGCAGACAGGTGAAGAAAAAGAAACTGGAGAAGAAAAGAAGAAGGGAAGAAAGTGAGGAGGAAGAGGAGGAAAAGACTGTGACGGTGAAGAAATTTAAAAAACAGAGAGACTAAACAGTGAGACAGAAGAAGTGAATGTACTTTTTAAAGTGCTCTGTTGTGAATTGTGAATTGGATTATAACTATTGATAAAAGAATAAATTAGGTATAAAAAGGTAAGTGTCTTTGAGTTTTGATTTTAAATAAGAAGCTACACTCACACACTCATATACACGTACTATAGGGGTAAAATGTTTTGGTTTTTTTTGAGTTATTGGCAATTGAAAGTCTATCTCTTTTCGAGAGAAGTGGGTGGCCCTGAAAAGGGCCTTTGGTTTTTGGTGTAGGGGTGAGTTTAAGCAATCAACTTTAACTGCCTTAAGCCTTTGCCACGGCCGAGCCCTACTTCTGATGATGATGATTGGGTTGAAATCACTAAGGGTGGTACGGTAGGCTTAGTCACAGGGTTGGTGTGTTTAGCTCGGGAAGGTCGTATTCTCTTCGGTCGTGATAAAGAAGTCTGATACATTTGTTTCAGACTTCTTAACTCCGCTAAAATGTCTAACAGTACCGTGACCGTTTGATTTTCACCCTCTTGTTTCTTTGCTGCTGCTTCTTCTTGTTGTTGTTTTTTTTCTTACCTCTTCTTGCTGTTGTTGCTGTAAAAGAAAAGCTTGTTCCGTTTCCTTTTGTCGTATAAATTTCTCCAATTCTTCTTTCTGTCTCTGTCTAAAATTCTCCACGTGTGGTAATGAAGGTGACGAAGGTTCCTGAACAAATTCTTGCGAGGTAAGAAAATCCACAAAATCCCAATGTACCTCTTCTGAAAGTAAGTCCGGGTTCCCTTGTGTAGTCTCCACTGCTGGTGTACCCCAATGGATCGTTTTCTGAGTTTCCGTCATGTTGAATCACTGTCTCTCATCGATTGACTGCACACAGGCGGTAGCGAATCTATATAGACCACGTGACGTCACAGACTGTTCTCTTCGGATTGGATGCGAGCTGACTGAATTTTGTAACGCGTGTTTGGATTGGTCAATGAACTCAATCCGTTTCAATCCTTCCTCTACCTATAAATAAACGCAGTTCACTGCATTGATTTACCTGTTCTCGTCGCCTCAGCATGTGGACTGACGTTGAATCTTCCACCCTTGTGTCAACAGTGATGTTCAGGACGGACATAACTATGTATGTCCGATCCGAATGGACAGTTGTCCATAGGACCGCCAGCAACTTATGGATACGTAGGATTTACGTGGAGAGGCAAGGATGCCTCAAAAGAGTCCTGATTTACGGTCGTACAGTGAGACGAAGCCTAAGGACAAGAAGAAGTCACAGATTCCCTTCATGTTAAGGGCATATATAAACCCAAAGGCCCTTTTCAGGGCCACCCACATTTCTCGAAAAGAGATCGACTTTCAATTGCCTACCCTTTTTTTGTTTAATATGTGTGTGTGTGTGTGTGTGTGTGTGTGTGTTCTATCCCTCTCCCCTGTTCCCTTTCCATAGACCCCTCAGGTCGGGACCTTATTAAAATAGGGTCCCGACCCTGTTCCTTTGTGTCGCTCAACAGACCCACAATCTATTCCCATGTTAAATTTACATAGTCCCCAGATTGTCCCATGGGGTCCTGTAATGGTAATTCCCATTGAGGCTAGAGTTGCCCAAGACTTTTTCCCATGTTCAATTCCCCTTGAGGCTAGAGTGCCGGGCTTGTATTCCCCATGTTAAATTTCCATTGAGGCTAGAGTGCCGGGACCCTGTCTGTAATGCTAATTCCCATTGAGGCTAGGGTGCCCCCATTCACTACTGATAAGTTCTCGGTAAACAATGATATCCATAATACCACCTTGGAATAATCGTTGACAAATATCAGCTGCTTCATTAATTATTTCTGGTGAGTTATTTCCGGCACGTTTTCCCCGTATGAGAACTTCTAATCGTGACACGTCATTGATGATATTGTCAGGACAAACAAGATTATTTCCTCCTGATGTAGTCAGGAAACCACTTCCTACAGTGCTCGGAGGATCATCATCATCCTTTCCTGCCAACATCTGTTCCCTTTCACTTTTAAACTCCTCAATTGGTTCCCTCAATATAGTACGTTGTCGGGTGTATAATCGCTGCAGAGGTGAAGGTTTGTGTTGCGGTAAAGAGGATTGTTGTTGTTCTATCTGTTGCAGATGTATAGGAAGTTGACATGAAGGTCCCGGCTGTTGTTCTATTTGTTCCACCTCTCTCTATCAAGTCTTTTTATTTCTTCAACAAGTGCATTGTATTTATTATCATTATTTTTTACTTGTTTTATGTTGTAATATATACGATATACCCATTTAATAAAATTTTCATTGTTTGTTTTTTCATAACCGGGTTTTAAAATATCAGATTTATTAAATATACCAAATAATATTTTTTCGGGTAAATCAGCTTTTTTAGTATTTCTAATATCTTCGATAAACCCTTCGTTAAATTTTGCAATCAATTTAACATTTCCTCTTTCTGTTTTAGGTTTAGGTGCAAGTTCTTTTTTCACGTCGGCGACTTCATTATGAAGTTTTCCAATACCTTCAAGTATTTCTACATCGACAGGTGGAGGTTGAGCTGCAACTATATTAGTTGGAAGATCTCGTAAAATCTTTTTTGTTTGTTTGGTTCTTCTTGCTATTTTTTCAGTTTGTTTTGCGGTTTGTTTTAATACTGGAAAAATACCCTTTTTCCTCTCCTCCTCCTCCTCCTTAATATCTCCCCATATAGTTTTTTCAGCAGCCGCTGCAGCTTTTTCAGTAGCTGTAGTGACGGGTTTAAATAGTTTTTTAGTGTCTTCTTCGTACTCAACTTGTGCTTCCTGCTGCGCTTGTAGTTTTTTTCTGAATGAATCTCTAACAGGAAGAAATTTCTTAATTGCTTCTAATCGTTCTCGAGCTATTCTTGCAGTATAAGATTCCGGATGTACTATTTTATTACAACAATAATTTTTTTTAATTAATAGCAGCAGGGAAGGCGCGACCTCATATATGTAAACAAAGTACATAACAAGAATAACCCGCGACCTTATTTTTTTTCGTATGATGTTTTGTTTTAAGAAAATTATATTTCAACCAAGTGGTCTGTTCGCCTTCCCTGCTGCTCGAAGACTTCGACCGACTTGACCTACTACGAACATACAGCTACATCCGCAAGTTATAAAAGAAAAAAAAAACTAAAGTAGAAACTGGGTGGAAAAAAATCAGCAAAAGAAACAGTATGACAACCGCTAAAGAGCTTGCAAATCTGACTTCTGGAGAAGAAAAAAAAAGGATCAGAAGACAAGATCTTTGTGAACCAGCTGTAGTCGTTAGAAAAAGTAGCACTCCAAGTTTCGTACGATGTGAAAAGCCAGGATGGTGCTATATACGGGAGAAACCGAAGACATCTGTTACAAAAAACAAAAGAGACGTTACCAGAGATGTATGATACATACGATGATACTAACAAGGAAGTCGCTGAACTGAATGACAAGATGCCATTAGTCATCAACAAGACAAGCCTGACAGGAGAGATTCGGACAAGGAGTGGACTTCTAATAAAAAAAGACTGCAAGATACTGAGATTTTGTTATGTGAACTTGATAATTGTTCTGAACTATATTGTGTCTTGTGAATAGTAGAAACTGGAAGTGGTCAAGGGCATAATAATACATCTGTTATATCAAATCAGTTTATATGCAGTGATAACTGGATTGAAGAACAAACTATTAGGACTATGTATTTTAAGTGGCAATGTCAATATATCACCATGTACTTGTTTTCATGAGTACAAGAATGACCGTGACTGTCATAGGCCTAGAACTTAATTTTAACTACAATTAGTAAAACGTTTTCCAACTCACCAGAAACTATTTGAAATATATATTCATGTGCAAAATAGAACTTTGTCAAGTTTGAATATGTTTACAAATTTATTAAAAAGAAAAGGAGAAATGAATATGTGAATTTAAAAGAAAAGCACACAAATCATCTTTATGTGGAGTTGTGGTAATAAACGGTATTAACATTATGTTGCGACAAAAGATCTGACAGTTACAGGTCACCTGATGTCATCTCCATGCTCTCACTCAGTTGCCTTTTGATAGCATTAGTGTCAAAAAACTAGTGTGCGTGTGTTTTCTCTGTTAAGTCAGTTGTAATATAGCCATTAGAGTAGTTAGACCAAACCATATTTTATGTTATTTAACAAACCATAACAATTGTCACAGTTTACCCAGCATTCGATCATTCATAGCAATAACGAAATTAAACTTTTTTTTTTTTGTGCACGGCAGAGAGTCCGGAAGTGTAACCCTGTTCAGACCTGCTATTTTTTACAGTCCTTTCCAAGATGGCAGCCTCCAGGGTGAACTCGGATCGAGTTTGTGCGAGGATTTGCCACAAATACAAATACTTTTTCTACTTTTCTTTTTGTTTGCTATGTTTACAATTCTTTATTGGTTACAATTTCTATTCAGTCATTCAGAAGAAACTCGAATCTACGGAGGAATGGAAGCGGAAAGCTGAGGAACAGTTGAAGCGGTTAACACCGCCTACTAGATTTCAAGCAAAGGTATGGTAGGTTCCCAAGATATTGCGGGTATTTTGGTATCACGGCACTCAATGATTTCTACATAGCGACACCGTAAGCTACTTTTCTGAATCACCAATTTTATGTCGGATCTGCTGGTAAGTACACAATTTAAAAATGCACCCATGAAGTTAGTCATATGTAAGACCTAGTCCTACCTGTAAGACCTCACGCTGATATTTATGTTTTAGCACCTAAACAAAATCAAAATGTGCTATGTCTTACATGTAGGACTAATGTAAGACCTCGACGCTATTTCTATATTCGGCGTCAGCATCTTACTGCCTAACTAATGATGCTGTGTAGCATGTTTTGATGTCGACTAACATCGTAAGTAAAGTCATAATGTTTTAGTCAGACTTTACTGACTCTGATGTTATTTCTCTATAAAATTCAAATTCTCACAAAAGAAATGGACCAGTTTTCAAGTTTCGTTGGCCTACATTTCAGTTGACTGGAAAGCGATGAAAGCCGGGAATGCCGAAATCGGGTTAAGTTGAAATATTATTCTTTAACAAAACAAATAAAAATATATTATGCCTATTGGAACTGTAAGGAACATTTCGTTTCATTCAAGAAACATATCCCCCTCAGATTAACATACTTCAGCATACCTTGACTACAGTTGCATTTCAACAAATTCAAATGCATGTCAGCGGAACATGAAAATGCGTCCATTTGCTAGTGTCAGATTTTGATTCCACCAGGATAAAAACAGCACAGTAAGTATATTAATTACATATCAATTTGTCAAAGAGTGTTGATATGGGCTGCGAAGTGTGTGAGATATTCCTGAAGCTTTGATTACTCCTTCTGATGTCAACCGATATTGGAACACGTTATACAAGCCCGTTATTTGGGTAGTAAGACATAGCATTAAAACAAAAATAACTTGTTCTGTCTTACGTTGTAGGACTACCTTGAATTTCACTTTTTCAAAACATGGCCGTACCCCCTATTCTCAAACAAAATATATATCTTCTTAAAATCTGTATCCTTTGATATATATATATATATATATATATATATATATATATATATATATATATATATATATATATATGCTAGGTCACCATCTTGCTCCCTAAATAATGGCTTTTTATAGCGTGTTCCGAGGTAGAATGAGAAGTCAAATTTTCAGGAACATCTCACACACTTGGCAGCCCATAGTCTAGTCCTACTCGTAAGACCTTGATGCTGATATTTATGTTTTGGGCGTCTAGGTCTTACTGCCCAAATAATGGTTCTGTTTAGCATGTTCCAATGTTGTTTAAAATCGGAACAAGTGAAATTTTCAGGAATATCTCACACACTTGGCAGCCCATAATGGCACTTTTTACAAATTAAAGTTATAATGTTTTAGTCAGACGTTACTTACTATGATGTCTTTTTCCTACTAAATTCAAATTCCCACATAGGCAATTGGACATGTTTTCAAGTTCTGTTTGCCTACATTTCAGTTGGCTGGAATCTGATGGAAGCCGGGAATACCGAAATCAGTTTAAAGGTTGATAAAAATCTTGAACGAAACAAAGTTATCTAAATACTTTCATAAATATTAATATATTTTTATATGTTTCGGTAAAGAAATATACATAAACTAAACCTGATTTCGGCATTCTCGGCTTTAGATATCTTTGTTTCATTCATGATACTTGTCATTATGTATTTGCTTTTTACCAATGGAGTATTGGCAGTGATTTACAGTTCAGCTTATGCTTTTTTTTAAACCCATATGTCATCATGGGAGACTTAATCCCCTCCACTTCTGCTCCATGATGGAGTGATGAATGTCTGTAAATTGCCACCACACTTCAGCCAGTACACTGATGGCAACTTCACAGTGAAGGGGCTTGTTGACATTACTGATTGACATTTGAACAGCCAATGAATGAAGACCATTGATGTAAAGACTGAGACATCATGAGTGATTTAAATCAGATACCATTCAAGAATCAAGTGATCTTTATTTTGATCATATATTTTGACAACAAAAAAAATAATTTCAAAAGACACAGGATAAATTTGTTTCAAGTAAGAAAAAGAATGACATAGTGTACTTTTTATACAATTAGATCTTGACCAAGGTGCATTTATATCACATGAAGCCATCTAACATCTACAGTTATGGTCCTTTCATTAACAATGGAAGTTTGATAATTGTTTCTAATTGTTAATGTGGCCTCAATATAGTTGTTGAAATAAATAGTAAAAATGTGGACACATTATCAGATCTTAGTTTTTAGAGATTTTAACTTCCAACAAATTTAGGGCCTTCTGTATGGATGTCTCCACATGTGTAGCTACTGTTTGCTTGTTTTTGTAAAGGGGAAAACTATGCAAACAAATTTTTTATCGTCTTAGAAGAATAAGCATCATATTGAAAATGATGTGTCAGTAACCTAATCATAACAAAATTCAAAACATATTAAAGCATGCAGTTTCCTGTTTGTGACTGTTGGAGCATTTGGCTATTGAGATTTTAAAAAAACAACAACATTGAAAATAATTTCTTTGAATAGTATTTAGCATGTTTCTGTAGCAGCTAGTTACTGTTGCCGAGTGGATAAAGTGTGTCAAACACACACACACACACACACACACACTTAACTTTGGAATATGAGTTTGTACCCATTGGCGGGAATATTCATTCATTCTTTTTCTTCCGTATCACTATGTAAATAAGCATTTTAGCTTTATTTTTATACTGACATTGTTATAGAGATGATTGCATCCAGAGGTCTCCAAAACGTGTGTATTTGGGTGCAATTTTTTAAAATCTAGGATGCAGAAAATCACTTATACTGGAGTCCTCCATATGCATGCATTGCTGGATAGCAAATTCAAGGGCTTGCCAGTCCTGCTTCAGCTGTCTGCTGAGTGGGAAAAAGAGTTTATCAATTGATCATTTAAGTGGTGCTGATATTTTACATTAGAAAATTCAGTGGCTGAAAGACCCCCAGATGTACATGTTGTCATTGTAAGAGTACATTTGAAGAACAGGACCCAATAGCTTGGCGGTAAGTTCAAAGATTTGTTTAGCTGCAGAGTGGTGAGAAAATGTGCTGATATTTACAGTGACTGAATTCAGAGGCAGAAAGACCCAGTGATCTACTTGTGTATAAGAGTACATCAAATGAACAACTTTAGCTTTCATTATTGTGTTCATTTCCAAGTGTAGCCGAATAAGTAGTGCATGTGATCTCAAAACCAAGACATGTTGAGAGTTGGACAAAATGCTGTTTGCAAATTTGGATAAGTATTTTGGGATTAAACAGCAAATTGACCAAGATTAGAATGAGATTCAGCAGATTGCTAGAAGTTGCATTAACTGATTTTTCACATTGAACACTATGTGTGATGCCTAGCTTGGTGCATAGAATAAGACCTTTCCTTGGCCTGATATAATTCACTCTCACTCTAATGGACAGACAAGAGCTCTGTGTCAGTGGTGTAAAGAAGTTAGAAAATTAAAATCATTGGCATCCATGGGTTCTACTCATCTTGAAATTTAGCCACTTCAGATATGCCCACTATGCTTCTGCTAGGGGACTGCTCATTTTGCTGGTGGGACTCCTGTTTTTCCCAAAATAGGGGTAATGTTCTCCTAGTTTTAAAATCCTAGTGAGACCTCTGGCATCGTGTAAACATTGCTATGGGGACCCGTTTATTCCAAAATGGAAGCAGATCATAAACAGTCTGGTACAATACAAGTTCCAGTACATGTCATACGTAAAGCTGTCAAAATTTTAAGTCAACCAGGTACCTGTTGATCCTAATGATTGTTTACCTGGGTAAAGGGAATTTATATTAAATGTGAACTTGAATTGTTTTGTTGTAAGTTTGTGCATGCCGCCCCCCCCCCCCGAGATATAAGCACAATAGTTACTAATATATGGCAAAAAAGCATAATTTGAGCATAAAAAGAATAATCTATATATTACAGCAAACCCATTTATGTCGGGGTTGTCAAAAGATTGTCAACATAACCTTGTCCCAAGATATCAGGGTTTAGTTAACAAATCTACTGCAGAACAATGATTATGCATCTGAAGTACCAAAGATGAAGAGTTTTGTTTCTAAAAACAAATGGCATTTCTAATGCACAATAAAAATAATAATGCAGTCATGCCAGATTGCAGAAAAAAGAAGGATTGGAGATCTTTTAAATGAGATAAAGTAACAAGTCACATATTTTCACAACATTTTAGATATTGTAACACTGTCAGTGGTTTAAAGTTGTTTTTATTTCCCTGTGAATTGCCTCATCCTTTTTGGTAGCCTCAGCAAGACAGTAGTTTTCTCATGCTGACCAAAATTTAGGCCAATTTAAGTACATGTACATGTGCGACTGTACTTTTTTCTTTTGTTAGTATTGACTTGTGACCAGCAGCAAAATGGAATTTTCCAATATTGTGTGTGAAAATCTAATGCATTTGTTGATCATCATGAGAAGTTCCGTTACACCAGTGCATACCTATTTACACCGTTAAAGTTTATCTCTGCAATGGAAGAAGATGATTATTATCGGTACATGGGTACCGACAAACTGTACAATGTGTTTAAAGTCTTTAAAGTTAACTGTGTCAACATTGAATTTTGTAAGAAGCCAACTTATTCTATTCATACAGTTGCATTCCCATAACCCAACCCACTTTGATAACTGACCATCAGCAACAACACAACACCAGAAGGAGTCAGCTACTCTCTTTGATGGATTGCAAGGCTTTGATATTTGATTCAGAATAAAACAGTACAAAGGAAAGCACTAGTGATGGTCAGAAATTCATAATCGATAATCGGTTCCACTTAACCAACTGATAATCGATTATAATCGGTTACTAAGAGCAAATTTTAATTTTTGTTTGTTATGCAGTTTTATCTTTGATCAATAGTTCAAGATGTTAGTAAATGTACAGGAGTAATCTCTTTTAATGACATGTATACTTTAACCTGATAATATTACATTTTTGTCTATTGTGTTGTGTGTTATTTTTGTTCTACATCTTTGTTAAATGAACGCAACTTTTTATGGCTGATATGTCATATGACACTGAAATACTGCTACAATCCCCCAAAATCCTTTCATTCATATGTGATGTGTCTATAATTTTAAGTGTAGAAGGACATGGTTTTCTTGTTTGTCATTGTTTACAAATACTACAAATAATGTTGCATTTAAAACTGAAACAAATCATCACAATGTGTTTAAATTTATTAACTCAACTATGTAACAACTTGATCATGTAATAATGGCTATATGTTCCTAATTATGAAAATTTGCACCTATGAAATATCCTATCGTTTTATATTTGTAGTTGTGAAGGGAATTAACAAATTTCAGGTCAACTTTAGTGGCTGGGAGTTTTACTAACCTTTGTGTTTTGCATACAACTAAAATATAGTCTCCCTTTACACATAATCGATTATGGAGTTTCACAATCGATTATCTTATTGGTTCACTCAACCAACTGATGATCAATTATAATCGATAATCGGAACAACACTAGAAAGCACTCCTTTCTATTTCATGGACGTTACTCCTTTTAGTCACTCTGTGCTTCATTCCATTTGCATTGAAAAATCAGTAATTATGGCACAGTGATGCTATGGATTTTATTTATAAAAAATAATATGGTGCTTTTATTTACTTTTGTTCAAAACAAATGAATCACTACGTGCTTGTTTGGGGAGGGGGACCAGTTTGGTTTGGAATTTTGCAAGTTTCTATTTATAGCTGATTGTAAGTTTAGTGATCATGCAGAAGTTGAAGTCTTACACTCACACCAAGCATGGAAACACTTTAACTATTATTTTTATAAGTGAACTTTGAACCAAAGTTGTTAATTGTTTATAGATTAAGCTGTTGACTGACCATGATGATATTAGAATGGGATTTCACTGCATTTGTTCCACAAAGCAACTTGAATTTTATCCTATCTGCAACTTGGTAAATTTTCAGGTCAGTGTCATTAAATGTAGCTAAAAGTACCTAATTCATTTTAAATATGTTGTGTAAAACAAATTAGGTATTTATACCTACATTTAATGATGTTGACCTAACAATCTCTGAGTTACAGATAAGATAAAAATTTGCATGCACTTAATAGGAAATTAAGCCATAGGGAAATCAAGGTTAATTAAGAGTCATGACCCAGCCTAAATCTTTGTCCATCCAAAACAACCTTCAGAGGTTGTAATTTCCACTCTCAGATATGGGTCACATTTAAATTCCAAGTGTCATAACCCAAGTGTACATGAGTATTGAGAACCCTGATCATGTCATTTAAGACCAGGTTTTTAATGAATGGATCAATTTTAAATAATGTAATGACTCTTTTGAACGTTTTTGGTCTCAAAGGACTTTTTTGTTATGCCCTGTAATTATAACCATGTCTATATACATGTCCATCTGTCACTTTGGTCATTTCAGGCACTGATCTTGGACATTCATCTTCCATAAACACATTTCTAGTTGCAGGCAGAGCAGCAGAGGGGGCGAATCCGACATTTTGTCCAATCGTTATTTTGCTTAATTATTACTTTCTGCACTCAGCGGATCCGGTGTAGTCAGCGCCTGGTAAAAAAAAAACGACGACGTCGTTGGGGGATCGTCGCGTCGTCATTTGGTTTAATTAACACCTTCTGCGCGTCGATCCCCAGCGTCGTCAGCGTCCGGTAAGCACATCGACGACCGCGTCGATGTCATCGCCCCCTCTGCTGCTATGATCTTACAATGAAAATTATTTACAATTTAACCGAATATTTGGTCAAGTCCGATACGATATCGTGTCCGAGGATCATGTAAATTTATCGTTATGAATCCATGTGGGGTCGACTGAGCATGACTAAAAAAGTTTCGAAAAACATTAAAGTCCATGTCACCGCCGCACCATGTCTGCCAAATATTTCGTAGCGTGTGTGTATCAACACCGTTGAATACAGCAAGAATATTGCAGTTGTCTCTAATTACTTTTGGAATCTGAGTGTATCGTTGAGTGACATATATCACGTCGGTGTTTTTATGCCTGCCTCTGGAAAATATCCTAGCTGGGTTTTTTTGATTGTCTAACATAACATCATCGTACACGACTAGATTGTTGACGTCGCCATCAATATCATCAATACCCGGTGCATCATTGATATCCGTAATAAACTCAATAACATTCTTTTTAGCGATCGCTGATGCATTCTCGTTGAAATCTTTCAACACCTCGTAGCATCGTTGATCATCTACGCTAGGAGCAACCAAATACAACTTATCCCACTTCATCCATCTCATTATTAAATTGAGTAACAATTGCGTCTTGCCGGATCCAGATGGTCCGATGATAATCATCCGGATCGAGTTTGGTAACGCTGCAACATGCTTAACTGGTTCTCTTGTTTTAGTCGCCGAAAAATCAATTATATTCATATCTCTATACATAAATTATGGATCTATATTGTGTGAAGTGTAGAGTACGTACTGGCACAAATGATATGACAACCGCTACAACAAGAAATAACAGATCGGCGCTTACTGGCAAGTGTGTACAATGCGGTACAAAGAAATTTAGATTTATTTCTATTAGACCCGGAGATGTTTTAAAAAAAAGCGAGGAGGTGACATCGCAGCCAAATTGGCAAAACTCCCCGGAACACCGTGGGCAAAGTATCCAGGAGAAAAACACCTCCCAGGATATAACTACTGTGGCCCCGGAACACGATTAGATATTAGACTCGATGATCAAAATCAGCCCAAACCCGGTGAGTATCCAATAAACGCTATCGATAAGGCGTGTCATGCTCATGATGTTGCTTACAAAAGTAGCGATCTGCAACAGCGTCATATCGCGGATGTAAAATTAATTCACGCATTAAATGCTATTCCTGATAAATCCGTCAAAGAAAAATTGGCCTCATGGTTGGTAAAATCGGCTATGAAAGGTAAATTAATGATGGGCGCTGGTAATTAATAACAACATGAAATCCATCTATTATTCTCCGAGAGGATACTGGAAGGGGAAGGCCGCAATTGGTAAGCTTGCAAGCGCTGCAATGGTAACAAAGACCACTGCGGCTAATTGGTTATCCAAACAGGCTATATGGCAAATCTATCTACCACCGCCTAAACAAATCAACTTCTCGCGCTTTGATGTCAGCGTACCTAATGAAGTTCATCAGGCTGATATACTATTTCTGCCGCATGACAACGGTTACAAATACGCGCTAACCGTAGTTGATGTTGCGAGTCGATACAAACAAGCGGAACCGTTGAAAACAAAGTCAGCAACTGAAGTAGCCGATGCGTTTGAGCGGATTTATCGAAGAGGTCCTCTGCGCTGGCCAAATCTATTACAAGTTGATCCCGGTAGTGAATTTCGCGGCGCTGTTTTATCAACGCTGAAACATCATAGCGTCGCGATACGACGAGGTCATACTGCGCTACATCGTGATCAGGCAATTGTTGAACGATTCAATCGGACTCTCGCTGAACGGTTATTTGGATATCAATACGCGAAGGAATTCATCCAAGAAAAACGATCTCGTGAATGGGTTAAAAGGTTGCCAGGTGTAATTGCAGCGTTAAATAACGAGATTACCCGAGCAATCAACATGAAGCCCAGCGACGCGATTAAATACGAGTATATACCCGGAAGATCAAAAATAGATAGCGTTTCCAAGCCGATTCTCGGCGATGTCACTGTTAGATACCTATATGAACCAGGAGAGCTTGAAGGCGGTAAAAAAAGAGCTACTGATCCTATTTGGAGTGTTACCACACATAACATATCAACGATAACACGATCAACTGGT
Organism: Sinohyriopsis cumingii; assembly: GCA_028554795.2. Lineage (NCBI taxonomy): Eukaryota > Metazoa > Mollusca > Bivalvia > Unionida > Unionidae > Sinohyriopsis > Sinohyriopsis cumingii. The sequence goes on along the minus strand of CM068826.1, from coordinate 88,541,927 downwards.
AGACCACCGATCTATAGACTGGATTCAACTGCTCCTCAGCGCGGATTTACACGCGAGCAACTACAAGTGATACCTAACGATACTCAATTACCCCCACGTGGTCTTAACTAGCGCCGTTGCGTCTATTGCACTCAAGACAGGTCAACCTCACATTGTTTTTGACATGACCGAGACTGTTATCGATCCTATCCACGGTAAATTGGCGAGTGTCTTTATCCGAATAACGCCAACTCATTATACAATTGCAACTCGCGCAGTGATTATTCTGTTGTTGTCGTAGCGAGATTATTAATTCGGCATCAATATCAAAACGCCGCTGTTTTTTTTTATCCTGTTGGCGGTAACCCGAGAGTTTTCTATCAATGACGCTTGCATCGATGGTGACTTTGTCGCCGGCTTCGTCAGTGACTCCGTCACCGGCTCCGTCAATAACAATTCTTCGAAGCTGATTTATCCTTCGTACTCTGGACACTGCAAGATAGACTAGATTCGACCATTCGATGCGATTATCAACTATCCAAACAATTGTGTCCGTGATGGTTAGTCCCTGCGAGGAATGTATTGTTGTTGCGTATCCTAGCGTCCACGGGGATTTATCAGCACGTAGCGCGTCCTCGACGACGCTGATATCAACGAGCACAATATCATTCAGCACGAGAATTTGTTTTTTTGTCCCCGACGCTGTCGGGGCTGGAATTTCAACTTCAATGTTCTGCCGCCGTGTGTCCGCGGGTCTATAACATAACGGCACTGGACGCGTTGGAAACTTTTCCTTATGCAACGTAAACAACTTCCGCTGAAGTGTGTCTCTGACTATCTTTCTACTCGCTACAATCAAATCGTTTGGTCTCCATGTTTCCCAGAATTCATTCAACGGCGTTTCCGGAATCACCTCGCGGATTATTTCACACTGAACTCTATCCGGCTGTAATCTGATTAGTTTTTTAACCTCGCGCAGTTGTTCATCAAGTGCTCGGTAATCAGTATCGGTTTCTTCATAATAGTCTACGAACCCGCTCAACCAATCATGTGGACCCTCGCCGACAAATGGTGGTGGTTGGCCATGGTCGCCACACATGATCACCGCTGTATTCGCGCGCAGCAGCCACTCAAGAAACATTTGTAAAGTATCTAACGAAACAGTACATATTTCGTCCCAGATGATAACCTCAGGAATAAATTTTTCACCCATTCGATCAGGAGTCCACTCACCGCCGCTGTATCGAAAAAAGCTGTGATAAGTAACGGCGTCAACATTTCGTTGTTTTATCTCTCGCGCTAGTCTATGGGTCGGTGTAAGCACGATTATACTTGCCCGCGTTCGAAATAATTCAATTGCCCGAGTCGTCTTTCCTGACCCGCCACAGCCGCTTAAATAAACCGTCTTGTGTCTACAAATTGGATCAGAACACGATGGTGCATTAGACCATTCTGACAATTTATCACCGCGTAAGTAGTTGTTCTCAACGGTGACATCTGCTGACGGGGAATAATCGCGTCGTATTTCATTTTTAATTCTCCATGTACCCCAACTCTCGTCCGGACTAGTAAACTCGGCTACGTTTCCCTTATACGCTACGTCAATATAAAACGAATCAACGGCTACTCTAACCGCGGTATCGGGGAATCTATTTATCATCGAGAATAAATTGATAGCGGCATAACCCAGCATAGACGCCCTCAAATGTGGATACGCCGGGCTGTCTCCATCGCTGTAGGTAACAACTGTACCCAACCTCGTTCCATTGGACAAGAAAGCTGTTTTGCAGTTCACGTATCTATTTTTTGCCACTGCGTCCTTGATTACGAAATCATATTCTGCGTCATCTATAATCAGCCGTGAGCAATATCGTTTGTAGTCGTGGTTTTTTCCACCTTGTGTGAACTTACCAATTATTCTTCTACCGAGATCTTTTGCCTCGCGGTTTCGTTGGTTAAATATCCTCCTGGACCATTCGATGATATATTCCTCGTCGGCATCAATGTTTTTTCTGGACTCGTCAATTATACTATCTAGACGCTCCGGTTCTGGTAACCAGACTTCAGTCTGCGACCGATATGATATAATCGCGTCACTGACAATCAACGAAACTAGCATGCTACAATCAATCATATACCGTAGCAGCGCTATTGGCAACCACTTCTTTTCAGCTATGTGTCTACCGATCCAAATATAGCAACAGCGATGGAGTCCTGCCGCGAACTCAAATGATACTATGCGAGCGAATCCGGTTAAATCAAAATCAGGCAGTGGTCCATTAATAGCAACACGAGTCATTTCATGTCTGGGGTGTCCAAATCGTTTGAAATACTCAGCGGCGGATCCATACCCGAGAAAACTCGCTGGATAACAGGCAACCATATCAACCGAGATCATAGCGTCGCGGTTGTATTCAGTGTTCCATAGTCCACCGTGATAGTATTCCAAACAACTGGATTGTACATCCGGTAGAAATTCCTTGCGCGTTGGTCTCCACGCATTTTTCCTTGCTGCAACATGAGCTACAACCGATGGAATCGTAAAACAATTTGTTAGCAGTTGTTCATCATGCTCTTCAAATTCCATGGCGGTTTTTTTCATCCTGTTGTGAAATGCTTCAGTGCGATATAAATCGCCGTTTGGTCTTACAAACTGATCAAAGGTATCCATGTCGTTTTCAGCGCTGCGAAGTAACCACACTGATACAGGGTCATTTTTACACAAGCAAGCAATAGCATCAAATAGTTTCCTCTCCGCGAGAAAACCGTCCTCTCCTAAAAATTCCCCCGGGATACACTTTACTGTTCTATCCCGTGGAAATATTGTGATCGCGGGCGTCCATGCGTGTTCGTTATGATCAATAATTTTGATTGGGGCTCCATTTGATTTGTACTTTGATTCGTATAATACTTCACCGGTTATCGTTGTAACGGTTATTGGAAATCTCAACGACGTTTCTAATCTCGCTATGTCGCTGATGGTTGCTCCACGCTCTTTTACGGTTAGTTCCCACTGGTTGATTTTGCTACGTCGTAAATCAGTCAATTTGTTTCCTCGACATGCATTTGTAAAATGCTCTATTATTCGTTCTGCTACACAATTTATCCCCGTTGACTGTTTCATCGGTTTCAGTTTTCCGATATCAGGTTTCTTATTTAACGGGTATATTCCATAAACAACTGCTGTTTCAGGATACGCTCGTTCATAGTATGGTCTGTCAATTCCGGTTAACAACCCCGGCTTGGAGTCGCGGCTGACAGTGACTGTTTTCTTGTCGCTGAGAACTGGTTCAAATTTATCACGTATGATCCAATCGCCTGATTTCACCCGGACAATGAATTTTACTCTGAAGAAATACCTTTTACCGTCAGGTTGTGATATTATCATTGCTGCGCGGTTGTCGTTCATGGTAGCATCAACAACGCCATCAATTCGAAATGTTGACCAACTATGAGATGCACCATCACGTTTGAATTCATCGATACAATCGCGTATTTTATTCAACAGGGTTCTATCGTTTATTAACGCTTTTGGTGTGTCCTTGAGGACTCTATCGAGATTGAACTTAATATTTTTCCGGGGTTTAATTACTGCTAATCTCTCGAACTCATCCATATAATTAAAACAAGTATTTAAATGAAAGAATATAGTATAATGAATAAATGCAAATGGTTGATGATTGGGTCGACAACCCCGTGCAATAAATCATGTAGAGGTGAATTCTGCGGATATCATTTACAAAGCGTTCGTAATGGCTCTCTTGGCCCCCTACCGTGCTTGGTTTGCCACGTCGGTGTAAGAGGAAAATCGCAGTTGTGTATCAATTGTGGCGGAAAGCGATACAGGGAACTAAAACGCTATTATGACAAGCGAATTAAAAACGCCGTCATTGACCCCACCGCAGACTTCGTCATCAAAACTCCTCAGGACTACATTGCAAGGTTTATAATTAAACCAAATAATAAATTAGACAAGTAGTATTATTATACAAATGGACCAAGAGTTCAGACCTCACCCTGTGTTTGTTAATTACGAGGCATCTCGCGACGGTATTGTTAGAAACCGCAGACTGAAGAAGCCGGTTGGTACCGTAAATAATCACGGATACTTGCGATTTAATGCTGGGAAAAAAATCTGTCTTATTCACAGGATGGTGTATGAAGCGTTTAACGGACTGATCAACGACGGTCTCGTTATTGATCACATTGATGGATGTCCTCAAAATAACAGACTGTGTAATCTAAGAGCTGTTACACCGAGTCAAAATTCCAAATTTGGAAAAACAGGAGGGATGAGAAAGGCAAAACCCGTAAAGTCATTTGATACAATAACGCACGAGGAAAAAATATTTCGCTCTATGAATGCGGCTGGTAAATACTTCGATATTTGTAGTAAATCAGTTCTAGATGTTGCGGAGAATATAACTAAAACAGCGATCTCAAAAAAGACGGGTCACAGAATTCGATTTTCATATATAACATCAAAGGGAGATAACTCGTTTTGTGATAGCGTCGCATGACAAGAGTTACGTCCCTTCAAGTCCAATTAATGTTGCGATTAATTAATCATTTTACGATGAAAACTAATGAAATACACGCTATTATCTAACAGCTGTATTCTTTTTTTTAATGTTTTATTTGAGTATTTGGTTTCATTTAAATGCCGTGAAACACCATTAATAAGTATTTAAGGATTCAAACGATTCAAGGGAATTCAAATTAACACACACCTTGTGACTGACGCCGCTGTATTAGTCACTTTATATACAAGATGACTCGTTATAAGCCTGGGGCTTTCGAAAGCCAATTCAACTAATCAAAACTAACCCACGCTCTTGACCCGGGCGTGTGGTTGTCTTTTGTTCACAATCATGCAACCGGGTTAATTTAATTGGGTTGCTTTTGATTGGTTGAATTGGCCGTAGAGTTCCGCCCCGCCGTTTTATGTTTGTGCTGTCTTGTGCCGTCCCATCATCCATCAATCATTTCATTGTAAATATATTCATCCTTAATTAAGTACATGTAGTGATGTCCCCCAAGCATATCTTCTGGGCGGTCTACGATGACGTTTGTCACCCTAGGCCTCCCTCCCGGAGATGCATGCTTTGGGGTTCCAAGATGTGAATGTCCTTAATTAAGTATATGTATATGCCTGTAATCTGCCACAACACTCGAGTGGAGATCTACGGCATTGTACTGTCCATGTATGCCTGCAATCTGCCACAACACTCGAGTGGAGATCTACGGCATTGTACTGTCCATACAAAAAACGGGGTCAAAAATGGCCCCAATAATTTTATTAAAATTTTTGATATTAGAAATAAGATGTTTTATAAGAATAATGAATATCGAAGACATCAATAATATATTAACTGAGATTTCAAAATTAAAAAATCAAGGAATTGAATTATCTGATGGTCTCGACAGTGAAAAAATATTATCCGATTATGAGATTATTAACGAACAGTCGAAACGGGGGCGTTTTACCCTGGCCCGCGAGTATTTTTTTATAAAACGATTACAACATACGATTAATGAAAACTTGTACCACAATGACGCAAATGCATTCATTGGACTATTCACTGCCGTTGAAATAATACGAAAAAAACTCGGACGTGTTTATGAACGACGCCGGGAGATTTCTAGTAAGATCAAAAACATTAGAAGGATTATAGACGAAAACTCCGTGGAGCCCCCGATGGTACACTCGGCGGAAAATTAGAAAATTGCGGATCAATTTACAATAATGGTAGGTGAATCACTTACTACTCGGCTAGCCAGAGAGCGGCTAGCAGCGCTTAGAAAGTTTATACCGTTACGAGACAGAGTGAGAGAGAAACTTCAAACGCGACAACAAATGCAAACCGATTTTACTGTTGGAAGCGAACAGTTATTTGCCCCGGTAACTAAAGCGACTAAGGATGTTACGGCGGCAACTGTACCCGTTCTTGGTGCGCTTGAAAAGATAGCGGCTCAGACCGAACAAACAAAAAGGTCTTTAGAAACACTCCCTGCAAAAATAGCGGCTGCTACAACACGGAGGCCACCACCACTCGCTATAACCGAACCACAAGAACCTTATGTTACAATGGCCGACGAAGAAGAACTAGGTGCTACTGCGAAAGAACCAGAAGAAGAAATACCCGAAGAAACACCAGAAGAAGAAATACCGGAAGAAAAAGAGGGGAATATACCCCGTATTGTACTCAAGAAGAGCACAATAGATCAAATTAGAGGCTTCAGCAACAGGGAAGAATTAATTAATTTTACTGCCAACAATTTTGCTAAGAACATACGAGATAAGAAGCATATCAATAGCGGTTACGAGAAAAATATAAAGTCGTTAAAGGACTGGGCAAGAATAGTGTATTTAGCGAGTAAACATAAAGATGCATTACCACATCGTAGTAAATCCGATTACGACGCATTCCACAAGGAAGTTAAGAGTATAACACCAAAAAAAGGAAAAGGATACTCTGTTGGTAAAGAATCCTACGGCGTTACCTGTCCTAATAGTGTTCTCAGTGATATATCACGGCTGGAAGTACTAATCGGAGGAAAACGAGCCGGAAATAACTCTCCGGAAATAATCAATGAGGCCGCTGATATTTGCAAGCGGTTATTTGCAGGCGGTATTATGGACATTAATGCATATCGAACGCTCATAGACGAACTCGTGGATGATTAATTGGAAAACTGGTGTTTTTAATAAGGATGATCATACACTACAACCACGATAAACCAGTACTCGTCTACGTGGTAAACTCACGATTGCCTGTTTACCGCGCGTACTATGGAGATGGTCTCGGTAGCACCATTGCGGGGTTATTTACAAGAATGGCTCCAAAAGTAGCGCCGTTAGCCAAACAATTAGGAATGAAGGCTATTGATGTTATTCGTGATAAGGGTATTAGTGCCATTGGAGATGTTGCCGGAAGGGCGTTTTCAGCCGCGCGGGACAAACTAATGTCATTGGTGAAATTCAGGAGAAAAAAACAGAAACCACCGGTAATGCCATCAACGACAGTGATGCCTGCAAATGTCAGTAAAGTAATAAATAACGCCGTGGAAGAAAAATTAGAGTCATTGGCGACGACTCCGTCGTTGGCGACTTCGCCATCCGCCGATGCGGCAACCAACGCGCTCATGAACGCGATAGCGGGAAGTGGTTTAAATTCAAAGAATTTACGACGAAAAAATCGCAATTGAAAACATCAACATGATAAATAATAGAATGTTTGCGCGTACCGCTGATCCCGCGTTTGATATGGACGCCCCAGTACGCAGGGATGATTCTGTCCGTGATTATCAATATTATTCTTATTATGCAGCGCAACCTGACCTACGATCGCGAATTGAACTTCAAGTCCAAGATACCAGTAAATATTTTTTGCCGTGTGAAGCGTTTATCGAAATCGAGGGAGAACTCGTGACAAATGCCGCCGATAATGCACCATACGCAGATGACCATCGTGTTCGAGTTGGCTTCGTCAACAACGGTATCATGGCGTTATTTGAGAGCGCCAGATATCTTATTGACGGGCGAGAAATTGAATCAATAGAACGCGAGGTTGATGTTGCAACGACGATAATTGGGTTAGCGAGATACTCGGATGATTATACAAGATCGGCGGGCCCATCTATGATGTTTGCGAAGGACTCCACCGATAACGCTGATCATATTCAGTACATTAACGTGCTGGCGGAAAGAAATACCGCAACTGACCCACAGGCTGAAGCAGCCAATCCAGACCGCAGAGCAAGACCGGGTGCTGAGTTCACTGTTATAAAAAGTCTTAACGATAATTTTAATCTAGGATTCGCAGCACGAGTAGGAATGTTGCAAGGACCACGCCGAAAGTTTTCATGCGCGATTCCACTCCATCACATATTTGGATTCTGCAGAAATGTCAGAAAAGTTGTCTATGGGGCTAAGCATACAATCGCGCTGACGCGAAGGGGCGATGATAACAATGCAATATGGCGTGCTGCTGGCGTCGCTGCCGGTAAAGTCATTTTAACTAAAATGGCATTGTGGATGCCGGTGCTGACTCCATCAGTTACCACGGAAGCACGATTGTTAGCATTTATGGAACAGGGAGGGAAATCGTTGTTGAGTTGGCTAGCGGTAACAACTGATGCTAAAGAGGATAACGTCGCCGATACGTTTACATGGCACCTGGCATCAAAACAAGGTGTTTCAGCCCCGCGTCATATATTCATAGCGCTACAGAATAGGGAACGATTGGGCAGTCAAGAACACAGCCATATGATATTTGATCGATTAGGAGTCATGGAGGTTTCGCTGAGAATAAACGGACAACAGGAACCATCCGAGGATATACAGCTTAATTACGGCAACAACCATATCGCACGTGTGTATCATCGATTGCTGTCGTATATGGGTCGTGATCAAAACGTCGACACTGGTTTGCAAATATCACAACTTGATTTTAAAAACCTGTATCCGATTTATTATTTTTCGCTGGAACATCTTGATTTAACGAGACAATCCGTCGTTGATATACACTTCCGAGCTCGTATAGCCCCGGGTGGTGTTAATTATAGAGCGGTTGCTGTCATTCTCAGCGATAAATCAATGCTGCTAGAAGGCGTTGGTGGACGAATGAGAATCGTTGATGCGCCAGTGGAAAACATGTAATTGAAAGCACAAAACGCGTTTACAATAAATGTCGTATAGTGTCGTCAGTGTAGAGTTGACTGATGGTCAAGTCAAGAAATTACGATCAAAGTCGGCTAAACAATGCGGGATCACAATAACGCTGAAGCCGTCGCAGATGGCGGGTGGTAATCATAAGATATCGTTGACGGCGCGTCAAATAAAACATTTCAATGATGCGATGAAGAATAAAAAGGGTGTTCAAATAGATTTTTCGGCCGCAGCAATTAAAAACATGGAAAAGACCGGTGGGATATTTCCGCTGTTAGCTGCGATTCCGGCATTAATTGCCGCGGCCGCACCAGCAGTGGCTAAGGCGGCGGCGTTGGGGGCCGTTGGTACCGCGGCGGGAATGGCATTGAAGAAGGCAACCGGGAAAGGCTACAAAAAAAAACGACCCGTAGCCGGAAAGGGTCTAAGACTACCGGGAACCCCGTATTCATGGTATTCGGGAAAGGGTCTAAGACTACCGGGAACCGTTTATTAACTCCCATGTCTAATTTTGATTTAATAGACGCCGCAAACGCGTTAGCGATAAAAAACTTCAGAGGTGTTTTTATGAGGGATCAATTACCGGCGGCCCCAAGGAATATTGAAACCGGTATAATTAACCTCGATGGGTCCTCCGGAGCGGGAACTCATTGGGTTGCATACGCGATTGATCCGCGTGCGATCGTCTATTTTGATTCATACGGGTTAGCTCCACCGAAAGAGTTTATGCGGTATATCCGGGCGTGTTCAGCCCGGGCGTGTTCAGCCCGGGTTTTTTATTCCACGCTGCCAACACAGCAATTGAGTGACCCGCCGATATGTGGCCGTGAGGTATTGAACGTACTCGCGGCGATTTCATCATCGCGAAAACCACCTCATATGGTTGTAAACGAATATACTAGTGGGAAATTTAGAGACAATTACATTAGATAATAATGATTGATATTTGGGGACGACCGGTTTCGGCGCTGAAAGAATCCACGGAAACGGCCGCCGCCGACATAAAAAAACTAATCGAGGATGAAATCGCTGATACGTTGAATTTAACAAGTGTTGACCCAGGTGAAATAGTTGTATTTCAAGACCGCCAGGGTAAATTGAAATCCAGTAATGTGTCGCTGGATGACGTTTTAATACGACATCCTAATGTCGCCAATGGCACTATCGCGTTGTATACCGGCGACGGACGACTCAAACCGGGTAAACATATATCGGAGGTGACGAATGAGATAACATCCGTTCGAGACAGACTTACATCGTTGAATATATCTATGATCGAATTCGACGCGCGGGTGAAAAAATCTGTCACCGATATACAACTCACTACCGCTAGTTTTTTTGGGACCCCGACGGTAACCGAACCAAATCTTGCAACAATAAAGAATACTATTTCGGAGTTTACGACGCTGTCGGGCCAATTTTACACGTTACGAAAAAATGTTAACAGGATCGATGACAACTTTGATAAATTCTTTGGTAAAAAAAATACCAGGCCGGATGAAATCACAATAACTATAAATGATATCATTGCGTATAGACAGGAAATAGAAACAATCAAAACTAATGTTGCAACGAGCAAAGGAAATGTAGACGCGCATGAACGAGAAATAGGAATAATCGGCGCTAATGTTGCAACGATCATAAATAATGTAGACTCGCATGGACGGAAAATAGAAACAATCAGAACTGATGTTACAACGATCATAAATAATATGGACGCGCATACACAGGAAATAGGAACAATCAAAACTGATATTGAAGCGAACAAAAAGGGTGTGGACGCGCATACACAGGAAATAGGAACAATCAAAACCGATATTGAAGCGAACAAAAAAAATGTAGACGCGTATTGGCGGGGAATAGGATTAATCAAAACTGATGTTGCAGCGAACAAAAAAGGTATAGACGTGCATACATATGAAATAGAAACAATCAAACTTGATGTTGCGGCGAACAAAAAAAGTATGACCGAGAATACACGGGAAATAGAAACAATCAAAACTAATGTTGTAACGATCATAAATAATGTAGACGCGCATGGACAGAGAATAGAAACAATTAACACTAATGCTATAGCGAGCAAAAAAAGTATAGACGTGCATGAAGGGGAAATAGAAGTACTCAAAATTAATGTTATAGCGAACAAAAAAAGTATAGACACGCATACACAGGAAATAAATACACTCATTACTAGGGTTGCAGCGAACAAAAAAGATGTGGACACGCATATACAGGAAATAGGAACGATTAAAACTGATGTTGAAGCGATCAAAAACGGACTACCGAGAGTAGCAGAGCAATTCGAAAAAATAAAAATCCCTCATGAGAACATCATCAACACAGTATACACAATTCGGCATGGATCATTCGATTGGACTCCTACACAGAATACAGTAAATATTACCGCAACTGTCAAGGGTATTTATCGATTGACACTGGTTTCAATGATGCAGTTTAATATATTATCGTCGAGTTCATCCGGGTTTAACAATACAATATCAACAATTATAGACAGGAACGCAACTGAACAGTTTACAATTTATGCTGTTGATAGAAATCTAGCCCGGGCAAACATTACATGGTATGTGGAATTTGCAGCGAATCTAAGTAATTAAAAACACTAGCTCTTTTAAAATAAAAATGACCACCAAGGAAATTGAATCAGAGGTATCACCGACGTCACATCAATATCGATTCGATACCGCAAAAGAATTTTCCGCGAACTTGAAAACGCTTTCCGAACAATACCGTGCAAAAATAAAAAAATACCGCAGAAAAATAACCGCCATCGACGCGGTCGTGTACTCGGTGTCGGGTATAGTGGCCGGTACCGGCGTCGTTTTATCCACGGTGACCACGATAGCCCCGATCGCTGTTCCAATCGCCGTCTCCGCGATGACAACAATTGCTGGAGTCGCCAACGCAATCACTAGGAAGATATCATCGTGTTTTCAGAAAAAACTCAACGAGTATACAGTAAAACATCAAATAGTATCCGACGCGTACTCGAAATTATCCGGGTTGATCTCGTTGTCAATTGATAATTTGTTCGTATCCGATGTTGAATTCTCCACGATGGTCCAGTTATATAGCTCCGCGATGTCAAAAATCGAGGATTTTCAACTGGAAGCCGAAACCACCTGGTTGTTAAAATTAGACACTAAAAACAACGAATAATAATAATGTCGCTGAACCCCGAAGGGTCTCAATTACTTCAGCGGATCGCGGAGAATACCACTCCGGTACAAACAAATATGATATCGATAACATCAACGAAACCCGAATTCAGTGTAAACTTTCCATCACCGGTTCCAGTAAAGGAAATAGCGCTGGCAAAATTGCGAGTATATCACAGTTGGCCTAATATCCGAGCGGACGCATTTAACGGACAACAACCTAATAACTCGCTGGTTTTTGCACGGACAAATAAACCCGATGGGACCCCAAACTGGGAGGAGGTTACAATACCAACTGGGTCATACCAAATAGAGCAAATCAATAAAGAATTTCAACGCAGGATAAAATCGATCACAGGAAAGGAATCAAAAATCGCTATTACGGTTCATGAACCGACGTTATCGTCGACGATTGAAATAAGCACACCGAGGTATATGGTTGATATCTATAACAGTTCAATAAGAACCATACTAGGATGGCCTAAGAATCCACCTCATGAAATCCCCGCGGACTTGAGCACAAATGCGCAATCGTATCATGAGGTGAATCCCAGTTATCGAGATGTTTTGTTCGTTATGAAAAACGTGTCATCCCCCGACTGGTTTTCATTTCAAGACAGGAATACCATGCAATGGTATTTTCAGTACGAAGAAATTCCTAAATCGCGCATCAATGCCGAACTTAATTTAAATAATATCAATAGTTATTTTGCCGAGATTAATCATATTTACCAATCACAACTAGAACAACTACGGGAAACAAAAGCACGAAAACACGTTGAGGTATTAAATCAACTTATATCAGACATGGAATATATCAATGAACGAATCGTCGAGGTAATATCCACTGACAGAACTGGTAATAAACAAAAATTCCTAACCGAGTATAATATCACAGAAGCCGATTTACCTGATTTCAAGTTTCCAGGATACAACGCGCCAGAACTAAGAAAGTCTCTTAATGATTTTCTCGGTCCATCAACTCATATCCTCAGACACGATAACGGAGATGATGGTAGGCATATTGCTCCATACAACGTAAATATTGCATCGGTGATAGCAATCAATCTAGTGTGTGATGCTATCGAAGGGAGTTACCAGGTGGATACCAAGCAATCAAATCAGGCTCAACAGGGGTACATCCTTTATTCATTTTCACCAACAGCCCCTCCGGGATTTTTAATCGTTGAGAGTCCGATTAATCCGGTCTATATGCGATGCCATGATCGGTTTTTAACGAGAATTAATTTTAGACTTACCGATCAGTCAAATAACCTAATTGATCTGCAAGAGGAGGAGTTAGTGATCACTCTGTTTGTAAGATCATAGCAGCAGAGGGGGCGATGACATCGACGCGGTCGTCGATGTGCTTACCGGACGCTGACGACGCTGGGGATCGACGCGCAGAAGGTGTTAATTAAACCAAATGACGACGCGACGATCCCCCAACGACGTCGTCGTTTTTTTTTTACCAGCGCTGACTACACCGGATCCGCTGAGTGCAGAAAGTAATAATTAAGCAAAATAACGATTGGACAAAATGTCGGATTCGCCCCCTCTGCTGCTGGCAGTAATGAAGGTTTCTCAAGACAGGTTATATTGTATTGCACATACTATTCAGGTTATATTGTATTGCACATACTATTCAGGTTATATTGTATTGCACATACTATTGAAGTTATATTGTATTGCACATACTATTGAAGTTATATTGTATTGCACATACTATTCAGGTTATATTGTATTGCACATACTATTCAGGTTATATTGTATTGCACATACTATTCAGGTTATATTGTATTGCACATACTATTCAGGTTATATTGTATTGCACATACTATTAATTTCCAATTTATTTGCATTTCAGCCATCCTCATTTTCAAAGGTCCCAAAGAAGCCATATCATGATAATGAACAAATTAAGTGGCATGTTGATGATTCAGCTCTGAAGTCCAAAGTAGCTGATGTCAAGCCTGTCCCAAGTTTAAATCACAATGACAAATTCAAACCAAATGCTGACAAGAAAATGGAGATAACATGTGTTGTTGATGCCAAGGAAGCAAGATCAGCTATTAGCCGAGCCAAAACTGTTGAATGTAAACAGGAAATTACAAAGGTTGCATGTCTTGCAAAAGAGGGAAGGCTTTATCCTTCAAATTTGACAAGCTTGTGTCCATTTAAAGGTAAAATTATGCTCAAGTTGTTCTCTTTATTGGTAGCAAATGTCTTTGATTGATGTTAATTTCATAATATTGGGATGATCACGCATAGTTTTGCAGTGTGCAAATGTTTCCTGGATAATGAGGTAGGTATCTGTGTCAGAGGATTCCAAATCTTTCTTGACTGCTCTAGCTTACATTTGATCTTGGTCAACTGTGTATGATTTTAAAAAAATGAAATTAGTCCAGTACTTGGTACAATTTGTTATCAAATACAGTCAAAACTGTCACTAGCGGCCACCAGTGGGAAATAACAAAACTGCCTGTTGTACATGGGTGATTTCCATACACAGGTTCACATATTAAAATTGGTTTTTGTACAAATATCGTTATTATTATTATTTTTATTATCAAGATTTTTTATGTGTACTATAAAACAAAATTTTAAATTATATGTACATGTTTGCCTCCCTCAGATTTTTTCTCCATACAAGATTACTGTATCGTGTTAATTTAAATCATCACTAAATTAAAATAATCACTGAGTTTTCTGGTTTGCCATTTTCCCAACTCATCAAGATCAAAAGACAGTCGGCTTATGCTCCAAACCTGTAATGAATAGGAAATTAAAAGAAACCATGTGATGGCTATCTTATGTGACCCATGAACCGAAACTTTACTTGCCTTTACAGACAAGTTTTAAATATTGAATGACCTCTGGTCTTAATGAAAATGGATGTTACTCATATCTCTTCTCAAAGACAATATTTGTTCTTCAGAAATACTGACATAACTTTTATTCACAGGCAAATAAATGAAGATATTAAACTGTTCCTGTCACAGAAGGCTACTTCCATTTCTACAGTGATAACACAACTTCTTTTCCTACCATTGAACAAACAGTTTCCTATCCCCCTTTATCATAATGATAAAAACTGCCATGCTTTTGAATTTGACATACTGACACCTTTGAGATACACTCAAGATGACTGGAGTACAGTATAAGTGTGATAAGAAATGTGTGCACATTGATTCATATGATATTTCTTTAGCTTGCCCCAAACAGAATATCCAACGTGAGTAAAACAGTAAGATAAAATATGGTATATTTTATGTAAGTCACATTATATTTTTAAAAACTTTTGGTTCCTTTGTATCTCTGTTGGCACCTTAAAACCATATGCTGATAATTAAAGTTATCGAAAAGTATATATGTAAATAATACATGTAGACAGATATGTAGATTAGAAGGAGCTAGTATCCAGGTATTGTTGGAAGAGAAAAAGAAGGAAACTTGAAATGGGGGGGGGGGGATTAGAATGGCCATTGCGAACTAGTGAGAACAGAGTAAATGTGACAAATAGTACAGATTTGACTATCTACAAGAGGTGTTTCACTGAATGCTAAAATATGTCATAAGTTAGCTCATCCATTATGTAAGTACAGCTCCTGAAGAGAAATCCTGTGTCAAACCAAATAAAACTGGTTTGATCATGTATGAATAATATTTTAAAGTTGTAGATAAAAATGTTTTCTGATAATAGATTAGTTGTTGTTTTGGCATTCATTGCCAATTCTAATCGCTACATAGGGTATACATAGCAACCAGTACAACTGTTGGAGGAAGAACCCTGAGGAAAAAAAACCCAGTAAGAACTACCAACCCATGGGAAGCTACTGGCAAGCTTTTTTGAATACCAACATTGGCTGTCTGAGTCTTGAATGCACATTGACAGGTGAGGTGGAAATGATCCATAAAGGTGAGCACATTAGACCACTCTGTCACCTGGGGTCCTGATAACATATTAGTACCATTGTTGTTTACAGTTGGATCTAACCTATACAAAAGTATATTGAGTACATTTCAGTCTGTCAAAGTCTATGGGGAGGACAAATGTTGGATGTGTGAAGGAGATGGCATATATCTGAAAGATTTCTTTTGATTTGTAACAGCTGTATAGTATGTGCTCTCAACTGTCATCAGGTACTGTCAGCTTCTGTCAGTTACTGTCAAAAGATCCAGATGTTTACATGAGGCAATGATGATTCACATGTTTTGTTGACATGAGGTGGTGATTCACATTTTTTGTTGACATGAGGTGGTGATGATTCACATTTTATGTAATTGAACCTTGAACTGCAGAGATTTTAAGCCACAATTTCACTGATGCAGTTTCTCCTGTAAAATGCAAATTAATAGTGAGGTTATCATTGTGGTGGAAACAAGAATACAAAAAGGGAAAAACAACCAATCCCAGCCATGTTACAGCCACTGTCAGTTCTCACATATTACATAATATCCATTCACTCTTTACATATCAGAGATGAGGAGAAGGCTCTTGCGTGGTCTTTCCATTCCCAAATTTATATTTGTATCTTTCTTTTACTGAACAGTTTTTTCTTAGTAGATTGCAGCTTTTATATATTTTCAGGCACATATCCCAAGGGTCATTACTTTGGGTGTTACAAGGATGTAACCCAGCAGAGGGATTTGGCTGTGGTGAAAGAGCTTGCTCAGAACAGTCCAGATAATTGCATAGAGTTCTGTCTTACAGCAGGTATGGCGAAATTACAATATTTTTCCCATGAGAGCAGGTGACTAGCCTAAGAACATTTGTCAAGTGTAGTAGCTAGATTTATTATATGCTCATTTTTTTCTCCGTTAACTTTGCGTTGTCAGAATCGTTCAGTATTTTACGATGCTGAACTCATGCTCAACTTCATATTGCACTCATAAAGGAACTACTTTCTATTGTAAACAAACAATGGACATGGACGCTAGCACTTTTGATTTGTAAACAGATCATGTACACTCACGTAGTAGGTGCTTTACATTTTTGGTTGATTAAATTTGTTTCTGAATGAAGTAAAGCAGATGTTTTGTGGACTGCCACATACCAGCTGCTTTGGCACATTCTGCGTTAACTTTTTTGATAGTGTTTCAGATTTAAACTAGCTATACAGTAAACGCCAGAAAGGGTCCTTACAAATAACATGCAAGTGACAAGGCATAAACTGTCTTCTTTAGCTGGTAATAAGAATGACAAAAAATATACTTACAGTTTTACATCCGAATTTCCTCAAAATATACTTTCTTCTGCAAATCCAAATTACATGAACCATGTCATAGGTTCTCAATCTTGATTACACATTTCAAAATTGTACTGTAATTTCGAATATAAGTGCAGTTACATCCCCCTTACTGCACTCAAAATGAAACAAGCATTAAATTCCTTTGTGTCCTTTTGATAATTGCAATTGAAAGATTTCATATTTTTCCCACATTATGATTTCAAACATTCAATAACAGAAACAGAAACACATTTGCACATGTCAACACGCTTCTCCCTCGCTTCTTCAATCCGATGTATTTCTTGTGGAATTGTCAAATAAATCCAGTCCATAATCATGAAATTTCATAGAATTGACAAAAATACCAAAATCTGTTCATTCCGGATCAGATGGAAAAGTTGCATGTGCATTCATTCACAATATGACTCCAAATTACAATTTTAACTAGAACGCCATTTTCTTTCGATAGTTATGTGTAGTGCGTGACTAAGTTAAAATATATTTGGGTGGAGTTATGTGCAGTAATAATGTTGTTGTTGTGTAATGATGAATCTGCACTTGTGTATTTAGTTTGGAATACGGCATATATTCAGTTACTTTGTTTCTTGTGGTGTATTTTGTTAATATAGGTAGAATAAGAAAATGAGCATATAATAAAAAGGTTACTGCATTTGTGTGGGAAAATGTTAATTCGTTTTGTCGGATGGATATACTGCACTCCCAAGGTCGTGCAGTATTCCATCTGAAAAACTCATTCATATTTTCCCATACAAATGCAGTAACCTATACATATTATCAGACAAGTGACCTAGGTAAACATTAGGCAATTGTTTTTTTTTAATGTGGTTGGTCTTTTCAGATAATTGAAGGTATATTACATGTACAATGCTGTCTGGCATTTCTGCTCACCTAAGGTTTCCGTCTCCAATATTTAAGCAAAAACGCATACTGAATTTGACCGATTGACGAAAATAAAATAAAGCAATGCTTACCATTTGAGAAGAGGCAGTTGTCACCAGAATATTCTGTTCAAAATAATATTAATTTTGGACACAGGATACCACCCACATGTTTTCATGACTCGTGATATGTCAGCCATTTCTGCGCACAGCTTTGAAAAGATGTAATGTTTATCCATCAGGCTATAGAAATGAAATATATTACTTTGGATTGTTTCCGTCAGCAGTTCAGTCAAGTAATTAGGTCAGGTTTGTAGTTAGTTTTACAAAATTCAATGTAAAAATGCCATTAAATGGCAAGAGATATTAAGCAAACTAAACTGATGATGTAAACAAGTAAGTAAAGTTCAGCTTTTATAAAAAATAAAAAAACGCTGTGATGTGGTGGAGAAACAACAATGAATAGGATGCAGTGTGTTTACAGTGTCTTGTTGATGGGGAAAAATTACTATAGAATTTAGAAACAGACCATACGCCAGGGAATTTCTTGAGATGATGTCATATGTGTGGGACAACTTCTTGCAAAATTGGAAACTTGGATTAAAATGCAGTATTGTTTTAAGGTATACATTTTCATCTTTTATATAATGTATTTATTTGTATGATTCTAAAAGATGCATAGTAAATCAGATTTTCTGGGTTACAGGTTCACGACGGTCATGGAGTGGGTCTTCATGTTGACATTTAAAATTACATTTTCATGTGCATTTCGAGTCTAAATATGGGATATTTTTGTACACTTTATAAATATCTCATTGATTAAAGTATAATTATTCTTTCTTGTTACAAAATGGATTTTTTAACCAAAATAACACATGATCCAATGATTATAGAAATGACCTATTGTTACCCGATGCGCAGAATTGGCCGACATGGTGGCATGGGATGGGTTATCAATGTATGACAAGTATGGGTTAAAATAAAACAACATGAACTTTATTATTATTATTATTATTATAGCCTTATTTTCTTTTAAAATAGTATTTAATTTACATAACTTAATATTATTCATTCACATTTGTTTTGTGTATATTACCCCTCCCAAGGATCATTGTTTTGATACCTGCCCAGGCCACCAAAAATTGACTGCCTCATGTATCCAAGGGAAAGGCACCTTCCATTTTATCTGCATGATATTGACAGTAATGTGTTATCATTGCCATTAAAACCAGAAAAACACTGTGTTATAACAAGAGAGGCGTTTTGTTTTGTTTACTTGTTAATATTAAAGATATAAATTTTTTAATGTAGTTTGTTCATAATCATCATGTATGAATATGGGTTCTCCAAATGAAACTGAATAGTAGATAAAAAGACTAATAATTTTTAATGTGTAATGTTTATAATGGTGTAGGGCCGACATTCTACACAAGTGCCTGGTTTCCTTTCTGTTCTGCTTTGGATCCCATCTCAGCAGAGACAAGTTTGTTATTTTTTTGTACCATTGCAACATTTTAGCTGCTTTGATCTGAGTTCAAAATGTTTATGAACCAGGTCTGCCTTCTGCAGTAATGTCCCATGATTTGTGGAGACTTTTCTCTCAAAGAAGGAATATCTTCACCTGTTAGGTCAACTCAGTGCATCAATGTTCCTCATAATCTTGGGTGTCTGTTTATGAGACCATTACAAATGATTCTCTTGTCCCAGTATCAGCCGAAGCTTTGCCTGTGGGATCAATGATCAGAGAGTTGGGATACACGAGTTCCCAACTCAGCCAATGGGAAAACCTCACTTAGATTACCGTGGATATTCCCTTATGGGTTCAGTGTCCAGGAGTAAAAATCTGCATGGATGCCAGATGGGTTACCCATCTCAGGTAGTCAGCATTGTGTTGTCCCCTCATGGACATATCACTTGCATGTAGATAAAGACTATAATGAATGCATTTCATTTGTGGCAGGATTTGTTTTCCTGAAATGGCAATCTAATTTTATCTTGCAAGTCTGGTGTACCAAATGACACCAGAAGGCATTTGGGATTTTCTCAGGCGGTATTATCACAGACAAATCCACATTCAAGACCACCACATCCTACAGGCAGAGTGTCCTAGCAGAATCATTGCCCCAATGAAATCAGTTAATTGAAATCAAATGGTCATCACCCCTTAATAGTGAGACAAATCTGGGGTCGTCCACTCATGGATCTATTAGTGAGATGGTGGAATGCAAAATTAGCCATCTTCAGTCCCATATTCAGAAGGCTGGGGAAGTCTGCACTGTTTCCTTGGAGAGTGAGTTTTATTACTCTCTAAATATCTATAATATTTTATTTATTTAATATAATATTTTGAATAGATAAAATAATCAAGATTTTACATTATCTTTAGTTTTTAATTTTTATTTAAAAATATATGTTGATATCTAATTAGTAAATGGTATTCTAAAGAAATGAATTTGTATTATGTCCCCTTGTACAATTCTTCAACAAGAATTCCAGTATTGTTCTAATTTATAAATAAAAAAATTAAAATAAAAAACGATTATAATAATAAATGAAAGTAATATTTTTAATATCATGAATAAATAAATAACATAAAATACTTTTTTGGAATATAATATACTTTATTAATTTATAATAATACTTTTGTATTTATATTATTGACAGTATTGTGCAGATAAATAATAAAATTATAAATTTTCAGTTACAATCATTTGTAATTCTCATTATATGCAAGACATCACGAATGCAAGAAAATCAAAAACACACTTTGAATTTATTAATGAATATCAAACAAAATTTTAGAATTTAGACCTTTTAGATAAACTGGATCCAGCCAGTGAATCCAGTATGTTTTCTTTAACAGACATTCTATTTCCAAATTAAAAATATCATTTGGGTGAAATGAAAAATTTTGTAAATTATGGAAACAGTCATTGAAATGTGTGACGACATCAGATGATAAAGATGGATGTTTTAAAATCAAATCTATGTTTGTTCGTGCATTTAGATACTTTTTGACTGCCCAACATATTGTATGCCACAGTACTTACAGTGATCAAATAAATAACATTCATTGTAGTACAGTTAGTGTAATAATATATCCTAATGTTTCTTTGGTATTTCTGCTACTGAAATAAGTATTTTCATTAATGAAAGAACAGTGCAAACATATGGTTGTATTACATTTAGTTGATGAACCCCTTTGTAAACAATGTCCTTATCAGTTTAGAACTAACTAGGAAATCTTTAAGATTCTTAGCCCTTTTATAAGCATGTCTGGGCTTGCTTTTATGAATGATTCAATGGTTGTATGTGTCATATTAAAGAATCAGAATTTGGGGTTGTTGAGTTACAATTTTCATGCAAAAATATAGTGTCAAGATTACTCATCGTTTAGCTTTCAGCCCCACTGACCCTGTGTCTACTTTTCAGTATAGTGGTTTTTGCCAACTTTCACCCATGTGAACATATTATGATGTATCCTGTGGCCAGTGTTCTTTTCCCTGTTCTTATTCCTCTGGCTACAGTGTTGTATATTATACTATTGGTCTATTTCAAGTAGAACCCATGTTAGTTTACAAAGTTCTCACATTCCAGCACCCAGTCTGGATGGCATATTTCGGTGTCAGGAGGTCTAATATTGGGGTAGAGACTTCATTGGGGGTTTGGTCCAGTTTTCTAGTCAGCTTTACTCCTTCCTCCTGTTTGCAATGTTTTCCTTGTTTCCATTTCCATTGCAATGTCTTTTTTACTGGTTTAGGGTGCCAGCCAAAACCCAAATCCTCCTTCTTTATCCAGGCTTGGAACCAGCAGGTTACACTCGGGCTACCAGATATTAAAATCAGGTACCCTAGATAACTTCATGTACTATATGATATAATAAACTTTTAAAAATAAACATGTAAAAATACAAGAAGCTAGTCCAATATTCTTGAAGACAAAAGGTTTGGCATTAAAGTACTTTTTCTTTGCTAAGGTATTTAATCTTTGCACATTCTTTTCCTAGTAGCTCATTGGTCTACCAACTGATTTTGAAGTTAGTCATACCCTGCCACTGGTCAGTAGCACAATAGGAAATGTATGTTTGGGTGCTAAGAATCCACTGGAACATAGCTACCAACCCTCACAAATTTGGCGTGAATTTCATGACTTTTTCAGCGATTCACGGATTATCGCCGCAAGCCAAAAATTCATGAATTCTCCAATTCTCAATTATTTTAAATCTTTAATAAAAATAACCGATTTCCCGTTAAGCGCTAGTCATGATATTGGCAGTTGCCAAAACGGACCGGTACTGCTAGTCACGATATTAGTAGAACTATAGCCGATTAGTACTGTTGGCCTGGTAGCAAGCATTTTAGCCTATTTTAATCTTATGTATAAGAGTAGTTTTACAAATGCTTTTGAGATAAACTGGGGCCTAACCGGAATTTTGCTCCACCACTGATTTGAGTTACCGTTCAGCATCACATGTAAGATCTTGAAAATGTCTTCACTACCAAGGAAAAAGAAATGTATTGCTCAAAAAGTGAAGTTTAATTTGGAATATATAAAAAATTGGCCTTGCAATCTGCCATTAAACATTGATATACATCATGCTTTTTGCACACAGTGTGCCACAAACTTTAGTATTGGGCATGGTGGCAGAGACAATGTGAAGAAGCACATCGGTTGCAAAAATCACATAGAATTTGGGAAAATTAAGAATTCGCAGATTTCAGTTCTGGAATATTTTAAGCCATTGGTGGAAGACCTGCAAGCTACCAGTGCTGAAGCATTATTTGTGAGTTTTCTTGTTGAACACAATCTACCTTTATCAGCTGGAGACCATGCTAAACATTTGTTCCGACAAATGTTCCCAGACTTGAAAATCGCTTCCAAATTTTCCTGTTGAAGAACCAAAAGTGCTGCAGCTCCTGCGCGTTCCTCCAGCAACAGTGACAGCGAAAGAGTATTTTCTCTAGTGAGGAAAAATAAAACAGACTTTAGGGCCTCCTTAGCTGCAGAAAATTTGTCAGCAATTTTAGCCACCAAGATCAACCAGCAGGCAAGAAGTCTGAACTGTTTAGAAAACAAATTTATGATCAAGCAGTTGAGGAAGTTCAAGTCTGCCACAGTATCATGTCTTGATAAATAACCACAAGACCAAATGAAGTTTATAATAAATAGAAATGCAGATATATTTCTGCATATACATAGTGTTTTAGTTTATATTGTGATCTTGATATAGTGTAGTATTGACGGTCAGAGTGGATGGAGTTATTGTCATAGTATTTTTCACCAATTCGTGTCCAAATTCACTACTTTTTATCCCTATTTTCACTAATTTCGAGCCTGGAAGGTTGGCAGCTATGTTGGAATATGGGAACATGCTTGACCAATTTTGATGGATTTTGTAATTGCTACCAACCACAGATTTAAAGAACTAACAAAGTCCCAACATACAATAAGTTACTTGAGAAAGACAGGAGGAGCCCTGCCCCCATTGCCATTTTAAACACTCAGTTTAAGTACTTAGACCAAAAATTACTTTAATATAAAACCATAAAATGTTGTAGCCATGAAAATAAATGGATTATTTAAATGACTGCTCTGTGTTCTGTCTGTTTGCAGGGTACCTGTATGCTGGTGTGCAGTATACAAAAGAATGTTGGTGTGGGGACATGTATGGGTTGTATGATAAGGTACTGGAGTCCTCTTGTAGCAGCAAGTGCCCAGGGGACCCTACAATGACATGCGGAGGATATCTGAGTCAGAGGATCTTTAGTACTGGATTAGCAGGTACGGGAGTTAAAGTCTTATGTCATTCTTCTTGGAGAGAATGGAGATTTGTATGTAAATGGCATAGTCTATTTGATTTCTGTTATAATCAAGATTTTTTAGCACTTACTCAAATCCATGAATGTGAGCAGAATTTGAATACAACAAAGATTCGTGTAAAGTTGTATGCATATATGTAATTACATAAGAAATTTTGCAACATTTCATACACTATATTTTGTTTCAGTCTTTGTCATCTAAATTGGCAAAAGTGCTCCCTGTACACATAGGTTGAGTTCAGTTGTTGACAGATTTGACTTCACATGTATACATGTACTAATGTTTGCTATTACCTGAAACTTACATGTACCTGCCTTGTGGTTTTGTGAAAAGTGACATTTATGTATGAACAGTAAAACCTGTTTTGAGAGACCGCCCCTTTTGCCAACAAAAAGCGGTCTCTCAAGACTGGTGGTCTCTCATAACAGATTTGTACAAAAAGACCAGTTTCCAAGGTCTAGTTTCAGAACATTTTCAAGAAAAATAACCACAAACACTGTACATATATTCTGTTCTTTATTAACATTTCTTGCTAAAATATTGTATGCAGTCATCTAAAAACAAAATTATATAGCAGTAAAGATCTACTTCTATCATTAAACATGAAATCACATTTACATTTGAAGATCACATATTTTAGCATATGAAATCGTTTTTGAATTACTCGTTTTCCTTTATAACAACCTAAATTTGTTTTACCGACGTTTAAACCGCTGTTTACGAGTGGTATGCTCTTTTTCACTTCTTTCAGTTACACTAATTATTTTCTCCAGCCTTAAAATTTGTCTCTTTTTGGTTGGAGGTTCGTCCATTGTTATTAAGGTTCTAGGTGTTCAAATTATTAATACTCAATTGTAATATCTAACGTAAAGACAGTTTTGACTGGGCCGTGAGAAAATATGAAAAATCTATACATGTGCATTGCATATCTAACAATTAATGAAATAAATAGAAACAAAAATCTCATCCAGAAACAGAACCATTGGCTCAGAGACAAAGGTCAACAGCTTCATTCAAAAATGACATACAGGGATTAACTCTATAAGCAAAGTGTGTAACCCGGTTACACCAACTTGAATAGATGACAGCTTTGTGATTGGGATGTAATCATTTAACATCGGGGGGAAATACAACAAACATCACAAATGATTTTCTATTGCTGGTTTAATAGACAATGACCTTATTCACCCCCGGCAATACAGATTAACTCTATAGACAAACAATATATGCAACCACTACATCAACTTTGGCACTACAACAGCAATTCGTGACATGTACATTCGCCAGATTTATGGACTGTAGCATCTATCACCAGTAGCAATAATCCTTTTTTAATATTCCTTTTATGTTTGTTTTTTATCAGAACATTCATTACTGATCAAGCGGTCGTTGGAACAACTGATTACATATAGGTCAGTGGTGTCAGTCTGTTTTTGCAATACAGTCATTGATAGGGATGCTGGATCCTACGACAAGGCCAGGAGGCAGGCTAAATGCTTGAATAATTAGTCTGGTTCCCTGCTCTTTAGGCTGTCTGCATTGCTCACCCTCATACAAATAGCGGAGAACAATGCTGGGAGCATACAGAGCAGAGAACCAGACTAGGAAATAATCTACATATACTTTAGTCTGGTTTATGACAGAAACTATAAAACACTATTAAAGGTCTGGAGTTTATCCTCGTTTTGGTGAAGCGGTCATTCATAGCAGTGTCTAAATGCATATTTTGCCAAGACAGTGCAGTCGCTGGTCAAGTTCTGCAGGTGGTCACTCATAACGGAGCGTTTATATAATAAAATTGATCTGTGCATTACAATTGTGGTCGGAAATGACAGGTGGTCACTCATAGCAGAGGTCACTTATAGCAGTTTTTACTGTACTTAATTGTGTGGATTGGGGAAGGGATTTTCTTTTATCCACAAAAGAATCAATGTGCATTGGGTCATTAAATTCATGGTTCTAGCAGCCACAAAATCCTCCACATTTGGTACCACATAAAAAAAATATCAAAACTGTTGTTTCAGTTCACAGAAATCTGTTATTAGCCAGAATGCCTTCTTCTCTTTCATGATCGTTATCTATTTTTGCATACATTACTTGCTTCATATAAATCATAAGCTATTAATTTCAATTTCTGAATTTATAACAAATTAATTTTTGTTTTTGCCTGTTATCAATTATGTTTTGAAATACAAAAACCCATGTACAGATTCATGATTGCAGATGCAATATATGATGGCATTAAGCCCTGTTCCGCTAGGTCAGAAATGGCTGTAAACATGATCTGCGTAGACAGAGAGTACAAATTGCTTAGCAAAAGTATATTACAACAATTTTCTTGTTAGCTATGCATGCCAGTAACAATTACAGATCTTCATGGCTATATATGTATGCAAGTAGCAATTACCATACGTGCCAACCATTACGCTTTTGGCATAATCATTATGCTTTTTTTCACTAAATTATGCCTTACATGTAACTGTATTTGGATTACGTGTTTTCAGTTTATCCCACTCCAAAAAAACATTTTTATTAACATCCATTAATCCCACAGACCGTATTCTAGAACAGACAGCTTCTATGTAACTATGACTTAAGAGTACCCTTGCCTGAAGACTTGTGTGCACTTTCCTAACAGTATTATGTTCTGTTTATAGCATTTGCCCTATTTCCAAGAAACATGCTGGTTTCTACTTTCAATTTTTGACTTCAGTTTCTGTTTATAGCAGCTGTATGGCTTAGGAGAGAACAGACTGGTTTTCTAACTATTAATCTTTGCTCGCAGATTCTTTGTTCTAATTCATATCTGGTACAGAACCAGTCTGAAGGTATTTGGCGCTAAAAGTCAAGTTAGATTTGTTCTAGTCGATGCGTGTATTACAGCAAAAATATTTTAAAAATAATTTCACGGATGGATTATGAAAAGATGAAAAACCAATTCAGAGATGAATAAATGAATTACAGAATGCAGTGTACTGCTCTGGTGGCCTAGTGGTTAGAGTGTCCACCTCGGATGTGGGGGGTTGTGGGTTCGATCATACTAAAGACTTACAAAAATGAAACATACAGCTGCCTCACTTGGCGCTCAGCATTAAGAGGTTAGTATTAGGACTGGTCATTGTGGTGTCAGGATAATGTGACTGGGTGGGGCATCATGTGCTAGACATCACTATAAACTGTCACACTGCAGACATCATAGCGATTTGACTGAAACATTGTTAAAGCTACGTTAAAAATCCAAATCACACACAAACACACACAATACACCGTTCCATTCTAGGATAGCTTCATGTCCCTTGTAGGCTGCGTGGAAAGGAATTTAATATTGGTCGTGGTGGTAAAACAAAGAAACCTTGAATTAGCTCATTTTACTAACTGCAATACTAAGGTAATTTCTTTTTACAGCTTATTTCTTTTTACAGCAGAACTAAATTGTGGACATTTTTATCATGTTATATGTGGATTATTCTTTTTCTGCTCAGATTACTCTTTTTGTCCACTTGGATTACACTTTTTCCTCACCAGGGGTTGGCATGCATGAATTACAGATCTTTATGGCTATGTATGTATGCCAGTAGCAATTACAGATCATGTTGGTTAGTTATATGTATGCCAGCAGCAATTACAGATCATGTTGGTTAGTTATATATATGCCAGTAGCAATTACAGATCATGTTGGTTAGTTATATATATGCCAGTAGAAATTACAGATCATTTTGGTTAGTTATATATATGCCAGTAGCAATTACAGATCATGTTGGTTAGTTATATATATGCCAATAGCAATTACAAATCATTTTGGTTAGTTATATATATGCCAATAGCAATTACAGATCATTTTGGTTAGTTATATATATGCCAATAGCAATTACAGATCATGTTGGTTAGTTATATATATGCCAGTAGAAATTACAGATCATTTTGGTTAGTTATATATATGCCAGTAGCAATTACAGATCATGTTGGTTAGTTATATATATGCCAATAGCAATTACAGATCATTTTGGTTAGTTATATATATGCCAATAGCAATTACAGATCATTTTGGTTAGTTATATATATGCCAATAGCAATTACAGATCATTTTGGTTAGTTACATATATGCCAGTAGAAATTACAGATCATGTTGGTTAGTTATATATATGCCAATAGCAATTACAGCTCTTTTTGGCTAGATGCCATTTGCAATTACTCATCATAGGAATCAAATGGACTTTAAAATTGTTTTGCATTTTTTTGCTTATATTTGTAGAACATTTAACTTGCCCAGTTGAACATTCAACTTTTCTTAGGCTGCCAGACAAATGATTTTTCTGCCCTTGATTGATAAAAATGTATGGTGAATTAATTCATTGGATAAGATTGGATATACTACCATGTTGTCACTTCAAAGCAATTGTAAAAAATATTTCTGAAAAGCTAAGCTATTCTATTCTTTGCCATCTATAATTCTTTAAAGAAGGAGATGTGTATTTTGTGTCATTAAAATACCTGCACAGAGGTTGGAATTACCTTTTTATGTAATTTACTGGCTCTATTTTCAGTATGCAGAATACAGACAGACATAAACTTAGTATTTATATGCAATTCTCATCCATGACAAGGGGCCCCGAGTGGTCTAAAGCGCTCTCCATTACGGATCACTGCCATCTCACCTCTGTCTGCGTGGGTTCGAGTCTCCGATTCAGCCAATGTGGGTATGTGAGAAAGCTTGCCAGTAGCTTCTCGTGGGTCGGTGGTTCTTTTTGGGGTTTTCCTGGTTTTTTCCTCCACCATTAATACTGGCCGCCATGTATAGCCTATCGCATGCTGCAAAATGGCGTTAAACCCTACGACAACAACAACATCCATGACAGGTTAACATAATACTTTCAAACAGACTGCCTGTTAGTTGGCAGTGATTGTTATTTTAGGCTGTTAAACACTGTTCCATTTGATCAAATGCAGGACTCGCTTTAGCCACTAGACAGACATATTTTGGTCCAATAAATATCTGTACTTCTTAATTTCGGGATATTTTTTAATTTAGATTTTTTTATTTTATATTAACCCTGATAGTGAATATATAGTTTTGCAGCATATGATCTTGCATGGTTAAATTGTTTGGGAAAAAAAGAAATGAAAATTGTATTGTTTTTTATTTGTATTTTAATTTGGATTGGTATTTTACCTTTTCTACATTTGCTGAAATGGTGATTGACCTTCATGCCATCTATTTTTAATCATCTAGCATGTACATCAGACAGGTATTTAATTCCATTTCCAGATTCAAAATCACTCAGTGGTATATCCATTAACACTTTCCCAGCTCCTTTAATCTGATATACTTCATAACTTTAAAAATTATTGTGATCATCACTATCATCAGCCAGTATTTGCTGAGCGAAATAGTCATCAAAGATTGACTACACTGGGAATCAGCTATTTTGGGTTTTGTAGCTGGCTAATATTTTAAACACACATTTGTAAAAACTTCTTGATTCAAGGTTCAAACTTAAACACAGTGCTTATTCCATGACACAATGTGTTAGTCAAAGTTAGTTTAACAACCTTTCTGAAAAACCAAGATATGTAATTAGTTGACTACCTGAAAAACAAATGTCATAACAGACACTAAGATACATCTACTGATGCAACTAATGTCACAAAAAGCACCTTTAAGGTCAATTGTTATATAAAAATTAAAACTGCACAGAGTATATTTTCATGTGTGCAACT
Source organism: Sinohyriopsis cumingii (assembly GCA_028554795.2). Classification (NCBI taxonomy): domain Eukaryota; kingdom Metazoa; phylum Mollusca; class Bivalvia; order Unionida; family Unionidae; genus Sinohyriopsis; species Sinohyriopsis cumingii. The sequence continues at coordinate 88,512,433 of CM068826.1, read as the reverse complement.
TTCAACTAATTTGCCTGAGTTCTTCAAGTGCATGGACTCAAAAAAATTTGTAAAATTTATGGGCCCTCGTAAGAAGGTGAATGTTTTTGCTTTTACTAACAAAAATGAGCAACTGTGCCTACAGCAGCTGCCTCAGATGCATTCTCCATTTAAAGAATAACAAGGAAAATGACTAATATTTATTGACAATTGCTAAAGATTAAAATAACAATCATAAGTATTTTGTTTCATAACATGAAGACATTTTTGTTATTGTTTGTTATCAATCTGTTTTGAAACAAAACAATTCACCTCTGGTATGTAAATATATGTATCGTTAAAGCAAAAGTATTAATGCATTGATATATCAATGAATCGTTTCACCTCTAGTGACCTACATTAAATGCTCAGTGACTTTGTTCATGGGTGATGTTTGTGTTCCAGTCATGAAATTGATGATGCATCTGTTGCACTACTACTACATCCTTAAAGATCAGTGTGACCTACATTATATGCTTTATGGGTCAAGTATTTTATATTTATGTTAACCTTGATTCATCTATGCTAGACTTATATGCATCCTGGCAAAATCAGAAGTCTCTTTCTGACCATTGCAGTTAGAAGTTGGAATAAATATGTTTATTCGGTGGTAAACATTCCATTTAAAAGTCTCTACGTTGTATATTGTGATATATAACCATCATCAGGTCAACTATGTATTGTACATGTGAATGAGTATAGGAATTAGGAGAATGGGCTGCATGCAGAATGCTTCTCACTTGAGGCATAACCATAGTGGCTAAACAAAGTAATTGTTGATGCATAAACTATGTACTTCTGGCTGTCACTCTAAGTTTACTCAAAGCCTGTGACTATCACCCAGTAAAATCTGGCTTCTGTGGTGGACAGTGATAATAGCTTTTCAGGCAGCTGTTTTAGAACAATGACTTCTCCTTGGAATAGATTCCTTGAACACATTATTTTTAGGAAGATGCCCACTCTGTCTTGAATCCAGCGATGATGGAAAAACAAAAATTTCATGTTTCCCATTTTCGTTCCATAATTGAGACCAGTAATGGATCTCAACAAATGCATAGCTGCACTAAGGTTCAAAATGGAGACAGCTATTTCAGTCAGACTTTCTGTCAATTTAGACTTAATAAATCATGCTTTCACATCTTTATAGCCCTGCACAAGTTCCTTCAGTTTGGTTTGTAAGGAACCACTTAACAATTTTGCACTCTCCCATACATCCTTATTATTAGCCCAAGGGCTTTCACCAAGATAATCAACCATGTCATCTTTTTTTTCTGGTCTACATTGTGAGCAGTGATACAGTGACTGATGGTAGGAATTGCTTTAGAAAAAACCAAGCCAGAAATCTCAGACTGTGTGGATGACAGCTCTTACACTTGGGGACCCCATCTGTTGCCCAACTTTACTACAGTTAGTGGTGAATGGATGGGTGGGTTAGGGTTGCAGAAGACTTACCCCTCTACATGAACATTCTAGAAATGAAGGCTCTAGTGATTAGTTTCTGGAAGATTCAATGTTATGAAAACCTAGTCTTGATTATGAAGGACAATTTTGCAGTTGGTGGTTGCCTTCCTCCTGACACAGCTGGGAGGGCAAGTCACCAGATCCATGTGTTCCGGTTTGCAATTGTCTCTGCTGGTGTAGACATATGGATATAATGGCCCATATCAAACATATTCTGAGCATCTGTAATGTCCAAGCTGATTCCTTGTCATGAAGGGGCTAGACCATTCACATAGAGTGGTCTGTCCACTCATTGATCTTTCACCAGACTCATACTTTTTGGGGGCCACTCACTGAAAGATCTGTTTGTGAAGAAGAAGAATCACCAGTCTGAGATCAGAGGCATGGGCCATGGATGCGCTCTCAATCAGTTGAAATGAGTTTGGGAACTATGTATACCTACTTACCCCATGATCTTGGTACCAGATATAATTCACAAAGTGAGCGTTCACAACTGCAAACTGATTTTGATAGCCTCTTTCAGGTTGGACAAGTCCTGGTGAATAATTTTTAATCTGGTTATAGATTTTTCCAGGAGAATTCCCCCAAGACCCAACCTATTCAAACAGCCAATTCCACAGATGTTTTATCCTTGCCCAGACAGACTACTCCACACCAATCTTTTGTCTGGAGAACCTTGTGAAGAAAAGAATTTAAGCCTACTGTCATGAAGAAAATCTCACAAACTAGGAGGACTTCCTCTTTGTGTATGAGGTGACATTGTGGGTGTTCGTGGACAAGTGCAACAGCATTGTCCCTTTGAGTGCTTCAGTCTCACAGTTGCCAACTATTTTCTCAGGCCCATCAAGGAGAAAAAGTTAGCTCCCACTACTGATCCATGATCTCAGACACATTCAGGCATCATGATAGAGTGGATATAAGTCACCATAGGGGTTTATCATACCTGTTAGACATTTTTTATTTTAATAGACCAGAACCGCTTACCCTGTTTTCCAAGTGGAATTTATCTTTGGTGCTGACAGAGATTAATTCAGATCATTCTGAGCCCTTAAACATCACATCCATCAAGCTGCTATCATACAGAATGTGTTATTTGATAACTTCAGCACGCAGGGTGATTACATTGCATTATACTGTCAACATTTCAAGTCATATTATTACTTAGTCCTGATGTTGCAACCAGGCTTCTTAGCAAAGAAGGTGCTGTCGTCAGTTGGCAACAAAAGAGTAGACATCCATCCCTTCTTCTACATAATCAGTCATGATTGCTGCTGATACAGGGCCAGTTCAGCATGCTGATGCACTACATAAAGTGCACAGCAACATGCCATGGGCCCAACAACACCTCTTCCAGTCAGATTTGGGGAAGATTACATAACCATTAAAGTCCTGGCATTGATTATACTATGGTTATTGACAGAAGTTTCCAAAGAATCACACCAAACTTTTGAAGATATAGTGGAATAAATATGCCCCTGTTTTGTTATTGCTTTCAGCAAAATGTCATTTTTCAGCACATGATAGCTAAACATGGTGTTAGTTATAACAGGTGGAATAAGTTCCGGGGAAAACCCCAGGAAGAACCAACAACCTATGGAAAGCTACTGACAAGCTTTCTCACATACCCACATAGGCTGAGCCTGAGACTTGAACCATGCAGACAGAGATGAGATGGCAATGATCAGTAAAGGTGAGTGCTTTAAACTTCTCTGCCCCACCCACCCTCATTTTGTAGTAAAACTGATAAGAAGCTTATATTTGTACAATTTATAGCCTAAAAGTAAAGGTGAAAATGGGTTATAAAATGAATCAAAAGAGACTACTGCATGTACAAAATGTGAAGTGAAATAAATGATGTATTTGCTTATAGGTCAGATCCAAATGCAAACTGCACAGACCAAGACCACATAATGCACCAACATATTTGAGTCTGTGCTGTTTGTCAGGACTAATCAGTACTGTAATTTAAAGACCCAATCAACATTGATTCTTCTGTGGATACAACAGAATCCCATCCCAGTGCATGAAGTGAACCAAATAAATGTTATTTTTTACATAACCACACAAATTGATAATCATGAAGATCAATAAATTCACAAAATTGAAAGAATGGCACAGTAATCCAAGGTTGTAAATGCTGTCAACCTGAGGTCTGGGGCCATTTGTTGTCCCAGCTGAATATTCCAGTGAACTCTGTTGTCATCACATTGTAACAACTGTGATGATGTAATTTAATGTGAATGTAGACAGAGATATGTATAGTACTTAATAATATATACTCTTTTATGTGTTTGGTGTGACAAGTTAGATGTTGGATCCTAGGTGTCCTAGGATGGACCCTAACCTAAATTGGATTAAAAAGTCGGTGACCCAGGGATGGTGAAATGTAATGTCATTCCAGTAATAGACTTTCATTGTTTTCTTTGATACTGAAGTTGTAACATAACTGCAAATAATCTGTACAATTGATGACACTTCAGTGTTGTGCTGCTATATGTTTTGTCACAGTATGAAATGATATTATGAAGCTAATTAATTGGAATTTTTAGGATTACATTTTTCTACTTATTGAAGAAAAGAAAAAGAATCCAGCTTCACTTGTGACTGATGTTATGTCGTCCAGTAATGACAGCACTCCCAGGGTACGGATTGTTTTCGTACTGACGGTCAATGGTCGTGCGGTGAGGCAGGTCAAGAGACTCCTCAACAACATATATCATCCACAGCACTATTATTATTTACATGTAGACAGTGTAAGTATGTGAGGAGTCACAGGATAGTATACATGGGGTGACAGTTCATTAGTAAAAATCATTGATAGATTGTTGAAATTTTATGTAAGGTGACAACATTTTCCATAAAAGAATGAAAAAATATTTGAGACCGTTTCTCACTGCATTGCCCTGTTGGGCTAATAGGTCAAAATCATTTTTGTTAAAGAATGAAGAAATATTTGAGACCATTTCTCACTGCATTACCCTGTTTGGCTAGCAGGGCAAAGTCATTATTGTTACCCCTTGAGTATACTGAGAATCTTATGTGAATATTCATTTCAGTTGAAGGTTCTGAATTTCTGTTGATAATGAGATAAATGTGTCGTGTGTGTGTGGGAGAGAGATGTATAAAAGTGTGCATATACCCATTTATATTTTTCTTCATTTGATGAGGGTGTATTTAAATAATCAGATTGGTTTATAAGACATTATAGAACAAGCAGAGTTGGGTATGGGTAAATACTTAGTCTCAACAGTAAACAAGGTAGCATCTCTTGTCATTGGCAAGTATAAAAAAAACAAGTGATGATACAGTATACTTGTGTGGAATCTATTTTATTACTTTTGGTTCTTTTTCTTTTTTCTAATAGCTAAACTAAATGCATGTATCTTGGTAGCATACTACTACTTCTAATAATACTATGTGTGAAATAATGATAATGCTAGTGCTGTTCAGTTTACAGTACAAAGTTAGAGATCTAAACCTGCCTTCAGAGGTCACCTGTCTGTTACTGACACTTTTACCTTTTCCCATGGATGGCTGCTATAAACAGGTTTTGATGAAAAATATGAAATTGTTTTCGACAGGTCTTGTTAATAGTGATATGTAAGAAAGGTTACTGTTATTATAAATAATCTTTAATTGGAAACCACCATAGGCTTCCAGGTAATGGAAAAATCATATCTTACTTAAGGAGAAGACAAGTGAGAAACCAGGGAGACTTGGTACCAAAGGTTTGTACAATGTTGAAAATTGCATGAATTTTATTGATTACCTTGAAATTTTATGAATTCTATTGGTTACCTTGAAGGTAACTGAATTTGATGTTGGCTCCAAAATGTACTGGACAAGTGTTTGGAAATTGCTCAGTATTCCTTGAAAAGTGCTTTAATATCAAAACTAATGCATTTCATTAGAAAAGATTTGCTGACACAAAATATTTTTTAAACAAAATAAATTCTAATTTTGTTTCTTATTTTTGAAATTCCAAGTCATGACGAAATCATCAGTTTTAAATTTTTTAAATGGGGGTGGGGTTAGCATCTTTGGATGAGAATTTATTAATTCAGTACACTTCTAGCCATTCTGAGCCCAGAGACTAATGAAGATTATGACGTTAATTGGTAATCACAGAATACTGTTGGTTAGATATGATAAACACTGTTTGAATGGTCCTTCCATCTTGATTATTGGCTCATTCAAAGTACAAAACCATATTAGTGGCTTCTGCAACTTGATCACATTTGAAATCATGCTCAGACATTCTGACCCCTGCAATACGGGGGATATGAATACTGGTTTCCTACTAATGCAAGGTGAAGTTTTATGCCCAAAAAATGACTTTTTATGTGCCTACCATAAGTTTGAGCATATGTCACGATGTCCATCTGTCTGTCTCCTGTGTTTATTTCTAAATAATAATTTGAGTTTCTCCACCAGATACCATTATCAGCTTTGTAAGTAACTGGCACTGGGATGGGGATAAGGAGAAAGCCTATTAATTTCATTGTCAATTGTGAAGGTCACAGGGGTTGAAAGAACTATTTCCACAAAATCTTTATTTCCATTCCAGATACCATGACCGAACTTTGTAAATAGCTTGCATTTGAGATAAGAAAGACACCTATTTATTTTGGTAGTAAAAGGTCATGATTCAGAGTCACAGGGACGTCAAGAAAGATCACTGATTTCCAGTAAACTAGTTGAATTCTGTAACACATTCCTAGACTATACTTTGGAATTGGCTTTTATTTGAGACAGAAAGCACCGGTTGAACTTTGAGTTTAAAAGTGAAGGTCAGAAGGACTGCAAGAAGCAGAGCAGTTTTCACAAGATAAATCAAGTCCAATGCCACAAATCATGACCAGACTTTTGTGGGTGGTTTGCATTTTAGACCAGAAAGGCAAATTTTATTGTTAGGGTCCATAGGTTAAGGTTAGCATGACTGAAGGAAAAACTTGGTTTTAGCAAATTAACTAGAGTTATGTGACCTTTACCTTGACCAAGTCTTGTGAATGACTTTCATTTTAGGTTAAAAAAAGATGCCTATTAAATAAGGTGGAGTATATCATTTAGTATTGCTAGACATTGTCACTCAATGATAGTACACAGATTAAATGGTATGTCTTTTACTACCTGAGAATGTGATTAATGAAAGAGGGTTTTATATTTTTAAAAAGTGTTGTAAATCAATTTACCACAAATAATGTACTATTAACAGTACTTTAGTTGCCCTGGTCACCCCCAGGACAGTCCCTGAACAGTCTCTCATGGTTCATACAGACATGAAAAATCCTTGAATTAGCTTGGTTTTCTTAAAAAAATTTGAAAAACTTCTTGAAAAAATATCTGACAAAATATAACATTAACAGGGAATAGAATATATCACTTGGTAAATCAAAAAGATTTGTTAATTATGTAATGTCCGGAAATAATCAATAAAATGGGATGCAGTTTGGCAGATCAAATGGCACAAAACCATTAGTTGGCAAAGAAACATTCAGAAATGGTTTAATTTATATAAGACAAAATACTTCTTTAAAACCTTTCAGAGTCCTTGAAAAAAATGCTAGGGCTTTACAAACAATGTCGTCATCATGATGGTGACACTAAAGGAACTAAGAGACATAATCTTTACTTTATTACATTTTTTTTGGAACACAAATATTACATTTTTTTTGTAAGTATGTGTATTTAATGACAATGAAGTTACTTTAACAGTTTTCATTCTGATCACTTTTTATTAAAATAGAACAAGATTCATTTTTATGTTTAATTTCTATTTTCATAACTGTTGTCACAAATAATATATGTGTTTCACATAGATTTCATTGCTGAAATAAAGAAGAATAATGTTTTCAACATCACAAATACTAATTGAAGCAAGTACAGATTGAAATGTTAATTTTTAGGTTGTGTGACTTTTTTTTATAAACATTTAATATCAAAGTTACATAAAGTTGAACTTTACACAAGTTAAATGGAACTTCAACATGGGACATGGAAACTATCATATATACTTGCTTATAAACCAAGTCCAACTATAAACAACATAGACCCATATTGTACTCCTAACAAATTGCATAGACCCATATTGTACTCCTAACAAATTGCATAGACCCATATTGTACTCCTAACAAATTGCATAGACCCATATTGTACTCCTAACAAATTGCATAGACCCATATTATACTCCTAACAAATTGCATAGACCCATATTGTACTCCTAACAAATTGCATAGACCCATACTGTTTGTTGTACTCCTAACAAATTGCATAGACCCATACATGCTAGTGCATTTGGTATTTCTTTTAATGGTTACTTAATCTGTATATTGTGTTAATGAGTTCCTACCAGCATCCTACACTTGATGAGTTACAAGAAATGCTTGTGGCACAGATGGAATGGTATTAAATTTCATTGACTCGTACTGTGATTATTGTCAAAACTCTTCATGCATGTGCAACTAGCCTGGTGTACTGTCCCACAGGCACTGATTTCATTGCTGATGATAACAAATGGTATAGGGTCTCAGGCTAGCATTGACCAGTTGGAAGCAGTCACAATCGCTGACTCAATGAATAATCATGAAATATACCAAACAGTAGGTTTAATAATTGTATCACTGTTGATAAAAATTCATGTAGTGACAGTTGTAAACATATGAAACTATTTGCATTGTGCTCACCTGCCACTGAAACAGTCAGAATTACATGATGACAAGAGAAAGCATGATCACAAATATTATCAGGAGAAGAGATTAAGTAAATACTAATATGACTGGTAAAATGAATACAAATGGCTGAAGTCTGGAGAGGCTGTCAAATTTATAAATACTAAATACTCTGTGAAAGGAATGTTTTTCTTCATTGGTACACTGAGTGTTGAGTACAGATATGCATGCATTTTTAAAGTCACTTTCTGCACTGAATATTTGGAGGAAACCAAAAGTGCACATGTTTGTCTTGTTGGTGAAATACAGTTTTTATTGATTTGAGTGAACGTTAATGACTAATAAATTTTAAATTAGAAACTGAACTGTTTAATTTTATTTTGGTGGTCTTTTGGGTCAATGAAAAAAACATAATTTTGAGTTCATTAAAGATATTATAAGCTTAGTAGAGATGACTCTTACATTTTTTAACACAGAGACACCAGTACATGTATGAGGAGTTAAAACCACTAGCAGAGAAGTTACCCAATGTACGAATGTCTGGCCAGAGGTTTGCTACCATATGGGGTGGGGCAAGTTTACTGGAGGCACACCTCTCCTTTATTAAAGACTTGCTGTCATTTGTGGACTGGCACTGGGACTACTACATCAACCTGAGTGAGAGTGACTACCCCATCAAGTAAGCACATCCTTACAAACATTTGCATGGTTTGTCCCAGAATGCTTGATGATAAATTGGTGAAAGGTTTTGTTTTGTTAATAGAATATAAAAGTAGTTTGATATAAGGGGGTTTCTCTGCCAATAAACCTTATGTTGTATTAGGACAAATGTATAATTACCCTCTCCCAGACCCCCATGTTAGTCTAAACAAATATGAAAACAACTTGTTGAGGCAACAATGTTGATTTCATTATTGATTACCTCTCGAGGACCTATCATTAAATCATCATCATCGTCAGACAAAATAGGGTTTGGTTTAGAAACGCCCCTTATATCAAACTACTGTCCATGCTGACCTCAGTGGAAAATTATTGTCACGTGTATACTATGTGATTTTTTCACACTATGGTCCATTTTGACCAGAGTGGAAAATTACTGGGCAGTACATGGTGACTTTAAAAGAAACCGTCGTTCAGTATATGCACATTGAAATTGTGTACATGATGTCAGTAAAATCTATTAGCTAGTTCCAGTCTGTGTCACATCAAGACAAGCTCAACTTCCAGAAAAAATTATGAAGTTAGATGAGGTGTTATCTAAGGATCCTGACAGGTTTATTTTATGAGTCAGACATATAAAAGAAATCAATTAAATGTATGAAAATAATAATAATTATGATAATGAGGACTTTGTATAACGCCTAACCTGTAGAAGCTCTAAGTGCTTTACAACATTAGACAACACCTATAACATAAAAAAACATGATATTATTACAGAAAACAAACACCATGAAATCAAAAAACATAAAAAACATGCAGAAAATATTTAAGGTAGGAAACATTATTAGGTCTTTAAGTTTGTTCTTGCAGTCAAAATAAGTGAGTTTTGAGAGAACTTTTGAATGGGATCGCTGTGTCTTTGTGTCTAAGTTCAGTGGGCAATTCATTCCATGTTGCTGGGCCCTGGTTTGCAAAAGAATGTCCATATGACTTCATTTTCATAGTAGGGATAATGAGTATACGATTGTCAGAAGAGGAGCATAAGTATCTTGCTGATGTGTGCACATGGGTGAGGTCAGATAGGTATATTGGACTGGAGTCTGTCAGTGAAATGTAGCACAGAGAACAAATTTTGTGTTTGGTTCTGGATTGAATGGATAGCCAATGTAGGGTACAGAGAAGTGGGGAGGACGTGCTCTGATCGTGGTACTCTGAGTATGATCTGAACAGCTGTGTTTTGAACTTTTTGGAGTAGATATTGAGATGAACCAGACAGAATTGAGTTAAGTAGTCCAGTATTGAAAGTACTAATGAACATACAAGTGTTTAGTGGCATCAGCTGAAAGATATTTGCAAATGGAGCTGATGCATCTCAGCTCAAGATATGCAGCCTTGCATATGTTCGTGCAACGTGAGAGTACTGTCCAGAGTGACACATAAGTTTCATACTGACTGTGAATTTAATGTTGGCGTTACAGATATTTATTGTTTGCAGTAAAGGATGTGACTGAGAAAGTCTTTGAGTTGTGATCAGAATGGCCTCAGTTTTATCATCATTCATCTGCAGCTTGTTACATGTCATCCATGATTTCACATCAGAAATGCACCTCTCTACACCTTGGATGGTAGCATCAACTTCATTTGGGTGGCTAGATTTGTATATTTGGGTGTCATCAGCATACAATTGGTGAGACACTGGATGATGATCAATGACATTTGAGAGCAGGACTTGTAAGGCTGTATCATGAATGCCAAATACATGTTGGAGACGGTGAAGTAATATATCATGGTCTATTGCATCAAATGCTGCAGACAAATCAAGGACAGTGAGGACTAATCTTTCTGCTATCCAAAGCAGAGAGGATGTCATTAACTGCTTTTTGAAGTGTAGTTTCAGTATTGTGGCAAGGGCGATATGCAGATTGTTCATGACTAAAAAGACCGTTTGAATTCACATCAGATACAAGCTGGGATAGAACAACCTTTTCTAAGATTTTCTATATGAATGGGAGATTAGAAATTGGGCAGCAGTTCTTTAAATCGTTATGGTCGAGTGTTGGTTTCTTCAGCAGAGTCTTTACAATGGCAGTTTTGAAAAATGATGGGAATTCCCCGGATGAGGGAGAGGTGTTAATAATATCAGTTAGCAAAGGCAATACTGGATCTAAGCACTCAAGCAGCAGTGATTTTGCAATTGGATCAAGATCACGTGTCTTTGGTGCACTCTTCCTCACGATTGTACATTCTAAATCCATAGATCCCAGATACTTTCTGGGAAGTAGTAATATAAAAAATGGTTTGTCAGAATTGAGAGAGTGGAGAGATAATGAGTATGATGATGTTAGCTCGAAACTTGATGTTCACATCAGAGAATTATGAAAATATGATGACTTGATTAATGATAACAAAAAACTTGTGAGTTTACTGATGACAAGGATTTTAATGAAATTACTATTGCTCTTGGGATGATCTATGGAATCGGTATTTTAGCAGTTGATATCTTAGATACAATACACATGTACAGAAAAGCTAAAGGTGGACCATTGAAAAAAGCTTTTTGGTATTTTGATTGAGACAAGATATGAATGTTTAAGAAGAGAAAAAAGAAATGTCTTAGATGAGTCTTATGATAATCTCAGAAAGATCTACCTCGAGGTCAAGCAAGCAGATGAATTATTCAGATGATTCATTCAGATCTGCATAATCAGTTCATGGAATTAAACTATATAACTTGACTGCTGAAATAGTTGATTGACGGAAGCCGGAAATACGAGCACAGAAATCGATAACGAAATTGTTGAAATTTTAGATAATCTCAGATCAAATGGTTTTCTAACATCTAACAAATATTATAGTTTACACTGTGATCTTATTATTGCAAATGGATTCATGGCGAATTAATTCACTAACAGCAAAGCACAAACTGCTAGCAGTTCAGTTTTTATCTATCAGCTAAGAAAAGAATGTTATCAACTACATTACTGCTTGATTCATCACAGACTACAGTGGATAGTGCAAAGTTCTGTTATTTATAATCCACTAATCGAACTTGACAGCGATAAAAAATACGAAATAGGACTAATATCAACTACTGCTTGGCATGCTATGGCAAATATAAGAACTAATTTGAATGATGATTTCACATTTCAATCAATGCAGCCAGACTCAAAATTAAGGGTGGACCACCAAGTGCACCTATCGCAAATGATAGGGATATAAAACAAGTAATTTCTAAAATATCACTAACATCGGAAACCACTCCAGGGTTATTAAATTGACAAAACACCTGCTATCGCTGTCCGGCAAAGAAATTATTAGAAACTTAGTAACTAAAACTAGACCTCAGAGTGCTAGCACTTGACCAGATATTGCAGCATTCTAATAGGTTTCTTTTACAATCTCAAATTGTTGAGCGATTCATTATTTTGTCAAATAATTGCTAATAAAAATGTCTTTCAAAAAATTACCTTGACCTGACTGAGGAAATACCAAAAGATAACTCAACGACAGAATTTGAATAGGTTGAGTAAAATTCAACTAATACTACACGGTACCAGACGCTGAAAGAACTTTGAAGAACTTTGAGATTGCAGATAAACTGAAAGATATCAGTGGGTTTCAAGGAATATTTTTAAAAGATGAGCTTGGGATTCAAAAAAGCATACTGCTAGTGGTCCAGTCATGACCTGGAGAGCTTGTAACTTGTGTAATAAATATTGAAAATGTCAATGATGGATCTGGTATGTGTTGGGTAGCGCTTTATAAAAACAACTATTTAGTTTTGTTTGGGCTGTCACCATGTGACATTATCAAACAGTACATGCTGTCGTCCAAGTATAAAAAATTCAATTACTCTTCTGATTAACTTGATTTTCTGAAATTTATATTACAATTCACACCTAAACCAAGCTTGAAAAATAACAAAATTGCAATTTTATCTAACAATCAAATATAAAAATGACCATGTTTTGCCAGAAGTGCAGAAGTAAAATGAAACATACAAATTAAACAACAGAAACAACTAGCAGTAAGAGACTAATGCTGAAAAGTATATCTGCTGCCTGTGGCAAGAAAAAGAGTATGTTTCTCAAATGTGATTCACTACTGGAGATCAGGGAATGCAAATAAATCCTAATACTATTTTAGTTGATGATTAAATTATAACAAAAATGCAAAGCCATTTTGCAAGCAAATCGTGTGAATGTAAAGCTGTGATCTCTGTATAGAGCAGAATAAAATAGTAAGTTATTGTCTGTGTAATCAACGAGCTGTAATCAGATCCAGCTTTGATATTCACAATTTAATTGGTAAATTACCGAAACTCTGTAAAGGATGGACACTGCCTTTTCACCAGTACACAGGGCCTTGGAATCTGCTCCATAAACAACTTGATGGAAATGACAATCCCATCCTGGGCCAGGAACTGTATAATCAGGTTGAGGAAATTGCACAGCATCATGGCATATATTACTGTGACAACAAAACCGATAAATCTGCTTGCGACCGTATTATGCTTGATGAGCTAAGTAATATGAAATCAAAAGGTGGTCTGTTTTACAGGCTGCAAGAGCGAATTGATCGTAAGCTTGTACAAGGTATCATTAAAGTGAAATATAAACTTGGCATCAGTATGGCGCATGCGCCTCAGTCTCAGTTTGGTAAGAATGTACTTTATGATGAGAGCAGTCTCGCACTGGAGATGCTAGCAGTCTCGCACTGGAGAAGCTTGCAGTCTCAACTTCACAAACAAACAAAAAAATTCCTCAACAAAGGGTTGTCGCAAATTCATTTGATGACATATGGGTAATAGATTTAGGTGATATGTCAGATATTTCAGAGCATAATGACAACAGAAGGTACCCGATGAATATAGTTGATATTTTTACTAAATACACATTTAGTTGTTGTTGTAGGGTTTAACACCATTTTTCAGCACACGATAGGCTATACATGGCGGCCAGTATTAATGGTGGAGGAAGAACCCGGGAAAACCCCGGAAAGAACCACCGACCAACGAGAAGCTACTGGCAAGCTTTCTCACATATCCACATTAGCTGAATCCGAGACTCGAACCCACACAGACAGAGATGAGATAGCAGTGATCTGTAATGAAGAGCACTTTAGACCACTCGGGGCCCCTACACATTTAGTGTACCTGTTGTAAATAAAACAGGAAAAACTATAACTAATGCATTGGGAGAGATTATAATTAACACCGAAGAAAGCCTAATAAGGTATGGACAGATCAAAGAGCTGAGTTTTTTAATAAGCAATTCAAGCAGTTTCTGGAACAAAATAACCTCCAAATACATCACCGGGAATGAAGGGGAAAGTGTCAATGACGAGAGATTTAATCGTATGCTAAAAGAAAAGATGTACAAACAACTTGCAGCCCGAAGCACTAACAGGTATGTTGATGGTCTGCCAAAGACTATATCAGATTACAATAACATTAAACATAAAACAGTTGTAATGTTGCCCAGTGAAGCTGTTAATAATCCACTGCTGTTGAACAAGAATATGTGTGGAAGGCACAAATTTAAAGTCGGCAATCATGTTAGAATTTCACTAGTGCAAAAAGCGTTTGATAAAGGATTCACTCCGAATTGGTCTGAGGAAGTATTTGTTGTGGATAAAAGTTTAACACAATACCAGTAACTTACAAACTAAAAGATTCACCAGGAGAAGAAATTACTGGAAGTTTCTATGAACAGGAGCTGCAGTGGACAGAGCAGGATATCTTCATCATTGAGTGAGTAATAACAAGAAAAGGTAAGCGAAGTTTGGTTAAATAGAGAGGTTATGGTGACAGATTTAATAGCTAGATACCAACTAGTGAAATAAAAAATCTTTGATTAAATTGCAAGTGATTTGATTGTGTGATACATAGCATCCAACAATCAAATCCAGTCACTTTAAATCTTTACATATTTCAAAAGGACAGACTTATATTTCATTGGCCTGAACAATGATATCAAATGTTGTCTTTTCATGGAGTTTAAAACAGTGCTCGCACTCTTCCAACAGGTTAAAAATCTTAACAAACAGAAGATCAAAGTTTGTATTATTTTTAATGGCCATAAACTTTTCACTGTCCACGATTCATAAATGGCTTGGACAATTCCCAGAATGTCTGACATTCGGAGACAGTAGAATTAAACTTTTCAATCTTATTAGCGAGGTGATATTTTACATTATAGCATGATTTTACTGTGATACAAACTTGTTCATCTTCTTGTACTATACCAGATGCATCTGCAAATTTATCCTCAATATTGCATGACTGTCAGTTTCAGAATTCAAAGAATTCTGATGGGCTGCAGTATTCAGATTTCTAGCAATCCAGTGATGTTTTTGCATGACTGTTAGTATTGGAATTCAAAGAATTCTGATGCACTGCAGTATTTAGATGCTGATGTTCTGTATCATGATCAGTATCACATTAACATTCTGACAGTCTTTTTGTGAACAAGAAATTTGTTTGAGAAATCTATACATGAGACTTTTTGCTAAATTACTACAATAAAATAGTGGACAAAAAAAGATGAATCATCAGAGCTAAAATCTTAAATATGAACTTATTCGAAGCTGTCAAGCTATTTATGACTATATAAAAAAAACAGAGAAAAAAGGTTGTGAATTTTATCATTGAATATGATCCTTATTCAGCATTTGATGTGTTACTGACAGATTCTGAGGTATCAGTTCTTGAGAAGTGTAAAAAAATATTTGTTTGCTATGAATGGGATACTATTATGAAATGGGCTCATTGCTGTTTGAAGGGAAAATCTAAAAAATATTCTGAAAATTGATCTGTAAATAAAGTGCAATTTTGTGTTAATTATCAACTATATATATAGATTTGCTACTCAGGCTAATGTTATAAATCCTTATCAGCTGGCTGGAAGATGATGTAAAAAATATGTTCCACGGTGATGTTAACGTGGAAGCTCGCTTTGAATTAGAACAAGAAAAAATAATTTGATCTTCTTCAGCAGCATAGAACTCAGTTATATACTTCAACATAGAAAGATATTTATTGAATATGACAAAGAAACTTTAAATAAATATGTCAGTTGCTGCTTGACAAATAGTGAAGTCCCACAAATACTAAACAGCAGGTGATTGATATTAAAATAAGATTCTATCAAAGGTTATCATTGAAAAGGTGGATTTTATAGTACCATCTAAAACAAGTTTTACTGATCTTGGTTTAAGGTTTAGATGTTTTGCTTTGCTGAGATTGATGGAAATTTGATTTCTTCTCGTGTGGTAGCTACTATAATAGGACAAACGGGTTGTTTAAGATTACACTTTCCTTTTCCTTGACAAACGTTTTTTTTTTTGTTGTGACACAAGTTCAAGGTTTTCAAGTTGGTATTGTTTTTAATTCTGTTTTTATGATCCACAACTAAACCGCTAGGAATCAAACCATGAAACACTTCATAGATAAATTGAGATCTGTAACAAACTTGATTATTATTAGTTCCATGGATCATCATGTTTAAGTAACCATGATTATTGAGACTTTCAATAATTTTTCTTGTTTTAATATTTCTGATAATTCCTCTGTCGTTAGCATCATAAAAATCATAAATCGGATGTGATTGAAAGTTGTCTTGCAATGGCAAGTTGGTGATATTATTGTCAGTCATACTTCCATTTACCTGATAGACTCGCATCCCCATTGGAATCTCATCACAGAATAGCGTAATTATGCATAAAGTCCTTGATAAGCATTTTAGTGTACTCAGTATCATGAGCACCTTTCACTTTTATCTTTTAACCAGCCGGAGTTCTAATCCCAAGCAGAGCCTTAGTTTTAAGATTAATCACCATGCCAAGCATATTTCCTGCATAGCAGTTGTACGTCTGATGGTGGTAGAATAATTCCTACATCCCACAAAAAGTTGGAGATAATAATAGACATATGATACAGTTTTTATGTCATTATAATAAATATCATTTTTTTTTCTCTAATTGATATTTTGTATTGTACTATTAGAGAAATATAAAAAAGTAGATATAGCAATGCTGAAACTTGCCGATATCACAAAGAGAAGTTTATTCTCAACAGAAAGATATCAGCCTAGAAAAATTGCATCTGCATTTGCTGGGTTTGATAACAGCTGGAGATTTGATAATAACTGTTCACTAGCAAATTTCTCTACCAAACATTTGTATCATCTGCTTCTGCCAACAATTAAATCCAAGCTTGCCACGCACAAGGGTCCAAAGATTGTAGTTCAGTTTGATGTTCAGGTTTCTAAGCTAATTATATCTCTGGAATCCCAACAGCAAGCTGAAGATAGGCTTGTCAATCAGATGCCTATGTCAGGGCATATTGCAGCTCAGCAATGTGAAGAATTTGCAGATCCTTATATTACATCAAAATCTAGTCAAATTCCAACAGGGACAGATTTAATATTGTTGTCAGATAATATATTTCAGGAGATATGGAAGAATATTGATGAGTACACAGCATCTGGTTCGGGCTGGAAATTTGATAAAGTATCAGACATACTAGTTCACACTATGAAATATAATCCACTGCAAGGTGGCTCATATGTCAAACTGCCAGCTAAAAAAGAAAACTTGAAATGTTTTATAAATCTCAGAAATAATGACAAATAATATATCCAATGCACAGTGTTATCAGCGTTATTTCCAGCACGAGATCGTCCTTATTGAGCCTCAAATTATATTAGTCATGTTAATAATCTAAACTTTAACGGCATTGTCTTTCCTGTTTCTAAATATCAGATTCCAAAATTTGAAAAACAAACAAAACAGCTGTTACCTGAAGGTATTGATGTATTTGGTGTTGATGATAAACAAAATATATATCCAAGATACATCAGCGATCGAGCATCACAAACAACAGTAAATTTGTTGTTTTATAAAAATCATTAACCGTGGATCAAAAACTTTAATGGGCTAGTCAGAAGTCTGTATAACAAGCACAAGGAAAAGAAATATTTATGTTTCAGATGTTTGCATGGTTGTAAGTTGCAGCTGGTTTTCAGTAGACATCTCAAGTATTGCTCTAATGTACAGCGAATATCCATGCCTGGTGAAGATGAAAAAATATTACAATTTACAAATTACAGACACAAGATGAAAGTGCCTTTTATAATATATGCAATTATCAAGTCTATTTTACTTCCAGTGCTAGGAGCAGAAAATAACTCTTGTGTAGCGCATAAAGTTGTCTGTGCTGTTGATAGATCTTTATCAGAATCATTAAAGATTTATAGAGGTAAAGATCCTACTGTATGGTTGTTAAAAATCTTGTCAGCAAAATTGATCTCATCATGATGTTACCTGCTAAGACAAAACAATGAAAAAGCTAACAGTTAATCAAGAAGCTGAATTTGCTTCAGCAGAAATATTTCGTATTTGTGAACAGGTGCTTTTGCCTCAAGATCATGTAAAAGATCACCATCATATTACTGGAAAGTATCATGGTCCAGCACATGACAAATGTAATTTAAAATATACTGCACCAGATTTTGTTCTTGTTGACTTTCACGATTTCAGAGAATGTGATCATTGTTGAAGCACTGGGCAATTAAGATATTATCCACCATCTGAAAATTAATAACAGCGATAAAACAAAGTGTATCCCAAATAACACTGAAAAGTACATGTCAGTGACACTAAGTAAGATAAGATTTATTGATAGTCTGCAGTTTATGGCTGCATTGCTAGACGAGCTTGTAAAAGGCTGCAGTAATTTTGATAATTTGACTGAACATTTTGGCCACATGCCAGATTTGCTGAGCTTGTTAACAAGAAAAGGAATTTTTCCTTATGAATATCTCAATGATTGAGCAGATTTGATGAAACGTTTTTATCTGATAAAGATAAGTTTTATATTAGTAATAAATATCTACACAACTACGATAAGACAGTTCCATCAAGTTTTATAGCCTGTCTTGGTGCCAGTAACCTATATGCATATCGAATGTCCAGGTATATGCCATATGGTGGTTTCAGATGGATCAGTGAAAAAACAGTTTTTTGATGAAACTGATAAAACAGAAACAGTCAGATGTAAGAATCCTGATGTTAGTTATTTTGTTCAAGTTGATCTTGACTGTCTTGTTGCACATAATAATTATCCATTTTGTCCAGAGTCGATGCTGATTGATAACAGTTTATTATCTGATGAACAGAGAAATTGTTCACAGGGTAAATCTGTTGTTTACAAACTAGTTCCTAATCTGCTTGACAAATGGAGATACGTTTTACTTTATAAAACTCTTAAACAAGCAGTTGATCATGGTCTGGTACTAAGAAAAGTTCATCACGTGCTAATACAAGCTGAATATCAGTTGCAAAAACTGAATTAAAAAAAAACTTTTTCAAGCTCATCAATAACAGAGTCTTTGGCAATACAATGGAAAGTATCAGAAAGTGAGTCAATATTGAGATCATCAGTAATGTTGAACATCATTATAAACTTGTTGCATCAGATGATTTTGTCAGTATGAAAATATTTAATGAAAATCTTGTAGCCATTCTATAAAGAAAGACAAATTTGAAGTTAAACAAGCCAGTTTATGTCAGTATGGCAGTACTTGAGATATCAAAGTGGCTAATTACCAATTTCATTACGATTTTGTTAAGGTTAAGTGGCCTGATGCAGACGTGTTATTTACAGATATTGACTCACTTATGTACAAGATACAACCTGATGGTATTTATCAAGAGTTTTATAATAACAGGGAGATATTTGATCTTTGAGATTATTCAAGAAACAGTCGATTTCACTGTGATAATAAAAAAAGGTATGTATACAATTTCAAGTGCGTGTATACTGAATGACGGCTTGTTTAAAAATCGCAATGTACTGCCCAGTAATTTTCCACTGAACTCCATATGGACCAGACTGTGAAAAAATCATGCAGTTTACACATAACAGTTATTTTCCTTTGAGGTCAGCATGGACAGTAATTGGTGCCAGTAATTTTCCAAAATGGACTAAAGTATTAGAAAATCACGTAATGTACATGTGATAGTAATTTTCCATTGAGGTCAGCAGTAGTTTGATACAAGGGGGCATTTTTAAGCCAAACCTTATTTTGTCTGATGATGATGATGATTCAATGATAGGTCCTCAACAGGTAATCAATAATGAAATCAAGACTCTTGGCTCAACAAGTTGTTTTCATATTTGTTTAGACTAACATGGGACATCTTGGAGGGGGTAATCATGCTGTCATATCAATACAAAATAGGGTTTTGGCTGAGAAACCCCTTATATCATACTACTTATAAACTGTACATTATCATTGAAGTCTAGTGTGTCACAGGAGAATACTTAGTTTATGTACAGTTTTTATTGATGGTCTTATTGCAATATTTGACTTCTTTCAGGACAATAGAATCTCTGGTTTCATACCTGAGCCAACATAAAGGCCTCAACTTCATGAAATCACATGGGAGAGACACTCCAACGTAAGTGTTTTCTTTCAGTTCTTCTTACACATGACTACTGTACATTCTCAGTATTTGCATTCTTGTTCTATATTGTCACTCCCCACACACATACAATTACACACAGTAGTCTGAAGTTTTGATAATAGAGTAAATTTAAATGCCAAACCTTGGATCATAGCAACAATTACTTTATCTCATTTAATAAAATTAGGGTTGAAATAATTTCTTGGTTTGCAAGCAAGTTAAATTTAAAAATATTTAAGTCCTAATTGTTTTTAAGAAATTATTATATAGTTTTAATTATATCTTTATTAATAATGTGGAGTTTTTTTATTGCTTGTCCAACATTATGTTCAAGATGTAAACTTTTAGATTTTTGTGCAGTTTCAAGAAAAATGTAAATTTTTTGAAAGTGGAAAATCGTTACCATATACACATGCTTATAAGTCAAGTCCAACTTCTAACAACGCGGAACCCTGATAGGCTGTCAAAATGTGTTGGCAGATTAGGGTCTGTGTTGAATGTTCTACTGATTACTCCTAATAAACTGAATAGACCCAGATCTACCAACACATCATGGGATGGTAGATCTGGGTCTGTGCAGTTTACAGTTGGATTCAACTTGTAAGCAAGCTTATAGTGTAGAGTTTTTTTTCATCCCAAGAAAATGCCCCTTGAAAGCATCGGATTGGATTAGTGGGTTTCATTTGGCAAAGTGGTCAAGTGGTAGGCAATTTGGCAAAGTGGTTGATGGTCTAGTCATTGGCATTTTGGCAAAGTGGTTGATGGTCTAGTCATAGGCAGTTTGGCAAAGTGGTTGATGGTCTAGTCATAGGCAATTTGGCAAAGTGGTTGATGGTCTAGTCATTGGCAATTTGGCAAAGTGGTTGATGGTCTAGTCATTGGCAATTTGGCAAAGTGGTTGATGGTCTAGTCATTGGCATTTTGGATTCAGTATCTTTTGGTTTTGTATTTGTCTGTCTTGCTGTTGGGATCACAACATTTTGCCCCCTGGCAAAGGACTTGCAGCTGTTCTAAAATTAAATTAAAGATTATGGTGAGGTGGAAGGGGGAGGTAATCCAGACCCTTCTGTTTTATTTTGAGTTGTCCAATTAAAATAGGCTATTAAAGTGTCTTGTTTAATAAAACTTGGCATAAATGTTTTTGTCAGTTGTAAAGTATGATTACCTTAAATTGTGGGGATTTTTTCTTTCTTTTGTTGAAATACATTTAATGTAGGGGTATTTCAGAATTTAAGTGGGGTGGGTGGATCGGAGGCATTGAGTGTAAAAATATATATGTATATATAATTGGTGTTGGTGACCTTGATTCTTCCAGTTGTTGTTTGTTGATCAGACTGAAACTTAACTATTAGCTCTTTTTAATAGTAAACAATGTTTTCTCACCCATGTGATGGAGAAATCTAGCTGATTTCCTAACCTTTTCTTTTCTTATCTCAGTCTGGTTGTCTCAGTTGTGGTGTCAACGTGCTAGGAACTACTTTTAAAAAGAAGAAACTGCTGTTTTTTTCTACTGTGCCTGATGGAGATATATAACAAGAAGAAGTTCACTCATAAAGCAACTTAAGGTCTCTCCATCTTTGATAACACACCATATAAAACATGTTGAGAGACAGATACATATGCACATGAAGTTGAGTTATTTGGTATTATGCCTTTAGAAACTGCACACAGCATGGCAAATTTTATTATATCTGTAACTTAGGGCTGTTCCATTAAAACATACATAGGACCTGGGGACGGCACTTTTAAAAACATTCCACTTTAAGCTCCAGTCATCAAATTCATATTTTATGTTATGCATGCTGTATTTGTTGCCCATCAAGAGTATTTCCATTTTGACTACTTCGAACAGACATCAGACTATAAAACGTCATTAGTCAGCTATAAATAGGTCAGGAAAAGCCTGCCACATGACCCTGCATTTGCAGTTTTACTAATCACAAAGTGAAAATCTGTCTTTATTTTCTTAATCATAAGAAAAACTTGCAGATTTCTGAATAAATCTTAAAAAATGAAAGAATAAATTCTGTCGCCACATAATTTTAGCCTCATGAGACTTGGTTTGCATCATTTGGATCCGATACAATGCATGCTGCGAAAAGAACCGAATGTAGCCGTATTGTGACAATAATGGCAGTGAAACATGTTTTCCACCAGGGAAGAGGTCGGTATTTGGTTGAGAAAGCAAAGCCTAGAGAAATAATTGACCGTCTTAGAGGTAAGTTCTGTTCTTTTTTCAGCAAGCTAATCAAAAAGTGTTAAAAGACTAGTGAAATTCTGTTTTTTGTTCAATCATTATGAATGTTATTGTTATAGACACTCGTTTCTCTGTCAAAAGCCATTATAACAACACATACTTATCTTCATCCAATTAACTAAATATGACCGAAACGCACAGAATTGGTGAGGGATGGATTTCGTGTTAGTTACCTTGTGTTAATTGATTGAATGGAAGGAAACGAATGCTTATGTATAATGGAGTCACCATTGGAGAATTTAACTCCAACATGCAATCAATCCAAGTCCTTCCATCAGATAATTCTGATGTTTTGGAATACAGCATCACAAAATTTGACTTTTTAATTGTTATCAGAGGAAAAATCTGATTGATGGCACTTGAAAGTTGGAATGGAAGAAGTGCAGAGCATAATAATATTGGCATTACTGTTGCATGAAGCATCTTATGTGACACTTTAAATAAACTAGTTTCATGGATTCAGTTGCATTTTGTTTAATTACTTGACAGTTTAAAAGAAATCTCTGAACTATTGTAATGAATGGCAATATACGGAAAGGAAGTTAAAGTTATAGAACAAAATTAAGAGAATTATCTTGAAACCAATGAGTTATTTCTGTATAGAAATGATACTCTGCATATCTAATTAAAATGTAACTTTGGGTGGTCAAAATGTGTTGTTTTTTTTTCACTGATTCTTAGTAGGTAACAGTTCTTATTTTCATTGATGGTGGTCATAACCATGCAAGTAACAATGTATACAAGTAGATGATTATTACAACTTTTTGCTTTTTATCTAGGCATCTCGTATGTAAGCACAATGATACCATAGTAGCAGGTTGAATTCAACATTGTTGACTTTATGTTTTTGATTTTGTCTGAGTGCATGTCATGTTGCTAAACATTTGAACAGTACACCAATTTTATGGTATGTTTATCATCTCCAAAATATACACAGCATATAACATAATTGCTGCTTTACACTCCATGCCTATTTTTTACGGTGGTTCTTCCCGGGGTTTTCCTAGGTTCTTCCTCCACCATTAATACTGGCCGCCATGAATAGCCTATCGTGTGCTGAAAAATGGCGTTAAACCCCACAACAACAACAACAACAAAAGCCTTTTTTTTATTCACTTGGATAATTTTCATAACGAATGCACTAGTGGTCATTGTTCAGTTCACATGTGTTAGTTTCAATCTGAATCTTATATTGGCTTTGGATTAAATTTTGTTTTGGTGAGGACTGTCCATTTTGAATATACACACTGAGTTTATTTTTTGAAGTTTGAATATTTGTATATATGGGTGGGGATAAGACCAAGTATTACATACACACCTAATGACAAAAACTTTATTAAAGTTACAATAAAACCTATTTGCCATAGCCAGCAACAAGCAGCTGATAGTATTTGCACACTTCCCAGTTTGTTTGTAGCCCCTTACCAATTTTAAAAATGAAAAGCATCAAGAAAATTAGTTCTAAATAAGTGCAGTACATAATTTTAAATCGGCCAATGAGAGGGCAGTCAACCATTCAGTGTACTGCACTTGCATATTAAGCGGGTCTGATTATTGCCATTCACATTGTGTACAAAGGGAGAGAATTGTCTTCCCTTGTAGTTTTTTGTTTTATAGTACATATATAACTGATAAGTAAATTGTAAGCAACTAGATTAGCTCCTGTGCCCCTTTCTGGTTTCCAGGATGTATGATGCATGGCAGTCAGAACTGTGTCATCTGCATCCAGTATTTGCATTGTACAATTTTAGTAAAAAGGTAGCTACAAAATTTATGGAATTAGTGACATTATCAAACACAGTGAATGATCAGATCTCTTGCTTGGAAAGAGGGATTTGCTTATGCAAATATGGAGACTGTGTTACTAAAGATACTCCAGTTTGATTCAAAATGCAAACCAATTGACAGTATTTGAAGAAGGTACTAAGCGGAGGAGGGGTTAGAAAAAAGTACACCCTGCAAGGGGTGTGTAAAAAAAAAATGATTGTTTTCAAAATGGACAGCCCCTCACCTGGAATAATAACTCTTATTAGGCCAGCAATGATGATGAGAAAAAATAGTTTTAGTCTTTTTTCTTTCTTTTTCTATTAATGTTAAGAATGGAATGGCTGTGTGAAATTTTTATTATAATTTTTACAAAATTATTATACACTTTATTTTATTTTAGATAGTATAAAATGTTACTGTCAGAAACTGAATACAAATTTTTCCTCATTTTTAACCATATAAATTTGATAATGGTTAATCCCTTGCAGTATTTATTTAATCACTTGACATGTCCTCACACCAAGCTGTTAAATCTCTGGTACACAAACACACACACACACACTTGAGCTTAAAAGTACTTAACCCCCCCACCCCATATCATCATGGGCATGGCACTTTATTACAATGCCCTGGTTTATTACAATGCCCTGGTTTATTACACTGCCCTGGTGATAAATCACTAAATAACCAAATATTTTCAGCACTCAGCATTGTAACAAAAGAAATGGTTTTACCTTTTCCTATACATTTTTGTTGGTCAGTAGAGTGTGCTTCCCTTTGAAAGAGTATTTTTTAAAAAGTTTCAAAATATAGCCGCTCCTTCTATCATAGCCTAGATGCCATTTTATTGCTTTTTTTCAAACAGAAATCCTAGATAGTGTCAGTATTGTAATGTCAAGCAACATTGTGGTGGACCAATTGGTGACTTTACTACAAACCAACTTCTATTCATGTTGACAAATAAGATACAAAAGTTGAACTTAAGGTTACTCAGGAAGAAACTGCCATCAATGATACAACTGCTGCTTTTAAAAAAAGGGCCACCAAATAGAGATCAGTAATTAATGCAAAATGGAATAATCGAGAAAGAAGCCAACAGGTACAAAGTCAAATTGTAGTTGTTTTATTTAGGTGATGTTACTAAATTGTACAAAATATCATAAATTTTCTTTTTGAGGATTTCGTGTTAAAAATTTGACAATAAAAATTTGTATGCATGTGCATCTCAACCAAGGTCTCTATGGTATTACTCTGATTGCACTACCAATCCAGTTGGTGAGGGGATTCATGTTTACAATACAAAGGTATTGACAGAGTTTCCTTCAACAGCAGGCAGTTTTAAAAGCCGTTTAGCTTATACATTGACATGTTATGTCACATGTAGATAAATTACAATGAAGAGTGATGCTTTATTTGTCATATATTTCAATATCTGGTTCCTTTCTGCTGAAATGTGGGGTCACATTTTGGTATCACAACATGAAGCATAGTTATAACACTAGTAACCATTAGAGAACACTGACTGATTATGTTCAGGATTTAAGTATGTGTGTCGTAGGGGTTATCTCATATGGTTCAAATTTTTAATAGTGCTCATCAGTTCTTTTTTTGTTTTACAGGCATCTACCTCTGTGAACCCAGGGCAATAAGATGTGTGAAAGGGATTTTCTAAAAACATTTTAAAAAGATCTTACTTTGAATTTAGAAGTGATGAATCCCTTAAAATTGTCAAGATGAAAAATGTTAAAAGAAAAAGGTTTACATGTTCTATTGTAATTTCTGTTATCTTTGTTTCAGCAGTTTAAATTACTAGAGTACCTGTTCAGAGATGAAAGTATGCCATTTTTAGATGCCATTTATTGCTTTTTATGGAATTTCAGACTGAGCATTTATCATTGTTGTACATGTTAATGTCAAACATGTAACTGAAGTACCAACATGTCAATTATCCAGAGCATTCAGTTTTCGAATTCACATTTGCTGCCATGAGCCTGTTACTATGATCTAGGTACATGTCCTTTTATTTTTGATCTGTAAGATGACAAATGTGGATTTAGATACCAGGGTTAGGGTCAACACTGCTTGTGTTAGCTTTATTTCAGATAGAGTTGTCATGAACAACATACTTAGTTCAAAGTTTGCTAGTTAACTTTACAGGGTCTCAAATTGCATGTGGTCATGCATACTCTTTACAAACTTGAATTTCTTAAGTGAAGTTTGGACAATTCATTGTCTTTATCCTGTTAAAGATTGGAGCACAGCATTTTAACAATGATGCAAGAAATCAATTTGGTAATATATTTTGAAATAAAGATGTTAAATTGAATGCTGTTTTGAACTATTGTTTAGACCACTTCCCACCTATAAATAATAAGGCATACAGAACCATGCCTAATTTAGAAGAATAGATCAGTATATAGTGACCTTGTCTATCACATTTTTCATCTAAAATAGGAATACAGAATGGTTGTAGAATGCATTTAAGGCAGATTAGTGACTGTCCATGCTAATAGCATTTCAAATGTGCTAAATGTTATGGAAAAAGACAAATAAAGTAGAATGTAGGCATTATAGCAATTCTGTATGCATGTCATTTTTTTTTCAGTGTACACCTAGGCATGCTAAATACTCTTTACACAGCCCTAACAACTTTTATAAGCACCAGTCATCACTCTAATGTGCCAGTTTTTGACTCTCAGCTAGAAATGCACATACTTAAGAAAGCCTAATGTTGCAACAAAATGTACACTTAACATGCTGAGCAGAAATGTCAACTCTGTCTGACAGTCAGATTTAGGTTTGTATTTTATATTGAAACACTTTGGCTGCCTGTAATCTGGCAATGGACCCAGACCATGTACACTATGACTACATAACATGATGACTCGATTGGAGCTGGTCTGCAAAAGATAGTCCTACAGAAATGCATATTAGATTTAAAATTATAATCTTGAATACAATGTTTACCAAAGTAATATAAGTGCAATTTATAAACTTTAATTACTGGTACATATACAGTGTGACCCCACTATAGCATGCTCTGTTATAACATGGATTAGGATATAACATGGTCGTGGTGTGGCTCCCGAAATTTTATATACACATATTTTTCTCGTACACTAAAAAAAATAATCTTTCTTAAAAGTACGAAAAAAGCATAAAAAGTTTATTATCATTCTAGGGAAGAGATTGCAAATGAATAATACAAGACGATCATAGCATAGATCCTGAAATTTTTTATGTACTTTTCTTAAACGTGAAAAAATAGTTTTTCTTCTTCAAAGTACGAAAAATAACATGTAAAAAGTTTATTCTGGGATTGTGTAGGGCTTCGCCAATGTTGCAAACTGCTATTGTTTTTCCTTATTGGTAGCATAATGTACCATCTGGCGATTTTTTATTATTATTGGTGACATTCTTGGCTGCTTAAACTTGTATATACAACAGTTGGTTTGGAGGAGAGAAATTCAGAGTCCCAATGAAAGGAAGTCGATATAAAATGCACTGAAATGTATCTATTGTGACATAAATATATTCTTTGTCCATATTGAAAAACCATCTTAACAGTGCATTGTTATATCATAGTCCGCTTATGTTGACATCTAGCATGAGTACTGTATGTTGTGAGATGTCCACTTTTTTTGTTGTTGACATTTCTGGTAGTGGAGATATAGCGGATGAGGTATTATCTCATAATCTATTTTTCATCAGATTTTTGGCTGCTTGCTAGTAATTAATATATTTACATAGACTGACATTTATATGTGGATGGTAAGTAAAATTCCTCTTCTTTTCACTCAGAATTAAACCCTTCAGAACACTCACATTTTCTGTAGTAATCCCTCTCATCAGACCAGAACACCTCTGTCTCTATCGTCCGTTGACCCTTTGTTAAATTTCTGACACATGCATGGAAGGCAGCATCACTCCGCTATGACAAATTTAAAAAAATAAAAAAAATATTTTGCTTGTTTGTCTATACTAGGTAGGAGGAACAGTGACTACAATCAACCAAACAGTGGCCAATTCCTTTTTTAAAATGTACTCAGATAAAATAATTTGCTGAAATGTCAAAGAAAACATTATGTTTGAAGCACTGATTGTGATGAAAATGCACTAAGCAAATGGAGAAAAAAAATCAGTCTCAATCATGCAGTACAATTATCTGATGTTGCTGCCACAATAAGAAACACACATTTGTTTGGTCCTCCAAAGCTGTCCTTTAGTGGTGACTTCAATAATGCATGCACCCTTCATCAAAGAAAGCCGACTACAATCTTCAATAAAAACAAAGAACCTTTCTTCAAAGGAAGTCAGTACCAAACTTAAATAAAAGCAATTAATTGATTCTGATGGATATTTTCATTTTCCAACATGAATGGAACATGTTTACTGGGCTATGAAAGTTGACTTTTTGTAGGAAAATAGTTTATACTTACGAACGCTACTAATGGAAGCTTAAAATGCAAACTAACATTTACCAACTTGGGACTTACTGATAAGTAAATGTGCTTCATCATTCATTACGTGATTGTGCTATGTTTTTCCTCATAATTGAGACCTATATGACCAGTGACAAAATTATTGGTTATTTTAAATCTGTGTGTGTGCATATTTTCGATGGAATTACTTGTATTGTGGATTCAATGTATGTGATGAGATTCGCAGTTTAGTACATGGTTTTGATACTCTATTCATGATAAACATTAGACACGTATATATAAACAGTATACACATATATGTACCAATCCGTGCTTCTCTAAATAAAGTAAAATATTATATATGCCTTCTGTTTTTACTACAGGTGTTATTTCTCATTTAATATGCATCAATTTAAGATGGTAACTGTGCCAATGAAGTGCGTATTTTACTGCTTGCATTTATTACCTCCCCACACCCTGCATTTTTTCTTTGGGTACATGCATCATTTTCTTTAGCTAACTGACCTGGTTGCTTATAACACGGTTCAGTCTATAACACGGTCAGGTTCTATGGCTCTCAACTACCATGTTATAGCGGGGACATACTGTATATACACATCAGGGTTTTCATCATTTTCTGGCATAAGGGTCCACACAGCACAGGATAATTTGATAAAATAACTTCTTTTATTGAGATATACAAACTGTAAAGACCTTATTACAATCTTGGCTAAAAACATTTTCTTTGTTAAAATGATCAAGTTTAATTTTCATGGCCAAATCCCTAATTATTATTATAGTCTTTGCTATAATTTTCCTTTGTTAATAGTTTTAATTGGTTTTGTGGGTTCCATCAGAGAAAATAAGCTCAATCATAATATTTGTATCATCTGTCATGGCAAAGCCAGGTAAACAATGGCAGTTTGAATACCAAAGGCATGATCAACATCTTTTTCGTAGTCATTAATTTAGAAATCTTGGTTTGCTAATGCATTGCAATTAAAGCATGAAAGGAAAAATTGTTTTGTATGAATAATTGAGTTCAGCTCAGATTGATACACCTAACTTTTTATATGAACTTATGCATGTTATTCAAAAACAAGTCTCGGGTTAATTTTTTAAAAATATGACTATTGACAATTTTTGTCCATCTAAATAAATAAATGACACATTTTCATGTCATAAAGTTAATGAATAGTTATGTTCCCACACAAAAGTGAATTTTATGATTCACCAGCTGGTACATGTACATGTATGTTGATACTTTCAGCAGATAGTAAATCTTGGTGGGCTTATAGGTTCTTTTTATCATGATGATGTATTTTGAAAAATGTTTGAAATTAAATTGCAATTACAATTTAGTACATGATATACAAGGTCCATGACACAGATATGTACAAAAATCTGTGAAAAATAAACAATAAAATTTAACATAATCTGGTAATCTTTCTCAGTTGTAATGTTATAAAACAATTCCCATTTTCATTTAATCAATTATAGAATATCTTTTCTGTTTGCATGTGCTTGTGTGTGTACACACACACACACACACACACACACACACATATATATATATATATATATATATATATATATATATATATATATATCATACAAAATTCTATAGGTGGTTGATTTTATTGTTCAGTAAATTCTGTTAGTGGGTCCTGAAAACTTACTTCCTCTGGTACCATGTATGTTTTAATGGAACAGCCCTTAGTATATTTAAAGGTGAGCATCATTAAATGTAGCTAAAAGTATCTACTTAGTTTTAAATACATCATGTGAAATGAATTAGGTACTTTTAGCTAGATTTAATTACGCTGACCTGAAAATGGACTAAGCTACAGATATAAAATTCTCCATGCAGTGTAGAACAAACTATAACATCAAACACTGTTCCTGATGCACAGGCAATATACATCAATGAATACAAAAAATCAATACTCTCTCAAGAGCATCTGCAAGCCAGCAACAGCCAGAAATATATTATGTCTGACCTGCATTTTTCAAACTTTGCCAAACACCCCCAACCAGCCCCAGTTGAAACAAACATTGTAAACAAATGAAAATCACAGTACTGATAAGATCAGAGTGGTTCTTTCATCAGTTCACACACTATTCCACAAGAAGAATTCCATGATCAGTCCACACATTATTCCACAAGAAGAGTTCCATGATCAGTCCACACACTATTCCACAAGAAGAGTTCCATGATCAGTCCACACACTATTCCACAAGAAGAGTTCCATGATCAGTCCACACACTATTCCACAAGAAGAGTTCCATGATCAGTCCACACACTATTCCACAAGAAGAGTTCCATGATCAGTCCACACACTATTCCACAAGAAGAGTTCCATAATCAGTCCACACACTATTCCACAAGAAGAGTTCCATGTAGCATATCATTGTACCAGTAATAGCAACACTCACCATATTTTTAGGACAGAAAATATAATTTCCAAGAATGTCATGAATTAGAAATCTCCTCACAGCCATTACACACCTCATTAGACTGAGCTGTGTACTTCAGTACCATTTCCTACCATATAACTTTTTCCAAAGTAGAACTGATGAAAGTGAAATGTGATAATACTGTACTAGTATCAAATGATTGTATGTTTCTATTTTCTCATGCGTAGAACTTGTGTACTTAGAGTCGACTGGGCACTCCATTGCCCTTCTTAACATAAATGTATTAATATGCATTTACAAATATAAAAACCGCTCTGATGGCCTAGTGGTTAGAGCGTTCACCTCTGATGCTGGAAGTCATGGGTTTGAACCCTGGTTGAGTCATACCAAAGACTTACTTAAATAATTATTCAGATTTTCATAAAAGAGTGCAACACCTGATCACCTTTATACAGAGTTGAGAGGCATTAATAGTACCTGATGAATACTGTGTTTTGAATCTGCAAACTGTATTGCAGAAGTCCAAGGTTATTTTAATTTAAATTGAAAAATAAATTGGTGGGAAAAATAATCTATATCTTGGTTGGTACCAAGACCAAGTTGTGGGGTTGCATTTGCAGAGCCTTTTGGGGAGACATAATGTAACCTACTGACCATGATTTCTTTGTCTCGATGCAACATAGATTCTCTTAATCTTTTTGCTCACCTGGTCATAAGCTCATGAGGTGATGGTATGACCCCATGTGCATTATCTATTGTGTGTTGTCCGCCAGCAGTGCTTTTTTCACCTTCTCCATAACCTCTGTGCCTCTTTCGGACAAACTTGATGGTACAGTTCTGCACAGTATGTTTTGCCAACATTTTGTTGTGGGTGGTGGATCCCATAGCACTGTTGCAGTTCCATATAGCAACAGGAATGGAAAACCTCTTTTCAACTTCATCTCCAGAATGGCTTATCAGACTTGGTAGTCATGTTACATACTGTATCAAAATTTTATTTGGGGTCACCCTCTCTGCAAATTTGTAGCATGCTTCTCAGCCGCCAAGTTCAAATTTTATTTTCAGCTTCTTCTTAGGACAAACTTTATCAAATTGTGTCCAGGGTGACTTCTTAGCAGTGGTATGATTTTCATAGCTTCCATATGGAAAACCTTTGTGTGACTTTCATAACAAACATATGGAAAACCTATTTTCAACTTCTTTTCCAGAACAGCTGATCCATTTTGATCAAACTGGATTGGAATGTTTGTTAGTAAATGCTCTATCAAAATTATATTGTGGTGGTTTCCCTAGCAGCAATATTTCTTACACCGAAAATGTTTAGCTACTACAAGCCATTAATGATGGCTGTTAGAATTTCATGGCTTGTAGTAGCTACAAATTGTCAGTGTAAGAAATATTGTTGATAAGGAATCCACCACAATATCATTTGCTTATTTTATGCAAGGACTTTGTGTATTTATGCATTTTCTTGCCTTTATTTCTCTTCATCTAGATTTATTAGAAAGCAGGGTCTCGATCAGAATTTTTATGAATGTGAGAATCACCTGTGGAGAATAGGACATCGTGAATTGCCAAAGGGAATTCGTTTTGATGGAGGAAGTGATTGGGTGGGACTATACCGTGATTTTTGCCGCTATGCTCTTGACTCAGAGGATGAGGTGGTGGTAGGCCTCAAACAGATGTTCAATTATACACTACTTCCTGTTGAGGTGAGATCATCCATATTATCTATGGCAGATGAGTTAAATTGACATTTTCAAATTATGTAACTTGATTGTAATGTCTTACTTATGAAAGATGTGGGGGTATAGTCATGTGGTTGGCATGGATGAATCATGGTTGGAAGGTAGTGCATTTGAGTCCAGATGGGGTCCTGCCCAGATCTGCCTTAAGTAAGATAAGGCAGGGTGGGTGAGATATAGTCTTGTGCTTTGCATGGAAGATTCATGATCAGGAATTTGTGTGTTTGACCTTTGATGTGATATTCTGCCCAGACCGTACTGGGTCAAGTGCCATAGTGTATTTCTGGGCAAGGCACTTATGTTGTTGCATGATCACAATATAATCTTGAAGGTGTTTATGTACTATTGAACACTAATCAGTTTATGTGTCAGTAGAATCCATGCTATTTGCCCATGAGCAAGGCACTTAACTTTAATTCGCTCCATTTTACCAAGCAGTAAATCGAACCTGTGATGGACTGGTGTCCGTTCAAGGTGAATCATGCTTGGTCACTTCATGTAGACTCTTAACCTTTCCCTCCAGTTGATGCGGTTGTTCCAGATGTAAATTAATTAACCTGTAAAGGACTATTGTTTCATCTAGGGGAGTCTCTCAGTCATCTCATGCAGGTGCTGAACCTTGCTCCAGTTGTACCAATTGACCCTGATATAAATATATACTGATATTTGCTTAGAGATTAACTTATGGTGTTTCATTCAAGAATCATTTAATCTTTTTCACAACATGCCAAGGAAACTGGGATCCCTTCCAGTGTTATCAGACATGCCAGGTTTTATGGTAATGAAAGTTGGACTGTTGGTCATTTAAAGTGGGAGACCAGGTTTGTAAAGTGGGAGTTTTGGCATTGACTAAGCCATTTTTTCTTTCTTTATCATAGTGGAATTCTTGCAATGCTTTTCAACATTATTTTTCTCTTCATGAAGTATTCCAAAGTAGTAATTGCAAACTATACATAATGGCTATTGGTCATCATTTTTGTTTTTTATTATATGCCTACCAGCGGTCTTGCTATGATTTTACAACTAGGAGTCCAGGACTCCTATTTTAGTAAAGATAGGAGTCCCAACAGCAAATGTTGCAGCCCCCTCCCATAACTTTGCAGATTAGAAGAACCAGTGGATGTCACTGAGTTTAAATTTTCACATTCTCCACACAACTGACATAGATTGAAACTGAATGTTGTCAATCCAAGGAAATGTCTTATTCCAAACACTAAGCCAGGTATCATACACTTTCTTAGACTTGGGTACTGTCCCATCCGAACTATCAGTTCTAGCAAATTTGACACTCTTCTGAATCTCATTACAATCTTTGTCAGTTTGCTTTTTAACCCCAAAGTAATTATCCCAATTTGCAAACAGCATTTTTGTCCAAGTCTCGATGGGTCTTGATTTTGAGGTCACATGCACAACTTATTTGCTTACACTTGAAAACAAACACAATAATGAAAGCTAAAGTTATTCATTGGATGTACTCTTATAATGACCACATGCATATCTGAGGGCCTTTCAGCCACTGAATTCTGTCATTGTAATTATCAGCACAGCCAAAGTGATAAATGGATCAAGACATTTTCCCACTCAGCAGGTGGTTGAAGCCAGACTGGCAAGTCTTTGAATATGTCATGCAGCGTGTGTGTGGAGGACTCCCATGTCTATCTGATGATTGCCCTGATTACTTCTTGTTGACTTGGAACAACTCAAAAATTTTGTTTTATCATGTTTTTAAATCAGGAGAATTTTGCTCACTCTCAAGATTGTCTGGAGACAAGCACAATCAGGAGACTTCCACTTAAATCAGGAGAGCTAGCATCTCTGCCTTATGAGTAAAATCAGGAAGACTTTAACTCTTGTTTTGTTCACCTTGACAAAGTAGATGGCAGTTTATATACTGTCCCCAACATCAGCATCAATGTCCACATGTATAAAAGCATTCATATGTACAGCTTTACTGCATCTAAACCATTCTTTCTTCCTAGGCCCTAGGCAGCAGTTTGAAGTGGGTTTCAAAGGACCTGCCAAGTTGGGTATTTTTGCAAACGATATGTTCTGTTATACATAGAATCATAAAACTTGATGAGGAAATGCATCTTGATGAACACTACATCCTCATAAATCTTTACAGAGGCTGCAAAATCTTATAGTTGAACTACACTGGTTTAAAATTCACCAGAATGAGCTTAAGGCACTCTTTGTTATTTTCAATTCTGCAACTTCCATAGTTTTATTGTTTTCTGAAATTGATGTGTATCAGTGTGTCAGCTAGAAATGTCCGACAGAGTGGTAGGAGTATCTGGCTCATTTGTCTGGTTTGTCAAGTGTTTGTGTCAGTTTTACAGTAGCTTCAGTTCAGGGAACATCAATATGAATATCAATATACGAATATACTGGCATATTGCAATGTAATGGCCAAGATTTACAATACATCAGTATACCAATATACTGGCATATTGCAATGTAATGGCCAAGATTTACAATATATCAATATACCAATATACTGGCATATTGCAATGTGATGGCCAAGATTTACAATACATCAATATACCAATATACTGGCATATTGCAATGTAATGGCCAAGATTTACAATACATCAGTATACCAATATA
This sequence comes from Sinohyriopsis cumingii, assembly GCA_028554795.2. Classification (NCBI taxonomy): domain Eukaryota; kingdom Metazoa; phylum Mollusca; class Bivalvia; order Unionida; family Unionidae; genus Sinohyriopsis; species Sinohyriopsis cumingii. The sequence goes on along the minus strand of CM068826.1, from coordinate 88,476,942 downwards.
CTGGCATATTGCAATGTAATGGCCAAGATTTACAATACATCAGTATACCAATATACTGGCATATTGCAATGTGATGGCCAAGATTTACAATACATCAATATACCAATATACTGGCATATTGCAATGTAATGGCCAAGATTTACAATACATCAATATACCAATATACTGGCATATTGCAATGTAATGGCCAAGATTTACAATACATCAATATACCAATATACTGGCATATTGCAATGTAATGGCCAAGATTTACAATACATCAATATACCAATATACTGGCATATTGCAATGTAATGGCCAAGATTTACAATACATCAATATACCAATATACTGGCATATTGCAATGTAATGGCCAAGATTTACAATACATCAATATACCAATATACTGACATATTGCAATGTAATGGCCAAGATTTACAATACATCAGTATACCAATATACTGGCATATTGCAATGTAATGGCCCAGATTTACAATACATCAGTATACCAGTATACTGGCATATTGCAATGTAATGGCCCAGATTTACATTTCATCAGTATACCAATACACTGGCATATTGCAATGTAATGGCCAAGATTTACATCAATATACCAGTGTATTTCATTATAATGGCAAAGATTTGGCATTTAAAAGATACATATTTCTCTGATACAATTAATATATCAGTTTGTATTGCAACAGGATTTATTATACTGTAATATATTATGGTACATAATCTGTTTAGTAATACTCGTATACTCAGTCCTAGGTTGAATCAATGTCTAAGCTGGCAGGTTAGGGTCAATCAGGACATTTTTGTAGAGTATATTGTCATATAAAACATATAAATATGAAAGTTACCCACAATTCCAGGGTCCAATCATGCTTCATTACATTTTCATTCATGCTAATATTGTACTTTTATTTTCTTTACTTTGGATATTTTAGTCCTTTTTCCACATCCTGCTACATAACAGTGTGTTTTGTGGGATGTGGGCAGATAACAATCTCCATATGACCAATTGGAGACGGAAGCAGGGTTGTAAATGTCAATACAAGCATGTTGTGGACTGGTGTGGCTGCTCCCCTAATGATTTCCATGCAGAGGATTTTGAAAAGATTCTTGTAAGTTTGCTTTGTGTTTTACATACTCATGGTAGATAGAATGACAACTGTTTTTAGTACTCCTGCATTTTGCACAACCTGAAATCAGCAATCTTCAGAGCATATCAGTAATTTTTTAAAGAACATTTATAATTGTCACAATATTTGTTGGTCCTAATTTCATACACTGGCAGCATCATGTTATCATCAGCATCAGTAATATTATGATTTTTTTTCTTTGAAGTCATTTGACAGATGTCATAGCTGATTGAAATATGACAGACATAATCCTTTTCTTAATTTATATAATTATTGTTACATTGTATTATCATTGTGAATTTTTTTGGTAAAAAGATATTTTATCGAAATGTAAGTAAATTTTTTTTGTTATGCATGTTAAAGATGTTTTATCCAAATTTTCTCAGTCATAGAAAGTTATGTTTTGTGAACTAAAGTATTGCTGGCTTGCAAGTTCTAAGTGTAGGAAAACTTGTGCTATATTCCAGTGTCACAGCTGTTGGCAATCAGTGTAAGCCAATGTACAGATGATATATTCACACATGCACACACACACAGGTTGGGTTTGCTTTCTAGAGAGCTAAAATTCTTGTTTCATTGGTTGATATTTTTTATAGACTTTCTTAGGTGGACGCCTGACAGTAATCACATTGGTGTATGTCCATATATGTCCATCTCTACTAGATTAACCTAAGTATTAAGGTTTTCACTTTCCTTTTATTTCAGTATAATTGTATCCCACCCTGTTCTGATTTTGGAATATACCTTAAGTATGCATTTATCTTTACCTTCTGTCATCCTTGTTTGTGGATCATTCCAAGGGTGAGGATATTTTCCTTTTTTCAAAGCAATAGAACATTAAACTTGGGATTAAACTTGATGTCAAAATCATTTGCTTTGCATATATTTCTGTAATGTCTTCAGTTTCTCAATTGCAATTTGCCATATGTTTCTTTGTATGTGGATACATCATGATGTGCATTTCACGAGTTTGCCAGAATTAAGTCAGTGTGACATACATTTTATGCTTCACTGACTTAGGTTAAGTTCTATATTTACCTCAGTTCTATTGTGTGGTTGCTTAAGTAGTCGTACAGTTTAGTTTATGGGTACTTTTCTTGGGTGAGATACCAAATCACCAAAAGTAGGTCAGTTTGACCTTGATTTCACCCTTCATTGACTTGAGTTTTGCATTTTTGTCAGTTTCTTGGGTACTGTTGGCCATATAATCATGGAAATTAATATGTCAGTGTGTTTTGATGGGTACAATACTTTTCCACCATATGTTGGTCACTATGACCTGTATTTTATTTTAAAAACTCACTGGTTAGGATAGACATACAGGTCATGGCCAGGTTCTTGTTAATAATGTATAATGTTGTTGTTATCCACATAAAATTTATTTTACCTTAAAATAATTTTCTCCCCATTATCTTGAGCGGAAGTTAATGTCCTTAATATTGAAGTAGTTTTATCTGTGAACAATTAATAATGGGCTTTATGATTAATTTACAATAAGGGCATATCAAACTTAATTTCATAGCCCAATTTGACGTGCTAATAGGTACTGTAAAGTAAGAAACTGATGCAAATATTTTATGCTCTTTGTAAAAACCTGCTGCAAATTATGTTTGCTATTTCTTTTTGTTCATGTATTGTGCTATGGTTCATCAGCACTAAGATTCTGTTTTATTTTTGAAGAACTATGAAGGGAAGCCAATCTTCTTTGCAAGGAAGTTTGAACCTGTTGTGGATCAAGAAATTATCAACATGCTGGATATTCATTTATTTGGGGGGAAACACAAAGGTATGTCAAATGAACATGTACCAGTATGCAAGGATATTATAGTGTATAATTTGGAATAAGTTTTGTGCAGTGCTTCCTCATTGTAAAACCCCTCAATATACCACTGGCCAGCTTTTAATGTTGTGTGACAGTGGATCCCTTGAAAGTGGTCAACTTTTTTATCAGTACTACTCAATTTATTTCACTTAATTTTGAATTCTTGACTCACAAAAGCAGTAATTCATGATTTTACTAATTAAATATTATGTTGTGATGCCATGTATTCTGCACAGAAAAGCTCTCTTCATAAAAGGGGTGGCATCTCTTGAAGGAGACGGAATACTAAATATATACTATTTTTGGTGTCTGACAAGGTGTCCTCTGATTAGGCATTGGCCTGTCTTGAGGAGGACAGAATGGTAAAAATATACTATTTCTGAAATGATGCCAGGGCAGGTGAGTATGCAAATTGGACAAATTTACCAATTTGCACATTTCAAACGTAGTAATGCAAACAAATTCGCACAAAGTAGTTTAAATTTGCACATATAAAAATGCACTCAGTGAAATGTACTCAGTGAAAAATAAAATTATCATAAGTATTATATATTTGATCAAAGCATCTGTCCTTTCCAGAATATGTAGGTTGATACAAAAAAAATGTTTGGAAACTAGCTTAATATTTAGAACAGAAAAACATACTTGAAGGATTCTGCAATAGATGTCCTGACCTCTCATTTGCACTTGCATGAAATTCAGTCCATTTCTGGAAGATGAGATTACAATTGATGTCTGGGTGGAACATTACTGAATCTTTTCAATCTGAAGTCAGTGCTGATGTGAATGTGATTGATGGAGTGGAGGATGAAAGAAATTTCTCTCCAAACAGAGGATGATAATTATAAAATGACTTTAGATTCTGGGTTAAATTAATTGGCGGCAAAGTAAAAAAAATTTGATGTAGAGTTTCAGAAATCTTGACTGTTACATTACATATGATTAAAACACAAGACCAAGATGTGAGCTAGGTATGTTATGATATGTTTAAAAAAATTATGGAAAAATAATGTAACTGGGTGGTACATTCATTATGCTACATGTCTGCAGCATGATGCCTGAGTACTGGACATCACTATGAACAGCTACACTGCATACATTGTAGCGATGTGACTGAAAAATTGTTAAAGCTGTGTTAAAAATCCAAATCACACACACCCTTTTTACATCTGAAATTTGCATTTGAAGTTTAGGACATCAACTCTTATGACATGCAACGTCACCAGATTGCATGACTTTTGGAGCAGATATATCCATGAGACATATCTATTAGATGGTGGGAAAATATACAGAACAACCATAAAGAACAGTTTCTCAGCTTGTTAAACTAGCTATACGGGGTTCTTAGCACAGAATAATATAATACTATATTGACCCTGTGGTCTTGAAATAATAGAAAAGAGTGTAAAATTTAACAAACAATTTACTTCCCCATGAATACAGAATGAAAATTTACAAATATTTTATGGTATGGCAAATTAATTTCCAAATAATCCTAGAATTTCTAACACAAGTCTTAATCATAAAAGTTCTGAATAAACTTTAGTGGTATTTCAGATAATTTCCAATGTACCAATGGCTGAATTGTAATAATGTGCCAACAGTCTTTTGATGAATCACAATAATACAATTCCAGAAGTCCTTCCTTAAATTCACTATATTTCCCAGTTATTGTCTTTGTCCAAGAATATTATTACAGATGAGTACTTTGTATTTCCAGAGAATAATTTGAATAAATAATTCCAGCCCAAATGAAATACTGAACACAACAATAAGACTGATTTCTGCTTCAGATGTTATCACAAGAATCATTTTTTCCCAAGTAAACAAGATTATAAAACTCTCTACTTGACCTAGGTCACAATTAGCATTTTCTAAAAATGAACCAATTACTTAATTAAATCTTTCATTCTACAAGATTCTGTCACTAAAATTATACTAAAGAACATTATAAACATAAGGTTTTTGACTTAGACTAAGTTAATAATCTTGATATTTAATTTACACTCACAGAGAAATATAAACTACATATTAGTTGTTTACAAAATACAGAAAAAATCAATGACTGGCCAGGTAGACAAGTAACTTGATTGTGGACAAGGTCAGCTACAAGATGCAGTTTTACAGAACCCACATCATATAAAGAATTTTAAAGAAAACCTAACAAACAATGCAAAATAAATATAGATTACAGTACACAGTCAAGACATTAATGCTTATACAATTTGTGAGAATTTTTGGTTTCAATATGGACCAAGCAGGAAGAATGATGGTTAAATAATAAACTATAACGATTTCCCCCCTCCAATACTTCACTCTACTTCTTCCCCTACTCCACCTCCCACGTTTTGGTGATAAGGAGACAGTTTCCATCAAATGAAATCCTGGCAGGATCTCTGCTACTTTGGTGTCAGACAAGGCAGCCTCTGATTGGACAATGTCCTCACAATTACTACTTCGGCTCATACCAAAAATCACGCTCTCGTCATGAGATACCTTGCAAAAGCCAGAATCTATGTGGAATATATACCACTACAAGTTGGAGGAGTTTTTCACTTCTAATAAAAGTATACTTCATCTGTATTTCCAACTTTTTCTCTTTCTGTCACAACAACGTTCTGCTTTTACAAGTTGCTAACACTTTGTCATTGTCACACATTTAGGTACTTGCACGTGGATCCTAAATGACTTTTATTTTAAATGTGCAAGTCTGTGCTAATATAACTCATATGTATGTTTAATTACATTACGAATGGGTACATATCAGTGAGTTTCTTTTCCAAGGCATTTGTAGCATCTGGATGCCAACTTCAATGTTTTTACTTTTACACGTGGTCTGTGGTTCTTTTTCCCTACATTGCTTCATAATATATATTGTCACATCTACTGTGTACATCTCTATAACAGTGCTTCAGTTCCCTTTTCTGTGAATTTTTTGTGTGTGTAATGTAGACACTCGTGTAGGCGACACGATGTTTCTATATCGATGTATGTTGGCGACATTTGAGTAATATTTAATGAGCTCTTAGTTGCTTGCACAGATAGCATAAGTGGCTTCACAGTTAGGTTTGGGCTACAATATTTAAAGTGTGGAGGTCATTTTGCTCATAAGAAACTCTTTATATGTGTATAATTCTATCTTGTCTGGTACAGACAGATGAGTTTAATTTACAACTTATCTTTAGCCTTGGAATGCCTTGCTTCAGTGATTCTACATGTACAGGCCATCCCAGCAGATAGCATGGTATTCAAACACATGTGCAGGCCCACAAGGTTATAACTTTTTCCCATGCAGGTAGTATTGTTGTTATATTTTACCTGGATGCTTCATTGCTTTATTAGACTGTTATCAATTTCATGCTTTCGCTCAGCATGGACATTGTGTTCTAAATACAGGTGCAGGGCTTAGTTTTATGTTTTGCTCAATTTTCTCTTTCAGATTAGAACTGTGGGAAGCACAAACCACACAACTCAGAATGAAGATGTCACCAGTCTGCATTCTAACTTTTTCCGCAGTGTGAATCTTTATGGGAACAAGGGAAGTAATTCAAATTACCGTTTAGCCACAAAGCATTGGACATTGACACACTCAGAAACAGCTCCAGCATCCAAGTCACCACCACAGGACTCAGCATTATTGGAACTCACTTTACCTTGCCTCCTCAGGGTCCGACTTGATTCCTCTTCTGGAATAGCAAAGGATAAAGCTAATAAATAGCCAAGTTCCCTCTCATTCAACAGACATACGGACAGGTTACATGGATCAAATATATCAAAACCTATCCCAACTGATGATCCTAATGATATCCTCCTCACATAGATGGCCTATTTCTGTCGTGACCAGCCTAGGCCATATACTGGGGATGATGAAGGGCCAACCATCAATATTACAGGTTCATTCAATAACAGCCTGGCTTCCATTACGTCCAACCAGACTTTTGCAGACGTGTGCAAGGACCAGTCTAACTCATATCACCTTAAGACACTCATTCGGCATGATACCACAAGTAATTCCTCACACCTCAACATATGCCTACAAATTTCCTGCATTTCGCATTCAGCATCGTATACCAGTTCAGGGTACTCCAATTGGGGCTCAACATTGGCCCCTGAGTGTTCACTCATCTGACGAATCAAGTAATGGCACATTTCCAGACCATTTCTATGGTGGCAACATCAGTCAGCTAGCTCTAACAAGACATGATAACCTTGTTACCAATCTGGACTTTTCATCAAAAAGGAAAGATCTGACCTAGTACCATCTCAATGATTTGTTCATCTAGGTATGGAGTTAAATACACAGGCAACATATTTCATCTCCCTCAGGATCGGGCATTGAAATGACCCATGTTAGCACCTTTTGAGGAAATTATATCTGCACAGGAATCCATTCACCTACTAGGCTTGCTCAATGCAACAGTGGACCTCATGGTCCTTGGTTGCCTTCTACTGCATTGCTTCTGTTTCCTCTGCACGATTGGAGTCCTCAGGTTTGCCCACTGGACTACACTCTCACCAACGGCATCCAGTCGAGTCACCGTCTGTAGAATTGGGAGCAACCTAAATTGGGTACATGTCCACCTGCTCAAGGTTACAGTCTGTACTGATGCAAGTATGGAAGGCTGGTAAGCCTGTATACTACCATCCTTTCAGGATGCCAGCATGAGGATGGCCTTTGTGAAAGTCTTTTAACAGTGCCAGAAATATTTGCTTGCCAAGGGAGTTCTGATTATGTCTGACAACTGTACAGTGTTGACTTATCTCAAACAAGAAGGAGGAACCTGATCCCACAGTGGTGATTTATCTCCAACAGCAAGGAGTACCTTAGTCCCCAGACTGTTGTGTCAAGGTGTGGGACTTTATGAAGTGGTGTTGTCATCAACAAAGCCAGATACATGTTTGCCATATCCCAGGATGCCTCAACGTAATGGCTGACTCTTTGTCATGGATCAGTCAACTTGTACAGAAGGAATGGTCTCTCCACCCCTTGGTTCTCACTCAGATCTGTACCAGATGGGACCAACTGTTGGTGGGCCTGTTTGCAACAAGGTGGAATGCCAAAGTTCCTTTGCCTCTTCCATCCCAACTCAAAAGCTAGGGCAGTCAGCCCTCTATCATTGGATTGGACCAACATCAATGCATACACCTACCCTCCAACACCCCAGATTACAAAAGTAAACAGAAAGCAGGAGAATCAGCCTGTCATCTCATCCTCATTGCACCATTCCAATGGGAGTTGTGGATCAACGACTTCATCAATCTTGCATTGGAAACCTTGCTGCAAATTAGGGTTTTTCCTTCATCTACTCAGACAAACAACCACGATGGCATTTGTTTCATCCTTGTCCAAAGTTTCCAAACCTGCACATCTGGATCATATCAAACAGTTCCTCAGACTTAAACAATTCTTGCAACCAGGCATGGTGGCCTCCACTCTGAAAGCATATGAAGGCAAAAGGCACATTTTCACCCACTGGTGTGCAAATGAACATATGCTGCTTCTCCTGGCATCTCTACTGCAGATAGCCGATATTCTCATCTGGCTCCTTGAAGAGAAGAAAGTTAGCACTGAGTATGATCAAAGGTTACTGTTCCATGATCACTGACATCTTTTGTCATCATATGGGAGAGAATATCAGACAAACCCAGGACTTATCCAACTTTCTAACCAACTCTGTGCATACACTGCCAAAAACATTAACCCCATGCCCAAAGCGGGACCTATCTTGGGTATTAAACTGGCTGGACAAGACACCTTTTGAACTAATTTGAAAGGCATCTCTGGTGTTCCTTTTCCTACAAGACCTGCTTCCTCTTGGTGTTAACGACGGCTGGCAGAATTAGCAAAATATATGTCAGATCAGCAGATGCGAATTACATGCATCTTCCAGCAAGATGGGTCAGTCTTACTTTTCTTTCATTGCCAAGAACCCTTCTATGGATTACCAAACTTTGGTCATAAAACCTCTGTCTCATCTGGATATATCAACTGTTTACCAATTCTCCTAAGGTATTATGATTGGGTAATGTATTTGAAAAAGAAACCAATTTTCCCTAGTAAAATGTTTTTTTGAGAATACTTACCCAATCATTATACACATACACCTGCCCAGCCTACCCGCAGTTACATCCATAGAGAGTATGCCTTCCATTCCAGTAGTAACTAAAAGGTTCTTAAGCTTTGCCACCAAGTCTTATACCTAAGGGAAGATCACTCTGCATGCCAGTCACATAGGCCAGCAGACAACTTTTAACTCCCTTTAGCTAAAAGTAGTACCTGGGAGGGTTGGACATGTGAGGTAGTAATAGTTCTCCTAAGGTATTAAGATTGGGTAAGTATTGAAGAAGAAACATGCTTTACTAGGAAAAATTGGGGTTTTTTTTTGTTACTTCAAACCACGAATCTTTTGATCCAATAAACAATTATCTTTAATTGGAAACAATAGGACACACTTCCTCCATTATTGAATGTAAGTATTAAGATAAATGACACTTTTTAAAAAACAAACATGAAGGTTGATACACACAACAATAAAAGAATTGTAAGTTTTATCAATGATTTCTGCTATTAGTCTTGCCTTTAAATTAGAAAATGTTGATCATTCATTAGGTGCTTTGAGGTAAACTGTGGAGATTGTACACATGCTAATTAAAATTTACCAAATATACATCAGGAGAACTGGTGACTGGTGAAAAAGATTGTATGAATGTAAAACTACCAATAATATCATCAAATCATGAATTACAAGGCAAATAAAATATATTTGATCTAAGGAAAAAATTTGAAAAGAAAAGAACAAAAAACTTAACTTTTATTCAGCTTCATATTAAACTTCATGATATTACAAACAACTGTGTTTGTAACTTTTTTTGATGTTTAACAAATCAGATGATGTATTTCACTCTTTTCTTTTAAAAAAAAGTTTTTCATTGCAGTTCTCTACAATATTTTCAAATTTGTATATCCTTAAGTTGTCAGACTGTACCAATATATTACAGTTTCTGTTGATGAATTTGTTAACAGACATGTCACAAGTATGTAAGTTCAATTTTTGCAGTGGAATGCCTTTATCTCAGATTCCACACCTATCGCCCAACTCAGTTTCTGCCAGGGAAGACAGGGAAGGAAAAAATATGTTTAAAGTAAACAGACACTGCATAAGATATATTTTACTATTTGATAAGCTATCATACTTTTTTTCCAGATACTATTTCCTTTAAGTATTTCTGGCAGAACGAGTATCATCATCTGGATAAATCCACCACAGGTAATGATGTGGCGAGAACATTTTATGACTCCTTCCTCAGAAGAGCTGTCAGATTACTTCAGAGCAAAAGCAGTAGGTGTGCCTTCAAAGTTGACAAGATCTTGGAAGTTAACCTTCTTTATTACTCAGACCATTTCAGTGGAATTATTGTCCAGTTTAATGCAAGTCTGGCAGAATGGCAAAAGTCAATTACAATAGAAATCTGGATGCAACAGAAGAATTATTACAAAATTCTTAATCCAGAGGGACACATTGGGCGCTTGCAGAATCTAGAGGTAATCACATTTGTCTAGCTTTATCAAGAGCACATTGAATGCATGCAGAACCTAGAGCTTATCTTATTAATGTAGTTTTATTAAGTCCATAATGGATTCTTACAGAACCTAATGGTAATCATATCAGTCTAGCTTTATGAGGTATGCATTGGATGCTTATGGAACCTAATGGTAATCACATCAGTTTAGCTTTATGAGGAATGCATTGGGTGCTTTTTAGAACCTAATGGTAATCATATCAGTCTAGCTTTATGAGGAATGCATTGGATGCTTTTTAGAACCTAATGGTAATCATATCAGTCTAGCTTGATGAGGAATGCATTGGATGCTTTTTAGAACCTAATGGTAACACTGGACAACAAATTTTTACAAAAGTCATGTTACTGAAATAAAATTAGTCAATTCTTATCAATTTTTATGTGCTGAACACGAATATGACAGTCAAATTGCAAAATTGGCTCTAGTTTTTTTGTAATCTGCAAGAAATTAATGTTTACATAACGAAATGCATTCCAATAGTAAAAGGTCAACTGTAATAGCCTACCTATAAAAAATCAAGTCATTGACTACATCTTAGATTTCTTCGCCTGTCTCTTGTACAGCTGTTCGGGAGCATCTCTGAAGAGTGTCCAGCAGTAGTCAGCCAGCATTGTAGTGGACCATTTTCCCTGGTATCTTTGTTCCATTGTTGCGATATCTTGATGAAAACGTTCGCCGTGTTCATCACTAACAATACCACAGTTGCTAGGAAAGAAATCCAAATGGGAATGAAGGAAGTGAATCTTTAGAGACATATTGCAGCCAAGTTTCTTATACTTCATCAACATGTCTTCTACTAGTTCCTTATAGTTTTCTGCCCTAACATTTCCGAGGAAGTTTGTAGAAACTAGGCGAAAAGCATTCCATGCTTGTTTTGCGTCACCTTCCAGCAAGTTGTTGAACCGGTCATCTTTGAAAAGCTCTCGAATCTGAGGACCCACAAAAACTCCCTCTTTAATCTTTGCTTCGCTGAGTCGAGGGAATTTTTCATGCAGGTATCGGAATGCTGGCAAAGTCCGGTCAATGGCTTTCACAAAGTTCTTCATCAAACCTAGTTTGATGTGAAGGGGTGGTAGCAAGATTTTCTGAGCCTCAACCAGAGCTGGGTGTTGGATATTCTTCTCTCCAATGGCTACATTCTGCCTGTGAGTCCATTCCTTCCTCATGTAGTGCATTTCCCTTGCTCGGCTATCCCACTCGCATAAGAAACACATGTATTTTGTATATCCTTGCTGCAGTCCCATTAAAAGGGCAACTACCTTCAAATCACCACAGAGGTGCCAGCTGTACTTGTTATACTCAATGGAATTCAGTAGCTGCCTTAAGTTATCGTATGTCTCTTTCATGTGGACAGCATACGCTACTGGAATAGATGGAAGAATGTTTCCATTGTGCAAAAGCACAGCCTTGAGACTCAGTTTCGAAGAGTCCACAAATAGTCTCCATTCTTGTGGGTCATGAGTGATTTTTAAAGCATTCATGAGGCCCTCAATATCGGAACAGAATATCAGATTACTTTCCTTTCTGAAGAAAGGCTCCAATTGCTGGTGGCGCTTTCGATATGCAGTAATTGTGACATCTTCTTCTAGAAGATTCCATTGTTGGAGTCTTGATCCTAGCAATTCTGCCTTGTTCTTTGATAAGTCCAAATCACGAATCAGGTCATTTAGTTCTTCCTGTGTTATTCTGTGTGGGGTTGATGATGCACCACAGTGAAAATCTGGATCACTGCATGCTGATGGACCAGGAGAAGAACCCGGTCGACTCACCTTTGTCTTCGTCAGATGAATCAAGAGAATATTGTGCTGGAGGTTCTGGAATAGGAAGTCCCTCACCATGTGGAACTGGTCTCAATGCAGACGGAATGTTTGGGTAGACTATTCTCGACTTCTTTCGCTTCGTTATTCCGCCGGAAAGAGGAGGAACCAAGCAGAAGTAACAGTCATTTAGGTGGTTGCTTGGCTCTCTCCACACCATTGGGACTGCAAACGGCATTGATGACCTTTTGCAATTCAACCACTGTGAAAGCTGTGTTGTACATGTAGCACAGCATATATGCGGAGCCCAAGGCTTGTCTTGGTCACCAACCTTGCATCCGAAGTAAAGATGATATGCCTTCTTCACTTGAGAATTGATACTTTTCTTCTGGTTGGCAAATGTCACTTCCCCACAAATATAGCAAAAATTGTCCGCGGTATTAACACACTTTCGAGGCATTACTGTTCTTTATTGTACGTAAATGGATAAAATAATAAGTTTTATGTAACAGTAGCTTGAACTGTCTCGCACAACGTCTAAAATATTTTAAATGCTGAACCTATCTGATTGGGCTTTATATAGTACACTGCTTACGTCAGCTTCAGCAGCCGCCTGGCATTAGTATAATAGGCCTACACATGTATAGTACACTGCTGACGTCAACTTACTTCAGCAGCCGCATGGCATTAGTATTGCATTGCATCAGAAAATGATGCAATCAACTGTGGATGATGTGAGCATGATGGTATTATGCAATGTTACATCATTATTCCGGATGTTGCTGCAGTCCTACTGGAGAAATTTACACAGTGAAACATAGAAAATGAGGTATATGAATATCTTCAAAACGAGAGCCAATACAAATTTTTCACGGTTATATTCGTGTTCGGCACACCAAAATACTACAGATTAGGGCCTTTTCAAGTCAGTAATGATTTCACTGTTGACCAGTGTAATCATATCAGTTTAGCTTGATGAGGAATGCATTGGATGCTTTTTAGAACCTAATGGCAATCATATCAGTCTAGCTTGATGAGGAATGCATTGGATGCTTTTTAGAACCCAATGGTAATCATATCAGTCTAGCTTTGTGAGGAATGCATTGGATGCTTTTTAGAACCCAATGGTAATAAGATCAGTCTAGCTTTATGAGGAATGCATTGGATGCTTTTTAGAACCTAATGGTAATCATATCAGTCTAGCTTGATGAGGAATGCGTTGGATGCTTTTTAGAACCTAATGGTAAACATATCAGTCTAGCTTTATGAGGAATGCATTGGATGCTTTTTAGAACCTAATGCTAATCATATCAGTCTAGCTTTACGAGGAATGCACTGGATGCTTTTTAGAACCCAATGGTAATCATATCAGTCTAGCTTTATGAGGAATGCATTGGATGCTTATAGAACCCAATGGTAATCACATCAGTCTAGCTTTGTGAGGCATGCATTGGATGTTTATAGAACCAAGAGGTTATCCAGAGATGCTCAGAGGGGATGTGATCTGTGATTTGCACAAAACTTATATGAATTCGTGCACATGGAAACTTGTCATTATTGGAGTTGGGAAAGTGTTATTGGAGATAGCAGTGATTGATTTTAAACCCCAAAATAGCATTAAATATGAATCCAATATACATGCTGGATGGACAAAAACAGACAGCATGGTGGTCAACCCCTCATTGCAGCAGTATTTTTAAATTAAATGTAGAAAAGGCAGACAAGCAAGCCAAATTAAAATCAGTCAATTCAAAAATAGAGAGCATATTTAGTTTCTTTTCTCATCACAATTTTTCCGAGCAGGTTCATGTGCTAAGGGTCTTACAGAGTGGATCAGGAAGAGAGAGGGATGGATATTGAAGTATTATGTAAATATTGAACTATTGCCATTTCCTCATTCACCTCAGTTGTTCTAATCCCCCTGTCTTTTGTAAATATTGAACTATTGCCATTTCCTCATTCCCCTCAGTTGTTCTAATTCCCCTGTCTTTTGTGACATGGGTGGGGGGGAATCCCCTCATCAGGATAATATCCTGCAAGCATCACAAGGACACATTTCATGCTTATAGAACCTAGATTTAATCACATTAGTCTAGCCTTATCAGGAATGCACTGCATACTTACAGAACCTAGAGGTAATCACTTTAGACTAGCGCTTTATCAGGAATGCACTGGATTTTTATACAACCTAGAGGTAATCACTTTAGTGTCACATTATCAAGAACACATTGAATGGTTGTTATTAATCTAGTTTTATTACATGTCTACTTTAGTGTCATACATACTGTATATGAGAATGTTCATTTTTTGCTAAATAACTGAGAAATGTGCATTAAAAATGCAGATTTTAACTCATAGAGAATAAAGTGAAGATTATTTGTGCATCCTTGAATGTTTTATGGAAAATGCTCTGGAAATATTTTTATACTTACGGTGATAATAGGATTTCTGGAAGTGGCATACTGTCCCTCAAGTTTAGTGTATGTGGTGATAATAGGATTTCTGGAAGTGGCATACTGTCCCTCAAGTTTAGTGTATGTGGTGATAATAGGATTTCTGGAAGTGGTGTACTGTCCCTCAAGTTTAGTGTACGTGGTGATAATAGCTGAATCTAGTGATGACTCTTATGAATTTGTGGCTCATTTTCTTCATGTGAGGAAGTTGAACCCCTAGAAGATAACGAACATAATGAGTTAGAAAAAGATTCTGCTTGCTGAGGTTAGGCCATAATGCATCCACTTGTCCCAAATCAGACAAGAATGTTGGCAAGGATGAAGACCCTAAAGAGAACATAGGGAATAATGAGGCTGAGTAGCACTTGTGCTGTTCATTCTGGTAATTACTAATATCATTATGGTAATTATTATTATTATTATTTCATTATTATTTCAGTATTATAATGAAAAGAGAAGGCACAAATTTGGGCAAAACTTGGATGTCTTAAGAGCAG
The DNA here is from genome assembly GCA_028554795.2 of Sinohyriopsis cumingii. NCBI lineage: Eukaryota > Metazoa > Mollusca > Bivalvia > Unionida > Unionidae > Sinohyriopsis > Sinohyriopsis cumingii. Next base: position 88,461,707 of record CM068826.1, on the reverse strand, counting down.
ATTTTCATTTAGGCTTTGTTCATCAGTAACTTGTGGTGTTAAAACTGAAACACTTAAGGCTCAGGCTGTGACAGGTGTGGAAAGTTTGTTATTTTAAACCGTGATGAAATGCAGACCCTGAATGTACTTTGGGTGTAAATTTTTACTACCCTCCACGATAGTAAAATTTAAGAATTTTAATAAAAAGAAAAAGTAAATGTTGCCCTCAAGTATGCAGATGTTTAGCAAACATAAATTTTTTCTGTAGGTCTTGATGTACAATACTAGAGGCAGAGGAAGTATAAAGGTTTATGGGGGAAACAAATTTTGAGATTAATACATTTCTGATTAAATGTGCAGTTCATTATTATGGTACAATAGGTAAAACAAAAGTTCAACCCTGCATCACATATACATACATTTTGTACTTTCACAAGCAAGAACTTCTCATACATTTTACCCACAAGTTTGCTCTCAAACACAATAATGAGTGATGGAGTGTATTTACCATGTATATTGGTGTACCTGTGGAAATTGCAGCAGTAAAGAAACAGTTGATATATGTAGATACTGAAAAGAGATCAACATGATTTCGGATAAGACTGAAAAGGTCAAGGTGGATTGTGTCATTGATCATCCGGGACTTTAGACAGTTTGCTTGGATGGATATGTCCTGGAAGCAGCATACTGTGCCTACAGACAGCAATATGGAAGCTGCAAGGAAATTCTGTCAGAGTACGTGACCACATGTATGCAAAATATTCTTTCAGTAGTTCTGGTGCCACTATCAGGGTCAACTTTGGGACAAGTGGATGCAGTATACACATGTAGAAAAAAAAATTATGCTTTAAATACTTTTCATAAAATCTCAAAACGTACCACTTTACTTGATTGTGAAATTGTTACCCAAATTTTCATTTTGAAAAAGATCCTGCTAAAATCATGTGTCCATTATCTTGAAAATTGTCATGAAAAATTCTTTAACTTTAATCCACTGTAATTTTATTTCTTGAACAGATTCTATAGTATGAAATTAAAAGCATATTGCTGTCTGTTCATGTTCACTTTTGATTCATTTTGTTTCCTAACAATGGTTGTAATAAAATAATTTTATGCTAAAAGTCGTGACTCTGAAAACGTGAAATAAGTAACAGAAAACTGGAATACATGAAATAACATAACTTTATTCAAGTTTAGAAATTTGTTATATATTCTATTTTCAGTCATAGTAAATATATTGCTGCATAGAGGTGGCAGTAACTATCAACTGACTTCCTGACTATTTCCTCCAGTGCTGCCATTAATTCTTCAACACAGTTTGAAGAAGAAAACACTGTTCCCCCAATAATTCAAGAAATTCTGACAAATTTCGTCCATATTTACACTGACAATTTACAAAAGAGAATTAATGGAATTGGAAACAAGATTTAAATAGTATTCATTTTAACTTACATATAAATCATAGTTGTTGTTGTTGTTGTTGTTGTGGGGTTTAATGCCATTTTTCAGCACACGATAGGCTATACACAATAGGCTATATATACATGGTGGCCAGTATTAATGGTGGAGGGAGAACCCGGGAAAACTCCAGAAAAAACCACTGACCCACGAGAAGCTACTGGCAAGCTTTCTAACATACCCACATTGGCCGAATCTGAGACTCAAACCCATGCAGACAGAGGTGAGATGGCCCACTTGGCTACTCGGGGCCCCCTTAATCAAAGTTGAATGACTGAATAATAATAATAATAATATTATTATTATTTTTTGTTGCGATATATGATTTTGAATATGTGATATAAAAAAAATGGCTGCATTGATTTTGTTTTGATTAAAACCTGTGAAGTCTGAGTCGATTTGTTTTAGTTTCTGTGCGTGTATGTAAGTGGGGGGGGTTAATGTTGGAGGGGGGGCTGACTGTATTCCTAGTGATAGGTTCACTGTCCAACTTTAAATATAACTTTAGACATACAACTGTTCATATTACTATATGTGCTTGTATATGATTTTATCAAATGGTATCATTCATTGTAGTAAAAACTGCAATATCTACTTACCCATGGCAACATACTGTCCATTAGAATAGTGAATGGTTGTCATATTCTCTCTAATCCATTTCTGTATCTCGACATGCCTGTCCTATACACTGTTACACTGCAGACATCATAACAACTGAAATTTTTTTAAAGCTATGTTAAAAATCCAAATCACACACACACATACACACTAGACATGCCTGTCTGTAATAATAGTGTCTGACTCCACACCATGGCTCTGTAGTTTCTTGATGGCTCTAGAAAGTCCCTCTTTCTCCATGTGGTAACTGCTCTTCACTTCATTACTCTGGAAAAAGAGAAAGAAAATTGCTTTGGACAAAATTAACATTACTTCTATTTCTTCAAATGTGATGTTATTTGTATCACAGCTTAAATGTATTTACCAACATTTTGAAAATGGACTTTTGCATTAAGTAACATTGAAAAAGTAAGCTCATTTTCTTTCATGAATGTCATGTATGAATGCTGACAAGTACATGAAAGTTTCCAGTGCCTTTGCTCCTTCTCTTTACTTGCTGGACATTTACTGTGTAGTAGGTGAAATTTTAGATGTGTATACTGATCACCATGGTTTTCACACAGATGAGGAACATGATCAATTAAAGTGTATCATTGCTAAATAATAACAAGCTGACAAGTGCTTGGTCTACCGAGTAAAACACTTAATAATCGTACTGAAGTTAGTTAATACAACGTTATATGTTTCATTTGCTTAATGGTGAGGTTATCAATACATTGAGTCACTTTACATCATTGAAGTACAACAGTACACATCTATAGCATCAATGAAAGATATTACTAAACTAGATGAGTTGAAATATGTGGCAGTGGAGTGTGCATTCATTTACTAATATATATATACAGTGTATATATATATATATATATATATATATATATATATATATATATATATATATATATATATATATATTATAGTTATCAAAATCAATTTATTTTCCTCTCACTAATGCTTGAAGTCTCTTTGATCTCTTAAGTATCATATCAGTCTGACATTGAACAGCAATACTGCCGGATGGTGTGTCTAGTCCCTGTAATAAGTGCATAACTTGAAAAATGTGTTTGGCAAATTCTAGTGAATGCCTTTGCATTAGATATGGTAGTCACACATGAAGTCTTTTGCATGTCTGAACAATAGTTGACAAAGCACCAAACCTTATTCATTACTTTAACAACTAAGGGTTTATCATAAAGTTTTACATATTACCAACACATTGTAGTTTTTCCACAATAAAAAATTATCTATTGATTTGTATGCTGATATAATTTGTGAGGCCTTAGGAATCCAAATGAACTTTGAAGCTATGCAAACCATGTAAACATGGGGAATGAATGGAAAGTTTATTGTGACGTCTAAATGCACAAGATTTTTCACGCCGTCTGCTGTCTTTGGTTCTAACTAGAGCATTATCTTCCAGGTGCTCTTCTCAAAGCTCTCATTCAGTACATAACAAAAAGATATATATATATATATATATATATATATATATATATATATATATATATATATATATATATATATATAATTAGAGCAGCTTTAGAAGGTAAAATCTTTACACCGACAGCATTAAACAGTATTTTACAAGAATTCTTTTTCTATGGTGAATAATAATATTATACTTTCCACACTGAATGAACTTACTATTCACACTAACAATAAATGGTTTGTAGGTTTGAATCTGACATAGACCTGCATCCATCAATGCAGTGGTGTATATCTGGACAAGAAAGGTAATTTACTCCCATTAGCTCAACACTGCTGGATAATTTGCCTTTGCAATTAAACACAATCAATACATTAACTATTCACAACATTTTGGCTTTCACAGAAAACGTTTTGTCATTATTATTATTATTGTTGAAAATAGCAATGAAATAAGCATGGGCATCCACATTATTGTTTTCTTGGGGGTGGTGAGGAAAAGCCAAGGGATACACACACATCATGGTAAAGTTGGATTCATTTTTTGGGGTAGAGGTGGGGCTATTATGATTCGCAAATACCCTCCCACTAAAATCACCCTCTCCCATTTATCATTCTTTTGCTAGGTATATTTATGGCAAAGGGGTAGGGGCTGACAACCAATAATATAGCAAGATAAAGATATATAAATGTATTTTACCCTCGCTAGCTCTTGCTTCTGAAAAGCTTCTCTCAGTCTACATGTTGTTAGGCCTGCTGTAACCCTTTGTTTTTGTTGATCTGTTGTTCATGGACTCAGAGTTATCTGTTGAGAAAACACACTTGGCACTGCATTTGGCAGGAGACATCTGTTGATCTTAATGCCAAACGACTCTTTAATTTGATAGCAGTATAAAAATCATTGTCTCTCAAATGGTCACTGCTGACAACTTGACTATCTCACCTGTCACTGGATGGATTATGACACAGTACCAACTAGGCCTACTGAATGCAATTGAGCCAACAACCATAGTATAAATGCATTGTTCCCTACACCACGTCACTTCCGCATTGTTTTACAGAAATTGTAGAGCGCAAAATCGGCTAGGAGCATGCTACCTCCAACAATATAAAATCAATGTTTTTGTAGTCATTATTTTCTGTAATGGTGAGGTATTTGACATAATACCTTTACAAATTACGTCTAGAAGATTAAATTTATCACATAAACGAAAGTTGGGTGAGTACACTAGTAGACCTTTAAGAAAATATTGGATGCTTAGAGAACCTAAAGGTAATCACTCCAGTCTCATTATATCAAGGACACATTTGATGCTTATAGAATAATAATAATAATAATAATAATAATAATAATGAGGACTTTGTATAATGCCTAATCTTTAGAAGCTCTAAGCGCTTTACAACATTAGACAACAGCTATAGCATAAAATAAACATATATAATGATATTATTTCAAAAACCAAACACCATGAAATTAGAAAACATAAAAACATGCTAAAAATATTTAAGGTAGGGAACATTATTAGGTCTTTAAGTTTGTTCTTGCAGTCAAAATAAGTGAGTTTTAAGAGCACTTTTGAATGGGATCACTCTCTTTGTGTGTAAGTTCAGTGGGCAATTCATTCCACGTTGCTGGGCCCTGGTATGCAAAAGAATGTTGTCCAAATGACATTATTTTCATAGTGGGAATAATGAGTATACGATTGTCAGAAGAGGAGCATAAGTATCTTGCTGGTATGTACACATGGGTGAAGTCGGATAGGTGTATTGGACTGGAGTCCGTCAGTGAAACAGTGCAGAGAATAAATTTTGTGTTTGATTCTGGATTGAATGGATAGCCAGTGTAGGGTACAGAGCAGCGGGGAGGTGTGCTCTGATCATGGTACTCTAAGTATGATCTGAACAGTGTTTTAGTGGCATCAACTGAAAGATATTTGTGAATGGAGCTGATGAGTCTCAGCTCAAAATATGCAGCCTTGCATATGTTAATGACATGTTGGTGCAACATGGGAGTACTGTCCAGAGTGACGCCTAGGTTTCATACTGACTGTGAATTTAATGTTGGTGTTGCTGATATTTATTGTTTGAGGTTTGTGTTGGAATTTTGTGTTTGGTTCTGGATTGAATGGATAGCCAGTGTAGGGTACAGAGCAGTGGGGAGGTGTGCTCTGATCATGGTACTCTAAGTATGATCTGAACAGCTGTGTTTTGAACTTTTTAAAGTTTCTGAAGTAGATATTGAGATGAAACAGACAGAATTGAGTCACATTAGTCCAGACTTGAAAGTACTAATAAACACACAAGTGTTTTAGTGGCATCAACTGAAAGATATTTATGAATGGAGCTGATGAGTCTCAGCTCAAAATATGCAGCCTTGCATATGTTAATGACATGTTGGTGCAACATGGGAGTACTGTCCAGAGTGACACCTAGGTTTCATACTGACTGTGAATTTAATGTTGGTGTTGCTGATATTTATTGGTTGAGGTAAAGGATGTGAATGAGAAAGTCTTTGTGTTGTGATCAGAATGGCCTCAGTTTTATCATCATTCATCTGCAACTTGTTACATGTCATCCATGATTTCACATCAGAAATGCACCTTTCTACACCTTGGATGGTAGCATCAACTTCAGTTGGGTGGCTAGATTTGTATACTTGGGTGTCATCAGCGTACAATTGGTGAGACACTGGATGATGATCCATGACACTTGAGAGCGACTGAGTGTACAGAATGAAGAGAACAGGTCCAAGAACAGACCCCTGTGGAACACGACAACATAGATTAACTGGGCCGGAGCGTATTCCATTTGCAGACACAATGTGTGTCCTGTTGACCAAGTAGGACTTGAACCACAGTAAGGCTGTATCATGAATGCCAAATACATGCTGGAAATGGTGAAGTAATATATCATGGTCTATTGTATCAAATGCTGCAGACAAATCAAGGAGGGTGAGGACTGTAATCTTTCCGCTATCCAAAGCAGAGAGAATGTCATTAACTACTTTTAGAAGAGTAGTTTCAGTACTGTGGCAAGGGCAATATGCAGATTGTACATTGCTAAAAAGACTTTGAATTCAGATGAGATACAAGCTGGGATAGAACAACCTTTTCTAAGATTTTTTATATGAATGGGAGATTAGAAACTGGGCGGTAGTTCTTTAAATCCAATCAATATTTATATTGGGTGAACAAATTTTCAACCAGAATTAACAAGAAGGGGGATGTTATGTACTTTTTCAGGCTCCACCATCTGTTAAATTTTAATTTGACTGGACAACAGAAAACACTTAGAACAATCTTATTTAGCCCTCTTTAATCCAGGAACAACCTGACGAAAAATATGCTGAAACTTTACAATAGGTTGGTTGCATTGTTCTAATAAATCCCTTTTGTAAGTCACTGTTCATCTAATTTTTTCTTATGAATTTACATGACATCATTTTGTTTAATTACTGTAATTAAAGGTAAATCACTACTCAGGATCAATAAAATACAGAGGTAAGTGCTTTCAGAGCAAATAAGAAATGATACATCATAATGTTTCTCACATATAAAGAAATGTACCTAAATATGGAGGTACTCTTGTATTTTATGGAGATATAAAAAATTTGAACTTCTAACTGAAAGTATGATGCTGAATGGAAGATATCATGGCTCAGTTAATAGAGGTAAAAATGTGGTAATGTTTAAACTTTTATATATTATTAAATCAGATAAATTGTGAAAATTCACCTGTTTCGAAATAAATGATGCTACATCAGTTTCATTGGAACTTTCAAATTTTTATAGGTGGGAACTGATGTTGACCCAAAAGAGCTCATTTTCCGAAACTATGCCAGACTGATGGGTCCCTACAGCGAGGTTCAGCTCAGACATGTCTGGGGGCAGGGCCCAGATTTCTCAGTAACTGTAGCCTGGATAGATCCCATAGGGGTTATAGCTGCTGTTCAGGATGTGTCAATACCTACACAGACCTACATAGGGTCTTCTAAGCCCAAGTTGAAGACTCCTTTGAGACCTGGAATTTGGACAACCAAGCTGTTGTACAAGTTGGAGGTGGTGGCAGAAACCCAGTTTCTTGTATTGCCATTGGCAGTACTTCATGGCCAACCTCTTCGGCCATCACAAGCCATTATGATTCACAATGGTCCAAGTGGCCTATATGATTCAAGAGACTTTAAAGAATTCCAGGATAAACTGAAAGTAAGTGTGAGTGAGTCCCAGAATCTAAAAGCTAAAGCTGTGATAAATGGAATGAAGACAGGGGAAGCTCTTAGTGAGTGGATAGATGAGCTGAGTGCCAAATTTTGGGATGTTCAGGATTCCTGTTCAAAACAGGACCTTGAGGAAACTTGTCCATTGCTAAATGTTTGTACAATGTCCCACTGGAGTTCCATGTATCCAGATCCAAAGTCAGTAGTGGAGGTGATACTGGATACAACCTGACATTTATTTATAATTTAATATTTGAAAATTTATTTATGGCCAGACTCATCAAACATATTAAATAATTATATGTCAATCAACAGAGCTGTAGTGGGGAAAAATGCCAGTTAGTATTGTTCATCCAACTATACCAAAAAAAGCACACTAATCCAACAGTCAGGTAGATCTTGCTGTTAGATGACGAGAATCTTCCCCATGTACATGCCTTGGGCAGGATATGGAAATCTAATTCAAAGGGATACAATTTCTTTCAGGAGTGAGGCTCGCCAACTTTCTGGCACAAATCCTTGCCCTCAAGGATTAGATTTCTCAATCTTATCACACATGGATTCTTTACTCTCGCTAATTACCTGCTTGTTTTTGTGAAAACATTGCAAGGTGCACAAATTGTCCTTTACAGCATATGCATCAGTGACCTCAAATGAATGATGCCACTCTCTTATGTGTTACAGCATTGTTTGGTGTTTGGTTGTGGTCACATCCAGATATTAGCATACAGTTTCTTGTGGTGTGTTTTATTCTTGTCCTCTGTATGTGCCTGACCCAGCATAAATGACTCTGCATCCCACATTGTGTGTAAATTGGCAGAAAACGTACAATTGTGTTACATTCTCAGGTCTCACAGAATAGAACAGTTTTCATAGTAGAGAATTAAACTGTAATGACACTACATACAAAGTGGATTTTCAGCTTGTTTGCTTAACATTGATTGGTATGATTCTCATTTGTGTTTTAATAAAAAGATGGTTCGACATCTCTGTAATTTCATGTATTTACCTGCTAACATTTGATATTTGCATTTTTCCTTGGGGATGACAGATGATTTGCAAATGTGGTTATTTCTCAATAGTTCTTCAAAGTTTGCTGTCTTGCAAGGCACTCGTGTACATTGTCCATTTAAGGATCAAGTAAAGCCAACATAACTTGATTGATGCCTTCACCTGGGAAACTTAAAATAAAAAAAGTTAAGTTTTTTTCTCCATTTTGAGAAAAGAGATAATAAATGTTTTTTTCATGTATTAGCATTCACTGAATTCTTTTGCTTGGAGCTCAAACTTCAGTGATCCCTGTAGCATCAGGCAGATTTTGATAACAGGAAATACATATTTGAACCCTGCAATAACTTGGAATAAGTCAAGGATTTTACAATCATCTATGAACTGTTCCTATATAAAGTCATATTAAATCAAGAATTGGGGTGGATAAATGATACTGGACTGTATGTCCTTTATAACTAGAATTTTTATTGTCAAAACAATCCTCTCCTCCTCTTTTCAAGTTTTGTCCTCATAAGGAGGGGTGGCTTCATTAGAGTGTAAAAAATATATTTAAAGTGAATTGTTAGGTGAATTTTGTTGAGAAAGAATTATAGTTTCCCTTCTTTGGTGCAGAGTAAAGTGGTTTCTGTCAAGGGTTGTTTGTTTTAGAAGGGCTTTATAAGCAAGGGAACTGCTGTGTAATTTTAATGCCTCCCAGTCAGTCAGTTTTTTATGTTGTTGCCAAGCTATTCTTAGCATTTGTTTCCGTGTAGTTATGTAACTAGATAGTAATATTTGCATATTTGGTTACCAGGGTTTGCATTTTAAGTTATACGTAGCAGACTCCTCAGTTACCTTTAAAAGTAAAATTTAATAAATGTTTAATTCTTTTTGAAAACTAAGATTCTGATTAAGGACATTTGCTTTTACCTACAGATAAAATTATTCTTTTTTTCTCAACATGTTCTGCCCTTTGATATGACGTGCCTCAAGAGAACTTACTTTAAATATATTTTAGTTTTAATATCAATATTGTTTTAGCTTTTGAGCTTTGAGATGTGTATGCTTCTGGGTCAAGTTTTATACACATGCTATAATAAGCGAGAGCAGATTATGTTGTGATGTCCATCCATTGGTCAGTTGTCTATCATCTACAGATAGCAGATTTTGTATACAGCTTGCACCTGGAATAAAAATTGTCCTGACATATGATATGTTATTCATAGCACTCTTCAGGCACAGGGACTTGATTGCTTGGCTTTTGGTTTGATGAAAGACAATAAGGGATTATGGGATGATTCATGTGTGTGAGCCATGAGCAATTGTTTTGTTTTTGGAGGAATATTGTAAAACTTCACACAGTTTCATCTCATGGTCTGACTGGTCCTAAATGAAAATGTGGTCATCTTGAAAATCTTACTTTTTATTGGATGATCTTATCAACATAAGGTTTTCACCAGAAGACTTTTTGTGGCATGAAGATTGTCATAAATGAAAACATGGCAGATCTGAAATTCATCATGGCCACCACATTGTATGGATAGTCAGACCAAGATGGTGTTTTCACTAACAAATTGCTTATGACATAGTCCCAAATTAAAATATAGCTGATCTGACATCCAACATGGCTGCAATAGAGGCTATCTTGAAATGTTTGTGTCACTACTCCTATATCAATGGTTATATCAACTTAATAGTCTCACTGAACACAATATGTAGATGGTGTCTTATGGTTTCATCTCCTGAATGGAAGGTTATTAAGTTTTGTTTCTTTGGGGAGGATCTTATTTAATGACAGTGAAAAAAATTCAGTTGAAATTTCTTCCAGCTTTATCTTATACAAATAAATCTCTTGGATAAAATGTTTTGGAAACCGTGTTTTTATGGAAATGTTTTCTTACTTGAACATGTACTGAGTATATTTATAAATTTATTTATATACTCACTGATAAGTTCAATCTAATTGCGAAACTGCATAGACCCAAGTCTTCTGGTACATTATCTGCTGGCAGATCGGGGTCTTTGTTGTACTGATTACTTTTAACAAACTGCATAGACCCAAGTCTTCTGGTACATTATCTGCTGGCAGATCTGGATCTTTGTTGTACTGATTACTTTTAACAAACTGCATAGACCCAAGTCTTCTGGTACATTATCTGCTGGCAGATCGGGGTCTTTGTTGTACTGATTACTTTTAACAAACTGCATAGACCCAAGTATACTGGTACATTATCTGCTGGCAGATCGGGGTCTTTGTTGTACTGATTACTCTTAACAAACTGCATAGACCCAAGTCTTCTGGTACATTATCTGCTGGCAGACCTGGATCTTTGTTGTACTGATTACTTTTAACAAACTGCATAGACCCAAGTATACTGGTACATTATCTGCTGGCAGACCTGGATCTTTGTTGTACTGATTACTCTTAACAAACTGCATAGACCCAAGTCTTCTGGTACATTATCTGCTGGCAGACCTGGATCTTTGTTGTACTGATTACTTTTAACAAACTGCATAGACCCAAATATACTGGTACATTATCTGCTGGCAGATCTGGGTCTTGTTGTACTGATTACTTTTAACAAACTGCATAGACCCAAGTATACTGGTACATTATCTGCTGGCAGATCGGGGTCTTTGTTGTACTGATTACTCTTAACAAACTGCATAGACCCAAGTATACTGGTACATTATCTGCTGGCAGATCGGGGTCTTTGTTGTACTGATTACTTTTAACAAACTGCATAGACCCAAGTATACTGGTACATTATCTGCTGGCAGATCTGGATCTTTGTTGTACTGATTACTTTTAACAAACTGCATAGACCCAAGTATACTGGTACATGATGGCAGATCTGGTGCTGTGCAGTTGGAGTTCATTTTTAAGCAAGTCTATACAGTACATTGATGTGTACTTGTTGGTTTTTAAGAATTTTGAGTAATTCTACTGGATAAAAAAGACAAGATGGTAGTGATTAGTGTAACATGTTAGGTCCAGAATATCAGGTTTTTAATTTCTGCTTACGTGAAATACATTTGGGCAGTTTTTAAGATGAATTTCATTGTTCATCATCAAATGTTGCTTTCTGTTAGGAAAGGAAATTTAAAATGCAGGTTTTATTTGAAAGTAAAAATATAAATTTGTTGTCAAATGACATTTATTTTGTTTTGGAAGTATGCAATTTATTTTTGGATAGATACAGGTCTGTTAGTAAAATTTGCTGTTCTTTGTTTTTTATGTGTATACATGATAAAACATTACCATATATTAGTCATACTTTTCTTTTTAATTCTTTTTACTTTTTTAATGGTATTGTGATGGTATATTTCTAGGAATTTACATTGATTTTCATGATGTTTTAAAGATATTTCCTGGATTTTTGTTTTATATGATAAGGAAAAAATAGTCCAGTTATACAGGCTTATCCATGGTTTTCATTAATCATCAGAGATTATTATGACATACATGTACTGTATTTTCCAGCCTATAAGTCGATGAGGAATATAAGTCGTATTCACTAATTTTGTAAATTTTCCATCATTCATCCATATATGTCAGTTCGGAGTATAAGATGAGGCTAGGTCAATAACTTGGCTTCGTATTTTACACTAGTAACTTCCAGTTTCATGACTATTAATGGTATCACTGTATGATATTCCATATTACAAGCAATTGTGAAATTACATCACCGATGCTAACATGTTTGTGATTTTACTCCTGTACAAGACACTGCTATATTCCGTTATCAATTGACTCAGCTGACTAAACAGTCCATGCTTATTTTAATTATGATATCCATTGCAACAAGAGCCACATGGATGTGCATGCTATGTACATGTTAATTAAAGGTCTAAAGCTTTAACCTGATTATTCCAGTTGAAACCATTCTTGAGTGCAAGATTCAACAAATGATATCAACTTGGTGAGGCTAACAATAGGGATATGAGGCTATCCATAGGGAAATTAGAAATGTGAAGAAAATTTAAGAGACAGAAAAGTTACAAACGAAAAATAATTACAAATACTTTTTATTATACTTTTACATATCTGTGAAATGCAGTATCAAATTTACACAAATGGACAGTTTTATAATACATATTAATTAACATGTCAATTATAACTGAAAGCACATCCGTGTAATTCATTTTATTACCTGTAGTAGAAATGTTCCACATTCTAATTAAGAAAATAAGTTCACTTAATCATCTCCAATATCTGAAAATCCCTCGAAGTCTTCATCTTCTGTATCAGAATGAAAAATGGTGGTAATTTCCAAATTGTCAGTCTTAATCCTGTCTTGGACATACTCGTGGAAATTGTTCATTTTTTTCCAGAAAGTCTACTCGTAGTTTCTGTGTCATAGTAGTGTGTTGTCTTATACTAAGTCTCTATCTTTGCATGAACCAAAAACACCATGACACACTTCCACTGAAACTTTCAATTCCTAATTCAGTTGTGATTTCCTGTGCCTCGAGTCTGAGATCAGCAGAGTTCACTCCACGACATGCGGCGCATTGTGTCAGGACATATTCTTCTAATTTATCCTCAATATTAATCCATCTTGCTTTGCAGCCACGATTTGTTTTGTTGTTTTTTTGTAGTGCATAATGCAAGCTTAGCTTTTTACACCAATCCCGGACACATTTTTCACATACACCATATTTCCTGTGAGCAGCCATATTCCCACCTTTTTCTTCCGCGAACATTACAACTTCCAGCTTAAAAGCCGCTGTGTAAGACTTGCGTAATTTGATGGGAGGCATTGTGAGATAAGTTGTACGATTTGTTCGGGGATATTTATATGAATGATTATGACTGAAAAGGTTGATCAAAATGTACTTTACTCATTAAAAAGTGCCAGTACTATAGCAGTGAAAACAATGCCCATAGTTACATTCATTATTTACATCCAGAGAAGGGAGTGGGCATCATTTCATATGGTTCTTAATCTACTTGGTATTAAAATGGTTAAAAAGGATGAATAAAACAAAATTATTTCAAATTTTTTTTTAGGAATAAACAATATGCTTTGAATTAGTACAGTACACTATAGAGCAGAGGTGGGCAAACTTTCCAGTGCAAGGGCCACATACACAAATTTACACCTTGTCGCGGGCCACATAGTTCATTAAGTAAAATAATTAATATTTGAAATAGCAAAAACAAAAGGTTTTTCTAAATAACATCATACTTATTTTTCAGTTGTTAATATGTTGTTAATATTTGAAAACTTAAACTTCAAAAAAAGCACATTTATTTGATAAACAGAGTAACATAAACACTGACTCTCGGTGCAAATGATATAGCTGATCACATTCATTGACCAGTTTGTCAAAATTTGGTGACAAGTTGCTCGTGCTGATCTTTAAAACTAAGTGAAGATTTGAATCTGTGAGAAGCGATCTGTTCTTTGACTTGTCAACTTTCATAGTAGAGAACGTCTGCTCACAAATGTAGGTTGATGCAAACAACACAAACATCTTTCTGGCAAATTCTTTCAGATTTTGAAACTTTCCTGGGTGCAGAGAAGCATAAAACTCAATATGGGGTTTGGTTTCAAAAGTTCTTCTTAAGGAGTTGTTGGCCTGCAAATCGGTCAGTTCCATCTGCAGTTTTTCAGTAGCTGTTTCAATGTCACAAGCAAAAGGTGAGCTGAGCAGGTCGAACTGTTGTTCCATTGCCTTGAAATCGGCAAACCTCCAGATAAATTCTTCTTTTAAAGCCGTGATCTGACAACTGTACTTGTCAGATAATGCTTGTGAAACAGTCTGCGTCTTCAAAAGAGGAAAATGAGCAAAGTTCTGCTCATTCAGCTGCTTGGCAAAAAGTTTAAGCCCCATTTGAAAGGATTTCACTTCCACGTACAATTCATGAGCAAATACACCTTTTCCTTGAAGTTTAGTGTTCATCTCATTCAATTTTTGCATTATGTCCACAACAAATGCAAAATCACAAATCCATTCTTCACTCTGCATTTGTTTTGAAAAGTCACAAGAAATATCTTTCATAGAAAAAAACATGAGAATCTCTGCTTTGAGGTCCCACATCCTCTTTAGTACTTTTCCCATGCTTAACCAGCAGACATTTGTGTGGTACAGCACATCAGTGAAATCAGCTTCCACATCTTCCAACAGGCTTCGGAACTGCCTGTGTTTCAGTCCCCTTGCTCTTATTGCATTCACTGCACACACGACAGGATCCACAACATGCTTAAGATTTAAAGAAGACTTACAGAGGCTTTCTTGATTTACGATGCAGTGAAAGGACAGTACACTGTGCAGTGAGAAATCTTTAATTTTATTGTTCGTTAACTTCACAAGGCCAGAATGTTTACCTGTGAGTGAAGGAGCCCTATCATTTGTAATACTTGCCAGTTTATCTAAGCTTAATCCAGATCTGATTAAACTGTTAATGACACTGTTATACAAATCTTTCCCAGTACAAGTGTCTTTGAGAGACTCCATAGATAACAATTCCTCTGTAATGTCAAAGTTTTCATCAATTCCTCTGATAAAAATAAGCAACTGTGCAGTATCCTGAAGATCAGTACTCTTATCCAAAGCAGTAGAAAACCACTGAAAACTATCACTGGCCTTTAACAGTTGTTCTTGAAGATTCACTGCAATTGTGTCTATGCGACGAACAATAGTTCTTTGTGATAATGATATGGCTTCTACTTTTGACTTGGCTTCAGGACACACAACACTGAAGCGCGCTGGTTCTGATGACACACAGTCAAGACACACTGACGATGCAATCAGCCAATCACGAGCGTGTGAACAGTGAAAGACAACTCATGCGCGCGTGCACCTCAATCAACCCACCTGGTGGGGAAACAAAATCATCAATTTCTATGGCTTTTCCCACTGGGTGGGTATTTGGCATCGCGTGGTTACATTTCTCTCAAAATTAGAAAGAAATTTTACACTTGAGAAAATTAAGTAGTGTGAACATAGAACTTGTTCTTAGGCCGCATGAAAACCCTTGTCAGGTCGAATGAAAGCCCTTGGCGGGCCGCATGTGGCCTGTGGGCCGTAGTTTGCCCACCCCTGCTATGGGGGTGCTCACCAGTTGATATGTACTTTTGAGAGAGTGACGTATGTAAGGTGAAGTAGTTCGCATTTAAAACATGCACAATGGAGAGAATGTTGGCATATCTCTATGCTACATTAATGTAATGTGGATTATATTTCTTTGGATATTGTACTTTTGGAAATTTTACATGATTTAAGCACACTGCTAACTAAATGACTGCTCCCTTGTGTTAAAAAATCAGCCTGAATTAGTCTAAAGTACACTATACATAGGGAAAATGAATTTTGCCAGACTAGACAATACCAGCTTCTGAAAGTGTAATGAATGAATTACCAAATATATAAAATGTAAAAAGAGTTATCGGCTCTTTTTTATACAATTTACGTCTGAAGTTCAGGAAGTGAAAATGACCAAGTAGAGCTCGCACTTTTTTGAAAGGTGCACATCTGAAGTAAGGCCAAGCTGTATACTCTATAACCCATAGTACACCCATCAATCATACACCAAAATAATGGGAATTCAAGGTTCTTTGAATTATACCTAAGATATACAAGGTCTTTTATAATAGCCAGTGTAACCAGTGAGGAAAGCTGGGGAAGTTTGTTTTCTTTAAAATCCTAACCCTATGCAAAATATGAAACTGTAGAGCACCACCACAGAGTATAAACCGTAAGCGTGCTATGCGGCCCAGTGAATTTTTTATGGTAATTGTTTTCTTTTATTTCATGTTTGAGAAATAAGAAAATACAGGCAGAATGCAAAACAAATAATGACAAAAATTATAAATATAAATGCAGTCATATTAATTTATAGCAATTTACTGACATAGTAATTTACCATATATACTCGTGTATAAGCCCATTCGCATATAAGCCGACCCCCCGGCTGAACAGGTAAAAATATTAAAAAGTGCATGACCCATGTATAAGCCAACCCATAAGTTTTAGACTACATCACAAGATGCACAAAGTGAGTTCTAAATACATTTATTTAAGCAAATCACATTACTAAAATAAATATCTTCAGACTTAACGAAAATGAAAGTAAGAAAGCTAATTTATATGTTGAAATAAAAACAGTTTATCTTCAATGTTAAGTCTTAATTGAAATTTAAAAAAATCCTCATTCTAAAATCATGAATTACAAAAGTTCTGTCACTTTTAGAATCCTTCAAAATCTGGCTCGGTATCGGAATTGCCAAATAATTCATAAAACTCTGCTTCTGTTATGGGCATGCTGTCATCGTATACGTCGTCATTATCATCATGGTTATCCGATAGTGTGTTGTTCTCCTTCTCCTCGTCATTGTCGGATTCAAATATGGCATCATCCTCCGTTCCATCCATGACATTGCTGATACAGCACTTTTGAAATGATTTTGCAATCATTTCCGATGAAATTTAGTCCCATGTGTCTTTGACCCACTTTGCGACCAAGTCGATGTCCAGCCTCATTAAATTCCCATTAAGTTCTTCACAGCGCCTGAACAAACCCATTCTGACCACATCTTTCATAACTTGTCCTTAAACGGCTTGTTAGGGCAGACATCAAGAGGTTGTAACACTGATGTTAAACCTCCTGATATCACAGCCAATGTTGTTTTCATTTTCTTTGCATCCTTTTTGACTTCATCTGTCTTGTGTGCTTGAACATGTCCCAGACAAGCATTGAAGGTTTCTGAAGAAGTGCACCTGGTCTCTTGTTCCAGAATTTCTCCAACCATTCAATCATTCCACTTTCGTCCATCCATCCCTTTTCATGTGCACGAATGATGACACCAGCAGGAAATTTCATGCTTTTCGGCAGTGTCTTCCTTTTAAAAATGATGACAGGAGGCAGCTTTGATCCATCAGCTAAACAGGCCAAAACAACCGTGAAATGCGTTTTTTCATGGCCGGTCATTTTTATCAGAATAGTTTTCTCACCAACAGATTGACTGTTTCATTGCTTGGTAAGTCAAAGGTCATAGGCGTCTCATCCATATTTCCGATTTGTGATAGTTCGAACAAGTACTCCTTTCTGCGTTTAATGATGAATGCTGAAATGATTCAATTTTTTCTTCCAAGTCTTTTGTAGCTTTTGTGCTATCTTCGTTCACTGCCTGAGACAGAAACCATGCCGGTTCATAAAACGAGAACACCAACTGGCTGATGTAACAAATTTTGAATCTGCCATCTTGTGTTTGTCATCTTTTGCCATCTGCATAGCACGCAGACGAATTGCAGTTTGTGGGACAATTAGTCCGAGTTTCCTCTGACCCTTGCCACCCCATTTTTTATATTTGGACATTTATGTTGGGGTGTAGGGTCAGAGCGCATTCCCTATCAAAAAGTTGGAATTCGCCGACACCATTTGGTGTCGGCATGGGGTAGCCGCTTTCTAGCCGACCCAGCACACTTGAACGACCTTTCATCGAGATATACCTGCATGAAATCGATAGGAATATGATTTATTTTCTCAAAAATCGTGAGCATAGCAGTCGTCATGTCTTTAATCCGCTGACAGACTAGTCGAAAGTATGTCGTTGCTGAAATTTGACCTGGATCTGCTCATTTGCATTCCGAGTCACATGACTATACAACTCTCGGAACCTACATGTCAATGACATCAGAGGTCATATAGTCACGTGATATCGAAATAAACAAGTTTCCCAAGTTGTTGTACATAGAATTTGGACATATTATATAGAAGTCACTTAATATTTGTAAATAAATATAATGCACACTTAATTCTCAACATATTTATTCTGAGAGCAATGAACAGAAACCTGTCGGTATCGCAGCAGGGTGAAGAAAACCGTTTTCAAGAAGTACCCAACACGTGTCAGCGATGTTTTTGTCGGTGTCACGTGACTATCACATTGACACGTGCTCTTCATAGTGAATCTGGTTTTCTTCAAAATTTATGCAACATTTACAGATTTTCGTCGTTGTTTTCACAATAAATATTTTGAGAAGTTTATGTTGTTTAATTTTTCTATAAAAATTACATTACTTTTATTTATATGTTCGATTTGTTTTCCTACAGCAACACTAGAAAAGATCTGTTGTTGATATCACGTGACTGATGACCTCTGATGTCATTCGGATGTCGGCTGCGAGAGTTGTGTAGTCATGTGACTAGGAATACAAATGGCCAGATCCAGGTCAAATTTTAGCAACGACGTGCTTTCGTCTCGTGTATCAGGGGATTAAAGACATGACGAATGCTATGCTCACTATTTTTGAGAAAATAAATCATATTCCTATCGATTTCATGCAGGTATATCTCGATGAAAGGTCGTTCAAGTGTGCTGGGTCGGCTAGAAAGCGGCTACCCCATGCCGACACCAAATGGTGTCGGCGAATTCCAACTTTTTGATAGGGAATGCGCTCTGACCCTACACCCCAACATAAATGTCGAAATATCAAAAAATGGGGTGGCAAGGGCCAGAGGAAACTCGGACTATGGGACAATGTATCCATTTTGTCGACATTCGCTTACAAAATCACAGTTCTTTCTCCAATTCAGGGAAAGAGATGATCCCAGTCCGATGAGCCTTCTTGATTCTTGCATTTATTCTAATGCTGCTAGAATAAAATATTGCATTGGTCACATCCTGATATGAAAAACATTCACTACGATATTCAGAATCGATATTCAATGTCGGTATCAGCACATGGTTGCATACTTGTTATTTATATGCTTCAAGTACATGTACTTAAATTGTCCTAGATTTTGGTCAGTCTGTTCCCATCTTATTGAGGCTACCAAGGGGATGGAGCTATTCACAGGGAAATGAAAACATGTCAGCAAGTTGGTTTAAACAGTACATGTATTTAATTACAGAAGTCATCGTAAAAAGTACATAAAAGCGAACAAGAGATATGCGGCTGATATGATTAATGAAGGCATAATATTGTATTCATTGACACATGCCAAATAAAGTTAAAACAGAATCTCACAGCACAATAAACTTGTTTTAATCACCAATCACTTTGGAAAATGCAAGAATCGAGCAGATTTCGTTGCTTTTAAGTCGCCACTAGAGGCCAACTTTATAGGACCAAACAAAAGCCTGTTTTTTTCCCTGACTGCGACATTAAAGCCTGGCAGCGAGATCAACTAATTGTTGAATAAAGTACAGGTCAGAGATGGCTGCTTGCTGACATAAATAATTAGGCAGGAAAATTGAAGCCTGTCGGCAAGATCAACTAATTGTTGAACAAAGTATGGGTTAGAACTGGCAGCTTGTCGACATAAATGATTAGAAAACAAAGGATTTGTTCAAGCTGGGACCAATGGCTTCCTTCGACATGTACGTTTATTTTTTATCTCAACATCAACATAAGCATGACAATTTTGGTAGTAATAGTAGACCAATTGACCGAGACTTTGCTTTTTTGTCGAAATAGGCAGCTTGTCGACATAAGTGATATCGATATAAGTGGGTAGGACTGTAGTGGTAGTATACAATTTATACCTTATCCTGTAATTTTTTCCATGGGTGATTGGTTATCAATTTGTATTGGATAATTATTTATCATTGTTTTGGGTTTTTTTTGGTATTTTTTTTAAGCTACCGCTGGCGTAATTCAGTGGACCAGAATATGATTGTTTTCAGCATGGACATTGTTCAAGTATTGTGACAGTTATAACTTTGAGCAGAAACCATGTCCACTATCTATCTCATTAAACAACACAACTGAGAGTCAGTATGTATTAGTAAAGTCATTGGCATTGTGCAACAAAACAAACCCATTATCCCTGAGGCATTTAACACAGATTAAGCATGCTGGTAGTTGCTGTACAAACTCTACCGCTAACAAACCACTTTGCTTTACAAACAACTAAACAACAGCAGAAGATAAATTATGGCTGCCATTTACTTCTAAAACACCTGTCAAAGACATCCCACAAATTATATTTTTACAATTATTCACACTGACTCGTATACTGCTACTTGCCTGTTATTTACCCTTCCTAAGCGTGCACGCAACAAACCCCTATGGAGCTTCTCGCTATTGTTCCTTTAAGACTATCATACATGTATTTCTACGCTCGATACCAAAATGATTGTGTCGTAGATACCTTCATTATCGTAATTCTAATTTTTTTAATGTAGATTATTTTCATATTTACACTGAAATAAGCTAGCGTGCATTTGTACGGTACCGTAGAGTTTTATGATTACTGATTAGCTGAGGGTTAAATACTTGACTGAGAGATTACTAATATGGCAGTTCTTTTGGAAAATATACGTACCACCAGTGGCTCAGATATGAATGGCTGCATTTACTAGTGGATGGACATCTGTCAAATAGACGTCAAGTACGGTAATACATGTTTTTCATTCATTATCCTACCAGTTAAGGTAGAAAAAATATTTGTTTCACTTCACAACAGCACATATCATATGAGCTATGTGGCATCATTAGGCATGTGATCTCATTTTTGGTGATTAACAGTAATAATAAATACTGGTAATCGAGAAAAAAAAGCTTTAAAATTTTCAGCCTTAGACCTTGGCCCGCAGATAAGCCGATCCCCCCTCCTTCCAGGCTAAATTATTCGGCTTATACGTGGGTATATACGGTAACAAAAATTAGTGCTTTTATGTGATCTGTTTTTGATTATGCCGATTACAGAGCAATTTTAATAGCATACCTGATACATGTACTGTAATCCATATATAAGTCGATGCAATTTCAATGACATAATCCATATGTATGTCGATTCAGAGTATAAGATGAAGACCTGACTTTCAAGTAAAAAGGTATCGACTTATAGGCCGGAAAATATGGTACATGCATTTGAATGGCATTCCCAGTTATACACTTTTAACATGTGACAAATTATAATTATATTTGATGGAAAACTGTTTACTTTAGATAGTGTACATCAGTTGCTGCATGGAACCAGTTACTACACTATTATTAAATTGTTCTAAATTCACTGTGGTATTTTTTGTTAGTTGCAGACATAATTTCACTGTATTAATATTTCCCTCTGCAAGCTGAAAATATGCTGCATTTAGTCAGTAGTAAGTAAAGATCATGCAGTAATTGGTGCTGCTACATAAGAATAGTATTTCATATTTTATTGAAGTTCATGAAGACATAATGCTTGAAAATGAATGCATATTGCATAATGATCATAGCAAGGCAAAGGCCATTCTTTTATTGTGTAATTTATTTTCAAGCTTCATGAATCATGTAAAATATTAAGTTCAGTTCTTTTATTTAGAGATATTTGAAGAATAATGAATCTCAAGAAATAAATAACAAAAATGCATTTTAACCATATTTTTTCAAAAACTATTGTCAAGCACACAAGAAGGGTGCATAAATAGATGCAAAAGTAATGCAATTTTAACCAGTCTGTATGCTTGTTACAAAGCCTTGGTAAAAAAAAAAAAATTATTTATATGAATATATATGATTTGTCAATAGAGAATTTAACTTAGCAATAATATAACCTAATGGAGTATTTATTTTATACTCATGCAGCCATTTCAAAAACCGTTTTGTGTTTAGTAAGAGGTTTTATACTTGCATGTATCCAAGCAAGAGAACATTCTATTCCATATATTATACACGTGAAATGCAGTGTTATACCTTTTTGTTAATTCACAAATTATATATGAGAAGTTCTACATTTGCCAGCATGTCTATGCCAATGCAGTCGGACTTGTAAATAGTCATATATGGTATGTTACTAATAGTAGAAAGTTTCTTTCTAATACTTGCTTATGCGTATAAAACAGTTTAAAGTATTCCATTTTTTTGTACAAATATAAAATGATATTATTTAAGGACTGTTCCAGGAAATAATGCCAAGAAGTGTACGTTGTGTTCTTTTTTTTTCCCCTTCTCTTGCTTGTAGGGGTGAAAATTATTTTTATTACCTATACTGGCCATAGACCAGACGAGCTTTTGGAATGGTCTTTTGTCTATCATCCTTCCATTTGTTAGCAAACGTTCATCACTACTTCTCCTAAACTACTTGGATTGCCATGAAATTTTAATATCAGTAATACATACTGGTTGCTTTTGCATAGCTAGTACTTTTCCAGGAGGAAAATACCCAACCAAATGATGAAAATTCTGTCCTCCCATTAGGGTGAATCTTCCAGAACACTAGATCAGCCCTGCAGAATTATCCATACATCCTTTGCAGGCAAAGAGGATCCCGTCATTAGATTTTTTGGGTCGCCATGTCGTAATGGTCTTCATTGATTACATAAAGAGTGGCAGATGCTTTGTATGTCAGTGTGCAAATTATTAATTATTTTGTATTCTTCTTGAATGTTAGGATTATACCTGGATCAATTTTTATCACTCAAGCTCTCTTATTTTCGACAGTTGTTCAGTGCACATGGTGTTTTTCTTGGCATTTTATTTTCCCAGTCTAAGGGTGTTAGTATTTTAAATGGTTGTTTTGGGGTTTGTTTTCAAAAATGAAAACTTTTATGCAGCAAAGAGTATATATTTTATTTTAATTTCCCTATCCTTGCAGTCTACACACTCCCCTGCCAATCATTTTGTTCACCTTTCCTGTATCGTGAATTCTGACATTTTTATTGATGGTAAGCAGTTCACACATCACTTCATTTATCATGCTCAGTTATCAAAGTAAAACTGTTCCCTAGCTAACATTATACAAGTCATGGAATGGAGGTCTGAGCTGATGTTCTCCAGCTTTTGCTTCGAAGATCTTTCATCTCAAAAGACTCATCTGGTCCTGGTGGGGCCTATCACTACTACACAACAGGTTACCTGTCTTGGTCATTCAGCAGTTTACTAAGGATGTGGCTTCCTGACTTCACTGTATTTGCAGGAGGGAAATTTGTTCCCTTAGCAAAATCATGCACTAGAAATATGGAACCTTATCTCCAGCCGAGTTATTATCTAGAAGCAGCCTAACATACATTAGGGAACTGGGGAATGCTTCTCTGGGGTAAGTGGATTTAACTGTCTCCACCTGTTACCTATTCTCCCGAGGTATTATGTTTGGGTGACATATTTTAATTTTTTCATGCAAAGTATGTTTCTTTGATAATACATAATGGATCATAATACACATACACTCTCCCTGCGTGCAATCCCTGCATCAAACTGCCACTCATTTGGGTAGAAAACATTTAGCTTCCTATGATGTCTAGTTAGTCCTGAATGAAAGTGGCACCAAATTATTGTCTGTTATGTTTGCCACAAAAGCCAGTTTGAAAATTTTGTCATAATTAGGTCACCTGTATGAATTCTCGTCTCAGCATGTTGTTTTCACTAAAAGATGCATTTGTTGATCCTAAACTAACATGGTGCTGATTTAATGTCTAATATGTGACCATCTTAAAAATCTTGCATTTACTACTTTTCAATGGAAAGCCATTTGTGGTTTTCATCAGAAGAGTTCTTATGGTGTCTGGTTGGTCCTAAAGACAATGAACAACCCTCAATGTGGTCACCATTGAAAATATTTTTATCTCATGAATGAATGCTTGTATCATCATAGGGTTTCGCTAAAGATGTCTTATAATGCTTTGTTCAGCCTAAACAAAAAAGGCATTGATTCAGTGTATTGCTGTCTTGAAAATCTTGTTTTCACCACTCTTAAATGGAAAATCATTTTGAAGAGTTCTTATGAGACCTAATTGGTCCTAAAATGAAAATGGTGCCAGTATGTCCGCCATGATGATGGCCATAAAAGTCATCAGTACTCTTCCGAAATGGATGATCATCATGACATGAGGTGTGGAGTTAATCCCTTTTTAATTTCAATGCAAAATCATGGATGGATCAGTCATGGGTGGTTTGTGGTACATAGTTCAGCTGGCAAAACATCTTACTAAGTTTATAATTGAAACAGCCATATATTGTAATAAGAATTAATGGACAGAACAGGGATTAGTATCCAGGTTAGTAGACTGGAAGTTACTAAATTAAAATGAAATTGTCTATTGATGTGTGAACCCCATATCTCCTGGTTGTTATGGTGCATAGAAAGTAATATCTTGCATCTTAAAGCGATATGGAAGGAAAAGACCGGTTGACAGTGAAATACAAGTCTTAATCGCACGCATAAATATATAATACAATTTATTTCAGACAGTTTGTTAAACTAGGTTATTGTTCACCATGTATATGATGTTTAAGTGCATTGTCGGAATAGGATTTCAAAGCTTTTTAAAACAGAAATTTAAGAACATATCAACTCATTGCTATTCTATTTGCCAGTTCCTGAAGATAAAACTGCCTTGATCTAGTGACGTGCACATTGTGCATTAAATACAAATTACTGCAGCACAAACAATATTAGTAACTCCAGTATCACATTTTATTACTCCATACTTGCACTAAAATGAAGATACAATGTCACAATCATCCTCAGTATTGGAAGATTTTATTTAAAGTTTTGGTGTAGTCATGTTCCCAGAATTTTAAGTTAAGAGATTGTGCCTATGAAAAAAATCAAATTCTGTTTAAACATTTTACAAGAGGTACAATATAGAAGGTAAAGGATTAGAATGAAATCCAATGGCTTTTAATGTTCTGCATTTACAATACAAAAATTGTAAATATATGAAATTATGGCAGATGATATCAATGACAGAAAACAACCGACTAAATATATAAAAGGCGGAGGATGAGGATGAAGTTAAAATGAGGGAAATTGTCAAGTAAAATGTGTCAGACATTGTGTAGAAAGTTGAGAAAAAAAGGGAAGGACAAAAATAAAGAAAAAGGAACAAAAAAGGGAGATTAAATGTGAATAGCGCTTCCTTCTAAAGTGAGTTGTTGTGGAGGCAGTGGTGAATATTTTAGAAACATAAATAAAATTGTAATTTGCAGCTGTTCATGACAAGTGATGTACGTATTTTTTACTTTCAAATAAATTTATGAATAACATCAAAACTATGAATGTTTTTACTTCATACGGATGCATTGTATCACCACACAAGGTGTTGAAAGTTAAATTAACATATGATGTGTGTGGTTTTCTTTATATGTTCCTAGTAAAGCAATTATCCTGTTATATTCTTTTTAAATAAAGTATTTTGCCTGCAAGCCTTTTTTGCCCCCTTCTGTATATATAATGAAAATTCTGTTGGGTGGTACCCCAGAATGGAGGAGCATTCCTAAAATTTCAGTGTCCTTTTATTCCTGGAACGGTCCTCAGTATTCTTTTTAGTAATGGTTAAGTTCGATTAAAATTATTTATATAACATTTTAAGATTTAATAACTTTGCTTATGAAAATCCAGCATTTCAATATAATTTCATTGAATATCTGGCATATTTCTTTTATAAATTCATCTTAAAATTGAAACAGTTTTAACATGAATTCAAGCAGCAGTCACCTGCCGAGTCTTTGTAGTGTATGCAATATTTAAAGGAGACCAGAAACCAATGGAAATATAGAATAATAATAAAAGTTGGCGCTGTTCCAGACATAACGTTGAATATTTTAAATCCTGGGAAAAGTGTTAAACGTGCGAGTTACGAAAATAGGCAGAAGGCCGAGTAAGTGACCACAAAAAAAAAAAAAAAACAATCAATTCACAGATCTTTTACCTACACCAGCAGTGCTAAAAATAAATCTGATAGCCCGACACCCTGGGCCCCTCTGGTTTTAGTTCCGGCCCATCCTGTATTCAAAGTGAGGTGCCCGTCAGGCTTGTCGAAACAAAAATTGTTTGCCTGAGGAAACTTGGTGAAATTAGTAAATGTATTTTCAAGATGTTGACATACATGCCATAACACGGCACAATCTAAATCAAATCACTACTGTCCAAGGTGAAATTTAGATTTGATTTTAATCAAATGGAAGCTTTGCCAAAAATATTATTCTAAACCTGTCGTGTTTCGAGAAAATACAATTTTCAGTAATCTTATAAAAATTACAAATTTAAAAAAAAATCATTGTATACATGTAGTATGTATAAACGGTAATCTGTAATGATTGGAACTGATATAAAACTATTCCTTGGGCAGTTTAAATAGTAGCGATTAAAAGAAAAGAGGTCAAACTTTCACATTAAATGGCAGTAGAAACGGGGGGGGGGGGACTACAGACCCAACCCCCAACCCCATGCCCCAATGTGCGAGCGCCCATGGGACGTATCTTTTCTCCATGTGATACGCCTTATTATTCCCCCAGGACAAGCCCATTTTGCATATTCTGGTCAGCTCTGGCTAAATTGCAAAATAGCTAAAGTTTTGATTTAAGTACGCAAACAATAAAGCCGGTGTGACTAATGAACATACTCCTTATCCTTGCATTGATCTTGTGAAAAGGACTGCCCTTCGGACATACTTCAAAGAAACCATGTTCGACAGTGTGTGTATGTGTAAGCACCAGCAACTGATTGCCAAAATAAACGATGCCTATTTTGTTGTTACTTACGATGCCATGGACTTCAGGTTTAAGTTTTAATGCATGTAATCCTGTTTGCTGAACAAAATATTTATTCAGAATTAGTTCTTTAGGGCCACATATACTGCATGGTATATTTTGTTTTATTCCTTGTGATTTAATCATGGTAATTAAACTTTACATATACGGTAGAGGAATGTCAGGTGTTAACTGGCCGAGTTTCTTTGATTTAAATGGAGATGCGATTTTGTTTGCAGAGAAAATTTCACAGTGATCATTCATTTAAGCTAATTGGTGACAATTTTATTCTTTTAATTTTTTTTTATACTATAGTACTGTTGTAGTTGTTTAAAAACATCTGAAATTTACTTGAATAATGTTTAATTTTCACGTTCTATTTACTGAAGAAGAAAAAAAGAAAAAAACTGTTGTGTAATATTAATTATTTCTTCCAGTGCGGGATTTAGACGTGTGTGCGTGTGATTTGAATTTTTAACGTAGCTTTAACAATTTTTCAGTCATATCACTACGTAGTCCGAGTTTCCTCTGGCCCTTGCCACCCCATTTTTTGATATTTGGACATTTATGTTGGGGTGTAGGGTCAGAGCGCATTCCCTATCAAAAAGTTGGAATTCGCCGACACCATTTGGTGTCGGCATGGGATAGCCGCTTTCTAGCCGACCCAGCACACTTGAACGACCTTTCATCGAGATATACCTGCATGAAATCGATAGGAATATGATTTATTTTCTCAAAAATAGTGAGCATAGCATTCGTCATGTCTTTAATCCCCTGATACACGAGACGAAAGCACGTCGTTGCTAAAATTTGACCTGGATCTGGCCATTTGTATTCCTAGTCACATGACTACACAACTCTCGCAGCCGACATCCGAATGACATCAGAGGTCATCAGTCACGTGATATCAACAACAGATCTTTTCTAGTGTTGCTGTAGGAAAACAAATCGAACATATAAATAAAAGTAATGTAATTTTTATAGAAAAATTAAACAACATAAACTTCTCAAAATATTTATTGTGAAAACAACGACGAAAATCTGTAAATGTTGCATAAATTTTGAAGAAAACCAGATTCACTATGAAGAGCACGTGTCAATGTGATAGTCACGTGACACCGACAAAAACATCGCTGACACGTGTTGGGTACTTCTTGAAAACGGTTTTCTTCACCCTGCTGCGATACCGACAGGTTTCTGTTCATTGCTCTCAGAATAAATATGTTGAGAATTAAGTGTGCATTATATTTACAAATATTAAGTGACTTCTATATAATATGTCCAAATTCTATGTACAACAACTTGGGAAACTTGTTTATTTCGATATCACGTGACTATATGACCTCTGATGTCATTGACATGTAGGTTCCGAGAGTTGTATAGTCATGTGACTCGGAATGCAAATGAGCAGATCCAGGTCAAATTTCAGCAACGACATACTTTCGACTAGTCTGTCAGCGGATTAAAGACATGACGACTGCTATGCTCACGATTTTTGAGAAAATAAATCATATTCCTATCGATTTCATGCAGGTATATCTCGATGAAAGGTCGTTCAAGTGTGCTGGGTCGGCTAGAAAGCGGCTACCCCATGCCGACGTTATATCTATTTATAAATGGTTTGGGGTTGGTTTCTTTTTTTTTTTCTTCTGACAAATGAAAATTGACAGACATAATGTAATAATCGGGACTTCGCTGCGAAAAATTTAGAGATATTACGAGATCAGGATGTAGATGAGGAAATACCCCCAAAATCGGGAGGTTTTTCTCCCGGCTTGAGAGTTGACACGTATGAACTGTCTGGGTTTGTGGAATTTCAGTCAGGGCTTGAGTTTATTTAAGTCACCAGCCCGGGGCCTGTGCCTAAAAAAAATTCTTTTAGCACTGACCAGTACAGTACATAAACTATTATATCAGACTGCAGATTCAAGTTTTGAATGTGCAACCCAAATGTGGTCTCCTCCCGTCTGCCTCGCTCGCCAATGTTTATGTTTGTATTCGAGGACTGGCTAGTATTGCGTCACGGTACCACGTGATCTGTCATCTCATTAAAACTCGGAAAAACTCGGCAATTTACGGAATCATGGTGACTTCATGCAATAAAATCATTACCTGCTTACGATATTTACGATATACGATTACGATATTTAATTTATAAACATGACAGTCGAATTAAAATCTGTAGAGAATTACATACGTAGAAGGAAAATTTTGATTTCTAGTCTCCTTTGAAGTATTGTGTGTGTGTCTGTGTTCAGATTTTTGACTTAGCTTTAACAATTGTATAACAGTCCTATTGCTATCATTTCTGCAGTGTGGCAGTTTATAGTGATGTCTAGCACTGGGACATCATGCCACAAACATGTAGCATCCTGCCTCGTCCAGTCACATTATCCTGACACCTGGCCGACCAGTCCTAACGCTGAGTGCCAAGTGAAGCAGATGATAGTACTGTTTTTATAAGTCATTGGTATGACTCTGGGGGGTTTAAAATATTGAGTAGCATTGTTAAAAATAACAATGCAACTACTTTCCAGTAAATTTTATGACACCCTCCACTGCAATAGCTGTAAGGGGCATTTTACTTTGCTGCTCATGCATTTGTACATCATGAATCCATTGCAGCACAAAACTTATTACAGTTACAGTCCTGAAATTGTACAACTGTTTTCATTGACATTTGTAGATGTCCTGAATAGATTTTCAGTCCCTTAAAGAAATAATTTTCAACTTCACTTCGCTTATTTATTTTACTAATTGAATGTTTGGGGGAGCTGACTAAATGTGCCAGTCCTTTTCAATATTGAAAAATTCTTACCATTACTCCTTTAATTCATCAGAAAATTTCAAACTTTAAATAACTGTAATACCATCCATAATTTTTAAGGCAAAGTGTTCTGGAGATGAAGATATAATTTTTTTAAAAAATGGTCACAGTTTATTAATATCAGCAAGATGTGTTTTCAGTACATAATGTTTTTGCTACATAATTTGTTTGTGGTATAATTAGACTGAAATAAGACATTTTTTTCTTTTTGCATTTGCTTACCTTGTGTGTTTACATGATTTTCTTATGTTTTTCACACTGCTTGCAAGATTATTGCTGTGATTTTTAAATAAAGGTACTTGTGATAAGCGCAACAATTTTGCTTTCTTATTTTTTACCATAGTACAAGCTTATGAGGTGAATTTAAAACCCCGCATCTGCCACTCACTGCTTTCAATATGTGTTTATTTCAGTACTTACTAACGAACCCATTCCAAAATGTGTTATTTTCAAGTTATCTCCTCTGAATCATCATTATATAGTGCATTGATAATTACTTCCAGGGCATTTGGAAGCAGAAAATGTTTGTTTTTTTATTATGCCAGCCACTTGGGTTATACCCATGTAGATTTAAATGTTGAATATGAGACTAAATATTGAGTATGGTTGCTTTTCTTCTGGTCATTCCATTAACTCAAAATTATTGCTGATCATCCTAAACTACTTGGAGAATTGTCATGAAGTGTACACACACATTCATACGAAGGTCCACTTAGTCCTAAATGACAATGGTGCTGCAGTGAAAATGGCCACCACATGAGATATCTTGAAAATTTTGTTGTTGCTGATCCAGATGGTCCTAATGTAAATGGTGCTGATGTCATCCAGCATGGCCACCCCAGCAGCCATCTTGAAAATCTTATTGTTACTCTTCAAGAAAAAGTCAAATGATTGTTGACGGTATCTAGTCACTCTTAAATAAAAGTTGTACAAATTTAAATATCTTGAAAATCTTTTCACTACTTCTTATATATGGAAAATTCATTATCAACATGGTGTTTTCACTAGAAAACATCTTATGCTCTCTACATAGTACTGTACTGATTCTCTTTCAGTCCCGATCACTAGAGGACCAATTTTTCATCACCATTTGTTCTGGTTTATGAATCAAGGAAAGATACCTGACTAGGGTCAACATGTATGCACCCAACATTTACTCCTATCTGTTCACTGTATACATTAGGGAAGATGTAAATGCAGAAAGGCAACTTGACTTGGAGTCACATGAAATTGAGAGTATCTGGGTGGAAATTTCTGAAAATGATGCAAAATCACTCCTAGTTTGGTTCATTTATAGGCGACATTCCTCCAAAGCAATTTGGAATGATAACTTTTGAAACAAATGGAAAATGTTCTTGCACAGGAGAAAGAAACATACATGTATATACTCGCGAAATAAATAAGGACCTTGTCAATACTCAAATAAGGAACAACTGGATGGAATTTTTTTAATCATTAGGCCTAGTCCAGCTGGTAAATGAGCCCATGAAGGTAACAGAAATATCAAGCACTCTTATTGATCACAGTTATACCAACCTACCAGACAATGTGGCTTGTGTTAATGTACTGAATGTTGGTCTTTGTGACCACAATCTTACTTTTTTGACAAGAAAGGTTAAATGCAAGAGAAAGAAGAAAAATACACACAAAACTATCACTTATAGATCGTTCAAATTTTTTTAATGATAAACAATTTCTCAATGACCTATATAAAGTTCCATGGAATATGATCCAAGATTTGGATGACATAGATGAAGCTCTGAGGGTGTGGACTGACTAATTTATGGATGTAGTCTCTAAGCATGCACCATTGAAAGTACATCGAGTAAAGAATGAAATCCAACCCAATTGGCTTACTATTGAAATCCTAGATGCTACAAACACACGAGACCAATTCAAGGCTATGGGGAAACCATGCAGAATATAAAGTATGGCAAAATAAAATAACAAGTATGATTAAAAAAGCTAAAAAAAATTATTATCTATCATTGCTTGAAAACGAAAAGAGCAACAAAAACTCCATTTGGAAAGTGTTCAATGAACTCATTAGAGGAACATACAAAGATCAGACAAATAAAATTCACTCACTTCTGGTAAATGACATTGCAAATGTTTTCAATGATATTTTTAACCAACACTACCACAAAATTAAAAGAACCAGTGATAGAAAACCACTTTAATGAACTGAAAAAGTTCTGCAGTAGCAAAATCTCAAAGGAGGTATGTTTCTCTATTCCACCAGTATCAAAAAACTTTGTTAAAAAATGTCTACGTGAACTTCATACCAAGAAAGCTACAGGACTGGATCAGGATTGGTCCATGACTCATTAAATCTTCTGCCTGAGCTATTTTAGATAGTATAATATTCATAATCAATTAAAGTATTGCAACCTTATCTGTCCCCAAAATATGGAAAACTGCAAAAGTAACCCCTATTCACAAATCTGGTTTTAAGGATGATGCTGATAACTACCAGCCAATCTCAATACTACCACACTTGTCAAAATTGATTGAAAAACATGTCCATGACTCATTCATGTCATATTTAACCAAACACTTGCTGTTACACCCTAATCAATCAGGCTTTAGAAAAATTCACCCGAGACTGCCTTATCTTCCTAACTTATAAATCGCTTCAAGCACTTGATCAAGGTAGAATAATAGAATCTGTATTTGTAGATTTCAGGAAACCTTTTGACATGAAATCCTTTTCAAGAAACTGAAAATCTACCAATGTGATGAAAACAAAGATGGTTTAGTTCATACTTAAGTGAGAGAACATAACATGTTTATATAAATAGTGTTTTGTCTGAACCTGGGACAATTAGATATGGAGTACCACAAGACTCAGTTCTAGGTCCATTATTATTCATTTTATTTATTAATGACATACCACTTTTACTAAGGGACTCAATATCATCTACAGATCTCTATGCAGATGACACAACATTGTCAGACATCCAAAACACAAAGCTTGAACTCAAAATTTCTTTACAGAATATGCCAAAACAAACTGGACAACTGGTGCACATGCAATGGCATCATGGTAAATACTGGTAAAACTAAAATATTACTTACAGTATATCAACATGACAAAAAAGGACAAATCTTGATAGTGATGAACTATGACTGACATGGAGGGCTACAAATTTGCAAATGGTCTGTGATGATAGACTACTTGGTGTTTTGGTAGATAATAACCTATCATGGACTGAACACATTAAACATATCAGTAAAAAAAAGTAATTTCATGGCTTTTTAGTAAGATAAGACATTTTCTCCCTGTAAGGCACAGAAAACTATTTTATAACAGTTACATACAACCTTATTTAGACTACTCTAATACAGCATGGGGTAATTCAAATGTTAAAAACATAGCAAAGCTGGCACATCTTCAAAAAAGAGTATTAGGGCTAATATTAAGCCAGAAAGAAAGCAAGGAAAATTTAGCTGGTAAGTTTAAAATATTACCTATTAGAGACCGAATCTGTTTGAGAAAAGCCAAATCAATGTACAGGATATCCAATATTAGTGCTCCTGAATATTTACAATCACTATACCAGTATAGGCTACCTGGCAAAACTCCCCACCTGTGATACATGTCTACCAAACAGTATAAAATTCCCAAACCAAATAAGGAATTATTTTTAAAAAGTTTCCAATACTCTGGAACTTTGCTTTGGATAGTATTCCAGCTGAGATTAGAAATGCCCACTCTATTTCCTTCTTCCAACCCAATATATCCAGTGGCTTCAGAGATGCAGCTAAAATATATAAATTCCTTTTTATGAGGGTCTAAGGGTAGATTAGTTCTTAGCTAATTGTGTTACCCTCTTTAAATAAAGTCATTATTATTATTATTATTATTATTATTATTCATAAACATGTCAGATTCTGTTTGTGGGGCTCATTTAGAACAAAGAAGACATAATTCTCCAGGGTCTTTGGACTGTGGCCAAATCGTCCCTCCACATCAACAATCTTGAAATGAAGACAGTATCACTAGTGATGTAAGTGTGCATCAACAGAGTAAGGGGCTGATGTGTCATGTATCCATGCAACAAGTTCATCGTAGCATATCTCCAAAATCACGTAGATACATATGATCCTTCTCTTTGTGTGGACATCTGGAACTTCCTCCACTGGACCATCTCAGAGAATATCACCATCCTAATCTGCCACATTCCATGAAATAACATATTAGCAAACAGCCTGTCCAGGAATGGCAGAGCCATTCTGCTGGAATTTTATTTCTACTGCAATATAATAGAGTCCCATTTCACACTGTAGGGAAGACCCCTGGGTTGACCTGTTTGCGACCTTGCTCAATAAGAGGCTTTTACGTTTCTCCAGTCCCAGACCAGGGAGCATGGTCATCAAATGCCTTCTGCACCATTCCATCTGCTACCACAAGTAAATGATAACTTCTCTGCATAGGTCATTTTCATTGCCCCATTGTAGCTCCAATGAAATTTTAAACATTGATCAACCCAAGTCTGTACCTCACAGGAGTGATCTTCTGTTGCAACACTGGCAACACCTTCTTCAAAACAGCCCAGATTCTCCACCTTCATGCTTGGCTCATCTTAAGCAATCTCTCTGCCAGAAATTATTTTTGAGTTGGATTGCCAGTTGCATTATTCAGGCCAGGAGAACTTCTACATCCAAGGTTTTTGATGCCAGGTAGGGATCTTCTGTAATTGGTGCAGTAGGAAACATGTTGATTCTGGTTATTCTCTGTAACTTCTGTTTCTGATTTCCATTTTTTCCTGTTTAAGAACAAAAGATGTTCAGTATCCACTATCAAGGGCTATAGAGTTTGGATTTCTGAGCTGCATAGACCTATATCCTGCTCTTGTATGACCAGAGGGAAGATTTCTTGTGTGTTATGGTCTTTAACCAAAACCTCTTAAAAAGGTTTGAGCATGGCCTAAAAACATTCAGCATGGCCTCCTTTCAGGACCTCACACTCAATACTGTGTTTTTACTTGCCATAGCATCTGAAAAAAGATGCAACAAGATTCATACCTTGTCTATCGACACAAGCTTTCTCCAATTTAATGGCAATTATGATTTCTCTCCTTTGTCAACTGTGATTTTATGCTAAAAATCAATTACTTTTGGTAGTTCCACTACTATAAAGATTCCCAGATGATCAATATAGACTCATATGCTCAGTGAGGGCCCTCCATTTCTAATTTAAGGCCTCCAAATGAAAATGGAAAGGTAGAAAATGTTTTTTCCTTTATCTTAAGGGCTCTGCAGACATTTTGGCTGCTACTGTCACTGTGGATTGTCTCCAAAACCAAAAGAGTGTATCAATCTTACTGAATGAGACCTCTCCTTAATCAAACCAAAAGCCCATTTATGGGCCTGTAATCACTTCTCCTTGGAGGCATTCCCATACCTTCTTATCCTTTTATCTCCACTTGTTAAGCACAAGAAAGCACTTGTAATTTTTCTCTGGGATCATTGCAGCACAACCTATGGCTCAGTGAGACACCAATATTCTACAACAGGGACCCTTAATGCCAAATATATTCCATTTTTGGTTTTTATCAGTTATAATGTGAGCATCAGGTACCCACCTGAGAAATTAAGTTTTGCAATAATGACATGCAAGTTATTGCTGCTATTAAAATATAGTACCCATCACTTTAGTCGAATTCCACTCTGATGTTATGGTGGGATTGTTGTCTATGACAAAGATGACCATTCTACACATGTACTATGCAAGGAATATGACTGGATTGCATCATACCGGTAATGATAATACTCCACTCTGGGAGGATGTATTCACTTTTCTCTGCACAAAAAAGTATAGCTGTGCAATAGTGGCAGGTAAGTATTGCATAATTAAAATTAGTTTTGTTCCCCTCCCCTAAAAACACTACATTAGGATAATAATCATCCTGCACAGACTGTCAGTGAATGCATGCAAATTTTGTCTATCAGAATTGCTGCCAACTGAGCCATATAAACAGAAGCTGGAGGACCCAAGAGGCACAGTTAATTTACCTTGAATTTTGTTTGACTGACATAATCTATATACTTGATTATAATGATTAAAGGTACATTGTCTAAATGTCTCTTTGATAATCTATAAAAAGCACAAATTAAAAACTGAAAGATTAAATATGTCAAATTGTCGTTAGTATTTGCCAACTATGTTTAAAATTCCTTCAGTGCTAACAGAGCATAATACCAGTCTTGTTGAATGCTGACTGGATCCTGTATATATTATGATAGATGTGTGTGTGTGATTAGGATTTTTAACATAGCTTTAAAAAATGTTCAGTCATATCGCTATGATGACTGCATTGCATGACATCTGACAATTCATGTGTGAGCTCACAGGACATCTCGAATTTCATGTGTGAGCTGACAATTCATATTAGAGCTTGCTAATTTTTGTCTGTTAAATGCAGTTTTTGAAGTAAAATTTACAGAAATGCATTATAGTGCAGTTTTGTTTACAATTTCACAGAAACAAGAAAATGAAAGAAAATAATAGATAATAATATAATTGGAGACTATAAAACTGAAGGAATGAAAGAATTTATTCATTTCAGTAATCAAAATGATGTATCAAGAAGACATTTTCTTATTCTTTGATTAAAAGTATTTATTGCAGGTACTTTCACATCTTTGGTAAACTATTCCAAATCACTGGACCAGAATATGCAAAATGTTTCATAATTCTTCTTTAGGTTTTGGTATTTTTGTATCGGTTGACAAAGATTGTAAACAAACTAAATCTAGATTTGACTTTAGGAGATACTGAGGACCATCTTGAAATATATAGATCGTACATCTCAGAATTACAGATTAAATTTAATGAATTGTAAACTGACAATTTATGGGAGAGCTCACAGGCCATGTCACAGTTCATGTGAGAACTCAGAGGGCATTGGTCAATTCAAGTGAGAGTTTGCAGGCATTGAGACAGTTCATGCAAAAGCCACAGGCCATGTAACACACATGTGAGAACTTTTAAGGCATCTTACAATTCATGTAAGAGCTGAGGCCCTATGACAATTCATGAGAGAGATCAGAGGCCCTATGACAATTCATGAGAGAGCTCAGAGGCACTATGACAATTCAGGAGAGCTTGCAGGCCATCTGGTAATTGAGGGCATCTGACTATTCTTGCAAGAGCTCACATGCCATCTGACAATTCATGAGGGAGCCCATAGGTTATCTGCGATTCATATGAGAACTTGCAAGCCATCGCACAACTTGTGAGGCCATCTGATAATTCATGTGAGAACTCACAGGCCATCTGACTATTTATGTGAGAACTCACAGACCATCTGACTATTCATATGAGAGCTCACAGGCCATCTGAAATTTCATGCAAGAGCTCACTGAGCATCTCATGTGAACTCGCAGGCTTATAATTCACATGAAATTTCATGGGTTACCTATCAATCAATGTGACAGCTCACAGGTCATTTGGCAAATCATGTGAGATCCTGCAGGCCACTTCTCAGTTCATATGAGAGCTTGCAGACTATTTATCAAATCAACAATCTGACAATTCGTGTGAGAGTCCACAGGCCATCTGACGATTCATGTAAGAGCATGCATGCCATCACCCAATTCATGAGACCTCACAGGCCATCTAGCAGTTCATGCTAGAGTTCAAAGGCCATTTGTTATTTCATGTGAGAGATCACTGTTTAACAAGTCATGTGAGAGCTCACAGGACCTCTGACAATTTATGAGAGATCTTGCATACCATCTGACAATTCATGGGAGAGATCACCAGTCATCTGACAGTTCATATGCGAGTTTTGAGACCATTGGACATTTCCTGGGAGAGCTCACTGGCCAAGTGACAATTATGTGAGAGCTTGGAGGCCATTGGACAATTCATGCTATAGTTCCCAGGCAATCTGACAATTTATGTGAGAGGTCACAAGACATCTGAGTGACACTTCATGAAAGAGCTTGCAAGCCATATAATAATTCATGTGAGAGCTCAAAGGCAATCTGACAATTCAGGTCATCTAACAATTCATGCAAGAGCTCATGGGCCATTTTTCATGTCAGAGCCAGCCTGCATTCTAACAATTCACATGTGAGCTCACACTCTATCAATTCATGTGAGAGCTCACAGGACATCTGACAATTCATATGAGAGCTAACTGGACATCTGACAATTCATGTGTGAGCTCACAGGACATCTGACAATTCATGTGAGAGCTCACATGACATCTGACAATTCATGTGTGAGCTCACAGGACATCTGGCATTTCATGTGAGAGCTCACATGACATCTGACAATTCATGTGTGAGCTGACAATTCATATTAGAGCTTGCAGGCTATCAATTTATGGAAGAGCTCGCATGCCATCCGATAATGTATGTCAGCATATGCAGGCCATTTGACAATTCATTTATGAGCTTGCATGCTATCTGTTGAACAAGTAACATGATGTGTCCACCTGATAATTTATGTGAATCTTGGCTGTTTGATTGCATTATATGTATATTTTTTTTAAACATGTCATAGATGAATGTTTATGGGAAAAACAAAAAAAAGATGATAGAGACAAAATATTCAAGAATATTTTATTAAATTATTAAGGAGTCTCACACCTAATGAAAATTCTACATAATAATTAGCATTTATCTCTGCTCAGCAGTGATAATTATATCAGCATTTTTCTCAATGTATACTGCATATAAATAATAAAGGCTTCTAAATTTTGCACAGTTTTGTTCTACTGCACATAACTCTAATAATTATGAAACTAAAATTTGATACTGAACTTTGCTTCACTGTAAAACCAAATTCTGAGCTCAAACATATTGAAGTTTCAAATGATTAATGACTCATCATTTTGAAAGGATAATCCATCACATGTTTGCTGCAGTGAAAAGATACTTTTAGTGTTCTAAATGATCAACCTATTACTAAATGGTAAGTAAATACTGATAATGTAAAAAAAAAAATCTACATCTAAGAATTGAACTAACCATGTTTGTAGGATGATATGTTCAATGTTAATCCCATTTCCAAATGTAAAATAGTGACAACACGGTACATGTGCACATTTTGACATTTTAGTCAGAGGATGATTAAGAAACTTTTAACAGCACTAAACGATGCCTGTTTCATTTGAGTACTCGTAAGTATGTGTTCAAGATTGTCCCAAGAACCTGAAGAGAAAAATGTTCTTACTTAACATAGTAAAAAAAAAAAATCATTATAGCATCCAATTTAATTTGGTAACACATCAGTGAATGTGAAAACTCTTAATTTTGATCTACAGAGATGTTGGATACATTTCAAAATCAAACTTCAAAGTATTGTGATCCCTCATTATAAAAACCTCAATATAACATGGTCCCTGATATAACACAGGCAATGTCATGGATCTCACTATAAAGAACCTTGATATAACATGGGTATAGTAATGCATCAAATCATATTGGTTGAGCTTCTGTTTTTGTCCATATGATGTATCTCATCACAAGGCAACTTTGCCTATATCATAGTACACTTATAGGATTCTTAAAAAGCACTACAGTGAGGAAGCAGTACTCCTTGGTAATATAAATTCTATGTGCATACACTTTTCATCTGTGTGTGTTTAATGCACATCCAACTACATGCAGCATAAATTAAAATCTGACACTTGAAACATTGCCAGCAGACTGAAATCCTGGCTGACAGTTCTACATATTATTTCAGTCAAACAGCAAGATTGGCAGAATGGGCCTCATATTACAAGTATAAACATCAATCTCAAAACTCTGATGCATGGAGAATATTTAGATAATTATTCATCATTTTATATAAATTTTCCTGAATCTAAGTTAATTTCCAGACTATCAAAGTTCTGTGACTTTGAACTCGAGCTTGAGTTCCTTGTTCATAATGTTTTGAGAGTTCTGGACATTGCAGTCTGGTACACAAGTTGTTTTCAGGAAAATGAGGTAAACTGGATCCTGTAAAATGGATGAGAATTTGAAGAACAGTCTGAAGCAAAATCTACCTCTGTAGAGATATTACAGAAATGTACCTCTGTTGACATATTACAGAAACGTACCTCTGTAGACATATTACAGAAATGTACCTCTGCTGACATATTACAGAAATGTACCTATGTAGACATATTACAGAAATGTACCTATGTAGACATATTACAGAAATGTACCTCAGTAGAGATATTACAGAAATATACCTCTGTAGACATTACAGATCTAGATATTTACTGTGCACAAAAAGAAACACAGTGCAATGATTAGTCTTAAGCTAGCTATTATGTACAATATATATACACTGTACCATATACACTTGCATATAAGAAGGGTCCAAATGCAAACAAAGACCCTGATCTGCCATTGCATAATCAACATTAGATCTGGGTCTATGGTGTTTGCAGCTGGATCTAACTTGTAAAAAAAGTATATATGTTACTAGGCACAAATTTAATATGAAAGGTAAACATTATTCAAAATATGCTTGATTTCAACAAACTCCTTCAGGAAAGATAAAATATATCCATGTACATGTAAATATATAGTAATACTGCTTTAAGCAAAAGACTACAACAGTGAAATTCTACATTCTTCTCCGGGGACAAAAAATACATGGTGGATAGATGTTTAAAACAATATTTGGAAAATATAACATCTCTAATAACAACATACATTTGGTCTTGCCAATTTGATTGCAGTTAAATAGATACATCTTTACTTTCACTGGCTTCCTTAGGCTCACTGCTCATTAGTCACTGAAATACTCAGAAAAATTAAGGTCAATATCATTTAACTGGGCCAATGGTAATTACTCTCTTGGCTTGAACTTCAGCTTAAATGCATGTGAGACAAAAAAGGGCACAACTTACTCTTGAAACAGATTTGAAAGACAGTGGCACCTGTATTGATTGCTCTTAAGGGGCGGGGAATAAAGCCAATAGTCAGCAAGACGGAACAGACCAATACTACTCAATTTTGAGACTTAATGAATATATTCAGGACCATTTTTTTTTCTGTCAGCAAGAATCTTCATTATGTTCTGCTTAGTCTGTGAGCTTGACCAACAAGCAGCAAGCCTCTCTGAAAAGCCTGCCTGTGTATGTATTGTGTGGGAGTGTAATTTATACTCTGGGAGTGCTAAAGCAAATCTGTGTTAGCTGTTAAAATGTTATCTAAAAAGACAAGGAAATGTATTCAATATTGCCAACCTTGCACAATGCTGCACCAATAAGATTTCTCAACAGGTGTATATCTGAAAGAATGCACTGCAAAAAGCACAGACCCTGATGTGACGTTACTCATTAGTGACTGATAACACATAAAAGAAAATATCTTGGAGCTAACAGTCGTATGTGAGAGTGCCTTCCTAGGTTACTAAATGTAATGTGGGCTATCAGATTACTAAATATAAGGTGGGCTACAAGCATATTTTCCCCGGTAATCGTAAGAATTATAAACTGATTTAGAATTTTGTTAGATACTGATTATATGACCGTAGATATGGGTCTATTCTATTTGCAATTAGGCACATCATATGCAGCTATTACAAGCTGCATTTCATAAAATGTATTCAATTCTTTACTTCCATTTCAGGAAAATTACAGCAATTCAACTATTCCTCATCTCCCAGGTAACATTTTGATATTTTTTGTGGACCTTACTTCTTCTCACAAAAACAATAATAATGTTAAAAAAAACTGGGGTTAAAAACTTACACTTGGAAAAATCAACTGTTACTTTACAAAAGGATAAACAATCATACATCAATATAAAGTCAAACCTTGAATTCCATGTATTGGAAGGTAAATTCATTACCACATTTAAATAGGATGGGATTTTTTAATGTCTGAAATGGAAAAGAATTATTAACAATAGAGTCAAGATAATTTCTGTTATCTGATGATACATTTCAATAACGATTTTAAACTAACAGATTAATAGTTACAACAAATTTCCTAATAATAAGATTTACTAGTAACCCAATGTGAGCTGTTATACTTATGGGCAGGTGTCAATAAAATGAATGAAATATTTGCTTTCTTTTAAGAGAAATATATAACTATCTTTATTATGCGAGTTTCATTTCCCTTGTAGTGTGATGTCTTCAATAAAAGTGTGCCATCTCTTAGCCCTTTACAGGACTGATGCTAAACTTAATAAGAATT
This sequence comes from Sinohyriopsis cumingii, assembly GCA_028554795.2. Classification (NCBI taxonomy): domain Eukaryota; kingdom Metazoa; phylum Mollusca; class Bivalvia; order Unionida; family Unionidae; genus Sinohyriopsis; species Sinohyriopsis cumingii. The sequence continues at coordinate 88,419,631 of CM068826.1, read as the reverse complement.
TGAGTTATGACAGTTTTATACCAATGGAAGACAAAATATTCAACATTTGTCTTGTGAAGTACTGTAGATAAAATGAAGATAAATAAAAGAAAGCAAAAGTTGAGGTGGTCAATAACTATAAATATATACTACAAACAAAAAACAAAAAAATAAAAGTTGACAACTAAAGAACATAGCAAAATAAAAAAGTAGATCATTCATTCATAAATTTGATATGATGGTTCAGTAGAAAAATTTTCTCTTACAAAAGAAACAAAAAGGTTTACAAAATTGGATAATTCAGTAAAGTACAAATGACAGTTCATAATGCACTTCTAATACAGATGCATAGATACACAAAACAAAGCAGATGTTTAAAAATAAAGCACATTCATAGCAGATATGATTTAGATTTTTTCATGTTTTCTCAGTGTTTTATGAGGTACATTAGTTCACAATAATAAACACTGGACATAAAGAATCTTGAATCTGAATCCAGAACAATACAATATTTTAAATAAGCACAGCCACAGAATAGAAAGGCAACTCGATTTCTTATTTACTGGTGAAATTCCAGTTGTTTTAATTTTCTGTCACCTATGGAGGAACTAATTAAATGAGCACATTTTAATCCTAATTTTTTTCTTCTTCTGGAACTGAAATAATTGTCAACTAATCATTACTAGAGAAATTTGGCTTGATTTTCTAATTCCAAATGATTTCTTATGTATGCAATAACCTGTTAACTTCTTCATCAAACTGAAAATAAAAAAGTGGAAAAATGACATAAACATGGCAAAATTTATGTGTAAAATAATGACATAATGTTATGTAAAAGCCAGTATCACATTTGCATGTATCATTACTTATTATTATTCCATGTTATCCAAATCACCTATAATCATTTAGTAAAATTAATTCCAAAAGACATGACTAGATTCACACTGATTTTGATATATCAGCAGCCAACACAACAATGTCATGATTTTTATAAACTCTTCATCTATAAGGAGTAGACATAACTACAACATTCTATATCAAGATTCAACTGAAATATTTCATGTAATTAGTTATCATTACAAGTGAATCACTATGTAGCTGATGAGCAATTATGGTCACATTCATTTTTATTTATTTTTTGGTTTCAAACACACGCACATGAATGGGTATCTTCACTGGCCAAGGATCCAATATGTTAACCCTATCTACACCTTGGTGGATTGAGCAGATATTTCTGTGCTTTGGGTCTGTAAATTTTATTGGATGCAGTGGCAAGCCACCGCATCCAATCAAAATTAAGTTGTTCAAATTTGAACAATGTTCTACATGATCAAGACAAGGGGAGCACACAACTTAAAAGGACTCATAAATAAGCATTTTTTTCACTGCTGGTCCATGCTTATACAAATACCTTTCACTCATTACATTTGCAACTGGTTCTCTATGGTACATAGTCAATTGCCTCCACCATTTTTGGTCGATATACAATGCATCACTGTTACATGCTATTGGTTAGTTGGCATTGCATACTAAGGGAAGCAACTCATGAAATCCAATAGATGTTGCTTGCACAAAGCACTAAAACATCTGCTCAATCCACCAAGGTGTAGAGAGGGTTAACATATCGGAACCTTGGCTTAAGAAAATGATGACTGGAAGGACAATCAGCAATTCCTGCTGTCAGTATGTGTAAATAAATATGGCTGCACAAATGATCTGCATAAGAATCCAACAGTTTATCATCTTGCCTGCAACAATATCACTGCAGCTCTTGTTAACACATGAACAAACAACCTATGACCTTTTAACAACCCCCATCCTCTAATGTGACAAATGAGATAAAAGTACCTGTATGAAAACAGAAGATACAAGTCCCTTAAACAGTTTTTATAAATTCATCTCTAAAACGAATCAATTCACAATATGACCTTGACCTTTGATACTTGGATACATCATCCCCAAGGATAATTTACCCCCAAAATCTAACCAATTCACCACATCACCTTGACTTTTTATGCCTAGATCAATCATCCCCAATAATGTGCTATGTACACTTGTGACCTGGTTAAGTTTAATGCTATACACTGACACACAAATCCTTTCCCCCTTGAATATGAGAAACTGACCACTGTGACAGTGACTTTTAAGCTCCACATCAGCAGCAAATTAGAATGTACTGCCAGATCCAACATCTCTTACCAACAAAAACCCATTTAAAATGTTTTTAAAAAAATTGCTCTTGTGACCTTAACATTCTGTTCTTATTGTTGTGGGATTCAACGCCATTTTTCAGCACACAATAGGCTATGCATGGTGGCCAATATTAATGGTGGAGGAAGAACCCGGGAAGAACCACTGACCCACGAGAAGCTACTGGCAAGCTTTCTCACATACCCACATTGACTGAATCCTAGACTCGAACCCATGCAGACAAAGGTGAGATGGCAGTGATCCATAACGGAAAGCGCTTTAGACCACTCGGCCACTCGGGGCCCCCCTTAACAATGGGTCAATACTGTCCTCTAAAAATCTTTAATGAAAAGCTGACACCAGACAGAAACACAGATTGTCACCACCACATTTCAGCTCTTGCAACATTCCTTACAGGTGAGGCAACAATGACATGCTGAGATATCACTTTGTACTGGAGTACCAATTTTCACTGAGTTTTGCTTAGTAAAAAGTACAAACTTAATGACCTTGTGTACATTATCATTCCATGGATACAATATGACCCTTTTCCTAATCAAAGAATCTAAGTAACAACAAAAATTTATGTTTTCCCCAAGCCATAAAGAATCAATAACAAAAGAAAATATTCATTGTAAATATGTTGAATCTGTATTAATTATTTCGATTAACATGCTGGTTTCAGTAGCTAGCAACTGCTGCCATAGCTGATAATCATCCTAATCAGTGGTTGGCTGCCTCTGACATGAAAATCAATCAAAACAGAAAGTGGTATTTCTACCAAAATTATATAAGAATGAGCAAGACAGTCACATTTTTAACAATGAATGAGTCACAAATTGTTATTCTTCCTTGATACGGAGAGTAATGCATCAATCTCCTAGGTGAAACTCATGTCTTCCATTAATTCCTCTAAAACATTAACTATTAGTGAGAAAAAAAAACATATTTCAATGAGCAGCTAGTGAAACTTAGTTTCTTCTCTTTTATATATAAGTATGTATAAGAGCATTTTGAGCAAATTGTATTGTTTGTCATGGGAAACGAGAGCTTTGCAAATATAATAAAACTTAATTTTAAATCAACAAAAAAAATGTTCTAAATACCAAATCACTAGTTATTTTTAAAAAAAGTAAATATAATCTGTAAAGACTTCAATCTATCCCTCATAAAGTAACTGGAAGCAACATATTGTGACTGAAAACAAATAATGACATTCCATTCCTCCTAATTAGTAACATTACATTATCTCCTTCCTTAATTTCCTTTTCCTAAATGAAAACAGGAATGAAGCAAAGAAAATATATGTTAGAATGTCCTACAAAATGTATTGCTTACAAGCAAAGAGATTTTCTTTAAGCATCACATTTGCATCTCTGTTCTTGTAAACAAAATCTGAATCATGATACATACATATCACATATCTCTTACATGGACGGATTTCTTTAAAAATAAGTTAAATATAAAAGTTGGATGGATTTATAAAACTCTACAAAACTTCAATGAAATTATCTGATTGTGCATTTCAAATGTGTAATTTCTTTTTACACTATAATACAAACTTGAACCTAAGGATGTACTCTAATCTGTGTACTGGAGATGTGAAAAGAAATTAACCAAAAAAAAGAAAGAAAAAAAACGTGTACTTGTGACACATTAACATGCAACAAAAGAATAAATGGATTTGTAAGCATACAAGAAATGGTACACACACTCATGATAAATATACAGACTGTCATTAAGACTAGAGATCAGTTAAGGTCCACTCCTGTAGCTTCAAGATTTTTTGTCAATTTGACTGGTAAACTTAATAAAAAATTCACCTTGCCACTTCCAAATATGCCCATTTCATAGTATATTCAAATACGTTGCTTACATTTAATTTTTTGTACCTGAAAAAGTTACTTTTGTAGTAGAAAGATGGGTAAAATAAATGTTTCTTTGTGGATACCTTAGTTAGCCATGGAAAAGTATCTGCTTTTTTTGAAAATGAAAATTTTCTACACTTTATCAATTAAATGTGATTTTGAAAGTCTCTGTGTGAGGTCAGTATTCATGCTGAACTCAGAATATATATTTGTATAGTGTCTTCCTACTTTAAAGATGTTAATTCAAAACATTCTGCATCTGAAAAAAAATGGTTGTCTAACTGAAAAACAAGGACAAATTGATCAACTCTAACAATCAAATTACTCACCAATGTCTGCAGTGTCAAACTGTATGTTAGATTTATGTGCAATACAATAGTACTTCATCAGTCTTACGTTTTGGTACCTAAACAGTCTAAATCATGTCTTATGTTCCGGTACCTAAACAGTCTAATCATCAGTCTTATGTTCTGGTACCTAAACAGTCTAAATCATGTCTTATGTTCTGGTACCTTAATAGTCTAAATTATCAGTCTTATGTGCTGGTACCTAAATGGTCTAAATCATCAGTTTAAAGTTCTGGTACCTAAACATTCTAAATCATCAGTTTAAAGTTCTGGTACCTAAACAGTCTAAATTATCAGTCTTATGTGCTGGTACCTAAACAGTTTAAATCATCAGTCTAAAGTTCTGATACCTAAACAGTCTAAATCATCAGTCTTATGTTCTGGTACTTAAATAGTCTAAATCATCAGTCTTATGTTCTGGTACCTAAACAGTCTAAATCATCAGTCTTATGTTATGGTACCTAAATAGTCTAAATCATCAGTCTTATGTTCTGGTACCTAAATAGTCTAAATCATCAGTCTCATGTTCTGGTACCTAGACAGTTTATATCATTAGTCTTACCTTCTGATACCTAAGCAGACTAAATCATTAGCCTTACCTTCTGGTACTAAATAGTCTATATCATCAGTCTTCTGGTACCTAAACAGTCTCAATCATTAGTCTTACCTTCTGGTACCTGAACAGTCTAGACATGTTTTCATAAACTGATGAGTAACTATCTACAAAGAAGCCTACTGTTCATGCAGAAATTTTTTAAAGTTATGAAATACTAAGAATAAGCATCTCTGACAATGGCAAGATTTAACATATAGTAACAATTGATGTTTGTGGCTTTTCTGGAAAGAAATAATTCTTACTCATGGGAAAATTTGAAAACTGTCTAGACATTTAGAAAATCAATAGATAAAATCCTATAAATTAATGGAAGAGATCAGTTCAAACCAAAAAGTATTACATGTTGCTGGTTTTTAAAAAAATCGCTCCAAAATGTTGAGGATCTATTTAGTTGCTTTTAAGTAACAAGTGTGGGATTCAAGCAAATAATTAGATTTTTAAAATTGTAAAATTTACATCTGACACTGTATTTAACCCAACTCTCACAAAATTTCTGGATTTCATACCCGAGGCAAACTGATAAATAAAAATTTGTTGCCTTTAAGATATTGCCCAAATAAGAATCATCCCTTTAAGATATTGGTCTATTAAGAATCATCCCTTTAAGATATTGGTCTAGTAAGAATCATCCCTTTAAGATACTGGTCTAGTAAGAATCATCCCTTTAAGATACTGGTCTAGTAAGAATCATCCCTTTAAGATATTAGTCTAGTAAGAATCATCCCTTTAAGATATTAGTCTAGTAAGAATCATCCTTTTAAAATGTTGACCTAGTAAGAATCATCCCTTTAAGATGTTGGCCTAGTAAGAATCATCTCTTTACATGCCACATCAATGAAAATTGCTACTACATAAATAAAAAAGGCAACATTAAATCACATCACCTAATTCTGTGATGACAGTTTGACAATAACATGCTTTATCTATACAGCCAAGCAGATATAATTCTCATCGAAGATTCAAAAATAGTACAAAAAGTCCTTTATTTCTTCATTTCTTTTTCCTTCTGTACATGTCACCACCGGCCACTCATACTAACAATGTCTGGTCGTGTATTTCTCAATCCCAGTCCAGAACTAGTGTTATCTTCAAATGGATTATTGCTCCCAGGGTTGGCAAGCAGAAGCGTTTTCCTCTTGTTCAATTCTGCAAATTATCAATGACAGTAATATGTTTCTTGGCTTGAATACAGGTAACTGTAGTGTAAATCTTTGACACTATGATATGAAAGAAAATGTATGCTCAAATCCATTGATGACGAATTTGTCTGCACCTAAAGCTATTAGCAATTTGTTCTGTAGGGTCTAAGACAGAGGAACTTGTAGGGAAACCAATGTTTGGGGAGGATGGGCATCCTAGAGGTACAAATGATGAATGTTTCAAATCCAACTTCTTCAAGGTGTCATTAATACAACTCTCTTCAAAGTGGTGCTCATAAAATGCACATCTAGGTCTAATAGATAATGTGCTTATCTTAGTTCATCAGAATATGTGGAATTGTTCTTGAGTTATGCTGATTGTAAACAACACTGAGTTTTCCATGTGAAGAAAAGAAGTGCTTGAAAGGGGGTCATAACTCTGTCCAGACTAAAGCAGATGACACTAAACCAAAAAGTGGCATATGGGAAAATGTTCATACCTACATAGTATCAAAATAAGTTCAATGGTTTTTGTGCTATGCTGGTTATAAGTAGACTTCCATGCAGATATATAGAGTTCCTTGTCAAGGGCTATAACTCAAGAAACTAGAGGCTCATGTTGGTCTGATGTTTCTCACAAATAATGTAAAAGCTGACCTTTCCAATGAGTACATTCTTGCAGTACTAAAAGAACATAAACCTTTGTAAATCATCTCCCAACTTTTAAATCCTGTTGATTTTAACCTTTATTATTACTACAGCTGATAAAAAGAATGCATAATTAAAACAGATGCTCTTTCCTTGGTCATATTCCAACTCATTGTCCAAGATCTTGCTGAACCAATTTACAACAGTGGTATCAAAATCGGTTGAGAAATACAGTCTCCTGATCTAGAAGTAACAAACTCAACCAATGTGATCTAGTATCATCTTATTAACAGTCTCTTGATCTAGAGGTAACAAACTCAACCAATGTGATCTAGTATCATCTTATTAACAGTCTCTTGATCTAGAGGTAACAAACTCAACCAATGTGATCTAGTATCATCTTATTAACAGTCTCTTGATTTAGAGGTAACAAACTCAACCAATGTGATCATGTATCATCTTATTAACAGTCTCTTGATCTAGAAGTAACAAACTCAACCAATGTGATCTAGTATCATCTTACTAATAGTCTCTTGATCTAGAGGTAACAAACTCAACCAATGTGATCTAGTATCATCTTATTAACAGTCTCTTGATCTAGAGGTAACAAACTCAACCAATGTGATCTAGTATCATCTTATTAACAGTTTCTTGATCTAGAGGTAACAAAACCAATGTGATCTAGTATCATCTTATTAACAGTCTCTTGATCTAGAGGTAACAAACTCAACCAATGTGATCTAGTATCATCTTATTAACAGTCTCTTGATCTAGAGGTAACAAACTCAACCAATGTGATCATGTATCATCTTATTAACAGTCTCTTGATTTAGAGGTAACAAACTCAACCAATGTGATCTAGTATAATCTTATTAACAGTCTCTTGATCTAGAGGTAACAAACTCAACCAATGTGATCTAGTATCATCTTACTAACAGTCTCTTGATCTAGAGGTAACAAACTCAACCAATGTGATCTAGTATCATCTTATTAACAGTCTCTTGATCTAGAGGTAACAAACTCAACCAATGTGATCTAGTATCATCTTATTAACAGTCTCTTGATCTAGAGGTAACAAACTCAACCAATGTGATCTAGTATCATCTTATTAACAGTCTCTTGATCTAGAGGTAACAAACTCAACCAATGTGATCTAGTATCATCTTACAAACAGTCTCTTGATCTAGAGGTAACAAACTCAACCAATGTGATCTAGTATCATCTTACTAACAGTCTCTTGATCTAGAGGTAACAAACTCAACCAATGTGATCTAGTATCATCTTATTAACAGTCTCTTGATCTAGAGGTAACAAACTCAACCAATGTGATCTAGTATCATCTTATTAACAGTCTCTTGATCTAGAGGTAACAAACTCAACCAATGTGATCTAGTATCATCTTACTAACAGTCTCTTGATCTAGAGGTAACAAACTCAACCAATGTGATCTAGTATCATCTTACTAACAGTCTCTTGATCTAGAGGTAACAAACTCAACCAATGTGATCTAGTATCATCTTATTAACAGTCTCTTGATCTAGAGGTAACAAACTCAACCAATGTGATCTAGTATCATCTTATTAACAGTCTCTTGATCTAGAGGTAACAAACTCAACCAATGTGATCTAGTATCATCTTATTAACAGTCTCCTGATTTAGAGGTAACAACTCAACCAATGTGATCTAGTATCATCTTACTAACAGTCTCTTGATCTAGAGGTAACAAACTCAACCAATGTGATCCAGTATCATCTTACTAACAGTCTCTTGATCTAGAGGTAACAAACTCAACCAATGTGACCCAGTATCATCTTACTAACAGTCTCTTGATCTAGAGGTAACAAACTCAACCAATGTGATCTAGTATCATCTTATTAACAGTCTCTTGATCTAGAGGTAACAAACTCAACCAATGTGACCTAGTATCATCTTATTAACAGTCTCTTGATCTAGAGGTAACAAATCCAATGTGATCTAATATCATCTTATTAACAGTCTCTTGATCTAGAGGTAACAAACTCAACCAATGTGATCTAGTATCATCTTATTAACAGTCTCTTGATCTAGAGGTAACAAACTCAACCAATGTGATCTAGTATCATCTTATTAACAGTCTCTTGATCTAGAGGTAACAAACTCAACCAATGTGATCTAGTATCATCTTATTAACAGTCTCTTGATCTAGAGATAACAAACTCAACCAATGTGATCTAGTATCATCTTATTAACAGTCTCTTGATCTAGAGGTAACAAACTCAACCAATGTGATCTAGTATCATCTTATTAACAGTCTCTTGATCTAGAGGTAACAAACTCAACCAATGTGATCATGTATCATCTTATTAACAGTCTCTTGATTTAGAGGTAACAAACTCAACCAATGTGATCTAGTATCATCTTATTAACAGTCTCTTGATCTAGAGGTAACAAACTCAACCAATGTGATCTAGTATCATCTTACTAACAGTCTCTTGATCTAGAGGTAACAAACTCAACCAATGTGATCTAGTATCATCTTATTAACAGTCTCTTGATCTAGAGGTAACAAACTCAACCAATGTGATCTAGTATCATCTTACTAACAGTCTCTTGATCTAGAGGTAACAAACTCAACCAATGTGATCTAGTATCATCTTATTAACAGTCTCCTGATCTAGAGGTAACAAACTCAACCAATGTGATCTAGAGGTAACAAACTCAACCAATGTGATCTAGTATCATCTTATTAACAGTCTCTTGATTTAGAGGTAACAAACTCAACCAATGTGATCTAGTATCATCTTATTAACAGTCTCTTGATCTAGAGGTAACAAACTCAACCAATGTGATCTAGTATCATCTTACTAACAGTCTCTTGATCTAGAGGTAACAAACTCAACCAATGTGATCTAGTATCATCTTATTAACAGTCTCTTGATCTAGAGATAACAAACTCAACCAATGTGATCTAGTATCATCTTATTAACAGTCTCTTGATTTAGAGGTAACAAACTCAACCAATGTGATCTAGTATCATCTTATTAACAGTCTCTTGATCTAGAGGTAACAAACTCAACCAATGTGATCTAGTATCATCTTACTAACAGTCTCTTGATCTAGAGGTAACAAACTCAACCAATGTGATCTAGTATCATCTTATTAACAGTCTCTTTATCTAGAGGTAACAAACTCAACCAATGTGATCTAGTATCATCTTACTAATAGTCTCTTGATCTAGAGGTAACAAACTCAACCAATGTGATCTAGTATCATCTTATTAACAGTCTCTTGATCTAGAGGTAACAAACTCAACCAATGTGATCTAGTATCATCTTACTAATAGTCTCTTGATCTAGAGGTAACAAACTCAACCAATGTGATCTAGTATCATCTTATTAATATGTGCTGAGTTCATTTATTATACAACTGTCTAGTTCTACCTGTTGATACCGACATCACTTACATTGACAAGATGTCTATGTTGACAAAAATGCAATGTACTGGACCCATAGTTGAGAATTCGAAGTGTTTACAAGTTAAGCCAATCAAATGCAAGATCATGTCATAATATATGTGTGAATTTCACTCATTTTCATACTTAACAGAAATCTTGATGATATAAGTCCACTTATCCAGTTTGATCAAACTCAATACAAAAATAAAAAGTAAAATGAAATACATATACAGCCTAAGTAAGGTCCATACCCTGATAACACTGAACAGCATAAACATTAATATCCATAGCCAAAAGATAGTAATTAATCTCGTAACACTTCTTATTTAATGCAAATATGGTTATAAAGATAATTACCATCTATACTTGTTTTTAAGCAGAGTATAACTATAAACAATGTGGACCCTGATCTGCCATTGCATAATGTGCTGGCAGGCTAGAGTCTATGTTCTTCATTCTACTGATTACTCCTAACAAATGACATAGACCCAGATCTGAAGATACATTATGAAAAGGTTGATTCAGGTCTGTGCAGTCTGTAGTTGTCCTCAACTTATAAGTGAGCATATAAAAACATCACTTTACAAAACATATAACTTACTGATCCACATTATTTCATAATAAATACAATTCAAAATGAAATTTAATTAAACATTTCACATCTCAATCATCTATCAGTACACTTTATAATAATGTCTATGTCACCACCTGAAGACAGATTTTGTACCATGATAAAGTTTAATTCTGAGGAGATGGCATTTGGACCCATAAGTGGTACATGCAGCCGAATAGTTCATACCAAGAGACCCTTCAGACCACCTTCATTATTTACCGTATGTAATCACTTATAAAATGATTCCAACTGCAAACAACACAGACCCTAATCTACCATCGCATCATGTACTGGCAGATCAAGGTCTATGGTTTCTTTTGTTCTACTGATTACTTCCAACAAACTGTATAGACGAAGATCTGCCAATGCACTGAACTTAATCTAAAAACTTAAACACTGACCACAATCTATGGTGTGGACAATAAGGACACAGATACATGTAAAAATAATTGCAATATGATTCCACCAAGATAGGCAAAACACAAACAACTTAATTACTAGAAAGCTAACAAACAGATGAATTAACCAGTGTACCAACTAAACATTTGTGAATTTATATGACATTTGTACAAATATGTGAGTACATTAAATTTTCAAAATACTTAATAAAATATGAGTGCTGCATCTAATAAATGGTTCCCAACAAATTAACATATAAAATTAGATCAGACCATTTACCTGCAATTGCCAACAACATTTTTCTTCTGGCACCAAATGTAGTAATTCCCAGCTCTCGAAGATCCTGGTCTGTGAGAGTCAGGAATGTTGCCAGGTCAATCTGAAATGTACAAACCAAATGAATCATACACAATGATGCTGTAAATCACAAAAATATTACAACCATTTAAAAGGAGAAAACTGAACTTGTAAACATTTACACCACTGCTAACACCAGTACTGTGATATGATATGTATATTGCCAATGAAGAAACTGCACAAGAATTATGGTATAAATATGCTGAATTTATTGACTCTTGAAAACTTAAGACTTAAAGTACACCCTTGACTTTATTTTTCCAAATTCGTTTTTAGATGAATGTCTAATGATGGGAGGTAAAGCTCTCCTTTATTATAGGACCCTTCAATTATATCACAATTCCAGATATATCGTGGTCATGCCATGGACACCATTATAAAATTATTAAAAAAGATCATTATAGTATCCAGATTTAATCAGCTTAATACATGCTGGGTATCAGTATTTGTCTCTAATTACCTACTGTGTTTGTCATCTATTGCATTTGCAAAGAGGCTACAAGATAATGATCATCAATGATGACAGTGAACCAGCCAAATGTAGACATATGGACTACAGAAAATAAAACTTTCATTTTCTGAATCATATATTTCCATTAATGTAACTATTTGAAAAAATTGAAAACTTGACTACTATTTAGTGAAAAATATTATCTACTTGAATAATGATACTGTTTTATTTTTCATCCACAGACTTTCATTTTATATGATATTAGGTAAATAACACAATCTACAGTTATGGACCCCAATTAGTGTGTAGCAGTAAAGAGAAGCTGCAAATCACTCTTCTGGAAAAAAAAGTCACTGGTGATGATATGACTGTGTCTCACATTGTGTTATGCTCATAGGACAAGAATCCACCCACCCCTAAACCAAACTAAAAATGGACACACATTTAAATTACCTCTTGCTGCTGGAATAAGTCTGTGTACTTCCCAAGTCCACAGCTACTGAAGAGCTCTGCTAGATCAGCTTTGGGTGACCAGATAGAAGACGTACTGCCAGACAAGCTGCCTTCATCAAGATGATGGCTGCCACTCAAGTTGTAATCATCTGATATTAAGGAAAACGGAGATGTTTCATTTTGTAATAAACCATATGAACATCTTCCTTCAACTCATTCAAAGCAGTGTCCAAAAATATAAAACACAGCATAAAAAAGACACGAGTTACTGTGGTACCTCTCAAAAATAAAAAGGGACAGACATCAACACTGAGAAGAGAGACTGAGTGGCATTTACAGACATCAACACTGAGAAGAGAGAGACTGAGTGGCATTTACAGACATCAACACTGAGAAGAGAGAGATTGAGTGGCATTTACTGACATCAACACTGAGAAGAGAGATTGAGTGGCAATTACTTATTTTATATAAGCGTTGGGACTAATTGTCAAAAGTTTTGTTCTAATTTACTTTTTTATATAAATTACCTTTATTTTCAAGATAAACAATCTTAGATTGTTAAAAACATTACTCCAAGAGGTTCCAATACACATCATGTGTACCAACAAAATCACTGTATCATGGCTTTTTGCATGTGAATGTGTATACATTCTGGTGTTATTGCGGGTTCAATTGTTATTTTGAAAAAAAGATAGACATTTTTCAAGAAAAGTCCAAATTTGATTTTTTTTTTCTTTCAGTAAAACAATGATGCGGTGATTTTAATACAAGTAATTACAAAATTCATGCTCTTCCTTGAACAAATCTCTGAGTGCTAATTTGGAAATTTCAATATCACTACTAACTTTAGATCTAGATTTTCCATAATGGACCCTAACTTAGCTTTTTGTGTACTGAGTATGCCTTTTGATTGGTTCCATTGCTATCCCAAATCACATTTCAAGATGAATAGGATAAACCAACGATGTTAGATACTTTGATCATGTTGCTTACATAATAACATTTAAAACAGTGTCAGACTTGACACGCGACCATGAACACTAACTCGTATGCAGGCAGGATATGCATGCTGTTTAACTATATTCTACTGCTTAACTTGATACAAAAAGACATAATTAATGTAATAATACAAAACAGGTAGGCTTTAATTGATTGTAGCAAGGCAACAGACACTTCTCAAGTCCCAGATTAAAAGAGTCAGCACTTAATTATATTGTCATTTAAAGTATATTTAATTTTCTCTTTTTTAAAAAGACATTTTAACAAAATATATGACTTATTATTGAAAAATTGTGAAATTCAAATTCAGCGAAAAGGGACCTATTTAGGGGGTATTTTATTCACAGTTAGCCTAATGGGGGCTATTTTGGGGGTATTTTCTATAACAAAAACGAAGGGATCCACAACTGCCCACATGATAAGTGCCTTAATTATATCAGAGCACAAAAATTTCATTGATTGTACCCAAAAAATACCAGTCTGTAGTTCTTCCCTCAAAGAACTGATTAAGAATAAGAAATGGATGAACTCAAAGAACTAGTTAAATTCCCCATTCACCGACCTTGGGATGTACTGATATGTAACCCTTCTGATCAGTTCTTTGTGTTTCCATGCATTGAATGTAAAGGCATATAATTATTTGTTAACTGCTTGTGACTGACTGTAACCAAATGAATGTTCCCTTATTGTTGTTACTGACTGTAACCAAATGAATGTTCCCGTATTGTTGTTACTGACTGTAACCAAATGAATGTACCCTTATGGTTGTTATTGACTGTAACCAAATGAATGTTCCCTTATGGTTGTTACTGACTGTATCCAAATGAATGTTCCCTTATGGTTGTGACTGATTGTGACCAAATGAATGTTCCCTTATGGTTGTGACTGTCTAACCAAATGAATGTCCCCTTATGGTTGTGACTGATTGTGACCAAATGAATGTTCCCTTATGGTTGTGACTGATTGTGACCAAATGAATGTTCTCTTATGGGACACATAGGAAAGTTTAAAAAGTCTTCTTGATGATTTTTACCCACACACACACAAACATGCAAACTTACATTTTTTTCGTGGACTGGGGTATTCTCCAGGTGCAGGATTGATGGGTTTGTTTCTGGGAGGCTGAGACATATCCTTCCAGGGATCTCTATCTATTTCTAGCAACTCATCAGCAGTGTTCTGAAAACAAAATAAAATTCACTACAAACTGTCATTTGATGTCAATGTTGAATACGGTCCAACTATAAATGTATTCTTGCAACACAAATGTCCCACCAAAGTACCCAAGAAATGCAACACTTAACCAGAGGAATGAATGGATAGATTGGCGACAGAGAAAAAGTTAAAACTATGTGCCCTAACCACAGTCATCGTAGGATTTCAAACTGATATCAATTATCATAACATTTCTAACAGTTCTGTATATTTTGCTACCTAAATGCATGAGCACATATCAAAGTTAAAGGGCATTATATTTCCTGCAACGAAGAGAATAAACATCTCATGTTACTTGGCAGTTGAGAAACTAATTCAATTTTAGGGAAATTAATGCCTAAATTTCGGAGCCATAGAATAGTGACAATACAGTACTCACATGCTATTTAGGGTAGTGATAAAAGCAAATCATGTTAAAGGTCATCTTACAATAATTGCAGCTGCATCAGTTGATAAATGAAGGGAAGATTTCCATTGGTCAGAACATAATCATGTAATCATACCCAACTGTGTTTATTTCTGTATAAACTGTATGAAGAACTACTTTATATTAAGTTCTATATATAGAGTCAAGTGAAAAGCAATTAATGTAAACACTTAACTGCACACCTTTTAAACTAAATTAAAATGGCGAGTTTATATTTCATTTAGAAATCTGAATAAACTGAATTGACAGAATCAAATACCACATCTCTGCTGTTTTTCTGAATGTAACTGATTCTTTATCTGACTAGTTTTGAAGAAGAAAAAGCTGGGAAACTCAAAATCGGCCAAGAACATTGGGGCTACAGCACTTTCACTGCAGCTCATCACAAATGAATTTAAAACTATAGGTAGATGAATATAGAGCTTGGGAGGAGGGGGTTTCAAAGACCAACAACATAACAATTGGATTCACAGTCCTACAATGTAAGACACCAACCTTGATACTTACAATGTTGGGTGGGTGGGAGATCTGCTACACCTCACATCATAACTGTTATATAGTGTCGATATCTTGCACTGTTTGACCCCAATCACTTTAACCATTTATCGCTAGTCTTAATTTCATTTGTAAGTAGTCCCTGTAGGTAACCTAAACTGTTAACATGAAAGTAGATTTAAAGACGCAACAACTGGTTACTCATGTATCTGGACAAGAACGATTCACAAGTCAAAATGAACTCATGAAAGCATCAAATCCAAGAGTCATTTGTATGTCAAATAAAACAACACACCCTTTGCTTTGGATATTGAACTTCTACGCAGAAAACATATGGCAATTTAGATAAAATATTAAGACCATGCTGTGGAATGTTCAAAACCTAAGGTTGCCTACCAGTGATATAATTTGTTTGATACTGACAAAGCTATTACATTGCAGAAGGAGAATTCCCTCTTCCATAAATAGCAATGAAGCACATGCCTCAACAAGAATTCATATGCTTAAAGAGGCTCTAAAACTGATAGAAATTTAAAAAAATAAAATAATAAAAATAATAAAAATTAAATACAATTATAAATAATCACAATTATAAGAATTTAAAGTTGTTTTTTTTGTCAGAGTTTATTGGGGTATAAACTGTCAGTTGCTGACTCACACAGCTTACATAATGCTGTGTGATTCGGCAACTGACAGTTTATACCACAATAAACTCAGAAAAAACATAAAAACTCTTAAATGAGGTAGGTTCAATATTAAAATTACATTCATCACAAAACTGGTATCCATGGCCATGCTTGTGTTATACTGAGGTGCTTTATAGTAAGGAAAGACTACTTGATTCATTTTTATATATACAACTATATAAATAATGTCAATTATCTAGCAGAGTGGCATAGTTGTGTTGAAGACTCAAAATCTACAGGTTGAGAGTCCAAATAACACTGTCATCATAGCTATCATACCCTAGCGAATGACACTAGAGATGGAGGTAGGGAAAGCTTTTATGCTGCCATGGAAACTGAAATAACGTTTAATCCAATGAAGGATCTGGGAAGACTCAAGCCTTTAAGCCTTAAACATTAATAATAAAAAGTTTCATCATGTCCATCAAATGTACCCAGCATTTCATTAATGCTTTACAATTAGCCCAGCTGTCAGCATGAGTAATGAACAGTGTTACATAATACAGGTTAGTCTGTGAGCACACATGCTGACAAGGTCCAACAATGTAGAAAAAAATACACAGGGCATTTTTTAAACTTTGAGCTCTGACTGAATTTAGCCCAGCTGGCCATTATCAGAGAGGATGGCATGATGTCACACACTACCAATCTGAGTATGACTCTTTAGTACAAGACAACGGCAGCCTTAAAAAAGAAATGCCAGTTTAACATTACTAAATGTAAAGCTGGTGTGACATGCTGATTATGAAAATATAAAAGGAAACAAATGACAGCAACTATAAAAAGTATTAGCACAGCCTGAGTAATTTGGTGCTGCTGAAAAAATCAAGTTGGTAAAATCTGGAAAGGTGAGAAAATGTAGGAAGGTGGAAATTCATATATACAGCATGACTAAAATTCTCCTGTGGCACATTACACACCTTCAAGTAATGATGATATGAGTATATTATGTTTCCTCCATCAATCTCAGAAATTAATAAAGCAGAAGGGAGCATGTGGTAGAAAACTTGAGCTAATACGCCATGACCTTGACCTGGAAGAGAGGACCCTACTGCAAATCACAACAAACCTTGTAATGATGATTGTACAAGTATACCACATCTCATTCTTTAAAGTCAAACCTCTTTAAAGTTACAGAGCAGAAGGGTAAGTGTGGTGCAGAACATAATACTGATTGGTGACCTTGACCTTAAAGATTAGACTGCCACTATAGTACATAGTACACCTTGTAGTTTCACTCCTAATCTGAAAAGGTTTTGAATTTACGGAAGTGGAAGGGAAAATTTAAAATACAGAGCAGTGACAATGATCTTAAGGATAGGGTTTTGAATGTGGTACATGATATATCCATACATAATTCTACCAGCGGCAGGTAAAAAATGCCATTTTAAAGACCGTCTACCACACATACCATTCTATAAACAGGTAAAATCTATGCATATAAGAAATCTACTAGTTTAGAATGGAATTTATGGTTCAAATTTGTATATCCACTAGTTTCAAATCCTGGTTCTGTGACTTGTATGTATACCTCCATTTGATTATATATATATATATATATATATATATATATATATATATATATATATATATATATATATATATGCCAAGTTTTGTTCGCATAGGCTTTCAAGTCATATAGTGGAATTGAAAGTGTGAGGGATGAATGAACAGACAGAAATGTGGATACTTTGCCCCCTGCCTTTTCTTTGGGAGGCACACAGGTAGTAAACTTTCAATTTTCCTCTATTTGTACCTCATAGGTGGTTGTCATGGGAGACTCAAAGTGCTGACTCTGGTTAAGTCTCTCCCTAATGGCAGCCTCAGGCATGGACTTTGAGAATCCGAGTCCAGACCAAACATGTGTTGGAATCCTAGACTCTCCAAAAGGCTTCTTCTGCATAGCTACAAATATAGAAAAATAAACAAAAATGAATAACTTTCTGATTAAAACAACTGGGAAATAATAATCAAATGTTTGATGATGTGAAGAAATTACTGACAGTTATAATGTAAAAATATGAAAATTATAACCATCATCCCCACCCTGCCATTCCAGCATACTTCACAAAAAGATACTAAAATATGCAACCCTTCAGCACAATGACAGTGAGATTGAAAATGTTACAATGGTGTCCTAGTTTGCAACACATATTTGACTGTCACAAAGTTTAATGCCAGACAAATCAGAAATCATTATGACAGGGTTTGATCCTGGAAAAGCAGAAGTCATATTACATTAGAAACTCTTCTAATCACAAAAAAAAAAACTTTCTTTCTAGACAACCTGCTTGCAACAGTGTCATTAATGTTCCCTACTTTGGAAACAAAACTGTCAATGTGAAAGAGTTGGTGGTACAAAATAATTTTGATCACTGATGTCTGAATAGACAATTTCCAAACTACTTCCCTTAGACAATACCTAGCAAACTCAAAGACTTCCTTTCATGCAGTAATGACAATATTACAAAGGTTGCTTGCAATACAATAGGAGAATTGCATGTGCCATTTTCTTATTGGTTTTGTCAACCCTATGCCTTTGATTAGAGAGGTTATTTTCAATGGATATTATCATATACATTTATATTTTCACTACATACAACTCTAACCTTGTCGTATGGATGTGGTAATAGCACCATGAGACACAAATCATGTCAATTTCATGACTTTTGCATGAACAGTGCTTGAGAACTAAACATCAAACACAAAATGTAACCCAAGTCAGTGAGGTGTGAAATATGGGCCAAGTCAGTGAAGCATGAAATATGGGCCATGTCAGTGAAGTGTGAAATATGGGCCAAGTCAGCGAGGTGTGAAATATGGGCCCAGCCAGTGAAGTGTGAAATATGGGCAAAGTCAGTGAAGTGTGAAATATGGGCCTAGTCAGTGAAGTGTAAAATATTGGCCATAATGACCTACTATTGATCTGAGGGATTAGCCTCAAGACAGTATGTACTTTACAGAGACAAACAAAACGTAGTTGGAAAAATGACTGCAATTTTGTTTATGTTGGCTGTTCCATAATGGTAATTAGGCTTCAAAAGGGAAACAAAGAAATCTGGAAATTTATATAATTACCTGAATACTTTATTAGGTATCTTTTCAGTCTTGTAGC
Organism: Sinohyriopsis cumingii; assembly: GCA_028554795.2. NCBI lineage: Eukaryota > Metazoa > Mollusca > Bivalvia > Unionida > Unionidae > Sinohyriopsis > Sinohyriopsis cumingii. Next base: position 88,400,201 of record CM068826.1, on the reverse strand, counting down.
CTGCATTAGTTTTCTAGGGATAGATTTATACAGACTCTGAATATAGCTCAGGAAAATGTACATCCATATTCACTGAATCTCAATGAACAAAGTTTACAATTTTATAAAATTAAGTCTACATATCAGATGACTGTGCTGGTCAGCTGGAGAAATTTTTATTATCATTTGTCTTGCACTCCATCAGTGCACAGTAAGGAGTGTGCATGTGCACTGTCATCCTGATACAAATACCAACTGTCTGAGAAGCAACTAGCCAGAAGAGAACATAAATTTGTATCCAAAAGCTCCTGGTATTTCTGATCAGTTATGTTCTTATTTACACTTTTTAATGCATACAAATGCACCACCATATAATAACTTGACATTTCCAATTGTGCTTGGAGGGAACCAAGTCTGGCCTCCAACCTTCCCCACTCTTTCTCCAAATATAGATACAATGATTATTTAAAATAGCTATCTGACTTCTATCTGAAATATCACTCTTTCTCCAAATTTATATACATTCATTATTTAGAATCGCTCTCAGACTTTCATCTGAAAATATCACTCTTTCTCCAAATTTGCACCTTTACCTCCGAGTGTATGGCTTTTTAGTCAGCTGACACACATGGAACAAGGTTACACAGTGCAGTATGCTATAAACAGAACACCTGTTACCTATCTGACACCATACACACAGACCTGCCTAATGACTGTTATAGCAGTGTAGTAATATGTTATGTTCAACATCAATTTGAACCATTTTACATTTTCAGTACACATCTATCATAGAAAGATTTAAGAGCAAATTCCAATCATTATAGCTGTATAATTATTTTTCATGTGCTTTAAAATCCTGAGAGAACTTATTCAGTCTAGCCATTGAAGCCACGTAACCAACCATAGCTGCTATTTCTCATACTTGAATTTTACAAGTTCTCTGTCTACGTCTTCATCTAAATCATCAGGATTTGATAATTTGTAAAAACTAATTGCTGCTGACGTCAATATCAGAGCCTTTTCCAAAGTTATTGAAGCTTTCATAGTAGTTATGCTAATCATGATTTTAAACAGTGACCACATGGTCTGATGTAATGGTTATTCACATAGATGAATGTAGTATCTAATAGGGATTTTTCCCCGAAGGTGGTGTTATGAATGGCTGATGTTTACAGCAGGCATCGAAAGGGGCTTCCATGCGAATCAGGTAGATGCATCAAAAGTATCTTCCATAAGAATGGACAAATTCATTATTTAGAATCGTTCTCAGACTTTCATTTGAAAATATCACTCTTTCCAACTGGCCAGATACTACCCATCTTCTTTTATTGCAACACAATGACATAAACATTTTACAATTTATCCCCTAATCACAACCTTTTTTTTCTAGCAATGTTGTGTTTAAATCAATGGCCACATAAACGATGTTGAACTGTTCTTCTAGGAACTGGAAATTGTCTGTTTTCACTTAATTTTGCACTCAGCATGTCCCTTCTCTTTTGTTGTTGTTGTTGTTGTGGGGTTTAACACCATTTTTCAGCACGCGATAGGCTATGCATGGCAGCCAGTATTAATGATGGAGGAAGAACCCAGGAAAACCCTGTGAAGAACCACCGACCCACGAGAAGCTACTGGCAGGCTTTCTCACATACCCACATTGGCCGAATCCTAGACTCAAACCCACGCAGACAGAGATGAGATAGCAGTGATCCATAACGGAGAGCGCTTTAGACCACTTGGCCACTCGGGGCCCCTTCTCGTTTGTTTCACAAGCCTTTTCTGCAGACATTAATTCTTTTCAGTCACTAACCAAGGCCTGCCACTTACTGACCTATTTTACACAGAACCACACTCCAAAAATCTGCTGGAAATGCTGTGACCTTTGCTCATCTATGCTGCAGTTCTCCCATCCCGATACAGATCGATGTTGACGTGTTTAACATCACTAGTGAGTTCTGACAGCTTTTCCCTCATTGTGCTTTTATCATCATCTATTCAGTGTACACAATGCTGTAGTATCATTTATTTTCGTTGGGCTCAATTTTCATTCTTTTGTAATAAAAAAAAGGCATTTTTGTGGGTACTTAAATTCGTGGTTTTGCCTGTCAAAAGTAGCATATTAGTAGGTATTTAATTTCACAGTTTAACCTCTACAAATACCCAAAATAAGAATACAAAAAAAATTAAACTATTCTGACGCAAACGGCTGTCACATTATTATTTAAAAGAATACTACCACCTGTATGAGCACAAACAAAGACGTGGCAAGTTCAATACGTACACCGTGTTTTCAACCAAGTGAATAACATCAGTCGAAGCCAAAGCAGCCAACAACATTTAAACAATACTTCCATCTCAATGAGCACAAATAAAACACCTGTCATGATTAATCGCTTTCGCTATGTTTTCGCTTGAGTGCTCAACATCAAAGGAAGCCAATGCAGCCAACAATACTAGGCCAATCAGTTATTAAATTACATATGAATGATCTCTTTCTTCAACCACTGTCCATCAAGTTGCACCATCAATATTTGATGTTTAGAGCCCACCAAAGTGCGAAGATGCTAAATAAATTGAAAGACAGTGAAATCACTCCTTTGTGCCTGCCTCTTGTACAGACCGACTTCAACCACTAAACTTGACAGTAAATAAAGAGTAGAAAGAAGAATTAATGTCACACTTCCATGAGTGGTATGCTAAACAGGTCATGGAGGCCATTATGGAAAAAGATGTTACTGGTGACGATCAGTGAACAGTATTAGTAGACCTTGCAACCTCATTAATCAAGCCAATTCAAGCTGAAAGGATAATTGCAGCTCAGGTGACAATGAGTGAAAGATTGGACCTAATTATCAGTGGTTTTGAGAAAGCTCAATTTGTTTAATACAGCAATTTTGGGATTATTTATCTGAGAAGCATTTGTGAGTACCATAAGACTTGATTGACACGATGTGGATACAGTGGCTTTGTTCAAAAATCTGAAGTGTGAGCTTTAATACTCGACTGTAATTAGTGTATGTACATAGTCTTTCATTAATACTAGTCTTTCAAGAAATAGTTCTAGTATTTTACAGGATTGTTGTTCTTTTGGATTAAAACTGCAAGGATAAAATGAAATGTGCTTTCAGAAGTATTTAAATGTTTCAAAAACAGGATCGATTTGAATAAGTATTCAATTTAAATTTCATATACTGTTATTTTGTATTATTGTTTCTTTCATTTTCAGTATTAATATTATTTGAAGCTTATGCTTTTTCTCTATTTTTTCTCTATCCTTACTTACCTCATATATCAATTTAAGGCAGTGAGTGTAAAATTACACCTATTGGATACCATATCGAAAGTGTGCATTGAAACAATATAAAATGATTTATAATTCTTGTTTCAAAAGGTTAGAATAAAAAATAAAACAAACACATGTAAAAATTTATATTTAATGACCAGATTATAGTACTGACCTTGACTTATCAAATACTCATAACTATGTTAATCTCTAGGAATAAACACTATGAAAATGGGGGTGGGTCATCATCCTACGTGACTCATTTTTCGTTGGAGATTTAAATTCATGGTTAGGGAAAACAACAAAAACCACGAACATTGGTCCCCCCATGAAATTTGATGATACTACAGTAGCTGACAACACTTAGCAGAAGTGATCATTATTTCAAATGACCCTTCAATGAACAGCCACAAAAATTGTTTCTCCTCATGTTTCATTTGTGTCATTAGATTTGCAGCAAAATGAAACTTTTCTTCAATTGTAACATATTGGCAGCCATGTTAGCAAATACCTTTTGTAGCATTAAAAGTTTTTGTGGATATGAAATAAATGAAAATCTTAACGAGTAAAATGTGAAATGTAGGTCACAGTGACCATTCTTGTATGGTTTTGGTATAAAGATGTATAAAAGAATCTAGTTAAATAATTTAATCATGGACAGTAAATGCACACAATTTAATCAAAGTCAATGAAGTATGAAATATCAGTCACACTGACCTACTTTTATCAACATGCATCATTTCACCAAGTTTCATGATTCCAAGTACAATAGTACTATACAGGAGGTAAGAAACCTGCGTGATCATAAGTTAATGCAAAAACTTGACCAAAGCCAGTAAAAGGAAATGCATGTGAAAGGAACTTTGAATATTGAAATGGTTTATTACTAACAAAGATACATCCATTATGTTGTCTAATGATTCTGGCATTAACAGTGCTTGAGACTGAAACCATGTCAAGCATGAAATATGGGTGAGCAAGACATATTTTTGTGATGAGGATGTGGTATTCATGAAGACGCAAATCCCCACCAAATTTCATGATTCCAGGTTTAAATGTATGCATACAGGGTGCAAAAAACCCAACATATTTTGTCAAGAGCTAAAAGACAACTTAACTAAAGCCAGCAAGATGAGAAATCTTTGTTAGAGTGAGTTTCATTTATTGTAAGGGTGTGGTAAAAACAGAAATGCATATAATCATCTAACTTGATGATTCTTGCATGAAAAGAGCTTCATGAATAAAACTTAAAATGCAAAATTCAATGAAAGTCAGTAGGGCATGAAATATGGGCCACTACGACCTACTTACTTTTGTGATGAAGGTGTAGTTCACTTCAAGATGAAAGTTCTATGAATCTAGGTATAACAGTGTAAATAGAGTGTGCAAAAAACTTCTTTGGTCATGAGCTAATTGAAAAACCTATGCCAGTAAATGTGAAATGTAGGGCAGTGAGCATTTGTTTTGAGGATGTGGTACTAATAAAGATGCATACAATTATTTAGACTGATGATTCTAGCATGAACAGAGCTTTCAAAACAAACTTGAAACAGATATCATTTAAACCACAATAAAATCATCAGCATTCACTGCCAGTGGAAAGACTAGTGAAGAAAAGAAAGGTCTCTAGGTAAGATAGTTTATCTTTCCTTTCTTTATTTATGTTTTCTTTCTTCCTTGTTTCTTTACTTATTTATTCAAATAATAACTAATATTTAATTTAAGAGAATGTCACATCCATTTAAAACAAAATGAAAACGATGGCAGACTGACAGTGAAAAGGTGGAGATAATCAGCAAAAGGAAAGTTGCAAGGCAAGTTAATTGTGTTTACTTTGTTCCTTTCTTTGATGACACCTAATATTTAATTAACTCATTAAGGCTGAGTGATACATTTATACGTCATGAGGTTGTACCCTACTTCATAGCTCTATAGCATCAAGGTCATTTAAGATACACTGAAGTGGGTGGTATTACACAAACATACACAGATGTAGCTCTACAATGATTCCAAATAACCTGGACTTTCTACTCGCATTACAAAATACAGAGGACAAACATAATTTTTGAGACCCAATTTTTTGACACCAAAAATTGTCCAGTTTGCGGAACTGGATTTTGTGTCTGGACTGTACACTTTTTAGCCTGAGATCTAAGGCAGATCAACAGAAGAACCTTTGCAAAAGTAGGATAAGATTGAGATTGGAAGTAAAAACTGGCCAGGACATGAAAATGATGAGGCTCCAATTAAAAAATTAAAAAAATAAACCTCCAACTTTTGCCCTTCAGCACGTGTGAGCAAAATAGCCAATAAAAACTGTTTCTAACATAATTAGGCATGCAACTACAGTAGTCCCCCTGACCAGTGGCCACCTACTTCTTACAGCCAGAATCTCTTGGCACTGACGAGTTTGTATTCAGAAGTACCTATCAAGAACAGCCACCCCTCTAACGCGACCAACGGCCAGCATATTAGTATAAAAAAGTAAAACGTTCCCTCACAGTTGGCCACTTTTTTCTTCAAATGTATCCAAAAATAATAATTAATTCATATCGTGACTTAAGGTAAGTAATCAGATTATCTCTACTGTCGATATGTCTCCCAATGTCAAGTTTCCGTTACTGAAAGGAGTGTGGACTAAAGTACATTTAACAGTAAGATTAATATTATATCACTGTTTATAAAAGTGACACGTTTCCAGGAAATGGGCTTAACAATGTTATGATAGAGTTTTGGGCTTCACACATCTGTTGAGTTCTTCTCTTTGATGATTACAACCAGACGTAATTGTCAAGATCATAACAGGGTCAGCATAGGCTAAAAATAGATTTTGTCCATTCATACACACACACACACACAGAGAAATTAACCTTGACATTGAACAAAACAGGGTACCAGATAAAGACCGAAAAATCATGTGACAACACATTATTGCTTCCTTTACAAAGAAGGCATTTCGTCCAACAAATGGTTTTTCTGCATAATTAAATCGAATACAGTTAGCAACATCCAAATAAATCATTACCAAACATTAACATGTCATAACGTAAACGGAGACGTATTATTTTAGAAGAAAGTCAGTTATTCTACTCTACGACATTGGGTGAGGTGGGGAGGGGGGGACATGCCAATAATTTTATGTAGAAATGACTCGAATAAAACAATTTTATGTTGAAAAGACTCGAATAAACAATGTCGTAACCAATAAGGAGGTTATTCAACAGCAGTGGGAAAATGAAGCAAATGGAAAGTTGTTGTTGTTGTTGTTGTGGGGTTTAACGCCATTTTTCAGCACGATAGGCTATACATGGCGGCCAGTATTAATGGTGGAGGAAGAACCCGGAAAACCCCGGAAAGAACCACCGACCCACGAGAAGCTACTGGCAGGCTTTCTCACATGCCCACATTGGCTGAATCTTAGACTCGAACCGCCGCAGACAGAGGTGAGATGGCAGTGATCCGTAACGAAGAGCGCTTTAGACCACTCGGCCACTCGGGGCCCCAAATGGAAAGAGAATTATGTACCAATATTTAAATGACATTTATGCATGGTTTTGCAGTGTGCATGACAACGATGTCCGCTCGCATATCACGATTACGCCAAGAAAAAGAACTATTAATGTATATTCAGTTGAATTAAGTCTATTATTATAAGAACCTTTTCACAATTAATGTTACTTTCAAACGAAGATATTAAATGAAGATATTAAGTGCTTTGAAGTATGTAGCTTTCTTACTACGTACATTACATACACGTCTTAAAAAATTTAGTCCCACTCTGGAAAGGCCACCCGTCTTATAAGGCCACCTTCCCGGTGCAGAAGTGGTGGCCGTATAAGAGGAGGACCACTGTAAATGAAAATCTCTTGGAATCAGATGCAGTTAGATGTAGTCAGGAATAACCCCCAAGATGCACATTATACTTGCATTTCAGGCAAAAATTACAAAAATCTCCTGGCCTTAATATGTGTGTGAGTGTGTCATTTGGATTTTTTAACATAGCTTTAACAATTTTTCAGTCATATAGCTACGATGTCTGCTGTGTGACAGTTTATAGTGATGTCTAGCACTAGGGCATCATGTCTCAGACATGTAGCATGATGTCCCACCCAGTCACATTATCCTGACACCAGGCCGACCAGTCCTAACACTAACCTCTTGATGCTGAGCGCCAAGCGAGGCAGCTGTAAGCACCATTTTTGTGAGTCTTTGGTATGACTTGACTGGGGATCGAACCAACAACCTTCTGCATCCTAGACGGATGCTCTAACCAGTAGGCCACCGGAGCAGTCCTGGCCTTAATGAGTTAAAGACAATAGCACATCAATTAAAAACAAATGAAAACAACGTCAGTCCTTACCAGCAGAAAAGAAAAAGTCTCAGTCTCTTTCTTTCTTTATTTCTTTCTTTCATGATACTTTCAATATAAGACAAATGTATAGTAGTAATTGGTGGATTTGCTTCAACATCACAGAAGTGAGTATTGATATATCAACAACATAAAATGTAAATGATACATCAATAACAAAATTAACAATTACAGCCCTATAGCAGCAGAGGTCATAATGAATTACCTTTATTTGCCATCAATTTCTTTTGTTCATAATCTACATTAAATGAGTAGGGTGGGGAGAAGAGTGAGGTGGTGTTCAGCAGTTTTCTCTCAATGCCAGGTGCCCTCTTATCAGGGAGGTCCTGATCCATCATCTGTTCAGACAGCCCGTCTCCATTGCTGTGGAGTGGAAAAAAATGAAAATGGAAAGTTGGCTATCTGGAAATCAGGTGGGTAAAATGCACTGGAATTAGAAAGTGAATGTCCTATATAATTACAATGACTGTCCCATATAATTACAAATAATTACAATGAATGTCCCCTATAATGAGTGACTGTCCCATATAATTACAATGTCCCCTATAATTACACTGACTGTCCCATATAATTACAAGGAATGTCCCAGATAATTACATTGAACATTCCATATAATTACAATGAATGCCCCATATAATTAGTGACTGTCCCATATAATTACCATGAAATGTCCCATATATTACTGTGAATGTACCATATAATTACAGTGACTCTCCCACATAATTACAATCAATGTCCATTAAAATTACAATGAATGAAGGAAAATAATATAATGTGTACAACTGCTGCTTTTCTCAACCAGCTAATTTCCTGAACAGTAAATAAACATGAAGACATTTACATAAATTATAATATACATTTACTTTCTTCCTTAATGTATAAAATAGAAATAAATAAATAAACATCATTTTAAGGGTAATACTGGCCCAAAACATTTTCTAGTAATCCAAGATAAGACCATTTCTTCTTTTCAACTGCTTTGTACTGAAACCATTTTTGTTGAGTGATAACATGATTTTTATGAAGCCCACAATGGTAGCAATACTGGATGCAAGACCTGCACCATTTCCATTTAGGACCAACTACATATCATAAGAGTTATTTGGTGAAAATCTCATGTCAGTATGACTTTCCATTTAAGAAGAGTAGCAATAACAAGATTTTCAAGATGGCTGACATGTCGGTAAAATCAGCATCATGTATATTTAGGACCAACTAGATATCAAAAGAAGTATTTTAGTGAAACACCATGTTCATATGACACTCAGGAAGAACAGTAATAACAAGATTATTATGATGACTACCTTGGCAGACATACTGAGCCATGTCTGAGTGGCACCAGTCTCATTAAGGATAATCTAGACCAGTGGTTCCCAACCCCCAGGCAACAACCCAAATCAGGGTTGTGAGGATGTTCTGTAGGGTCGCTGAGGGTTGCCATGACTTTTTGGAGGGTGGCAAGACTATCAAAATGTGAAAACAGAGTAGTGAGGCTCAGGAAAACTATTTTTAGGTTCACAACCAAAAGGTCAGAACCACTGAACTAGACCTGGCATGAATGTGTGTTTAATGGTACTCTTTTAAGTTGTTGTTGTTGGGTTTAACGCCATTTTTCAGGCTATACATGACGGCCAGTATTAATGGTGGAGGAAGAACCCAGGAAAATCCCGGGAAGAACTGCCGACCCATGAGAAGCTACTGGCAAGTTTTCTCACATACCCACATTGGCTGAATCTGAGACTTGAACCCACGCAGACAGAGGTGAGATGGCAGTGATCCATAACGGAGAGCGCTTTAGACCACTTGGCCACTCACTCTTTTAAGTAACAAAACAAATATGTGCTAACTGATTTACAGATGATGCATGACAAACATGCCATCCCATTAGTTCTTTTGATTATGATGAGTGCTAAAATGTAATAATTTATAATGAGTCCAATTCCATAAAACTTGCAGGAAGAAAAA